>JAWWEU010000081.1:25491313-25525034 GCA_035583155.1 Acropternis orthonyx
CAGATTTCTCTCTGGATATCTGGAACATTTTTTGGCCAGAGCTTCAGCCAATATTAAGTCCGGATGGTTCCCCTGATCTGTCCATATGTGACTATACATACCTTCTGCTGTTGCTTCCTCTCTTGGCCAGCAGACAAATTGTTCTGAAACTGTGTAAACTGTTAAGCTTTGAAACAGAAACAAACCTTTAAGTGTTTAATGCTGTCACAAGACTTTTCAGCATGCACAAATTCTGCATTTGCTCAGTAAAAATAACAGATTTTCTTTCCTCTGGAATTCGAACAATATCTTATTCTTAACTGTTTATGTGCTGCATTATTTAGAGCTTCATTAGAAACCTGATATTGGCCATATGTAGAATCAGTACACTAGATCAGGTGAACAGATTTGGCCACTACATTGTTTCTGAACCTCATGGAACACACTGAATATATTACCATGAGATTATATCAACCTATTTGAGAATAAGTAGTAAAAGCTAACCACTGTTAGACTCTACAAACACTTTATGTCAACAGAATTGTGATGGAACACACTTCCCAGACTCTCCCTAGATATCCATGGCTCTCAAAAAATCTGACTTTTAGTATTAAGCAAAGACAATGTGGAGTACACTTTTACAAAAGTATTCTTAGGCTTTTGTGGTGAGATTTCATACAGCATCTTACACTAGGAACAGAAGGAGTTGCCACTATGGCTGCTACTGGGGAACTCACTACCTCTCATGAAGCAGATGTCTATAAAAAGTTGCTGTAAAGAACGTACTTGGGGCTCTTTCTTAAAACACAAATGTATAGTCAAATGCAGACAATTTATGTGCTTGGCAAGCCTGTCTTTTGAGCTAGGGGAGCAGGAAGCATCTCTAATCCTGAACATACTTAGTTGAGTTAGGAATGAAAGTATTTGAGTGAAGAAATACTGCCTCTTAGGTGGACTATTAGCATGGGTGTAGCTGTGCACAAAAGGAAAGAGTTTCAGCTTGGAAATTACTCACATAGAGGCAAAGAAATGCTCTGTATTTGACCACACAGATACACTGTTGGTAAGGTCTGTCCTGAGCCTCAGCACAGATGAACAAGATGAATATTGTAATTGAAATAAGGGAATAAAGATCAATCTTCCAGAAATTGTCTCATTCTTCCTCCCGTAGACTACTTTTCTTGATCTTTGCTTACAAAGTATTTCTTGGCTCAATAAAGGACATGAGAGCAGTGTTTATTTGTAGTAAATACAGTATTCAGTAAACTAAAGATTTCACAGTGAATCTCAGCTTGAAGGAAGATATGTGAAAACAAGCCCATGAGTCTAAAGGAAATGGTTTATTAACTGAGGAGGAATATTTTTCAGAATGGATGTGTTTAAAAGAAATCTCCAGTAAAGCTCAATGAGATCTAAGAACATGTGCTGACTATAAAAAGATTACTACATGGTTTGGGGGGCTTTTTTGTTGATTTTTTTTTTTTTCCCCTTTTTATGTCAACCCTTTGAGGAAAAGTACAAGCAGTAGAGAACTCTAAGGGTTATAAAATATCCTTTCAACATATTATAAAAAACAGTAAATGTGTGAAGAAAAGTATGATATTTGCCTATTGTATTTGCCAGAGGTAGTCTGATCTAAAGCCCATAAATGAAATAACTAGACATTTTCACCCACTACCCCTAGACAAGTTTAACAAAGTTTTCCATAAAAAAGATTTCAGAGCTTTGTAAAAAGTAGAAAAAAATCTCCAAACAAACACTTCCCCCCAACACAAAACCTCACAACAAACAGATAAATCAGGAGTGTAGCAGAGTGAAAGGTGCTACCCATCTTGGTCTAGTTTTAGAACTTCAGCTCCAAACAGCTACGTCACTTGTCTGACTGACTAACCATGAGGGCACTGGTGCTGAAGTTGGAGGAGAAAGGCAGTTCCCTGTAAGTCACACTAACCACACACACTCACCATCAACAGTAATGCTGTATACTCAGTAGGACATCATACTATAGCTACAATGTCTCTGTGTAAGCCAGTTGTCCTATCCATTGTAAACAAGGACATTCAGATATAACAGAAAACACTTCACCAATTCAGAACAATTAATGGTATGATAACACATTTAATCTTTAGTTGAAGTTGCAGACTTTAAGAAATAATAAAACAGTGAGGCAAAAATAGCATAAAATTTATTGATTTGTCAGTAATTGATTAAAAAAAAAATCAAAAAAACCACTCCATGAATCCTCGTTATGCCATCTCAGATTGATGTTTTGGGATATTATGTGTTTTTGCAACTAACTCATCGGTAATAAAAGGCTGAGAGAAGAGAAATATTACTCAGAAAAGAATTTAAAAGTACAAAAAAAGTCCTATGACTTAGAAAGCTGTTCATAGCTCATTGTCAGTGAGAGAGGCCTAGAAGAAGAATGGCAAACAGTCCCCCTTCTTGGTATAAGTAGACCTGTGCCGTAATCTTTAGATGCCAAAATGTTTTGCTGTGCTTGTCCTAAGGTGAATAACTGGGTTGAGTTCCTTGCAAGTTTTTACACATTACTTATGAACTTTACATATTATTTTGAAGATGATAGCAGGTAAATCAAAGGATCTTTGCACATCTGTCCATTGTATTTTAAATAAATACAGATGGAGTTTTAGTGTTCATTATTAAATTTTTCACTGTTGCAATGAAGAGGAATTACTTGATGTCACTTTTTTTCTGATATGGAACCCCTGTTAGTGCCAGTCAAGTAAAACACCAAAGCACGTACTGAACTCTGAATATGCAATACAGGTGAGACTCTTCATATGTTTAAACATTTGTTTCTATCCTCTGCTGGATTAAGGCATATATACTGTAAGAGCCTCTCTGAGTATTGTAAAAATGGACCTAAGGCTAAATTCCTGTGCTACCAGTGAATTAATATGGAAATTAATCAAAATTTTCTCTCTGACAGATGACATTGTCAGGCATTTCTTAATATAATTCTGCCTTGTTATTCTCTACTGTGAATTAACATCTTAACACCTGAGCAGTGGCCAAGTTCACACAACAAACCACTGCCTGAATTGTATACAACTCTTGAGACAATAGCCTGAGGATTTAATCTACAAAAATAGAACTAGCAAATATAACTGTTTATTATTTTATACTATGTTTTACGTCTTTGTTACCTAGCTTACTGGTGGGTATCTGACCGATGAAGGATAATGATAAGTCTGTATGGTACAGGAGCTGAGGATTTATGTTCTTTAGCAAGGTCCACAGAAGATTCTTGTATTATCCAAAGCAAGGTTTAAGCAGGATAAATGAAGGGTAAGGGGCTTGGTTTCTAGCTAGTCTTCACTTACAGTGGATACTGAGAAATAATTCAACCCTCAGAGTCTTGGAAATAAATACTTATCTGATATCAATAAAACCAGCTGTAATACAGTTTTAATGCTAAGCCTATTGTACATGTTAAGCTACTGAAACAAGGGAGAAAATGGTGAAATGACTTTGTTCTGCCTCTGGTTGAGCTAGAGTTCATTTCCCCACAGCAGCCCTCATAGTGCTGATGATTTGCATTGATAGCCAGAAAGGTATTGATGACACAGCAGTGTTTTGGTTACTGCTGGGCACTGCTGGCACAGCAGCAGCACTGTCTCTCTGATGTTCCACCCATCACTAGACTGGAAGTGGGCAAGATCCTGGGAGCTAAAGGTAGCTAGAAGTAGCTAGATTCTCCCCAGCTGACACAAATTAACCAAGGACTATTCCATACCACATGATGTCAGCTCAACTATAAAAGCTAAGGAAAGGGGGAGAAAGGTATTCATTATTTATAATGTTTGCTTTCCAGAGCAACCACTATGTGTGCTGAAGCCCTGCTTCCTGGGAAGTGGCTGAACACCACTTGCTCATGGGAAGTAGACAATAAACCTGTTTTTTTTTTCTCTTTACTTGTATGTGCACAAGCTTTCACTTTTGCTTTAGTAAACTGTCTTATCCCAGTGTATGAGTAATTTTCCATCTTATTTTCTCTCCTCTGTCCAGCTGGGAAGGGGAGTGATAGAGTAGCTTTGGTGGGTGCCTTGCATCCAGTCACGGTCAACCCACTACAGTTGGTGAAAGCAAGAGGTCTATTTTATTTGCTATTTGTTCAGAGTTCTGTTTAGCTATTAGTTTTCTACTGTAAACTCTGGTGCATATTGCAAAATAACCCTGCTCAGTGCTGGAGAAAGCTGATTGTCCACTACTCAGTAGGAGGTTACGAGAACTGACCTTGGTTACACCACCCAGAGTCTCATCCAAGACTACTATCTGGTGCAGCTAGAGCCTGCCTCATCCCCATGATTGTACATGTGGCTGAGGTTCTTGATTTAGACAGAAAATATGTCTTTCTGCCTTGCATGATTTTGCTGATGATACTGGTCCAAATGTTGAGAAAAATATAGCCTGCATTTGTCTACCAGTTTTTGCAAACCCTTGACACCTTTACAATGACTTTTGGTGATCAGCACAACATGCATAAACATGCATGGTATTACTTTGACTTCCCACAGTTACCACACAGGTCTGTGGCTGTTTCAGCTTGGTCCTGCCTCTGCTTACCTGACATGTCAGCCAGTTGAACAAGTCCTAGCTTTATTTATGAAGGGCAACCAGCATTGTCTATTGCCAGTCTGTGCCCATGCTTAAGCAAAATTCCATCAGGTGCCTCCACCTGGTTCCTCTCCTCCCTTCCTAGGGCTTTCAGGAATATATACACAAAGTGATTTAATTTGGTACAGTAGAGGACTTCTAGGGAGTGAACACATTCTGTAGGTGCATATTGGTACAAAGCCCAATGTTATTGTGATTGCTTTAGCATAAATAGTCATGCAGAAGACAAAGTGAGAGTGACACCTGAAAAGATAGATGACTTATTTGACCTAGTAGCAATGGTTTCCTTGTTATACAGAAAGTTCATTTGTGATGATGACTGTCACATCTCTGCTTCTCTGATTATCCCACTCTCAGTTACTGTTGCTCATCCTCTGAATCAGTATCCTGGGTTATAGCCATTTTTCTGGCAGCTGAGGGGACTAAAAAATCATAAATAAAAAAATCATTATCTGTCAAAGGTTACAAGGTATGCATATATTTGGTTTGGCCTTCCTTCTCTCCTGTTTGAAGTTTGGCTCTCACAGTCTCTCCTGCTTGCTCTTCTTGGATAATCATCTGTTACTACTCTATGTAGCCATCATCCGTGTTTCGGGATGCCTTAGGTTAATCCCCTCTTTCATTGCTGTGTGAGGGAGGAGAAACCTTATCCACAACTTAAGCCATCCAAGAGAATCCTACCAAGTCAGGTGATTGCTGTCCTGGGAACAGGCATGTGAGAAAAGGACTGCCTATTAAGGTATCTCAAGCAAAGGGCAAGTCTTGAATGGGTTCAGGTGTTGAGTGTCAGAAGAATGTGGTGGGTAAGTGCAGAGACTGGTAAGGAAAGCTGTATAGCTTAAGGAATGTGTTTTCATGTGCTGTTTTTTATCAAGAATTTTCTTATTAGTGGAATGCCTTGTGTTTTTTAACTCGGATTACTGTGCAGGATTGCTTGTACAGGTGGTAACCAGTTTTGACTGAGAGACCTGTCAGGGAGAACAGAGCATAAACTTCTGTGAGTAAAGATCAATCTTTCTTTGGACCAAAATTAAGTATAAAGAGGATATATATGTCCACACATGTGAATACATATAAATATATGTATGTGTGTAAGCAACAATTAACTTGGCCTGCTTTTGTGGAAGTCCATACCAGCAGAGAATTCTTAGCATTGCCTGTCTTTGACAGAGCCTTCAGTTTAGGGCTCAGACAGCTGAGGTGTGCCTCCTCATCAAACTCTGTATTTCAAAACATTACAGGTTGTGCTAGGGACAGGGTCCTTTGTGAAAAGGGCCATATTGCCTTTCAGATGAACCAAAACCACAGAAAAGTACTCAGGGTGCTGTTCCTTTAAGCAGGGCTGTCAGAATTCATTCTTTGTGAAGTGAGCAAAGTGTGGATTGAGATGAAGGAAAGTCTTTTATCTTGAACAACAATAAAGATTTTTGGAGGATGAAAAATGGTGTGACTTGTTGACATGTAGCTCATCTACTTGCTACATGACTTGGGAAGAGAACCTTGGCCTTGGCTCTGTTCTTCTACTGCCTCCTTATTTCTTTGTATGAGCCAAAGGAAGTTGCATCCACAATTGTGAGCTCTGTCTTGTTGCTGCATTTTTACATCTTGGTGACCTCTGATGACTTGGGATCTTCTCAGTGGAGGAAGACTGCGCCAGTATGTTGCAGGATGAGTTATACCCAGGAAAATGATGTAAGCAGGTCATAATGCCTGCTGGAGTGTTCTGGCCCTGGGTCCTGGGGAAAATGGGTGCTTGTTTGATATGTGGCCCTTTTGGGCTGCCAAATACAATGTACATGTGTGCCCAGTGAAAGTCTGATAGTCAAGTCCAGTTGCTGGTCTCCTTTTCCTTTGGCTACAAGTTATTTGAGGTTGAGACTCAGGCAGGGCCAATTAAGTTGTGTGGTTGATCTCATTATGCAGTTGTCATAGACATGGAGAATTCTAGGCAGGGCCTTATGGGAGGGCAGCTGAAGGCCTGAGTGCATGTCAGGACAGGTGTAGTGTGAGCTCCTACAGTGTGGTTGGGAATGTGGTTAGCTGCCTACAGGGTTGTAGTATGGGTTGCTCTTGGTGATAGAAACCTGAGTGAGTGCTGTAAATGGCATTGTGATGTTCAGTTCTAAGGCCTGATTTTTGTATGGCATGACAGTCAGGGGGTCACTACAGAATACAAAAGTAATTAAATGAAAGTAATTCATTTGCATGTGGTCCTATTGGCTGAAGAAGTTTAATGTCCATCAGAAAGCACATCTCATTATACTCCTTTTAAAAGAAACTGCATGAATACTCTAGCCCTAATCTGTGAAATATTTCTATGGTTTTTGCTTAGGATTTGGCCTTTGGTTCGCGAAAGTCTAATTCACTAACTAATAAATAACAATAACAAAAAAAAATCCCCTTTTTTTTAAATAGTCATCATTTCACAAGGCTTCCACTTTAGGCAGAACTTGTGTTTTACATTTCTACTTTTTGTAAGGTTGAAAGAGCACCATCTCACTCTTTTGAAAGTCAAAGGGAGATTGCTGCTAGGCAGTAAGCATGATAGATGCATAATTTGCCATTACATCCATTTTCTGTCTGATTTATTCTTCTCTCTGCTGTTTAAAAAATAAATGAATTGGGAGATCAGAACTACAAAGGAATTAATGCACCAGTCTAGGGTAAAGCTTTATCTGCCTACCAAGCTGCCATGGCTCACAATAAAGTGAATCTTCTCTTCCTATGCAAAAAAATTTAAAACTTTCAAAGCCTTTGTAGGATAAGCATTACAGGGATGCAGGTATTGCCACACAGAAATCTTAATTTCATTCATAGGCAAGACCTACAGTGTTAACACTCATAAGCACTTTATGAATAGGAATCAAGAGGAAAGTACCTGCTTCTTATCAATAGTCACTACTATTTCCTTTGTCTGTTGAAAGGCTTGGAGGAGAATAGTTGCTATCTATTATTAAAATGTCAAGTTATTTCTTTTATAGACTTTTGGAGTGCGCATGTTGTGTTACAGCACAAAGAGTGCACATTCTCTTCAAAAGGAACTCAATGTCTATTATAGTTATAATACTATAACTAGCTATAACTATATTATTATAACTACAGTTATAATACTATATTATGTCTATAATACTACTGTTATGTGGAACATGGAACAAAAATAACCAACTTTCTTGGCTTTCTTCTCATAGAAGCATTGCTCAGCTGTCCCTGGTCCTGTGAAGGAGGAGCAGGGAGTGAAGCACGAGGTTTGCAAAGGAGAGATTTGTAGGAACCCTATGACTGCCTGGCCATAAACACTGGCTACTCTATAATGGAAGAAGGAGAGGATGGGCTCACTGTCCCCTGCAATGATCACTGAGACAGGTTGATAGGTCTGATTTACCTTCTGTAGTCATTTTAAAAGATTGCAACGTGTAGAGTAACTTGATGGCTTACACCAGTGGAAAGGAAAGGACGTTTTCAAGACAACAATGAGCCCGTGCATGTTTTTTGTAAAACAGATGTAGCTGTTAGGTTTTTTGTACCTTAAATTGCCTAAGGTGAGGCACTGGGTGGTGTTTTCCAGTAAAAAGTATGTTGTGACTCAAGGAACTCTCTGAGACACAAATGGTTAGATGCTGGAAGGATATTCTTGAGACATGTCATTACAGACTTGTCTTGTTCTTGTATTTCTTGCTAAGAAGCTTTTGTTTGCTGGTGTTGAAAACAGACTTTTGGTCGCACCCATCTGCTTTGTCTTATGCGCTTATGTGAGTGGTGCTGAACTTGGCTCACATAGTAACAGTCTCTTCTGAATGGTGGAGGAAGGAAAATGGTTTTCTGTGCCACATCCTGAGATGGAATGCAGTTACTGAGGCTGAGTCTTCTGATGTCTGAATCCATCCCTTGAAGCAGAAACATACCTGAGATGCCGTAAGCTAAGTATAATCAGCTCTTTGCAGACAATTCTCTTTTCTGCAGCTAAAATATGCTCATACAGGTGAATAATCTAATGCAATTTGACTATATTTTCCAACTTAAAGGGAACATGTGTGTTATCTAAGAAACATCTGCCTCTACTCCTGAGATTAAATATTCTCATTCAGCTGATAGAAAATAAAATTTGCAAACTCTAAAATAAATTAAAATTTTCCTATGACAAACTTGGACTTGAGATTGGCTGCCTGAAAAATGAGAAGCTTATTGGGGCTTAATTTTAATTTTCCTTGTTCTTTTGCTCTTCTGTCAGCTTCCTTTCATTAAAAATATTTATACAATATATATTGCTGAATATTCACTGACATAAAATTATGTACTCTGTTTTCAGTTCTCTTACTAGTTCTGATATGATATTTGTTCATCTAACAGATCTGCATGGTATTTACAGTCTCTGTGAGTTTCTAAAATCACTGTGGATATTCTTAAATACATGAAGTTCCTTTAAACATTTTTTTTTCATAAGATAGTGTCTGAATTTCAAAGGTTTAATTGATGTTTCAGCCAACTTTGCCTATGTAGAAATTTCAGTGTGTAACTGTACAAATAACTTTCCATTTTCATGTCCAGAGGATAATATATTCAATACACTGTGTTACAGGTTTATTTGAAATGTGTTTTTAATTACATTCAAACAGATGGATCTGTTTCTACTGTTTCACAACAATGCTGACTTATCCATTTGTTGACCAGAACAATGATTAGAAAAACAACAGTGTATTACACTTACTTTGTGTGAGCATAA
Organism: Acropternis orthonyx; assembly: GCA_035583155.1. Classification (NCBI taxonomy): domain Eukaryota; kingdom Metazoa; phylum Chordata; class Aves; order Passeriformes; family Rhinocryptidae; genus Acropternis; species Acropternis orthonyx. The sequence continues at coordinate 25,500,654 of JAWWEU010000081.1, forward strand.
ATGACTATCTGAAGCCCAGAATGATAAATCAAGGTCAAAGCTTGTCTTGTAAATAGAAGACTAAGGAATAGCTGGTCACCATGACTGAGCCTAAAATGAGATTCTTCAGTCTGTGTTTAAACAGTTCAAGTTTTAGGAGGTGGTGAAAATCCAGTATCTTCTGTTTTCTACAGTAGATACTTATCAGTGTTTAGAGCTTTGGAAATGAAAATCATTTATCTAAGTACCTTTTAAAATCTAGGACTCTCTAAGGATGTTTAACTTTATACTCTATTTTGGTATTTTAATAGTTTTGCAAATAAAAAGTAGCCGTAGAGTCTACTTTTTTATAAAAAAAAACCAAACTAACCTTGCTTTTTATGGTATGGAATTCTAAAGGTAGCATATATTTGCATATCTATGCATTTATAGATCCGTAGTGAAAATGATGTTGAAAATAATAAAGAAAAAGATCACAACTGCTGTAAAAGTGAACAGAATGACATATTTGAGTGTGACTATTTTTGCAGTATGCAAAATTTGTGAACATAAGTATCAGTTGCAGCTATTTGATCCATTTTTACTTTTTCACTTCTACTTATTAAAGGGAACTTTAAAAACATGAATAGTATATGTGTAAAATACTTAAGACTTGGTATCAGGACACGTTGAGTGATTACAATATTCACGTGTACAAGAGTATAGAGGTGAAAATAGAACTGTACTCATGTATGTGGGAAACTGATGCAAATAAATTCACTTCAGCTTGAAGAATTTCTAAATCTTCAATGTTGTTTCCCTGAGTAAATGTTGCTCCCCTTTAATTGTCCCAGGTGAAGAACCTGAAGTCAAAAAGACTTTTCTCCCCTCTCTCTCTCTCTGTGTGTGTCTGTCTTTCTATATGTAAATGAAAAGGTATGAGAAGTGAAATATTGATTTTTATAATGTGTACAAATTATATTTTCACAAATTAAAGTAAAAATAATGAAAATTATTGAAGATGTGACAAACCTATTTACACTCCATTAATTTAACTCTGCTAGGGAGAATCACAGATCTTGAGCAATAAAACACAGAATTACCTAGGTTGTTCAATAGCGTAAGTATGTCTTTATCACCAGTGACAAGAAACCACAGTTCTGGCATTTTCACAGTGTGTTGGAAACAGCTATGAATTTTGCGGCCAAATCTAGCCATTTCTTGTTGTTCATGGTGAGAAGGCGACTGTTTCTTGTTGCAGCAGTGGGAAGGGACAGGGAGAGGAAGGTGTAATTTCAGAAGATTAAGTAGTTTTTGAATGGAATTGTTTATAGTGAGGAAAAACTCTGGAAGAGAGGAGCAAGAGATTTTTACTTGAATGTGTGGTTTCAGCTGTATGTTTCAGACACTTACAGTGAACGCAACAGACTGTTTTGAATAGTGTATTATGGCGGGCATTGAATCAGAGGCCTTCCTTTCACATATCTTTGTGCTGACCTGATTGCTGAGTGAATTGATGTAAGGATGTGTCAAGGAGGAGCAGAAAATATATGCAACAAAGGACAAAACTACTCAGTGAACAAGGGCAAACGCTCTGAAGTGTTCATGGAAGTGTATGTCATGTTTCCTGCTAATATAGTTGGTATCAAATCTGTGAAACCTAAGAATTACTCCCCAGCTTCTGGATTCCTGGGCATGACCTGATTATCTCCTGATTTTTTTTTTTCCCCATCAGATTTACTCTTCCTCTCCATTCCTGTGCTTTCACTTTCCTGGGAGAAAGGGCACATGAGCTTTGGGGGAACTTCAATCAGTTTTGGGTAGGTCCCCAACTGCCTTGTTGTGGACAGGGACTATATGCAGCATCTGAGTGCATTCACTGCAGCCTGTGTAAAGCCTTTGGGAGGAAGCCCTTGCTTTTCAGCTGTGCCACTGGGTTGAACAATACAGCTTTGAGAGAAAAAGGAGACTGTTTCAAAGAACTTCTGATCTCCTGTAGCTATGGAGTTTCGAGTTCCTTTGACTTCCCAGTTCATCTTCACAAGGTCTCCAAAAGCCATTGTTTGGTTGTTTAGTCTAGGGATGACCTTTATTCCTAGTCTTTATCCCATGCATTTCCTTTACATAGGCTATGAGGTTAAGCAAGGTGCTTTCCTTTGTATTTCTGGAAGTTCCCCATTTTGAGTAGCTGCTGCAGGAGAAGGCTGTGTTGTCTTTAGGCTTGCTTTGCACTGATGGCATGGTGAGTGCTGTTCAAGTACAACTAAGGATTGGGGACATATGCTGACTGTCAGACATGATTATTTTTCAGAACTATTCTCACAGAAGTGAGTCCTTTGATCATATCCCAAAGGCAAGAGCAAGAGGTTCTCTCTGGTCATATTAATGTCATGCTGGTTTTCATTTATTTTTCAATGATGTTTTTTCCTTACTATGGTGAAAATCCTCATAAATAAATCATGGAGCATTAAACGACTCAGTATGCACTTGCTCTCAAAAGTATTTGCCTTTTAATTTAAGAATGCCTTAAAACTTATTTTAGATGACTCTGTGCTGTTATTATGACAAGTCTTTGGTGTTGAACAGCTGTGTCATTTCTGCTGGTTGCTTGTCTCTGCTGAGGACATGCCTGAAACAACACTTTCTTGGAAAATTAATTTCCATAAGGAAGGTTGCTTACTCATGAATACCTTCTTTTAGGTCATGTTATAACTCATCAGTAGATCAGAGGGGGAGAACTCATACTTTAGCTACCTGAAGTGCTGTTGACACAAAGATAGATGGTTTCTAATACTGTAAAACCTCCATGACTGAGAAGTTTCCACTTCACAAGTTTCTCTTCTGACAGATACAGAAGGAAAATACTTTTATCAAGGAAAACATGGCACCATATTTCACATTAACACATGTCCTGTGATCACCCCAAAGTCAATGTCACTGGCAATTCTGTATGAAAATTATGAGTTTATGAGTAATACATACCCAGTTAACATGGTTTCTTCATGTCAAATCTGGAATTATGGAAGAACTCTCCGTCTACTAACAAAAAGTGTTTTCTCCCCTTTGTACAGAAAAGGGAAATATATAGTCTGAAGGCAGCGATGGATAGCTAACATACCTATGCAGCTGCTGAGCAAAATAAACTCCTGGTGTCTGTATTTTGAAACAGCTGCCAGCAAGTTAGTTGAAGTGAGTTCGAAATCTATATGCAGATGAAGTTGTGTGTTGTGACTGTCTACCTAGCCCTGGATAAATACAGCTGGGTGAAATGTTTTCCATGTAATTTAGATGTGTATGTCACCAAGAAGGCTTTCAGAAGATGATGAGACTCTGCAGTGAAGTGATGTGTGTCACAGCAGTGTAAGCTGGATCACAAGTGTTGATTTTTTTCTGCTGGATATGAAATGATTAGAACAATCACATCACCAGAAGTGGTGCTTCCACATGAATATGACCCATCAAATACAGAGGGACATTAAAATATTAGTCTTGCAAATATCTATTAGTACCTGCAACATGCAGAAGTGCTGTCAAAATCAACAACATTGCATGTAGAAGGTGTATGTTTGTGAATTTCTGTGAAATCAGATGGTTAGAACGCGACTTACAGATTAGAAATCAGTAAAACAACAATGTTTTATGGTTATTTTTTTTTTCTTTTGTTTCCCATTTTCATTTGGAATTTTACTGTTTTTTTCCAAGAACTTTTGCCAGTGTTTTGTATTATGTTAGGTTAATTTATTTTGTTTCTTCTCCAATCTCAGCTTCATCCTCTAAAACTCTTTCAAAGACTTTTCCTCCTCATTTTATTTTTTGGTACCATTTCTCTCTTCAAAGTTTACTATTGTTCTCTCATTTTTGTAGTGTTCCTATGGCACACATATGTATTTTTCCTGGGGTGTGAGACTGCTTAACCCTTTCCCATCAGTTTCTTTTACTCCCACTTTCTCAGTCTTATGCCATTATCTATGGCTTTTGTCCCAAGTTTCATTAAGATGTATGGGTAATTGCAGAAAAGCAATGTATAGCAATCACTGAACACAATCAAACACAATTTTTAATGAGAGCCCATGTATTTCAAGAGTAAAAGTAATAGATTTCTTACATTGTTGTGATTAAAAAAAGGAACACAGATAGATATGATCTGGATTTTTTATTCTGTTTAACAAAGTAACTGTTTCATAATTTACATAAAATAGTCCATAGAAAGTATAGTGATAATATACTAAAGCATCTAATAAATAAGATTAGCTTGAGCCAGTTGTTTAGGTTTACAAATTGTGTCAATATAAAAGACAGTGAAACTTTGTCAAGCTTAAGGAAGAATTGCTGATGAAAGCCCTTTAATGAGGTTTGAAATATACATTCTTCTGAACTGCTTTGCTCTCTCACATTTTTTGTAAGGCTGGTTAGGTGTGAACTGCATCATTAGTTTTTAAGAAATGGTCAATTACTGGGAACTGCAAATTAGCTCTACCTGTCAGTGCCTCCAAAGGGAAAGCTGTGCTCATCTGCAATATGGGAAACAAGAGGGGAACTGAATGTCATGGGAATCTCTAAATCAGCTGTGACAACAAGTAAATCTATCTTCAAAGAAGATCAAGCCAATAGCCCTTCCTGCCAGAGGGAGGAATTTAAAAGGAAAACTGGGCAAGTTCAGAAGCAGCACTACAGACTAGGACTTTGATATTACTAACAGGTCTATGGAAAGGAATTAGTAGGAAATAGATGAATTAGACAACCTAGAGGAACAGGCTGCCTCATTAAACCTAAGCCAAAACACAAGTTGTGTTCTTAAACTTACTTTTTTGCCCTTTCATTAGCTGCTTGCCCAAACATTTTTTAAGATCCGTGGACGTTATATTTCCTACACTGTTGTGGAGTGGCTGTGCAATACAGCTGGTCTACCTCATGACTGCCACCTGGAGGCAGAGGTAGGAAGCACTTAGGAAAATCTTACATTCTTCTCTCATTTTGGTAACTAAACTATTCTCACAAGGTTTCTGCATGGAGTAGGAAATATCAGAGGTTTGTCTTCTAGAGTTTTGGCTAAAGCAATTAGACTTGCCCAAATGTGTCGATTTCAGTTTAGGAAGAATTTCTTGAGGGTTCACTCATCCTATAGGCTAAATCTCCATCAGACACAATGAAACCTTAGATACTTGGCTCACATGCACAAACCTACATGTAGTCATTTAAATTCAGTTAAATAGCATCCTCATTAGGAAAGATTATTGTGAACATTTGTTATGTCACCTAATTTGGCCATTACTTGTATAGGAGGAATATTTTTCTTCTTTTGTTACCTTTTGGTGATTTCCTCTGGACTGTAAGGCAAGGTAAACAACTGGGGAAGTTTGTCTTGGGTGCGACCTGACACCAGAACAAGCAACAAAATATTTCATGTTCACCTTGCTATTGAAGCAGGCAAAATCAGATAAGTTCAGTTTTCCAGCTGAAATATACTTAATGTAGTATGGCTTAGGTTGACAAAACAATACTACTTCACATTTACTGAGGAACTGACACAGCAGAATAGCAATATTTTCAGAAAATCTCACTGTTATTGCAATTCAAGAATTTTTAAGAATTGAGACCTGGAGGATGTTCACCCTTTAGCCTGGAATAAATTTTCTATTAGGAATCCTGAATTTCCTTGCTGGAAGGGTGCTGGAGTAATAGAGGCTTGTTTATTTTTTCCCCCATTGAAACCAAGACACTTTTTCATGACTTTGTCTAAGAAGAAGCTGTTACTTTGGAAAACTGCTTGTATTAATCAAATATTCCACAAACAGTCATGTTTCCATACTTGAAAGTTATGCTGAGGAGTATAATGGAGAGTCAGTCTGTCTCATTTGACTGAAAACAGGATGTGGCTTTTATAGGACTTCCCAAAAACCATGGAAATGTTTAATTTCTGTGTTGGATCTGGTTGGGATGAAGTTAATTTTTCTTAAAGCAGCCTGTATGGTGCTGTATTTTGGATTTATGATGAAAACATTATCACACCAATGTTTTAACTATTGCCGAACAGCACTTACATAGTGTCAAGGCAACCTGTTTTGCTCACTCTGCACATCTGTGAGTAGACTGGTGATGGGAAAAAGTTTGGGAGGAGATGCAGCTTGGACAGTGGGCCCTAGCTGACCAGAGAGATACTTCATACCATGGAAGAGATGCTCCATTCCATATAAAGTCATGTTCAGTAATAAAGCTGAAGGGCACTTTTTCCAAAGGAGGCATCGTTCAGAGAGTAACTGGAGATTGGTCTGTTCGTGGGAGGTGTTGAGTGATTGACTTTGCATCGCTTGATTTGCCTTTTTTTTTTTTTTTTTAACCTTAATTAACAAACTGTCTTTACTGTGACCCACAAGGTTTTTTATTGCTTTAGCCCTTCTGATTATATACTCCACCCTTCTGGAGAGGGAGTGAGTGGTTGGCTGGGGACTTAGCTACTGGCTGGGGTCATCCCACCACAATTTCTAATTAGGTCAGGATTGCTGATTAATATTGAATGATGTGAGTACTATTATCTGAATATTCTTATTTTTAAGTTCTGCTTTTTAGCTTGAGTATGCTGCAACAGATCACTTCCTCAACCACAGGTAATGCTGAAGAGAGGGACTAGGAACCTCTACTGCTGGAAAAACAAGATCCATCAGCTATAAGATTTTTGTTTGCCTAAGAGAAGTGTCCAGAAGAACCCTATGGTAGACTGGTCAGGAAGTGATCCACAGTATATGCCTAGTGGCATGCTGGAGCAACACTGAAGTTGTATGCAGCGAACTGTGAGTGAATATACAGTGAGGCTAATGGTGTCTTTTATAAAAAAACCTCCACCATACTTCTGCCTTTCCCTTTACTGTTTTGATCACTAGAATTTGCAGAGATGACTGTTGTTATGGTAATGATAGTAGCCACTAATTTGCAATTGTTTCTGGAAGCTGGATTGGCATGTCAGTAGAAGTGAGAAGAGAAGGTATGTAAGGAGATAGTCTTTTTTTGCTAACAACTGACAGAGTGAGGTGAGGCTTGGAGTCATAGGCAAACAGTATCTGAAAGACACAAGACAAGACATAAAAAGGTTAATACACTCAGTTGTATTTTGTTTCCTTAAGACAGAGAGTCTGGAAAGTTCCCTGAACAATTCCTCCATATGTGAATGACAGTTTTTATATAAGAGTGTGGTGAAGTTGATTCTTTACAGTAGCTTCTCATTAAGCATTTCTGAAGTGTTGGATATCTTTTAGCTCATCATTGTATAGCACCATTTTTACAAGGATTCCATGGCTTCTAACTTGCTGTAGGAATGGAAGTGAGGCTAGAAAGCTAAATGTCATGGCCAAGGTCAAACAGAAAAAAATGGTAGAACTGGGATTTAAACCCACTTCTCTCCCAGGTGTCTTAACCACAGAACTAATCTGCCATTCTTTGTCTTAAAGGTAATTTATTTTGTAAGTCAAATTCTTGGTATATTACTCCTAAGATGTAGCAGGGTAATAAAGATAATTAAGCAGATGTTCAAATTGCTAAATAAGCATAATTTTTTTGTTTGAAGGCTATCCCAACATGAACTCAGACTTTAGTCTCTTGTGAAAATGTCTGATATAATGTTGAGTTTTAATAGAGTACCAGAGTGAAGAATATTTAGCTACCTTCAATGTATTCAGCTATTTGATTAATTGAAAGGCTCAGCAGTTAGTGGACATCTCATTAGCCAATTCACGTGGGCATGCTGTGACTATTTTCGATCACATATCCACAATTCAAATTGATGGTAAAAGTCCAATTAAAAAGTAAATGTATTTTCATACACTGTAGCAGTGGTGTTGTCATATAGCTTGGGTTTTTCCTTTTATTTCATTCCCGATCACTAATTTTAATTAAGTGTTTCTGCATGTGAGAAACTAATGTTCTTATTTTGAACTCTGCTTAGAGAAAATTGTCAGGCAACCTTTCCCCATACTGTTCTGCTCAGCTGCTGTGAAGCTGTGTACTTTGACTACATGTGCAGAGGTTACTGTGCCAGATGGTGTGGTTGTTTCTAGGATGTGAAGAACCACAGAGAGACTCCTGAAATATATCCCTTATGTCATAAAACATCATTTTAACTGGCTTTTCAGAGATGAGACTTATAGGTAAATTAGGGTGCAGAGAGCCAAATTGTATCTAACATTGAACATTGAAAGGTCAGCTGATAAATGTCCAAAGGCACTCAATTTCTCTCCAGTATTAGACTACTTTTTAGCAATGTTTTTTACTGATATCAGTGTTTTTCTTTAGTCTATTGTTTAAAAGCCAGAATGTTAATTCATTGACCAAAATAATAGTCTAAATCTCTAAATGGATTTTTTTATTTATTATACATAAAGTAGAGATTACAAAAGGTATTTGCTAGTACCCCAAACTAGATAGGATTATACAGTTCCACTGAAGTAAAGCAAAGCTGACACAAATACAGGTTTAGTCAGAATTACTTCAGGGCCAAAGCGGAGAATAAGGGAGTTGTGTCTGATTTCCTATCTATCCTCCCTCACCTCCTTCAAGAAAACAAATTAAAGAGAAATTTTTCTAATGGCTTAGCTACATAAACAGCCCTTGAGTTATAGGAAGCAAAGTTCAGTGCTGGAACAAAGGAGTGGGCAGGAGAGTGGACTCTTTCAAATGTAATCATCAGTTCTGTTGGTTGAAATGTGTACTGAGCCTGACAGCTCCCCCTCCCATCCCCAATAAGAACAGAGAAGGGTACAACATATTTCCATTGCCATTTCCATTGCTAGCTGGTGTAGGTTGGGGAAATTTAGGATTCTACAGGTCCCTTTCTAGATAATTCAAGGGTAGCATCTGAGCTCACACACCTTCAGGTGAGCTCTTGGTCATCATGAAATGGCTTTGTGAGCCACACGAGATCCCTCTTCTCCATGGATGCTTGTGTTCCACCATGTAGCAGCTGAGCTTCAGGATACTGGTGAATTCAGTTTTGTTTAGGAGGCCTTCTTGCTCTGAATATGCATATTCTGCATTATTATTCTTATTTTCAAATATATAATTCCCTTTTTCTCCAAAGGCTCTTAGCACTTAGACATGCCTGTTTATTAGGCTCTGAAAAGATCCACCACAGTTGAACGTTAGGCAGGTTGGCAGTGAATCTGAGTGGGCTAAATCACAGCCCTTTAGTGGCATATATGTTCCTTAGATCTCAGTCAAGAGCAGCTGGCATCTTATGTAAACTGCAGATCCCAGAAACTATTAGATCTTCATTTAATCTACCTGCTCAGTGCCTGACCTTGAACATTCACTTTAGCCTGTCTATTGCATGAGGAGCAAAGAAGGAACAGAAAAGATTTGCAAGTGACTGTAGGCTTACAAGTGCAAGCTTTTCCCAATCTATTCTGGAATTAAAGATTTTTTTCCCCTCTCACAGTCATAAGAATGTGCAGTTCAGAATCCTCACATTTAGATGCTGGCAACATGGTTGCTACCTCAATATTTTTGGTGTTTCATGGTTGGCTTCTTTCATCTTCAGCATACTTCAATTAGTGACAAAATCAGCATATAAGTGTTTTGAGTAGTAGCATTCCATTTGTAAATCCCTACACAATAAGGAGATGAACATGAGTACTGTGACCAGAGTTTAATGAGAAGTAGTAGACTGATCCATTCACATTGATGCAGACTTCAGAAGTTCATAATTCGTATTTAAAACAAGCATTTTACTAATTAACTTGCTATATAGATCAATCTAAAAGGTTATTTTGATTAACATTTGTCATTTGTCTTTTTGTCAGGTGAGCTAAGAAAACATAATTTTAATTCTACAGACATTTATCTTTATTAACATCTCAAAACTTACTAGAGGCCTACTTTATTTTTCTATTCCACATAATAATACCTTGCTGTTTTGAGAGTACTGACTAGTCAGTCTTTTATGTCTATCCAGTATTCATTTAAGAATGATTTATCTATTGTGATTAGTAATCAGGTCTGGGTAAGAGACATAAAAAATCCATAAAAATATTGCTCTGTCTCTGAATTATTTCTTGCTTTTAAGGCAGAGGAAAAGTAAAACAGGTCATCAAGAAATTAGATACATAAAGATGAGAGGTGAGATAATGAGCTCATTTGCATTGCATTCAGGATTTGTTTTGAACTTCAAAACATGAGATCATAAACCAGTCAACATTTTAATACTGCCAGCTATATGAAAGACTAAATAAATTTTTTTTTTATTCCTCTAACAAATATTCTCTCACTGGATGTTTTCAGTCTTCTGTTTGGTGATATCTGAATGTGAAGTTCTCTCATCTGTTCTTTATTTCTTTTTAAAAAACAAACAACCCAAACCCCAGAAATAACCCCCAGAGTCTACTGCAAATGGCAGTTAGTGGAGAGTAGAAGAACAGAAGGACAGGAAACAGAAGGGCAGGCTATTTAAAGAAGCTATTGCTTTAAAAACGTTTTGCTGCTGGTGCAGTTCAGAGCTGGACTTGTGGCAAGTGAAACTTGTTCTACTGAACAGAAAAACAGAGCTAAAGTAACTGACCTCAAATACAGTGATCTTCTGCATTAGAACATATTTTAGAGGCTGTTCACATTAGTGCTTATATCTAGTAATTTAACAGATATAATATACTATTCAGACCTCTGAGAGGGCAGAAGGAAAAGAAAGGGTTTTTTTTTCTAGATTGGGACTTTACAATCTGCCTCAGGGTGGTGGAAAATGGACAGGATAGCTGCCCTTGCCCTACTCCAGCAACAAAACAAAGGACAATCTAACCTTGGGGTTAGGATGGTGGAGTGTATGTTGGCACATATGTTATGATGTTGCCAGTAAGATTTCGGTCTTTGTGCTTCCATTCCCACCCCATGTAATTTCTTTGTAGAGGATAAGATGCTTCACAAGGTTTTACTGACCACATTACTCCTTGTATCCTTCTGCTAAGGCTGGAGATGGGTTGTGCATCTCTTAATTTCCCTTTCCCAATTACCTGGATGAAGCCTTCTTGCTCTTTTCACAGCAGAGAAAATCATATTCCGAGCAGAATCAGGCAAGAACCTATGGCTTCATCAGGAGTTTCCTTTCCTCTCTTTCCCTGAACAGTCAGACAAGGCTGTGACAATTTTAGCCCACTGTGATAAATGATAGCTCAACTTGCTCACTGTTACAATGGAGAAGGGAGCTTAAAGATATAAGAGGATAACCTTTCAGGGATGCACAAATTTGCTCAAATAAATAAAATTTGGAAAGGGCACCATATTTTCCCTTGGATTTTTTTTCAATGTCTGAAACTAACCTGTGCCCTAGCTACCACATTACTGCAAAGTAATTTGATTTTCCATTGTCTAGGTCATTGGGTCAAATTCGGTCCAAGATGTCACTTGGCTCAATCTTTTGTAGATTAGACACACTTGACTAGGGGTACTGTCAGATACTGCAAGTGGAAACGCAAAACTATACCCTTGGTTTTGCCAGTATAAAAATGGAGACAGAGACAAAAAAACGAAGTGATATGAGTAAATGCAGTTCAGGTGACTTTTTGCAGACAGCCTTACGGAGCCTTCAGTCAGCCCCACTGATAAAGCTGCTATTCCTGCTTTCAATCTATTTTCCACTGAATATAATCAGCAAAACAAACACAAAATAATCTTGTTAGTTGCAGACTGCTGTGTTGGCACCTGAACAGCACCTAATGTGCCAGCTGCTACTTTGTTTTGTTTTGTTTGTCTGTTTGTTTCTTGCTGTATTAATGGATTTTACACCACTTTTATTATCCAGTGAAAATATAATAAAGACCATTCAAGATATGTGGATACCAAGATGGTTTTGTGGAGAAATTTGGATGCATGGCATCCATTTTTGGACTTGGTGATCTTTGTATGTTTCCACTTGATTGCAACTGTACAAAATATGTGGCCTGTTAACTGCTTTGAGTGGAGTCAAGGGATCCACTATGGATTTTGTAACGGTGCCTGTATGCTATACACTGCATCAGTTTGCAGCAGGTACTCTGCTGAATTGCTGCCATCACCTGAAAGAATAATTCTAAGCCTTTCTTAATCCTCTCTTCCTTTTCCAAAGAAAGCCTGATTTCAAACATGCAAACATTTTTTGCAATAAGGTGAAAGAAGGGGGAAGTTTGAGATTTTTATTTGCATCAACATTTCAGATAATTTGTTTTGTTTGCTTTCACCTTCTCAATGGGCTGTCTCAGGTATATTAGCATTTTTCAATCCCAGACAAAGAAAATAGTGTGAGAAAATCAAATATTATATGATTTTTACCCTTAAGAGACTAATCAAAAAAACTACTCGTAATTGTGAAAGCCAAGATACGGTTCTGTCAGATTTAGTTGAACAGGCTTGGTTAACAGATCATTTACTTTCACTGGTGAAATAAGTGCTAATTTCTGAAGCAGGTAAGGGATGAATTTTAGGACTTGGAAAATTTTTTTAATAGTTGTGGAGGGAAATATTGGAGAAAATCTCAGATAACAACGCATTAGTTGTGGCCTTTGTCTGCAAAATGATTGCTTATCAAATAATTCTCATAACTCCCACATATATAATAAGCATAGATCTTCACATACCTTTTAACATTTACGATGTCTGGGGGGCTTTTAAAAATCATAGTGTAGTAATTTAGATGGGAAAATTTGATTTATTTTGATTTTGTATATTGTCCAGAGACCTTTCCTCAAGTAATAATCAATTTCATAATTCTGATAAAAGCTACATGCTATATTTATGGTCTTTAAATGGTTTTAGACTGGAAGTGTTTATAAAATACTTGAGAAAAATTCTTCTTTAAAAATGTTGGGATAACAGCTGTCCATAAAACCAGCAGAAACAACAGCATAAAATTCTGATTATTTTTATATTTTCTAGCCTAGCCTAAGCCATATAACTTAACCACAGCAATTCCAACCTCTCATTCTCTATTTTTTTAAAAAAAAAAACATTTCAGGAATAAAATAGACAAGTGGTTTATGGCATGTGGTTAAACATGAGCTGTAACATAAATAAATATGTATGAAGTACAAAAATATAGACAATGGTATGTCAACAGAAGCAAACTAATAGGCATTTGAGTGCACAAACATACATGGCTTTTTGATATGTCAGGACACAGAGCTTTTAAAATCATTATTACCCACATTTACCACTTGCTTGCTTTCCAGTCTGCATGGCTTATTGCATATTATAATTTTAAAAGATTATGTTACTAGGGTAATGAACAATAAAAAAATTGCAATTCATCCTAATAAGCTTGAATGGTAACCCACATGCCTTGGACATTTCTAGCCAGGCATAATTTATCCACATCTTTGGCTGTGAAACAGTGTGGATCTTCTTAACGGAGTCCCTGACAGATGGTTTAAGCATTTTCAGGATTCCATTTCCAATCATTTTGCCCATATTGCAAAATTGGCCTTGAAAAAGGGTAAAGAGTTGTTATGCTGCATTAACATATCTTCTGAATTGCTTGCTGTGAAGGACATGAAAAAAGAAGGAAATCAGAAGAGGAATGTTTTAAAAATACACTTTTGAAAGTTAAAAATGTTAGCTGGGATGATGATTTTAAATTATATCCCTCACCTCAATTATAATGCGAATGCAGTCACATTATGTGTGATAATAAAAACACAACCTGTTACCTTGTTTCATAAATGATTCAGATGACATGCATGGTATAAGAAGTGTTAAAAGTGCTGTAATTAGAAAGACTTCCTATAGTACTAAACCCTGCTGATGGATAGCACAATTGACTGCTATTAGATGAACAGGGATTTCTGTGGCACTCTCAGGATTTTGCTGCTCTGAATGGAAAGGCTCAAATATCTGCATTCATTTCTGCATGAAACATGGATTGATCACACGCACTATGCCAAATTTTCATTTTCTTTTGCAGTTTCAGCTGACTGGGTTCTTCGTATAAACTGCTGCTCTTTTCTTCTTGCCACCTTTTAGTTTATGATAAAAATCAATGAAAGCTGAAACCTTCCACAGTCATCTATAAAATGCAATTACTGTATACAACACACAGTAAAACTCCTGTGGTGTATAAGTTGAGACATAATTTATGCCACTTACCTCCAGAGAGGTATTGATCCTACTCTCTGAATATCCTACAAAAGAGCTGTTGAATGCAAGCTCAAGGAAATATGTGGTTATTGGGAGTGATCTGTAATTTGATTAATAATGACCTAATTCTTGAACTCTGTTCCTTTCTGCACTGTTTTCTGTGACTGAACCTTTTATTTTGAATATTGCCCCTGCTGATCCCTTTCAGAGGTCCACCCCACCTTGCTGTCCCTCAGGCTCACTGTGGTCTCTGCGATCCACACCAAAGGAGCCATGGGAGAAGGCTGAAGTGACCTGGCAGATTTGGTTTTTATTTTTTAAATTGCTTGCAATCTTTTCTAACACTGAAAGTGATGGTTGTCCAGCACAGCCTGCACCCATTATGTGATGGAATTCCTGCTGTGTATGGGAAGAAAAAGAAACTCTGGACAAATAGTCCAGCAAGAATTCTCCAAGATGCAAGTTAAAAACTAAATCACTTAGTTTAACTCATCGTTTTGAGAGCTGCCATCTAGTATGTAAAATCATAGAATCATAGGATCATTTAGATTGGAAAAGACCTTTAGGACCATCAGATCCAACCATTACCCTACCTCTGCCAAGTCCACCACTAAACTGTGTCCTAAGTGCCATATCTACACATCTCCTAAATAGCTCCAGGGGTGGTAACTCAGTCACTTCCTTGACAGCCTGTTCCAATGCTTGACAACTCTTTCAATGGAGAAGTATTTCCTAAAATCCAATCTAAACCTTCACCACCACAAACTGAGGTCCTTTCCTCTTGTTCTGTTACTTGTTACTTGAGAGAAGAGACCAACACCCACCTTGTTACAACCTCCTTTCAGGTGGCTGTAGAGAATGATAAGGTCTCCCCTGAGTCTCCTTTTCCCCAGTCTAAACACCCTGAGCTCCTTCAGCCACTCCTCATCAGACTTTTGTTCCAGACCCTTCACCAGCTCTGCTGCCCTTCTCTGGACATGCTCCAGCACTTCAGTGTCTTTCTTGTAGTGAGGGGCCGAAAACCAAACACAGGATTCAAGATGTAGCCTTATCATTGCTGAGTACAGGGGGATGATCACTGCCCTGGTCCTGATGGCCACAGTATTACTGATACAGGTCAGGATGCCATTGGCCTTCTTGGCCACCTGGGCACATGCTGGCTCATGTTCCTCTGGCTCTAGACCAGGTCCTCAGGCATCTCTCCAGCCACTCTTCCTCAGCCTTCCTGCCTTACTGGCCTCCATCTGACAAACATTCCTGCCCAACTTCGTGTCACCTTTAAACTGACTGATGGTGCACTAGATCCCCTTGTCCAGATTGTTGATAAAGATACTAAGCAATACTGACCCCAGTACTGAAGCCTGGGGAACACCATGTGTGACTGACTGCCATCTGGATTTCACTCCATTCACCACCAGCCTCTGGGCTCAGACAGGTTTTTACACAGCAAACAGTGCACCCATCCAAGCCATGAAAGGCCAGGAAAAACTCTCAAGAATGATACAAAAGAGGAAGTGGGGACAATTTATGTGGAACCTTTCAGTGTTCTGGTGTAGGTAATATCTGCACAGCAAAATCACAGGAATAAACCTCTGCTGCAAGAATGAACCTCTGTTACTTAGCGTCTCAGCATCTTGTTTCAGGTAAATTTCTCAAATAAAGAATTGTTGTGTCTCTGACCTGACAGTTTCTATTTCAAAGTTCATGTTCCTTGAGATGCTGTAAGAATGTTAGCAATTTTCTGTATGATATGAAAAAATCATTGTGTATTCATAGAATGAGAGCTCAGGAGAGTTTAATTTGCTTTGGGCAGAGACCTGGATAGCAGGGTAAGTTTCTCTATTATATGATTACAGTAAATAGTTCAACCTTGTTCTGACATAAATACCCTGGTTTGGGATTTGACAGAAGTTAATTGCCTATCGTGATTGCACTGTGGTTGATGAATGTTATAGTGGGGTACGACAAAATAATATTTATTGAAAATGAGAGAAATAACTTGATAAGGAAAACTAGCAATATATTTTTGGCCCAAATTGACCTAAACTAAATCAAAGTAGAAATACGCACGATAAGGGACATTTTCATCTTCATCTATTCATTGGTGGAGTTTTCAACAAAGCATACACTTATATCATTAGTTCTGGAAATCTTAAAGTGATGCTTGAGTAGCAACTGAATGAAAAGCAAATTAAACCACAATAGCTTCATTACACATACAGAAAAAACAAACAAATCAAAACCACCCCAAAACCCCCAAAACTCAGGCTAAGAAAATAAAACCAGAGACTGAATTTCATTTTAGAATGCTTTTTGTTTTACTGTTCATATTGCTATGAAAACCTAGTCTCAGTGAAGCCAATGCCAGTCTCTTTATGCTTTCCTCCAAGCAAGGATTACAGCTGTGATTTTTGCAACCAGCACTTTTGCCTGCTTGGGCAAAGTCTCATCATGGCTTTCTGGTTCAGTTTCCCCATCTATGGGATGCTTTATGTCTTTGCTTGAAGATAAAAAGCACAATTGTTTGAAAAAAATATTTCTTGAGACATTGAAGCTTGACTGTGTATTTAATAAGAGATGAAAGAGCAATCACTACAGTGGAAAGTAAATCAACAATTTTGATTTTTTTTTGGTACAGTTTTGTCCACTCTGGTAAAAAAAAAAAAAAGTCTTTTTAGTATTGAGATGATGTGAATAATGACTAAAGTGCCTGATACAGAGTTTAAGTCCAGCCCAGGTATTGAGTGAAAGTCCAATCCATACAGAGCTTTCTGGAAAGCTTTTACACCATGAGTGGGCTTGACTTCTCATTCGAAAAACAGAGAGGAAGGATAGTGAAGTGAACATTTTTACAACTCAGTCACTACATTTAGGAACTAATAAGAAGAATTTGTTATTTGTTATTTGGTAAGCTGAAGAAATCATAATTTGCAAATTACTAAGAGAAAGGAAGGTTGGTTGAATCAAATGGTCACAGACTGACCAACATAAGACAATATGATTAAGTCATGAAAAAGATCAAATGTTCCTGAGGCAAGTCAAGCAACATACTTCTAATGAGATGGAAAATTATATTACTGGTACTTTATCTGGAAAATTATGCTCAATTCTAGTAATTCATATTCAAGGAAGAAATAAATGACTCTGGGAAAGGACAGGCTAGATTTTTTAAATTTTTGAGAGGAGGCTAAAAGATGGCTTGTTAAGCCTATGAGAATGGGTTATGTCTGCTCTGTATTAATACACCCTGGAATAAATACAAAGGAAGAAAGGGACTGTCCCTTCAGGTAAACAACAACTTTGCCATAAGAATCAATGTATTGCAATTGCCCATAAGTAAATTCAGGCCAGAAATCATCTAGCAATCAGAGAAGTGATGTGTGGACCATCTGACCATCTGGAACAGCTAAATGAAGACCTTTATTAGTATTAATGTGGATTTTGGTCAGTTCTGAAAGACATGATGGGATGAGGTGCTTTTAGTAGCTTATCAGGGTCCTTTTTCAAATATGCCTTTTAACTGATATGAACTAAATCCATCCATTGAAATTGATGTGATACTGCTGACTTCAGTTTGACTGCATAGCTGTATAAGCATAGCAGCACTTAATCTAAAATGTAAATGGTTCTTTGTGGAGAGTACAGTAGGTTTAAAAAAAATAAAAATCTTAATTGCAACTAGGGCTGGTAGATTTGTATGAACTCACACTACTTGGTGAAGGCCTAAGAGAGGCTCAGGGAGATCTGTGATCTCTCTGAAGCCAGAAATTCAGCTGGAATAGCTTGAAGCTGAAATCTCTCAAGATGAACCGGTGCTTAACAAAATGCAGCCATTTTCCAGCTTTTTCCTTACTACATGCTCTGCCAAAGGAATGTAGGAGAGGGCATAGTGGAGGGTATGTAGTGCTATCCTGCTTGGAGATTCCCTATTAATGGAAGAATTATCAAGCATCTGGTTACCTGTGATACCTTTTTTCAGCTTCTATAATGCGATCGAACTACCTGTACTTGCCCATGTAAATTCTAATTTGGTAAGAAAAGGATTATTACTACACAGTAAATGATGAACACCCTTTATATACCTGACAAGTCTGCTTTGTAAGTTTTCATTCGTTTGTATCTGAGTTCAACTGTGACCAATGTTGCCATGACTCCAAAATATGTCCCAGAATGGATCAGACAGTCTAATGTTGGGCATCCTCAGTCTGATGAACAGCTTATCAGACTCTGCCTAGTCACTGGCACACTGTCTGTCTACAGCTGAGATTCAATGTGTTTGATCTATGGGATCATGGCACACAGAGAATGAACCTTTACATTATATGACCAGTGTCTGGTCAGCAAGAGGTCTTGAGCAGATAATACAATTCCTGACTGTGAAATTAAACCTGATGGGAAATTATTCTTTACCTACAACATATCAAAACTTCACAGAGGCAGGGGTGAGACAAAATATCTTTCATTGTCCCTCTACTTTACTATTCCCTGCTGCTTGACTACTGTTCTGTTCTGGCAAAGGGTTTTGGTGATGGTGCTGGGAAGTGTCCCAGGAGACAGGTAAGCAGCCTCTGCCAGTCTGGTGTCTGACATAATTCCTTCCTGTGCAGAGAAACTCCATAAGCAACGCAAAATTGTTGGAGGGCTTTGCATGCACTTTGCATCTTGAACTTACTTCAAAGAAAATTAACTCTATATTTGCAATCTTAATATTACATTAAGATGAAATATATGCAGAGTACACACTGCCTGCTTCACTGGTTGAAAGTTCTACCACATTTCTTCATGCATGTTTTGGGAGGTAGACTTTGGCTATAAAAACAGTAAAGCTAATTCATTTGAAATCTTGGTTTCGGACAGGACTTAGCTTAGTGATCTGAAAGCACCTGACACCTCCTTTGAGCATGTATTTTTAAAATTTCATGGGCTGCATATATAATTGGAATTTAGTCCTTTACAGGATTTCTCAGGGTTTCATGATCTTTATCTACCAAGTCCTTATTTGTATCAATTTGTGTCCTATCAGTTTCTGTCTCCCATTTCAAGTGCAAACTCTGGACTTAGAGAGTTTTCTGGTGGTTTATAACAATGGTTGTGAGTTGCATTTGCATGTTACATTGATTCATCCAGGTTTAGGGTACTGGCATAATCTGTTACCTGTTATGCATCTGTTGATGGGTGAAAATTTAATTTTATTGCTTTCAATTGTGTGACTGTATACAAGAAATCTTCTGTGGAAACTGGATCATAAACAAGGCAGGTATAAAATCTCTGCCTTGTTTATGAGGAAATGGCTCAGCAGCACAAATACAAGTGCACATCTAGCCACATTATGACAACAAGAAGTTTACAGGTGTCTTTAGAATAGTGTTAGGAATGTGGTTGCCTTGAATACTAGCTGCAGCCCATTTGGATTGTTCGTAAGGGTAGCAGCTACTGCAAAGCATATTTTCTATTATCAAGGTGGACTCAAAGGAGAGCAGCCACCAGGATGTGAAGGGATTCCAGGAGCACACTGGTCATGCAACAGCCTGAGGGCTGTTGTGCTGCTGGGAACAAAGCCAGGGTAGAGGCTAGAGGAATGGCGGGTCACAGATGCTAGTGCTCAAGAAGGATAATCTGGAACCAGACAGCTGCCAAACGGCCCTCAGGGTAACTGAGCTAGTTGGCTTTTTTTGGAGGAGATGACAGAAAGTGGCCAAGGGGACCAGTAATGGCAATTCTTCAAAAAATCCAAAGCCAAATGAGTACTGTCATTGTATTGAAGTTTTTGGAATAAGAGGCACTGTCAGCAGAATCCTGACTCAGACATTCCCTTTTGTTGCATGGAGGGCCTGAGATTAAATTTATTAAATTTATGAACAAAATGGAAGCTCCTCCCCAACCCCCTCCTCCTTTTCTGGCTTTGTACCAGTCCAGGGCAATGGCAAAATCAAAAATAGGCACTGCCTCCCCTTCCCTAAACATCATGAAGCAAAATGATTTTCAAATTAACAACTCAGCCTTGAATGTTAGGCAGCTGACCACTGCTCAGATGAGTCACCCCCTTTAATGGGCGCCCACTTGCTATTGCACAGCACAAGGCAGGAGGAATTCGGAACCAAAATGTGGTAGTTCGACACCTCCCTGGAGTTCATATTAAGCGGTGTTAATTCTTGCTAACTTCCCTTTGGTCTGCTGCTGTGCCTGGTGCCCACAGCTGACCTGACAGTCTTCCACCCTGCAGCTGCGGAGCGAACTCCCTAACCTGTTCCACAGGAGGCTGGGGGCAGAGGCCTCTGTCCTCAGCCCGAATGCCTCTGCTAGCATGCCTAGCTAATAATGCTCCTGAATTGTGTTGTGGTCCCAAGGGGAAGATTGACTTTGCCACCAAAACAAGCCACCCTTTCTCAGGTTTGTCAGGTCTCTCTAAAAGCTTTTGACAGAGTTAAGGGTGAGACCTCATGCTAGGAATGAGGGCTAAAAGAGATAGAAAGAGAGAGAGACAGTTTGAAATTAAAGAGATGACGTTTCTGAAGTAAGAAAAGAAAAAATCCAACTCTGGGAAGCAGACTAGGAGAAAGGTTTCATATTTGTGAAACAAATCTAGTGTGAAAGGAGATTTCTGGGGGAAAGGCAATATGAAAGCTGTTACTAGAATTGACTTTTATTCTACCACATCTGAAGAAATCCTTTCCACTTTATAGATGCAGGATGGACCATGTGGTAAATTGTAGAATCACATGAGAGCTGAACAGATCATATTCCTGTGATGATCTTCATCTATCATACACCCTTTGTCAGGCAGTTCATCTTCTTATAATTCAGCCATCACCTTAATATGTTAAAATGTAGAAGGGGAATGTTTCCTGCTTCTGCTCCGTAGTAACCTCATCCACTACAGAGTATGGCCATGTTACACCCATACTTTTCTATATGCAAAAATGTCAGTTCAGAACGCTGTATTTCAAATCCTGGGTTACAAAGTAAGGAGTCTGAAAGTTCAGATTCCTAATTGGTGCATCCACTCCCAGCCTGGGAAACAATGAAATATAGGTTATGTTTTATACCTTAGGAAGCCAGGTGATTCACTGCCTAAACATACCTGCTTCTCTTCACTGATTACAAAGGGAGGCCACTATGACAAGTTCAGTTATAGATGTTTACTTTGTAGACATCTGTAGGCTGATCAGGTGAGTTAGACTCAATGGAGTCATTATAGCTTGATGGGAGTCTGGAATTGAGACCCCAAATTACCAGCACAATCATTTTCTTAGGGCATGTCTACACCTCAGTAAGTGGGAGACTCAACTACTTTGAGATGTTTTTCTCACTGCTTGAAAAAGTAGAGTGCAAACTTTTCCTGACTCCATGTTTTACTTAGAGGGCAGCTGCACCCTGGGGTTCTTTGTTATAAAACATACAAGAGAAGCATAAGGTGTTATTACAAATGTTATCACAGAATCTGATAAAACTTGTCTGGAACCTATTCTTAAAAATCCAATGATATGGATTTTACAGTCTTTCCAGGCAATCTGTTCTGATGCTTTGCTCTCATCAAGTTAGAAAGTTTTTGTAATGCCTAATATAAAGTTTCACATTCTGTTATTTCTTGTTATAATCCCTGTGGACGTGGAGAACAATTGATCCCAATTCCTCAGCAGGATACCACTGAAGTCTGTTATGACATTTCCTCTCAAGTGTTTCATTCTCCAAACTAAACAACTCTGGTTTTGTTCAATCTTTACATGCAGATCATTTCCCCAGCCCTCTAATCCACCTTGTTTCTCTACCCGGACTGCAGCAAGAAGTTCACATCTTTCTTAAAGCACAGTGCCTAAAGGTGCATACATTACATTGGATGCTTACTGATTCTGGAGTAACTACAGGCAAATCTTACACGTGATACTGTCTATATAACCTCTGCAGCAGTGTTTGCAGGGAAGTGAGATTGTTTGTTTCTGTTTAGCTTGTGATCCCCCACAGACCACAAACTGTTTCCTACAGACTCATTTTCCACCTTCTGTTTGTACAGTTGATTACTTCTACATAACTGCAGCACTTTCACTTGTCCTTACTGAATTGCATCCTATTGATTTTAGACCACTTCTTCAAATCACCAGGCTTATTTTTAAGAGTGAAAAATGAGGTGTCCTACCTCAGAGCCTGTCTGTGTTTAGTTCAGTATGGTAACACAGGAAAGGATCACAGACTTTCCTCCTCCTGTATTCCTATGGGGTGGCAAGGTACAATGACCACACACCTCTGCTGGCATGAGTCCATGTTTTTGGATAAGAAGAAGTAATCATCATTTGTTACAGTGGAACCTAAAGGCAAGAAAAGTTTATCCTACTGTTACTGTGCTTTCTAATGCTTCACATGAAGTTTCTCATTCCATTACTTCTTTTCTTAGAAAAGAAGAGGAAGAAAAATTTATTCCCATTCCTCAGCAGGAGGACCTTTGTTTTAAGCACTGCATTCATGTGAATCAATAAGTGATTCCTGCCCTAAATTTTTAACCTAAATGAAAGAAACTAGAAATAGAGGCAAGGGCCTTACCAGATAATGGGAAGGTGGCAAACAGTATATTCATTTTTTGGCACTTTCTAGGAAACGATTTAGTCAAGTGTCGACTAGAGAAATGAAATGCAAAAGTGTAGGGGAAGGGTACAATGAAGTGAGACAAAATGAAGGGAGCATGCTAAGGGCAACAGAGCAGGAATGAAGATATAGGGAGAAGATTCTTGGAGGAGACTGTAGAAAAGAGTCAAAGACAAGCCAAGAAAGTCCAAACTAAACTGTATTACATTGTCTGTCTGTCAAGAGGTCCCCATTTTGTCTCTGTCAAGCAAAATGTGTCTAGCTGTATGTACTCTAGAATATGTCTTTAAAGCCATAAAGGAGGAGAGAAGCATGCAGAGGGATGGAAAGGAGAAACAGTGGTTAGAGGCGTTTTGTTGAGTCTCTGTGGGGAGATGAAGGTGTGCGTCTTGAGCACAGTTCAAGGAAGTACTAAGAGAAGAGGTAGCACCCTTGAAGCTACATTCCACATTGAGTGACATGTCTGGCATTGTACAACAGGTTCTTCACAAAAGAAATGCATCATGTAGACTGGAAGAGGATGATATACAACTATGTTTCACCTAATCCAGGGACACTGCCTGCTGTGTCACTAGCTGTGGTGCTCTCCATTCTGACTTCAAAGTATACGCCTTCCACACACCTTTAAAATTCTCTAGCTCAGTGGCTAGAAAATTATACTCTGTTTTCAGTTGCTGGCTAAGTCACTGTGACTTAAAATGGGGTGTTCAGAAGGATGAAATCAGAACCTTTTATAATCCAAATTATTTCTTTGGTTTTTCATTTCTTCTTCTTCTCCTCTCTCCTCCCTGACATAATTGGGGCACATTAGCTTCACTGTCTCAGTTCATTAGGTCATTTCTGAATATCGAAATATACAGTTTCATGGTTTTTGGTACCTTTTTACTTATTGAAAATCATTTGCAATGAAACTATTTCTAAATTTCCCACTGTGTAGAAGACTCCAGAGCTGTTTGCTTATACTTCGTCAGAAGAACTGCTGAAAATAATAGCTCTGAGTTAGGGAATGACATTGCCCAAGCACTCTAGCTTTGATAGTTAAAAATGTCAGTCCCTCATGGTGCTGAAAACCCACAGTTCTCATGGACTGCACAGGGTTCTCAGCTCTTTGTAACATCAGGACCTAATTGTGAAGTGATGGAATAAGCTTTTCAGAACATGCACAAGGGCAAGTTTATTTCTGCTGCAGTATGAAAAACCAGTGAAAGAATAGGTGAATGGCATCTATGGGATATCCAAGGGTAGTTTCTTTTAACTAGGTTGGACTGATTATCCTCTCTTCAGCCTATGATATTTATAACAGCAAAGATTTGATCTTTTTCTATATAAATCTAACAGAAATTAAAAAGGTTCAGAAACTGAAATTTAAAAAAATGACCTCTAAAGAAAAACATTTCCAGTTTACGAGAGATGTTTTTATCAAATCTTTACATGTCCTTTGCAGATGATGAAGAAAAAATTCAGGATTATCTCTACAGGAGAGAAACAGTCTAGTGATTTATATTTTAAAAGATT
This sequence comes from Acropternis orthonyx, assembly GCA_035583155.1. Lineage (NCBI taxonomy): Eukaryota > Metazoa > Chordata > Aves > Passeriformes > Rhinocryptidae > Acropternis > Acropternis orthonyx. The sequence continues at coordinate 25,524,786 of JAWWEU010000081.1, forward strand.
ACTGGTAAAGGGGAAATCTCTTAATTTTGTCTTTCACAGCCTTTTTGCCCCAGTCTCACTTTACTTTTTTCTTTCTTCTTCATTTCCTCTCATCCCCTTTCATGTCAATAATATCCCTTCCCTAATTTTTTCCAAATTACAATTTAAAATGTCAGTGTAACCCATGGGAATAGTAAGACAATTCAGTCTATTTTTAAAGCTGCCTTTGAGTCCAGAAGAACTTTTCTTGCCCATGTTTAATAATACAAT
>JAWWEU010000081.1:25525045-25563015 GCA_035583155.1 Acropternis orthonyx
GTTTTACTGCTTGTTTAAAGATATTCCCAGTCACTGTGAATACGCATGATAGGCTGTGACATGATGAAATGCTATCTTGAGTAGCAAGTCTTTAGCAATCCTTCAGCTAGGTCTTGAAGCTGGAGAAACTGAAGACTAGTCTGAGACCTTGGCTTACTTCTAAGACTAACTACAGCCTGAGTAGGAACTGTGTTTGATTGCTAAATATGACTTTGAAAGTAAACACTTTCATTAGTACTTCTGTAATGGACTTGGAAGTCTTTTAATCCAAAGTTTTGTTCCTGGAATGATTAGTTGCCTGTGCTCCAGCCTGCAGGAAACTGCCACAAGGGAAAATGATATCAAAACCAGTTGTAAATGGAGAGCTTTGCTTAAAATTCAGTTCCTTTTCTTTTATGTTTTCAAATAACAAAAAATCATTTAAATATTCAAAAAAAAAAAAAAAAAAAAAAGAAAAAGTGCAGTCCATACAAGTCATAATAAATTGGGACTTCCTAAAAGAAAGACTCTGGAAAGATAATTTGCACATTTTGTTTACTCATTCATTGTAATTTGTTTTCTGAAGAACTCGATGATCTCAGCAGTTTAGACTAGACCCTCTATAAGTGGTGAAATTGTTACTCCTGTAACACCAGGAGATGGAGTTGTCAGCAAGAAATCCAGTTATTAGTCTGAATAAGTCTCTTACTGGGTAGATGATGGTTGGGAAGGTTTGTGAGACAGGTATCAAGTTGGATTATTTCCTGACATGTAAATAAAATTCTGCCAAGATCTGAGAGATCCTTCTGGGCAGATTGTGAACTTCTACCTATGTATTTGAAAGTGGGAAAGGAAATGAGTGTTTTAGAAATCAAAATCAGATTAATGTGAAAAAAAAGATGCCTCTCTGAGCCAGAGTTTCATGAAATGAATCCCATTTACCAACACATGCAGCACAGGATAAATACTCAAAATCTGAGAACTGAGGCAGGAGAACAGATGTAAAGACAAAAAGGATGCTTCCTCTTTGTCTAAAAGGACAAACCTGATACCACAGAGAAATGACAATGTTTAGGGAAATTATATAAAGCAGGAGCAGGAGAAGGCTGACAGGTGCTAAAGAGCTTTCAGGTCAGACAAAGATATCTGACAAAGACATCAGTCATACAAGATAAGGAAAATTACAATTGAACTAGGGAAGAAACAGGTGCTGTTCACAAAGGAGTATCCTGAAAAGTTAATGGCATGTCAGAACACAAAGCTACAGAAGAGTCAAAATATGAAATAAAACATTTACCTTTGTGCACAGCTAAAAAAGCTAAGTAGGTGAACTTGATTACTTGGCCATCTGGTAAGAAGACTCCTAAAACATGCCAGAATGAAAGATGGAAATAAAATGTTTAAAAATCTGAATTTGACTACTCATAATGAGTAAAATTAAGTCATCAAATGGTTGAGTAGTGCTACACCTGTATTATTTTATATTCTCCAAAAAGGTACACTTTCTTAATAGGTGGTAATGCCTACAGAAATGCTGTCTTTATCTCACAGATTATTACATTTATTACATTACCATCATCCTGATCAAGGTATTTTCTCTGAAAAAAGCCAAAGGAGATCAATAAGATACAAGCTCTCAACTGGTTAAAGAACCCAAAAGGAGTGACTTTGTGTATCTGGCTCTAAGCTACAATGAATACAGCACACTCTTTTTGTAACATATGAGACAGTCCAATTGGAGACAGCTGAAATGCCAGATGTGACAATGATATAATTAATCCCACTCTATTAAGTGACTGTGGAGTTAGAAGTACAGTATTGGAGGCTACTTTGGACAGCTCACTATAAACCTCCACAGTAATCAGCAAAGAACAATAGCATAACATGTAAAATATAGAAAGATATAGTACCATCATTTTATTAACTCTATACTCAGCTGAAGTCATATACATATAAATGAAAAAAGGCCAACAGGTACACTGCAAAAACAGAGAGAAGCATGAATCAATTTTGATCTGAGGAAAGAGACAAAGTAATGAATTTTATAAAAGAAAAAAGACACAATGAACTTATATAAGATAGTGAATATTAATAAGAAGCTAAATCTGAAGCTTCTATTTACTTTCTAAAGATTTCATCAAAAAAGGGACTTTGTTTTGAAATTGAAAGCCTCTGCAATTAAAACTAATAAAAGGAAATACATTTAAAGATAGTACTTAATTAATCCATGGCGTTTATGTAGACAATGCAAACATTCTCAGGGCATTAAATAGGAAACAACAAACAAAGAAATAATCAGAGACTTAAGCCTCAGATCTCAGCATGTTTGCCAACCTGGGGAAAAAAAAAATTTCTGTGAGTATGTTATTTTAAAACTTGCCACTTACGAATTTTGGTTTTCACTTTCATACACTGGATGTCTGGGTTACTGGAATATCTGTATGTCATTGGTTTTAGAAAAGAGGTGAAAAGTTAGATGTAAAAATACCCTCTGAAAATGTTGCAGTAAGTACTTTGACTTGCCAGATGTGGTCTGAAATATTACATTTCAAATCTTTGAGAGGGATTATTTTCAAAATATTTTTAAACAATATGGGAGAGTTAATGCATACTTTTATAACATTTTATTTAATTTAAAAAAAAAAGAAATAATTTGCTGTTCCAAAGTAGGGACAATAACAAAAAGTACTACATGTTTTGTATCTGTTTTCTTCATTTGTATATGTGGGTGAAGGATGGAATGAAAAAAGAAAATCCTATATGTATTTTGTGATTTCTTTGGGAAATAGACCTACATAATAAAGAAAGGAAGCAATGGTCCTGAACTGTGTCCCCTGAATCTGAGCATTGTGTGAAGTTTTGAGGTTGGGGCTCCTGTTAAGGATGGCTTGCTGGGCTGGCATGGTGGAAGCATACCAATAAGAGACAGGAAGGTGATGTGATTAATATCTTATCTGTCTGTCCTTGAATTCCCCATGCTTGTGACCTTGTCTGCATTCATATAGACTAGCTGGGAAAGTGTGTGATTGCAGCAGAAGTCCATAAGCAAGTCGACTCATTTCAAGCACAACACCAGGATGCTCTAACTACTCTGCTTTTGTGGCCCATGACAAATTCCCTGGTAATGTCTTTTCAGATTACCTGATGGTGATGGCTTATTTGCTTATTTGCATATCTCTTAATGACATTTAGGGTTAAGATTTCATTTTTAGTGATTTTTTTTAAAAAAAACATGCTAATTTTCCACATCTAACACCAGATAGCCTTTTTCATAGATAGAAATATATATTTTAACAATCGTTCTTCCAGACTGGTTCACACCCTGAAAATTTATTTCAAAGATCACAGATAATTTACTTTAAAATCACATCTGTGTAGGTCATCATTTGCCTCTGTGAGGATACTCAGAGCACTAGGAAAGTAGAGACATCAATGCACACCTGAGGTGCTGTGGAGTGGCAAGCACTGGAGTCTGCCATGGAGGTGTGAACTATCTGGAGGTGCAGAATCTTGGTTCTTTCTCAGAGATAATCAGTTTACAAAATGTAACTCACAGGAGATGTGTGTGGGGAGAGAGGAGAGGGGAAGAATTAATTTGCATACTCTGAGGACTGTCATCCTCAAGATGGAAGAGGGATTAGAAAGGGAGTTTTGAGTCTTAGATAACACTGTAGTGGAAATACAGTAGCTAAGATTTTCCCATCCACTGGCAATGAGAGGAAATTCTTGGTTAGTCCTTAGCAGAGTAGTTTTCTTATGAATGTATTTCTTTTCAGTGCATTCTCTGCATGCTTTCAATACCCATAATCACATGTCCCTGCTCTAAACAGCTAATGATTTACTTTCACGCAGAGAACTCTAAGAGGTACAACAAAAAAAGAGTGGGATCAGAGCACTAAGACAAGGGAGATTATTCAGAGATGCCATGAACATAGCATGGATAAAGGCTTTTTGTGTTCATATCCATTGTAGGACTGCTCTACACTGCTAAACTAGCATAAAGAGCCCTCATGTAAATGAGTCAAACCTACATGGGTAAGTGATTAAATGGATTTTAGTGGGCACATATTTTGCAACAATCATGGTAGAGTAGTTTTAAACAGTGGCTGAAATCTGCCATGATATTGGCATTGACGGCCTGGTTTAATATTGGCATAGGAAGCTGAATGTCAAAAAGAATTTCCTCTCGACATGTTTGAGCCTACCACAACAATTCACAACCAAACATTCTCCAAGACAGTTGATGGCTGCTCCAGAACCATTAGCCTCATGAGGCTTATGTTACCTTGGATGTTTTGTGGGAAAAAGTAGCAGAAGTCTGCTGAGTGTGGAAATGGGATACAAATCCATATTTTCAAAACATCTGTTGACATTATATATGCAGAGTAATTCCATTTCAAAATTGTCATATTTTTCAACATAGGACATCTGTGCTGGTAGGCAGTTCTATGAAGTGCAAACAAAAATGGAATTAAATGTACAATAAATATGCTCAGACATAAAATAGTTTCCAGTAGAGAAGAAAACACGCAGTGTAACTCATTTTTCAGCTGTTCTCTTTTTTCAGGGAATGCTTTTTCTCCATTCAACAGTCTAGCAAGAGACCAAAATATAGGTTACATGCCCCAAGCAATTCCAGGACTATGTAAGCTTTCCAGCCATGTAAACAAGTTTGTTATCTAGGCCCTGGCTTCTAAACTCCCTTGGTACTTGATCTTTGCTGAGCAACTTGCATTCATAATGCCAAAGCTTCCCAGACACAGAGCAAGACAGGTTTGGTACTTAGTCTGGGAGTCACAAAAACTTATGTGCTAAACATACTTGGTAGGTTACCACCAAAATAGGGGGGTGTTACAAGCTACACTCCTCTCTCAAGCCAGGAATCAGAGCCTGGAATTGCTGTGTGCACTTGGGTATCTTTGTGATGCAGGATGTTAACCTCTCATTTGCAGGATAGTACCTTATAAATTGTATAGTATTACACTGGTATGGAGTCATGAGAGCTCTCACTTGCATTATCCTAACGGATTTTGCATTCTAGGCAGTTCCATCACTGCCAACGTTTTGGATCAAAGTGCTCTGCTCCTTTTCTGTGGAAGCTGACCTCCTGCTTTTGAGGCAAGTGCTTCAAACACTCAGCTGTTATGTAAGAAGTGAGTACCATTCACTGCCATGGCTTTTCACACAAAGCAGTCTGAATGAACTAAGTTTGGTCAGAGTATGGCTAGAAATCTAGGCTCCTCTGAGGTCTCAGACATCAGTGCATCTTTCTGAATTGTTAATGAGAGGTGATTTATCTAGGCAGCCAGCTCAGTAAACAGAAAGATGCCACTGAGGTTCTTCAGTAATACGTCTATAATTACCAGAGAGACACGTCCCTGAAATCTAAGTGCATTAAGTATGGTTTTCATCAATTTCTTTCCTGATTTGAATAACTTAAAATTTAACTAGGTTGTGTTTTGAGTTTGATGGAAATCTGTCCATGGTCCATTAAAGGCCCATGTTCCAGCTATCACATAATGCCTCAGGGAATGCACATGACAAGTGAGAGTGAATACAGAAGAGGCTTATGCAAAACTGAGATTTCTTTTGCACCAATACTGGAGCTTTAGCTCTGTCTAACCATTGTCCAAGGAGAAGGGGAACAGTGATTCAGGAAGAAAGGACCTGAGCATGAGGATAGCTGCACTGCAGAGAGGATGTAGAGCTACAGAGTACCTGGTTTATTGGTATTGCTGTCACAAGCAATTATTGAGATGCTGGAGTCTCTTCTGCCAACAAAGAGTATTGCCTGATGCATTCCCACTTTTTCAGCAGCAGGAACTTGAACTTCCAGGGCTTTGCTATTGAAAAATAGAGAGGTAATGGCTGATTTTATATCACGGAGACTGTCCACTTCTAATGGAAATTTCAGTGAATTTCATCACAGTCCTTCTTTGGACTCCTACAGTAATTTTGAAAATTGGTATCCCTATGTATTGAGAGATAGGGTTCACAAGGTCACTTGTCTTGTGCCTTTTAAATCCTCTTTTCTCGTTCTTTCCCTTCCCTCGAATTTTCACTAAATCTGAGAGATGACACCTCAATCTCTAAGGCAATTAAAGCTGCTTTCAGTTCTAAATGTTTGAGCCCTGATCCAAATAAACACTAAATACGAAACTCATACCTACACACGAGGCCAATGGGAAAGGCATTAATTTGCCTATTTTACCTTAAACACTGTTAGACCCTTCAAAACGGGGTCTTCATATATTCATTAACAATCCATGAAACTTACTGAGACCATGGGAATCTAGGATTCAGAACTTTGCTTACTCTCCTTCCTCAAACAAGCCTCCTTCACCTCTTTTTCAAGTCCCTTTGGGCCTTGTTAGGGCAGTCAAAAAAGTAGGAAGATGTTTAGACTCGTGGTGGTTATTTCCTTTTGTAGACATGAAATATGACAAGAATATTACCAGAAGTACATGAAACAGAAGTTCTCAACTTGTGTCTTGGTCTACAGTCCCTGGGCATGGAGGCTTCTTTTCCTTCATGAAACAGTTTTGGTTTTCTCTTTGGTGTGGTTTTTTTTTGTTCGTTTTTCTTTTGTATGTTTTTGTTTTTAAAAAATCTGTTTTCACTACCCCATATCTGTGTTGTAAATACAATTGACCTCTGGAAGCAGTGAGAAACAGCTGAAAAAATTTAACAGGATCTTATAACACAGAATGTTTTACAACTTCTTAAGAGAGGGAAGCATGGTGATTTAGATGCGGTATGAATAGCTGAGAAAAGTGGTGTTTCTCATCTGAAGTACCTGCACAGCTACAAGCGTTTTGTTAACTTGCACTATAAAGAAACCTTGCCACTACTAGTCAGAGAAAGTTTGTAAGGAGTTATATTTGCCTTTTTTAGAGAGTATAAATGCCATAAAGTGTACTTTAAGTTTGTTGTTACCACTGCATGAAAGCATTTACAATCAAGATCTGTTCTATTACCTGCAGTTAGGCTCATCCTTGAAAATATGTGTCAGTTTAGCTCTGTGGTGTGCTGGATGTCAGGTTTATTGATGATAAAGAAAATGCTCTTGATATGACATTTGTTCGAATTTGCTTAGCTATCAAATCAGTTTGGAACCTTATGTTCCAGATTTGACATAAATATATCTGCAGATATTATAGAAATGATCCTAAACTTATAGTTCCCAGTTGTTTGTGATGCAGACTATTCTACAAACAAAATCTGGCTATGAAGCAGGATTTATTTGGTATAGCAAAGACTTTCATGCAACACTTTCGACATCATTCATTGTATTACGATATTCATTGATAGTATGAATCATATGATTGATTGCTACAAGGTATTCTGGTAGGTACTGTGCAGGGATTAAGTTTACAGATTTATTATATTATCATCCAGTACATTTATTCTTTGCATTATATCTACTAATAATATATTATTTAGAAGACAAACACTAGTTTATGAGTGTGAAGCAAGATATTGCTTAAGAAGAATGCACATAAATATTTATATGGATTATATTAGCTATAGGTATATAAAGGATTTCTTTTCATGCATTCTGGAGAAATGATGTTTATCAAGGATTACTAAAGTTGAAAAATCAACCTTTCAGACAGGTTGGAAATACCAGATTGTATATATGTTTCCAAAGACCTTCAATCTTTGTAACGTTTTAATAAATTGTGATAGAATATGCTGAAATATTGCAGATGGTCTTCAGTTTGGAATTTCTTTATTGAGATAGCAAAAAGAGATGTGTAAAAGAAAAATTAAAATTTTAAAACTCACCACACATAAAATTATCCTGGAGTGACTTTCAGAGTCATCTCAGTGGTTACAAAAGCTGTCCGTGGGTCTAGAGACCATGTCAAAATTAATCTTATTCAATTTTAAATGTTTGATTGCTAACCATTTTTTAAAAACACTTTTCCTTTATTCTTCAATAGAGAAAAAGTGAACTGTTCTGTGTAGGAGGGGGAAACTTACTTTCTTAGCTCTACTGGAAATCTACTGAAAGGAACAAGTTAGTTTTGAACATTACTGTTGAGGAACTAAATTTGCCAGCACTCTAATCTAAAACTGTATAACACAAAGACCTTTGTCAAATTCACTATCTTTACATGTTTACTTCTTCACCTGTTATGACACACTGAGACTTACTAATTTCTTTTTCAGTAACAGATGAAACAAATTTGATCAGAATAAAAGACTTCTGAAATGTAAAAAATATTGAAAAAAATGTTCAGATATGTAAGTAACTGAAAAAATACCTTCTGCACATGAGAATATCTGTATTTGCTGTCCACCAGAATAATGAAGCAAATTAACTTCAGGTGCTGGAGATCTTATAATATACTCTCCAGAAATAGTGATTTATGGGTGACATAGTAAACAAATTTCATGTATCTGTCAAGGTGCTTTCCTGTTATGACATTTCATGGTAAGCTGGAAACTGGCTTTTGCAATGACATGCTCATGAAGACCACAGCACCCTTATGCAAATATATATCCTTCATGTAACTAAAATAGTAAAACTTGCTGTCTAGTACTTTAAAGATTTGGCATTATGCATTTTGAAGTTTCAGCATATTATTACTGGAAACTATTTGTGGCTTCACAAGTTGTTCTTTAAAGCTTTTTAAAATTAAATCCTCTTTCCCTTCATGTCTAAAAATAAGCATAGGTAAACTGATTTTCTGAACGTTGTGACAGATGAGTGAAATCCTCATAAAACCAGGGTTAGTTATAAGAAATCTCAGACTTCATACAATTTTTGGTATGAATTTTGAATGCCAAAGACATTCAGGGCTTAGTTGCATTTCTTTCCTCTACATGAATGGTAGTGTTTACTCTTTATAAGGTGAAATTATTGTGCTTTGTCCAGTGAGCTTTCCTCTGACAATAACTATTATAAAGAGGACCCAGGCATTTCCATCCCCATAGGAGGCATACAGTGCCTGAATAACAGGGAAATGTATGTGGCTTTGCTGCATGTAGTGGTTAGGGAATAGTCAACAGAAACCTCATGCGGAGATGGAAGTGAGGGTCCTGTGTACTTAGACCAGTGCTCTCAAGGTCTCTGTTTATCACTGCAGAGGGAATGAGGGCTTTAGGGACTGGGAGAAAATGTGGCAAATAAAGATCTACCAGTTAACCTCCTGACAGCGAGTGAGTATATGGGGAGCAGTTGCTATGCAGGGCTTAATTATAAGCCTCCAAAAGAGTGTAGCAGGCATGTTGAAAGCAGATTGAGGTTTTTGAAAGAATTCACAATCTAACAGAGATGGTTAAAAGTGATTGTAAAAAGAATACATCTAACATGCTTTCCTTGCGTTTTCAGTGAGTTACTGAATTTATAGATAAAGATGTGGCCATACATGCTGTTTACTGCATTTCTGATAAGCTTTTGGTGGTGTATCAGAAGTAAGGTAATCTCTAATATTACAGTGTATAGCTTGCATACTTGAGCTGAAATGAGACTCCTTTCTTTGGCAAAGTTGGGATGAGAAGGTATAAGAGGCAAGATGTTTTGGCAAATCTGATTCAGGCTGTGGTAGAATCTACACTATTACAAAAATCAAAAAGTCTGCATAAGTAAACATGCTGAGAAAAATCAGAATTTAAAAAATGTTTAATTATTTGGATAACCAGTTTGACAGAACAAGTAAGTGAAGGGTGCCAGTTATTATTGTAGTATATATATCTACATATATTGCTAATCCAGAAAAATCTGGAGTGAATATATTTTGGTGCGTGCTTCCCTGTTTAATCAATGTCTTTGATTAAGCATCGAATACTAGCTGGTAGAGAAAAATTGTGATCTTAATGAAATGAGTGGCTCCAAGACAGCCTCAGATATAAAACCACCTACATGTACTGGTGAACTCTGACTTAAAAAGAGTGTTTAAAACTTTTCTAAGAGTCTAAATAACTATGTTACTGGCAAAAACTCAGGAGCACTCAGGAGGAAGGTTAACTGGTGCCCAGAACGCAGATGAGATTTCTAGGAACTGAAATTTTGTGTTGTAGGTTTCTCTGAGTTTGAACTAAAGCAGCAGAAATTATAGATGACTGAAAGATAGCAAAACAGAGGCCAAAAATAATTAGGACATGACATGGAACTTTTGTAAAAAGAAGACACAAGGAGCTTAAGCAATGGTAAGGAGAAGGGAATCAGTAGGAGGAAATTGGTGAAGAATGTTTTGAAATCACGTATAAAAATAATATGGTAGGGAATAAAAACTAGTCTGAAATACCAAATATGAGTCATGTATTGGTGTGGAATATTGTTCCCAATGTTGATACTGTTTTTCAATACAGATCAAAGACTTATGTGAAAATAGGTTTAACACAGAGGAGACTTAGAGATTTCTTGAACATTCAGCATTTGCCTGTTAAGCAAAGAAACTGGGAAAAAAAGAGGACTGGGTAAGACCCCATTTGGAAAACTTTCTCATGTTATTACATTTCAAGGAATTAAGCTGTTACTGATTGAGAAATTCTGAAAGTTCTAGGAATCATGTAAAGTACATTTTGTTATCACTCAAATGATACTTTTGGGAGTTGATCAATCAAGAGAAGTTTTAAGTTTCTGGCTCTGTAGTGACAACTTTTATGCTGCTGCAAAATAGAGTGCCAGAAAAGAAATGAGTGGATTTCCTAGCCTTGTTTTTGTCACATCCACCTGTTGTTGGTGCCAGCTATTTGTGTTATCTAGGACTCCTTGAAGTCCTGGAAAAGGAACAGCAAGGAATTACATACATGTCCCATTGAAGAATCTAAAATTGCTGGCAGATTAAGCAGTCAGAAACAAACGAAAATCCCCAGAGAAAGTTGACAATTAGCATTTATTTATACCTAAGCATGTGTTTACGTCTGTGTGTTTTTAGCATCTATGCAGAGAAGATGAAGAAAAAATTTCCCAGGGGAATATTAGACATTAGACTGTCTCTGTGCAGCAGAAAGAATACCTGTTCTTTATATCCAAGAAGTATCAAGAGCCCTGGAGTTATCAATATGTCTACTGTTCATGATTAGGGAACAGGAGACTAAAATGATGTATGAAATGCTGAGATACTTGGAAATAAATAAATTAAGTTCCCAGAACCAATAGCCTGTGCAGTGAAGTAAGCAAAATCCATTTCACTAAATATTGGTATTATCAAGATTCCTTGTGAAGTGCTTTTTATGAATATAATGCAAAATAGGAAGACACATCAGCAGTAATTTCAGACTGTCATTCCTACTAAGGAATAAGCAGAAGCAGAATAGAAAAATTCCTTTGCAGATACTTGATTTGGTGTACATAGACAGGGCAGATAATTCCCTAAATGGCTGATTAAGATACTGTGTGGGAAGGAGGAGGACTAGTAGAAGTATCTCTTTAATGTTCATTTGTTAATCCAGAATTGGGCTTGATTTGGTGCTTGAAGTGGCAAGACTAAGCCTATGATTTGCAGAATTGTAAAATCTATACTATTACTGGACTGTAGTAAAAAAAAAAAAGAAACCAAAACAGGTGGTTCTCTTCTCTGCCGTACATCAAAATAGTTTAATTTACAATTTATGCTTCTTCTGATTCAAACTTGTGAGAGTTACAGGAAGATTGGGCTGTAGAAGTGAACTTGTCATTGGACACCATTTTTGGATTTAGTTCCAGAGCAGATACCTAGAAGTAAGTGTCTGCATGTCAGCTGGGAGTTTAAAGTCACGGTATAATCAGCAGGGCTTGATTCAGTTGCTTAAATATAATTATCTAATGCCATTTGAAACTCAGACTTTTCTGCTGCAAAAGTTGGTCCAGAAAGACTTGGATTTCCCACGTCTGTTGTCACATTTACCACAGTTGTGCATCTTAATAGCCAAAAGCACCAATTTTAGGCAACTGAACTGAGTCTGCACTAAGTACAGTTATTGCACCCTAGTGATGCATTGAGCCAATCCGTTGGAAGACACCTGGTCTCCATCACCTATTTTTACTTGCCCTCCATTGACTAAAATAGGACCTTGGACACTTAGTTTGTATGCAGACACCTAAAAACATATCTTTTAATTCCAAGCTGAATTCTCTCCTACGTGACTGCAGCAGAGCTTAAGGACTCTCAGTTCATCTGCCCACACCAAGGTGCCTACTGGTGCCTACAGGGTGTCACTGGAGACACTGTAGGCGTCTGTGATATCAATGTGGCTTTGGCAGAGGTGGCACAGGACCCACAGTGTACCCATACCCTTCTGGATTGACAGCTACATGCAAGGCAGGCAAACCTAGGCTGTCCCAAAGGCAGTAAATACCTGTTCTAGGCACATAAATACTGTTTTAACTGTGTAGATTAGAACAAGAGCTTAGCAAGTCCCTTAAAAACATTCTGTGTTAGGGAGTTATAAGATTCCCTACTCTTTCACCTGTTTCAGAGCAGAGCCAGTTTCTTAGAATGCTCCGATTCTGCTATTAAAAATAATCAGTTTTGTTGAAAGGTTTAACTGACTTTCTGATCTATTTTTAAAGGAAGAAAATTAATAAGAGTACTTTATAAAAAATTAGGAGTACTTTATAAAGACGCAGCATTTAAGTTCATGCAAAAAATTACTCTGAAGACAATTACTGTAACAGGATTTAGCTCCAGATGAGGTCTGTAAACAGAACGGTACAAGTTCAGTCAGTATCAGCGTTATAGCCATGTTTGGATCAGCAGCATCCAGGCTCTGCAAGGGATTCAGAATCAGAACTTTTCAGATGGTAGAATCACTGAGAAAGCCGTTTTTTTATGGCATTTTGTGTTCTTGTGTGCTTAAACCATGGCAAAACCATAATTTTCCTTTAATGTGATCCTAAGCAGAAGTACTGCCTTAGGACCCTGGAGTGGCTTCAGATTTAAGTATTCAAAGCTAGTTATGCTGCAAGGCATCAAAATGTGGACGCACTTAAAATTCTGGAGCTGGCAAACTCCTAATGTCATTTTATATCCAATTAGTATTCATTAAGTGTATTTTTAACAAAAAAGGATAATGCTGATTAATTTTTTAATGGATGGTTCTAATACTGATGTTGTAGCTTGTGATTATGACATCATTGTATTAAAAAGTTAAACTTTCTGTGATATAGACAAGTTTGAAAATGTGTCTTCATCAGTGACTTAAATGGTAGTCTCATGATTATTTTGTACATGTATTAAAATTTTCTGCCTTGCCCCAGATCATCAAAGCTCCAAGACATATGCTGAAATAACCATCTTATCTAGAATAACAATTTTAAAAAAGAAACCAAAATTGGATAGTTTTAACCTTGCATGCAATAAAACCCAAAGTGCTATATTTGCAATGAAGTTCTACTGATGCCAAGATACAGTATTTTAATGTTATCAAGCTTAAGGAATGTGCAAAATACATCCTCTTATCTTTCATTGCTAGGAGAAATGACACTGCTCTAAGATCTCAGAAGGTGATTGCAGGATATCAAGTATGCAAAGGCAGACCAAGCTGAAAAGTCTTCAGAGGTCCTTACTCTCAGTATGCAACTTTCAGATAAAGTTGAGAAAAATTAAATCCAGAGCTTTCTGTGGAAGTCCAAATTTCATCTGATGGCAAGTTTCCTTTATTGCGTGGCTTTAGCAGCTTTCAGACCTTGGTTCAAGGAGAACTGAAACAATCTGTAAATTATGCTGTAGCTATTATGGCTATTTATTCATATGGTAAAAAGGCAACATTATTCTGTCAGTAGATCTTAGCATCCTAGAAGGCACAGAAAAGATCCTGAAAAAGGGAATGTGTTTTCAGGAAGATTATTTCTCACTCTCCACAATAATCAATAGGTTAATTAATAGCCTATTTCAAAAAGTACAAGGATTCTATAATATTGATTGTTTTCATAATTAAAACAAAGGAAATTCTAAGTATCAAAAATTTTAGTGCAAATGACTTCATTAACACGCGGCAGAGAACATACGCCTACACTGTTGATACCATTTTTCTTGTTTAATCCATGGCAGCTACGCAAACTGGCAGCACTTAACGTGATTATGTCAAGATCTCACACAAGTTAGCTCACAGCCAAGGGCTGACATGTAGAGTCAACATGCCAGGGCTAATTATGTTGATGTCAAAAGTTACCTTTCTTTATGCATCTTAAATATTTCACATAGATTAAAACATGTTTGTGTACTGTGAATTTTACCTGAAAGACTGCACCAAAAGGTCAGCAATCTTTGATGCAATTTAATTACAGTATTGTTGATTATGTGTGCCTTGTAATCTGCTATGATCAAAGTCAAGTGCAGGATTTGAGAGAAAAGTGTGTATTATGACTTTTAGTTATCATTTCTGCTGGATGATTATGCCTGGGAGGGCTAGTACAGTCTGCACGTTAACCTTTGAAGGGAATGCTTCGACTACATCCACTGTGCTTTGTTTTCAGTAGTTCACAGATCAAAAACATTACCATATTGTTTTCTGTGAGATTTTATGAAGAGGAGCAGAGCTTCCAGAGATCCTCTTCCAGACTCCAGGTGCAGACTTATCATTTTATTATAGCAAAGAGATGTCCAGGGCTTCCAGCTCTCAATTTTAATTTCATAATGTTTCCTTACTACTAATGAAGGGCATATTGATTATTCTGCAGTACTTAAAATCCTCTTTTATCTTCTTCTGTTCAAATTTTAAAATGTGCACAATTACTTGGTATTACAGGTGTATGGTTTAACTTCGGGAAAAAGCACGGATACAAGTACACCAAAGGATAAACTCTTGCCTCCATTTATCTGCTTTGCTTCAACCTTCCTCAAAACTGAGCATCTTTTTGACTTACCTTCCCAGAGGGACCAGCTCTGGGCAAGATAATCCATAACCTTTCCCTCCTCCTCTTTTATCAGTATGTTTGCTAGTTTATGCAAATTATAATAACAAGGAGAATTGGTATGAAAACACGTTACATGTTCTAAAAGTAACCTTCGACTTTTTCCTGATAATATTTTCATTGTGAAGTGGAAATGCAGTTTCTGTAGGTTTGCACAGTGGAAAACTGCTCATTTGTCCCCTTTTTCTTGCTGTTTGCTCCTAGTGAAGTCACAGTACTAATTTCTTATAGGAAAACCTCTGCCAGAGATTGGAGATGTACATGTTGTCCATAGCTTGTGCTTGACATTTTTCTATATGTGGTGGAGATGCATATAACCATTAATTTTCAATCATACCCTGAGTGTATGCAAGATAAATGGTATTATGAAAATGGCTCTTTATCCAGTGTAAGATTATTAAACTGGATTAATGAACTATTTTTTTTTCTTTCCATGACTGAGAAATCAACTTTTTATCCTATTTTGATGGATAAATATGTTGTGGCACAGCTGAATTTTTTAATTCCTCTTTCCATTCCTCTCCCTCCAAATATATTTCTTCAGTAATGACAGTTCACAGAAAAACTCTCCAGAGGGCTATAACATCTTGGCATCTGTATTTCTTTTTGGAAGCAAGTATTCTGAAGAGCTCTCCTTGTTGCCTAATGAACCAAAACCCCAAACCTTGTATTTCATTATGGTTATGATTCCTTAACCCACTAGAGTCTCTCATCAAAATGTGGTCTCATTAAGTGAAAGAGACACTGTGCACCACTCCATTAAAATGTGCTAAGCTAATTTGTTGTTTGATGTGAGATGAAATGAAATATAATTATTTCAGATCTGTTCCTAGTCGACTGTAGCATACATCATAAGCTAGAAAAATATGTAAGACAGTTTGGTATTCTTAATTCTGAAGACCCAAATCTGAATGTGTATGTAAAGTAGTAAGTCAAGAGAGGCATGCTCTTCTTTTGTGTGAGGACAAAGGGAACTCTGTGTTATGGCTCAGATTCAGCCAGTGACTTCTGTAGCTTTGAAAGTAATTCATTGCAGCTTACATTATGCCTGATGTTTGCACGTATACACAAGAGATGAGGGAGCAAGGAACCTTTCTTCAAATACATGCCCTGGGCATGAGTGCAGGCTCTAACTTCTTCCATGCAAAGAGACTGTTCCTTGCAGTGTCAGTTGGGAGATCTACAGAATGATTCTTGTGCTTTTGCAAATACACAGATCAGGTGAACTGCAACATGCTTTGACATACTAAACAATGTATTTGCCCCAAGGAAGCTGTGATGAAAGTTAAAGTGTGAGAAGGGGAAGAAAATACTTGCATTAGTGTGGTGGAGGTGCTTTGGGAATCTGTTATTGAGGGAAAATCCAATAAAAATCTGATTTACAAACAGAAATCAAGGCTTTGAGTATGCAATTAAGTACCTAATTTCAAAGCAGAATGCCCATAACTTGGTCATATAAACTTAACTCATAAGTGGGTGTTCAGCTTGCTATTTATATATAAGGTACCTGAACATACACTTGTAGTACCTGAACATGCAAATAAAGCTTCTTGTTCTAAGACCCCATTTCACGCAAAGTAAGTATGGCTTTGGATTTCTGTAAAGCACTAAAGCTTAAATATTCCTTAAAATATAATCTATTTGAATGGAATTCTGAAAAGAAATCTTGTAAATTACTTTGTGGATTTCTAGATGCATTAATGGTAATGATTGAAAGGGCACAATAAGATGAGATCTTTATACTCAACTGCCCTTTTTCCTCATCTGGGAAGGTGACATCTGAGCATCCCACACAATTGTTAACATTTTCAATTGAAGACTTCTATACTTGTGAATCAGTAAGTTGGTTCTATTGTCTGTGTTGCTCATCCTATCAATATGATAGGGAAGATCACAAGACAGAATACAAGGGAAAAATGAAGAATTAGCATGGTATATGGTATTAAACCATTTCCTTTGGACTGTGTCTTGTCAGAAGTCAAGAAAACACACTGGACCTCTCTGTCAAGAGTGTTCATGTTGACTCAGGCATCATATGGGTCACTGAATACTTGAATAATTCTTGAATATTTTAGCCCATTTAATTCCTCAAGTGACACTTTAAACATTGTGTACAGGGTTGATACAGCTGCATAGTGAGTTCTCTCAGTTTTTTTGCTCACTCTGAGAATTAATTTGACTCTTCCTGTGACAGAGAACAGTACTTTTATTTGGCTTAAACTCAAGGATTTGCAGGAAAAAGAGAAAACTAGAGAAAGAGTAATGATTTGCAGAAAGCTACAGGAGATCTGAGACCCAAATCCAAATGTGACATTGCTTACAATTATATAAATAGTGTTCCCGTGCATTTATCCCAGCTATAACCAATAGCTAATAACAAATTATAGAGGTCCAATGTGATTTATACACAGAGGTTTCTATACAAGACTTTGTGTGCATAAAAATGACTATTATTTCTTTTTCTATTCAAAGAAAGGAAACAATCAAATTCTTGCGGAGAATATAATTTTCTTCCATTTAGTTTTAAATGGCATTAGCACAGCGATCAGATTTTGAGGTGAAAGATACATTCTTCTGGACCTAGGTCTGTAATTGTACACTAGACAATAAATAAAACAGCTCCCTTGACTTTGTATTTCAAAGTGCATTAGCATTTTGCTTTATAGGCGAATAGCTTCTCAAGCTGTTTTGCCTCTAAGTGACCTATTCCGTTATTTTTAAACTGTGTTAAGTAATCACTGAATGTTTTTTAAAAAATAAATACACATTAAAATTTTATCATTATTTTGAAGACATTTTGATATCTTTGATATTTGATATCCCAGTATACTAGCTCTGCTAATTGACGATTGCTTCTGATGGTCCTGTAGCTTCCACAGATGAAATATAAGAGATTCTTGTAAATGTGTAACAGTATGGAGAAAACAGTCTAGCTCTGTAGGAAGAAAAGTATAAGTAATAGCATTAATTTTTAAACTGCATTTGAAAATACATAAGGAAACCAGTGTCCTGTAATTATAAAAGGCAGCAACAATGATGTGACAAAGACAACCCCATGCAACCCCCAACAATCTCCAGTGACTAGAAAAAAGGGAACCAAAAAAATGGGCAACAATCCAATTCTCAGCAGTGGAGGAAACATCTGCCTGTGTGTAGGTAGGCAGGGAAGGGGACAGCAAGGGCAGGTGAGGAGAGAACTGGTGAGTACCTGGGTGGGGAGGACAGGTAGCAAAGGGTGAGGATGGGTTAGAAAGGGAGAGGATGGGAAGGTCTGAGCACAGAGACTGGCTTCAGTGGCATCACTGCACCACTGTAAGTTTCAGACTCTGAATGCTGCATTGTAGATTTCTTTTGTCTTGATCTGTAGACAGAAGAAAGATTTCCTTTTTAATCAGGGCATGCAGCAGAAGTTGAGAGGAGATTATGGCTTCCGGCTCATGATTTTTATTTTCTATAAAAAAGGATATCTTTTTACTTTCTAATAGTAGGTCAGAGCATGTACACAGCATGTCAAGTGGCTTTAATTATCCTTCTAAAGGAGGATGATTAGAAACAAAACAAGTAAGGGTCAATCTTTGGGCTGCTACTTAGGTTTCCTGGGTCTTTCATTGGATAGATTCTTCTGACTGCATTGAGAACTTGCTTGAGTGAAAAATGAAAAGAGCCTTTGGTTATAGCTTTAATTACAGAATAGAGCTACAGGAGAAATCAATGTCACATTCATTTAAACTTGCTGTATCGGAGCATGCTGTTGGCCTCAGTAAACCAGTGCCCTGCCTGTGTTAGCTGTGCACATCTGAGATGATCTTGCTGATTTTTTCACTGTTTCCTTACAGGTGGATTGTTACAGTTCCAAGTAGCTGCAAGATGTGGCAGCAGCAGCTGCTGTTACTGATAAATTGTGCAGCCACTTTGACTAGGACACACTGAGGTGCCTTTGAGGTAGTGAAATAAGAGGATTTAAAGGCAAAGCCCTAGATGGAGTGATGTATAAAGTGCTCAGCCTGCCTGGTTGTGTATGGTTGTGTTAGGTTGATAGCTGTGCTACCATGTGTTCACAGTAATGTCTTACTGAAGGGAACACTGCACACTTTGAAAGGTCTGGGTATGCATTTTATGGCTGCACCCCTCCTCAAGCAGACTTGTTTCCCTTTCATTTTGGGGGAAAGATGATTTTTTTTGTTTTGTTTTGGTTTTTTTTTTTTGTTTCTCAGGGGACAGCTTGCTTCCAGTGATGTGCCTGTTCTGTTTGGTCTCTCCCCTTTCCCTCTGGCTCTTTGTTTTCTGCAAAGACCTGTTTGCTGACCTTTTACTCCTACAAGTGGGGTTAAATTCAGGGAAGGCTTGCTCTCTTTATTGCCCTGCATACACAGAGCTGTATCGTATCGTCTATCTGGGATCCTTTCTTCAACTTTCAGATTTTTTTAATGGGCTTTTGCTGCCCTTTTCCTTTTCTGTCACTTGCAAGAAAATGTTTTTTCCTCTGGTTTTACAGGTTTGGATCTGAGGGGGAAAATTCCATAAAACATCGAAATAAAAACACAGTGAAAAGAAAAGAAGCAACCACACACAGAGCCCAAGGATGTGCTATCTTTTGGTTGTTATGTACTTGAAAGGCCTTTACATTTCTGTGCAAGAGGGAATGATTGCTTTTGAAGGTATATTCAAGGATATTCACAAAATTTCTTCGTGAATATCAGTGGATGAAGACATATTTGTAGTAGTCAATGACAGAAAAAAATGATGCAGAAACAACTTTTGAGCTTACATGAGTTATGCAGTGCAATATGAAAACATACTGTCACTCTCTGTTTCAGAGGATAAGCAAGGAGGAAGGAACTGTTCACATTGAAAAGGCAAACATTAGGATTAAAAATTAGAAAAGAAGATGGTGTCATTTTGCTGGAATACCCAACAGGCTGGTTTGCACTTAGTAAAGCAAAACCTTTTGCTGATATTGTCACATTGTTTTTATCTGACATTTGGAAGTATGATCTATGATAAACATGTAGGGGAAATAACCTGTATTGAGATGACAGGAGATATGATTAGATCATGAGCAATCCAGATCCCTCAGCAGAGAGACAATACTCAGACCTGAGTAAGATGAAATTAGACAGGTTGTGAAGAGATTAAGGTTTTCATGACACAAAGCTGGGAGCTGGTCGCACAGCATGATACGGGCTTATAAAGCAGGCTTTCCTCCCTCCATCCAGGAACCTTCAAATCACTCACCCTGAAAAGAGATGATTGCTGAGAATTTAGTGAGGGTGCCTGGCATGCCTGTGAGCTCGTGGCTGACAAGCGGTGAAGCAGAACACTGATGTTACAGTGCACGGTGGTAGCGGGCTGGAAGTTACAGTGGACTACCTAAAACCCATGAACACTCTGGATATCCTATTCTGCTGGCAGAAATCGATCTGGCTTGTACACTGACTTAGAGAGAATTTGCCTTGGAAGCATGACAAAATGTTCTCCATCCTCCCATTTTCCACATGCAACACTGATGTTCTGCTGAGTTACTGGGTCTGTAGTCTTCACCTTTAGCTCTGATGCAAGGTACCAAAATGTTTACTGCCAGTGTTTCTTTGTCATCCTGAATTTAAACATCATCTAATATCTCCCTGCTTTGTTTCTTTCAATTACACTGCCTGGACTGTTTATACAAGAGATTTAAAATGATCATTGATACGCTTTCTTTGCATATGAAAAAGAGTTCTGCAGTCCATAGTTTTGTACTCCATCTTTACTTGGCTGAAATTTCAAAATTATATCAAATTTTTGAAGAAGAGGTTTTATAGAGACCTGGTATTTTTACTTCTTGTTTCTCAACTGATAGAATTGTTTTCAAAAAAAAAGAAATATTCTAAGTTTCTATCACTATTTAAGTCTTACTATTCAAGACCAAAATGTCTGCAAGAGAAAATATATTGCATTCAGCTGAATTAGGCATACTTCAGATAGTGAAGAGATTATCAGATGATATATTTATAGTCATAGCAGTCTTTTCTCTCTGCAATTACTAGGTAAAAATGCTTTTTAAATTTTAGGGTCCTGTGTTATATTTTGGTTGTCAAGACTCCTCACTGCCATCTCCAGATGTCTTAATAATTGGAAATAGAGTAGGGATTTCACATCATTCCTACAGGGGACACAGATGAAAGGATCAAGGCTGAAGGGATAACACATGAAAAGAAGCAGAAGGAATTATTATTGCCAAGTCCAACAAGCATTCAGAGCAGGGTGTCAGAATGGATTGACTTCAATAAAAAAAAAATTGCCCTTGTAACAACTGAGTTAAATGTATGAGTAATAACCTCAGGAATTGGACTATTGTTTGATATTTCCACAGTCACTTTACATGTCAGTCAGCATTAGTGACTGTCTGGGAAGCTGACAATGTCTGAAATAGTGGTTGTTAAATATTGGCAATGGTCTGATTAGCCTTGTTTCGAAGGGCCATTTGGGGTGTAGATTACTGTCTTTGTCCTTGGCTTGTTGGCTGCTATGTTCGACTATTTCTCACACTTGTTGCAATCCATTTTAAAGTCTGCTTTGTATATGAATACTTTGTGGTAGTGTCACCTTCCCTAACAGCTCTACAGCATACTTTGTCCTCATGCATAACTTATATAATGATGAATGGAAAACATCAGTAGTACTGGATGTAGCCTGTGAATATATTTTTGTAAGTCTAACAGCATGTTCAGACTTCTACTGTAACTGATAGAGCCTGAAATTATTGAAAACTCACTCTTGAGTATTATGTTTCTTAATCTAAGTTAATTTTTTATGAGCTGCACTCCAGGAGCAGGCAAGTCAGCAGGTGGCATGGAGAATTTTGCTTTTTATAAGTGTGAATATGTAACCATAGGGTTTATGGCTTAGTTCAGTTGTGTTCTGATGAGTGACAGTGCAAAAATATTTCTTTTATAAACTTGTTCCCACTCTGCATAAGCTATAGATTTATTTATAAAAATGACACTAAAAGAAGGAGCTCTTTCCTAAAGGCAAAAGACAGAGCTTGAAATAGGACAAGGGATATATATTTCCCTGGCATTGAGGTTTCCCTAAGCCTGAATCAGTTTTGCCAAAGTTCTTGCAACTTAAAAATTTGAAGGTTGACTGTGTATAGTTTCATTCCCTTTCCCTTCCCAGCACTGCAGCAATCATTTCTTACATCAGAGACCTCATAGAACCTTGCCTTCCCAACCTACTCTGGGTCAAGAGGTGGACCTGGGGTGCAGAGTGGTAACCATGTCCCACCACTACCAGTATTGGCCACAGCATTTGTTGACCTCTTTTGCCTTACATGCTGTTTCCCAGAGGCAGCATCCACCCTTGCCTTTATCATTCAACACAGATAATTGAATAATCTCTCTGGTTTGTAGAAGGCTTTGTGCCATCCCTCTGGCAAAGAGAAGGGATGCAACTGAAGTCCAGGTAGCAGCTGGGTGCTATAACTGATGCTTTTTTCTGGGAGTGGTGAGGAGTGTTAGTTACAGCAAGAGCAGGCCTTTCACTTCAGGCTTCCAGATCAAGGAACTGCAAAGGGAATTTAGCAGCACTTTCGTTGTCATATCACAATTTTTCACGGAGCTCACCACGATGGAGCCCTTAAGATGCGGTCATGAAACAGAGTAGCGTGAGTAAACTCCAAATCAGTACGTTAGCTGTGGAAAGCAGAGAGCTCTGCTGCCAAAGATCATTGCTGTTGAACTTTAAAGAAGCAACAGGCAATACAGTGCCCAGCCACCTAGTAATTTAACTCTGAATCATAATACATCTGTCAGCAGCTGATTCCTATTACTGGCAGGAATCAAGAAAAAATAAAAACCCTCCCCATCATCAAAACATTGTTCAGTAGACCTTCTTGTGAATCTAGCCATAATTCCCATCCTTCTAGAAGACTTAATTAGATGGGACAAAAGCTATAGTTGGATAATTGAGCAGATCATAAAACAAGGTCTTGTGTGTGCCTTTCTGTTTTTGCTTTCATGCCAAGTGGGTCAGTTCAGAGATGAGAAACATCTTTTCAGAAGTCACTTATAATCTCCTTCCTGTTTTTTAATGGACATCATCACATTCATGCTTTAATTGATGCTATTTGAACTATAGACAGATGTTAATTAGGTAATAATACAAAATCTAAAGGAATTAGGTGCCCAAATATAAACTTGTGTCATAGAGAATGTGTCTCTTCTAGGTGAAATTAACATATCACAGCTCATGTTTCACCACTACATTGAAGAATACCTTCTGGCTAAGTGATAGATGGGGAAAGAAGAGAAGGGCAACTGAAGTTTTGGACAATATGTCCAAGGAGACGTTTTGATGGGGAAAGGTTTAGAGAAAGAAGCATAAATGATACCTCTATGATTCAGATTATATAGGCACTCAGACATGCAAGCAGCCAGCTTCAGCACATAAGAGTGAGTCACATATATAGAAATTGTAGTGTATTTTGTATAGGAACATTTTTTTTTAAAAATATGGCTGATTTATTATTTAAGAATCAAGCACCTTGTCAGGCTTCCTTACATCCTTACAGTAATACCATATTTTTCTGCTGATATTGCAACAGTTGCACCAAATTTATCTCTTCAACACTGTTCAAAAAAGAGCTTGTGAATATATGGAAGAGACTCCTCTATTTTTTTCCTTTCATCTGTCTGTCTCGTCAATTAACAGTTTTAATATTTTTTTCTGGAGTAGTGATGGGACTTGAATGTTCTACAGAAGTCCTGGCTCAAGTAAAAGGACTGTAGCAAAATAGGGACACCTATAGAGGAAGCCTCCTGTCCCGTCAGGTTTTACGTGTTGCATCCATACAGGTCCAAAAGCTGTTACTTTTCAAATTATGTTTTAAAGGTTCCTGTACAATTTCAGGAATTGTCAGATGCCACTCTGGTTTGATTCACATAGAAGGTAGACTGTCAGTAAGCCTGCAACTTTGGTTGTAATTGCTGGAGAAAAAAGTTCAACAGATTTCAGTATCTTTGTGGTAGTTTGTGTCTTTACAAGCTTTTTCTGCTTGTCTAGTATGCTGACAAAAGCAGTATGGATTCTAGCATGGGGAAAACATCCTTTATTTTCTTTGAAACCTCAGAAAAAAATCAGATTTGTGTGTCTTTTAGAAAAGCTGCATGAGAACTGAGAGGAAGCTTAGTGTGCAAATGGGGTGGAATAGGCTTTTTTAATTTGCTTGGCATTTCACAATACTTAGAATGAATGGAGATGGACTTAAGTTTGTCATGATCACATCATAGAGATTTGTTAGCAAACAAAGGACTCTTCCAGTATATTATCTCCTTCCTTTCCCTATCAAATCTGGCATTTTTATGAAAGTCACACACCTACATTTAAATCATTATTCCAGTATTACTTGGTTTTCTCACATCAGATGAATCTTCTTTTATCTTGCAACATGCCAAATGTAGCTTAGAGATATTAAAATGAAATTAAAAGTGACTGTTTTTTCATTGATACTTTTGTTGCTGGTTTGAGATGCAGCAAAGAAAGTAGAAAAAAACATAATGAAAAATAAGTATGTCTTTAACAGTCATTAATTTTTATAGTGCAGGAGGTGTTTAGTGAAAATATATATGACAATGTGGCTTTCAATTTTTAAAATCTAAAACTTGGAAAATTTGCTATGGCTGTAGGTAGTGTCTGAGACAAATGCTTTCTGGAGCAGCACCAAGTGAACTGCCATATTTACAGAATAGAGAATTGTTCTGAGAGGATTGCTGCAAGGCCAGCCTTACATATACAAATAACAGAAAATCACAATTTAGAACTTGTGATTGCTGTTTAAATATGATGGAAGAGTAAAACAGACAAAAAAAACCCAAAACCCCTCACAAAACAAAAAAAACCAAACCCAAGAGAAGGCGATTACCTGAAAGCATCATTCCTGGTTAATGGCCTGTAGTCTCTGAGGAAAGGGGAACAGAGAAGCTTCCTACCCCAAGGGCCCTGCAAGCCAGGGCGGGAAGGAAAGTCTGGACAGAACCCAGGTACCCTGTGAGCCCTGCTTTCTATGTGAGCAAGCAGCTCTGCAGAAAGGATAGGGGTGATGATGTATCTATCCCACAGCGAGCCCTGCAGAGCACTGGGCAGCTGGCCTCTTCCGAGCATCCCCCCAGGTGGGCCACTCTCTGTGAGAAACTTAGCTGAAATGACTGAAATGAGGTCAGTCTTTCATTTTTCCACAATCTCTGGTTCTACCTGGGAATTTACTCAGTTATTTTAGCTACATCTCCAACAGAGAAGGAGGTTACTCTCTCGTTGCTTGAACACAGGAGGTAAGGAAGGCGCTGGACACCTCTCCCCTCCACATCTCTCTGGGCACTGTTTTTAACCTCCAATACCTGCTTTATTTCCCCAGCCAATGTGCCACAGACCTATTTGTTAGTGGGGAGCGACAGCTCTCTCTTGATCCACAAAAGCATTCACTGCTGCTCTGATAAACAGATTGCTTTTCAAATGAACTTGAAACATGAGAAGATGACAGTTTGAGAAATGTAAAATTGAAATATGAATGGGTTATATGCTACTGTATGTGTGGGGGAGGAAAACGTGATAACTGAGCGGTTTAAATAGCAGGGTTCCCCTCCGTTTCTTTTCTTCCTATTGCTTGTGGTAAATTACGGGCTTAGTACTCAGACTTCAGTGCATATTTTACCACCTTGTTTCATAAGTCTGAATACAGCATTTAGTGGGAGGACAGCCTGTAATTATGTTGTAAGTTATCAAACAAACTGCAGATGTATAAATGTGAGGGTAGGCTTAACTACTTTGTTTTGAAAGGGAACTTTAATATTAAACAAATGTGTACTTATTGGAAATGGCAGTGTTGAAAGCCTGCATTGTGAGTCTGACTTAATAAACCTAATCTTTCCCTAAAGCTCTGTATATTATGGAGAAGTAATAAGATATCTCGACTAACTAAAATATTTTCTTTCATCTCTGAAAAAGGACCCCACTTCTAAAAGTAATTAATTGCCTGATTTAAAGTCTACCGTGTACATGACAAGATTTTTAATATTACCTGTGCAGATATGATAGATTGCAACAATGAAACATGTGCATGAACGGCAGCTAATTAGAATGCATAATTTAAATATTTGTGTGCATTTAGAGAAAGGAAAAGTAATATTTCCTTGCATCTATTTTTAGAGATCCTCCCTGTAAGAATCAAGCTTTGACAAACAGAGCTAGATATGAACAAACCTTCACCAAAAATTACACCTGAACCTAGGGTAAATATTTAATATTTGTCATGAGCTGCACTTTGTATTTCTTCACTTTTTACTGCTTTCTATCTTTTTTATTTTATTTTATTTTTTTAAAAAAATCTTCATCCAGGACAGAGCAGGAATGGGGAAGTATCACAGGAAATGCATAATTTTTAGAATAACTCTAATCAATTTTAAAGACTGTGTGCCCTGAACATTATTGCTCAGTTCACTTCTGTGGTTATTATCAGCTGGGACAAATAGGACTCAGCATAAACTATTCTGAGTTGGCGATCTGGCTTTGAAACCCAGGTCATTACTGTTCCAGTGGATTTGTTAGTAGCTGCCTATGCATATTTAAGGAGCAAGGAAGCAGAAGATACTTGTGAAGATAAGTAGTGAAGGAGCAGTGTGTTGCACAGTACTGAGGAACAAAAGAAAGAAATGAGAGAGGAAAGGAGGGGAGCAAGGAAATGGGAGTCTTGCAATCCATGTGTTTCTCCACGGGGAGACTGTCCAGAGACCAAGGGTGGTGACAGATGGACACAGGGAGTTCATTCATTACTTGTACTTGAGGTATTTGCTTCTGTTGCAGTTTGACCTTTCATCTGAATATGTCAACTCACCTGCTGTGGAACCAGCATCCAGTGCTTACATGGTCCATAAGGATATGAATATTTTTTGCTGGATTAGGCACTTTGTACATTATCTAATACATAAGGCATAAAAATTGTCATTACAACCATCTGCAATTTTTTTGCAAAGGTTAATGTCTTTAAAGGAATCTTGGTGTATTTTTTTTTTAATTAATCCATCCTCCAACAAATAATGACTACAATTTCTTGAGGGAACATTTCCAGTACTGTTAAATGGCCATGGTAAACCATGATAAAGTGCTGTCATATTTTCTTCTTTTTCTATTAGATAAGAGAGATTTACAAAGAATCCAGGTAATGAGAGCACTAGTGAGTGGCTGTATTGTTTACCAAAGCAAAGAGTTAAGAACTTGATGCAGTAAGAGTAACAAGTTATAGGGAGAATGGTTGCATTGCTTAACACTTCTACTGAAAAGCGTCTCTATTAACTGTCCCTTTCTCAAGAGACCAAACAACTGCTCTCAGGAGATCAAGTGACTATTTTATTCATGTTGAATTCAACCAAAAATGGATTTTAATAGATATACCTGATTGCTCTCCTGGTTAGACTAAGTTTCACATTCAGTGCAAGCAGATATGGCAGAACACATTAGATTTTCCAGCTAGATCAGAAAACTTCTCTATGAAGGATTGAAACTTTCTCAAAAACCTTTGAAAATTCCCTTTTCTACTGGGCGAGAGTCATAGCTCAGAAAACATATTTGAAGTTATGGTATAATGGAAAAAAAGAACACCTGGCCCTCTACTGTGTGAGTGTTAAGGATAGAGTCTGCAGCAAAGCAAGAGGTAGCAGAAATCCCAGCATATAAGATCTGATTCTGGTGTAATTTGTGATTTATATGCCCACTATGACTCTTCTAGGTCTTGGGCTGAATTTGAGGGGTTTGAAAGGTTCAGAGGCAATAACCATTGCATTTCTGTAAATAAATCCAACTAGTGGGCTTTTGATATAACCAAGGAACAAAACAAGAAAAATATTTTCATTTTTAAAACTATGTCATATTAATTTTGTCTTTAATTATGCTTATTCAGTGAGCTCCCATGTAATTTAATAATAAAGCTTCAACAGTGATATTCAGGCTTTTTATTGAGTCCTGGGGACCTGGTCCTGATCCTATGTGCTTTAGTGATCAAAAGTCATAAAAGTCATCTGATCAACAGGCACAGCTGGTGTCTACGTTCTTAACCTACTCCAACTGCAAGATAATGGAATTTGCATTAAAACTCAAAGGAAAGCCTGAGCTAAGTGTCATTATGTTGGATTTGTGGTAGTCTTAGAGTGTGCACGTTGGGTGTTATGATTCAAGTGATAGTTGTTAACTTTATAAAGATTTTGTAGCTTTTAGGTCTGAGCCCTCTACTTCAATAGTTTTTGTAATTGACTCATGCTTGCCTGGAGTTCTCTGTAAAAGTATGTAGATAAGGTCTGCTGCTTATGAAAATGTGTTACTACTAAAAAGATCTGCTGTGCATTAGTATTTTTATTTTGACTCAAAGCAGAGATCTCAACCCTGGACACCTTTGTGTTAAGTGCTGTTCATTAGCATGACATGACACAATTTTTTTTCCAAGTTACCTTGTGTTCAAAACACTTGGTTTAGTAAGAAAAGTCTTCAATACTTTTAAGGGAGGGCCTAAAATCAGATATGCTGTAGATTTTCATGACAGAGAACATTTTAGTAATCTTCCCTCTTCAGCACATGACAAATGAAAGTGTCCCTTGAAATAGCCTCTTCTTTTATTGGCACTTGTGAAATAATTTGGAAGAAGTTAGAAGTACTACTGCATCATTTGTTTCACTAATAGGATGCATTTATTGTCCTTTTATGTTTTTATTTATGAAGATTTGGTGAAATAAGAAACAGGACTAGAAAAGCAGGACTAGAGAAAAGAGGAATTAGTTTTCTGCCCACAGTACAAATTGAGGATCAAAATATATTATAAATATGAATTCATCAGTGACAATCTAATTGGATCAGGATGTCTCTGAATGCTTGAGACTGGCGACAGTTGCTCTGTTAAAATATATTTCTACCTATGTAGATAGGGAGACACAAAAGAGGAAATTTATAATCCATGAGTCCCTCAATAGAGACAACAAAATTGCATTGATACTTTTAACCTCTTTTCCAGTAGTTGTGGAGATATTTTCCATATGGCCAAATTTCAGTACAAAATTTCTAGTAGTAAAAGTCATCCACATATACTCACAATATCTATAGGTAATAGGCCAGTAACATGCAGATGCAAACACAGTCAACAATAGAGTCAAGCTTCACTACTAGTAACATAATAAAGAAGAAAACTTGATAAACATATCAAATGTGTTCCTCAGAAAAACAGATATTCCTTTCCTGAAGAGATTAAAAAAAAAAAAAAAAAAAAGAAAAGACAGAATGCAACTGAATGAAGAGTTTTGGAGAGGTCTTTGTGCTACAACATGAAGAGGCAATATTCATCATAATCTATGCCACAATATCTGTACGTATCTTAGAAGCAACCTGTAAGTTTGAAAGTCTGATTGAGTCTGTGCTTTGTAGCATCCACCGGCATTGATGCTCTTGATGAGCCAGGGAGAGATATATTGCAGAAATAATAATTGGAGAATCTGCCTCTCTGGGCCAGAAGAGTCTAATCCCACTAAGAGGTCTGCAGGGCACAGCAAACACTGTATTGAAAACTGCTACTGATGCACCAAATAAGCATTTTTTAAAGTCAAAAGTGTGTGGGGAAGGGAAAAAGATGTCAGTCACTGTGATGACTCGGCAGCCACCCAACAACGAGTAACTAGAAATGTGTGGATCAGCATTTGAGAGAAGTTTGTGAAATGAAGTTTTATTGGCTCTTCAGAGAAATTCATATTGCCTCTATAGTTTCTTATTTATTTTTCTTGAGAAACTCAGTACTTGTATCAGATCCAAAAAGAAATTGAACCCACAATCTTCCACAGCTGAATGACAGTAGCTTTGAATATCATAATGTCCCTCAGACACAGTACTGCTGCTGTTGGTTGCTAGAAACAGCTCTCTAGTGAGAATGTTTTCTTGCCTCTCAAACATATGATACCATTCCACAGAGACAGATTCTGTAGTCTACAGACCTCATTTTTGTATATTAACTTAATGTAAAATTCAATTGAAATTTATTGGAAGTTTGGTCTTGATTCTACCTCTCTGAAATCATGGAAAGGTTTGTTATCCTTTTAGTTCCTCCAAGTGCCAGCGGTCTTCAGATTTTAGTATGAAGCAATTACATCATCCATATGTAAAATATCTGACAGGAACTTCTTGCAGCTTTATGAAAATCCACTAGAAGGAACCTAAAATACCTCTGAATTTTTGCAGTTACACAATGCAAATTTGCATATAGTGATGTTCTTCTGTTTTAAAGGAATTCAGATAACAGGAAACTGGCAGAGGTGGTAAATGTTGGAAAATTGGCCAATGTACTGCCTTCTGTGTACAGTCTATGATATATGATAGAATCAGAGAATGGTTTGGGTTGGAAGAAAACCTGAAGATCATCTAGTTACAACTCTCTACCATGGGCCAGGATGCCACTCACTAGATGAGGTTGCTCAGGGCCACAACCAGTCTGGTCTTCTTTCTTCCCCGAGACTGCATGAAGTTCTAAAGTTTGTAAGCAGCTCAAAATTAGTAATAATTTGAACTCAGTGAACATATTTTTCTATTTATAAAAATGCTGCCCCATGCTTATCTTTCCTTCATATCCTAGAATAATCAATTAAAAATGTAATCTTTACATTCTGGAAAATCCTCTGTAGGAATTTGATATTGGCTGTGATACTGTTATGTCTGACCAGTTAGTCAATTATAATTGATTTGGAAATTGGCATTCTGCACACATTGTTGCTTGTACAACTCCTGTTCATGATAACTTACAGAAGAAAAGGACAAAAAAACTATATAAAAAATCAAAAGTAAATGAATAATTTTGTGCATGTCTGTCTGCATCCTTCCAAATGGTTCTTTGAGTTATGGAGAAAAAACAATTTCATGTTTTAAAAAATCTGAAGAGGGTCTTCAAAAACAGCAAGAATTATGTACCATGTACTATTACTCAGACTGTGTGTGTCGTAAGTTTTGAATTTTCTGTGGATATAGGAAGGCCACAGAACTTAATACTTGATCAAAAACTTGACCAAATACTAATCCCCTCTCTGTTTTAATTTTGTCTGTCAACTTCTATGTGATTTGTGTGATTTTTACTGACATTTGCTTTCCTCACTCCTTTGGTTTTTTAAAAATTCCACCTTCTACATAATATTTTACTCATCAACATGTGCTGCAGGTCCAGTTCTGTACTCTCAAACCATACAAATCCCATGTGATCCCCAGCACCATTCCTGAAGCCATCAGCACCTTGCTGTATTAGGTGCTTGTTGTCTAACAGGCAAGTTTTATTTTAAAAGAAGAGAAAAGTTCCCCATAAAAACAATCACATTTGATCTTTTCAACTATTTTTAGTTTGTGTCAATCTTCTACGGCCCTAGGCAGCACAGGCAAAATGCCAGCCTTGGCAATCTTTTCAGACACTCTAATATGCCAAGTTCTGGCAGCAGCACATTTTTATCAGAATTGTTTTCCAGCTTCAGTAAACTGCTTCAAATGCTGATGTGCCTGTTATGGATATGACATCCGTAGAGACCACAATGATTGCAATCAAAAAGTAGTGGAGAAAATAGAAAGAGTTAGTGTCAGTTCTGATTCTCACTATCCGTTTCATCATGACAATAAATTAATACGGCTGAGCTTCTGCTCTGGTAAGCCTTTTCCATAAGAACAAGGTATTAGAATCCCTGTGCTTAACATTTGCAGTGAAATATTCTGGTGTTACAAATGTAGTGGAAGTGTAGTATGAAATGCAAAAATGTATGTCTGTGCAATGTCATGATAAGAACGTACATGCACAGAGTAGTGAAGGAATTCAAAGTGATGATTCTCACAGGAATTTTAACTTAGTCCTCTTTTACCTTGCAGAGAGTTTTCTAACACTTCCTTTGGCAGCTATTTCTAGGTCTACTTGCAGTGTGGATGTTGCATTTGTTATAGGAAACACAACTCTGAATTTCTTGATGTTTTGGTGAGTGTGAATTTCTTAACCCAATGTCACAAAAATATTTTTTTTTAAAGAGAGAATGCTTTCCTCCCTTCAAAAATTTAAAAACCAAAAATAGTAAACTGTGATGTGTAGTATTATAAAGAAATGGCATCGTGTTGAAGTTTTTTAATAACTGGTTGAGAGTGTAATCAGTAAGATAACATCTGTGTTTTCAAACTGATAAGATTTCATCAAAAGTGCTGAAAAGACAAGGAAATTGTTTTGATTTTGTTACATACATTTCAAGCCTTCCCAGAATGCCAGGATGCATTTTCCATGTATTTAATATCTAATACAATACCCAGAGACTCCTTGTTGACTTTACAGAACTGGATCAGTACTTGAAGCCTTGACTTTATAGAATGTTAAGCATACTTGTAATCCATTTGCATTCGAGCGTTAAGTCAGGATTGTTATAAATATCCTGTTCTACATAGGCCAATAAATGTTCTAGAATAGGTTGTTTTTATGCATTAATACATTTGTTTCTTATCTGCTACTTTCAAACTCAGTCAAGTATGAAATTTTCCTGTTTGACTATATACATAGAGGATTTGAAACTTGCCAAATAACTCTTCTTTGGACTAAGCAGTATGCAAAAAATGACAAGGACATTTTCTTTAAAGTACAAAAGGCAGTTTTTAAGGAAAAATTACCACATTTTACTTTATTCATCATGAAAGGTAGTAAACTGCAGACTGAGCGCAAAAAAGAAAAAAATCAGTTCAGACGATATTTTTGTTTGAGAAAAACAAAAAAGAATCACTCAAAATAGGATTTGGCACAAAATTGCCTCTATGCTTATATTTGCTTTTCAGTTAGCTATAAAAATATGACCTTTTCAATGTTTTCTCCTTGAGAGGAGGCTCTTATCTCATTTTTCCCTTCCAATGGAGATTAGTGCATTAATACCAATGCATCCTTTCCCTAACAGAAGCCAGCAGCAGGACCAAACATGATTTCTTCCTTCACTAATCAGTATGGTACCATGCCATCACCTGGACTCAGAGAGAAACAAGTCCATTCTTTGCTCCCCAGGACAGCAGTCTCAATGAAGAACATAAAAATTTACTGCAGAGCCTACACTAATACACTGCCAGGCAAAACTGTCTAATTTCTTA
This sequence comes from Acropternis orthonyx, assembly GCA_035583155.1. NCBI lineage: Eukaryota > Metazoa > Chordata > Aves > Passeriformes > Rhinocryptidae > Acropternis > Acropternis orthonyx. The sequence continues at coordinate 25,558,011 of JAWWEU010000081.1, forward strand.
AGTGAGGGTTGGCCACCAAACTTTTGGGAACTGTTTCTCTAAGGCTCAGTAGAGAAGAAATAACATTCTTTACTCTTAATTCCAAGTACCATTTGTTATTGGACACTCTTGTTTGTGAGGTGACTTCAGCAGTGCAAGATGAATGGGTCACTCAGTGATACTCTGCTATAATGAGCTGGCTCTCCTTCCCTGAAGGAGGGCATCTTGCGCTTATACAGTCATGCAAAGTACATCTGGAAAAATAAAATACAGGGCAAAACCACGCATATTTCTGCCCCATCCGCACCCCCCATCCCTCCAAATGAAACCAAAAGGAGATAGTGAAATACTAATGCACCGTGGTATAACTCTACTGTTGAATGTCACAAGCAGGTGAGACAGGTTGCTGACTAGTAGGGGACCTAATTTATGGTAACACAACACTTACGGCAACCTTGTTGAAACTGTTATATCCACTGTATATTCAACTGTTATACTCACTATCTACCCTGACAAAGTAATACTTGAGTAAATTAGTGAAAACAGCTGAAATTTTCTGTGGAAAGGTGTCTTCTCTTGGCTTTGCAGTTAGAACTGGAATAATTTGGTATTTTTCAAATCTGCTTTTAAGATGCAAATATGACTCTAATAATCATAATCCTTTGTCAGATATATCAGCTTCAAAAATTCTGTTTGACCTTAAAGACAGAATTAGGGCTTCTTTAATAATTTGTGTATGCTTTTCTTTACACATTTATAAAACTAGGGATGTAAGAAAATCTTGAAATAAGAGTTTTCATAAGAAAATCTTGCAACAAATAAAAACAAATCATAAAAGGAATAGATGTTTTGACTCTCAGAAACTTCTCATTTATAAAATACCTTTGAAGTCAACTAATGGTGAACAAAAATAAAAAAGAAGTTTCAGTTATCCCAATGTAAAACTTTAGAAAGTAAGCTTTATGGAGAAATTCTCTGTAGCACTTCAGACTGGAGACATGGGAGAGCCTTCCTCCTTGTCATGGTTTAACCCCTACCAGGAACAAAGCCCTGCACAGCTACCCACTTACTCCCTCCCAGTGGGATGGGGAGAGAATCTAAAGGGTAAAAAGGACAAAACTCACGGGTTGAGATAAAGACAGTTTAAGAGGTAAAACCAAAGCTCTACATACAGGCAAAACAAAACAAGGAATTCATTCACCACTTCCCATGGGCAGGCAGATTTTCAGCTATGTTCAGGAAAGCAGGGCTCCATCACGCATAATGGTGATTGGGGAAGCAACCACCATCACTCCAAATGTCCCTCTGCTTCTTCTCTCACCTTAATACTCCTTTCATCAGTTGTCTGAGCGGTGTCCAGTCTCAGCTCCTTGTGCACCCACAGTCCCGTCATTGGTAAGGTGGTGTGAGAAGGAGATAAGGCCTTGGCTTGGTGTAAATGCTACTCAGCAATAGCTAAAATGTCCTGAATTATCAACCGTTTTCAGCGCAAATACAAAACAGCCCCATACTGGCCACTATGAAGAAAATTTATTCTATCACAGGCCAAATTTGCACACCCTTACAGACCAGTACATTTTAACACAGCTTCTGCATAGCTGCCATTTTATCTCTGAAGATGCTATTCCTGCAGTTCTTCTCCATGGTTGGTTGGAGCAGACAAACTTTACTGTTCAGTCTACCCATAGCTGACCTAACGGCTGTCAATGTTAATCTCCTTGGAGGTTTATGCACATCTCTGAGCCTGAATTTCTGATTCCTCATTTTAGCAGGTTGCACTATTGCCTCATAGCTCTGATAATGAAATATATTCCATTTCTGAAAATAAATAAGCTTCAGTTGCTAACATGCTGTAAATGTGGTGAGATGAAAATGGTGTAAACTGAGGAACAACTTGGTGTAGAAAATCCTCAGCTTGTGGTAATATCATACTTGTAGGAAAAAACCTTAAGGTTAACTCTTGATGTGGGGTTTGGAATAGGCTTGTGACATTAAACCTATGCATCTCTACTGACAGTTACCACTACAGGGCAGCTGCTCTTGAGACCCTTGATAATTTTCTTCTACTACTGAATAAACTCTGTGATCTCTGAGTTATGGTGAAGTGCAGGTTGTTGCAGAGGACAGATATTAGAATGAATCATACGATGTCCAGCCTGTGCCATATCATGTCAAGTCTAAAGGTGCATCTGGCTTTGTACCATCTCCTCATGTAGACCATGGCCAGATGACTAGAAATGTCTAAAAGAAACATACAGTGGTGCTTACCCAGAACATACCTTCACTCTTCAACAATTTAGAGTTCAAGGACTGCCTGTGACTGAGGATGCAGAATGGTACTGGTATGATACATGGACAGAGCTAGAACAAGGCTGAAACTTCCTGATGGATGTTGGAAATGAGGACCAATTGAACAAAAGTTTGATTCCAAAGCAAATAATTTCTTATGCAATGAGATTGAATATAATTAAAATCCTGAATTTTACATTGTTCCTGCTGTTATATGATAAAGATAAATAGGCTAAGAGAGTCTACAGAGACCTTCCTTAAGCATAATTAAAAAAATAAAGCATTTGGTTTCTGGAACATTCCCCACCCCCCAATAATTTTATATTTAACCAGTGAGTAATTTCAGTAAGCACAACACTCCAAAATTCATTGCATATGTTTCTTTCCTTTGGTTGTCTCTGTAACATATTAAGCTGATTCCCTCTTTTATTCCATGTTGATGATAGCACTAGACTGCTCTCCTCTCAGCACAGTGCACAGTCAGGAGAAATCTGGAACATGGAAATGTCAACTGCTGTCTTGACAAATAAAAATAGCTATTCTCTGGTAAGTTCCAACTGTTGCAGACTGCTTTGTAGACTACAATCAACACCTCTACTGTGGAATACTCCATTTAAATATTAAGGTCTATCTTTATAAAATTTCTCACCTGTGCTGAAATTGGCAAGTGTTGTAATTTATACTTATAAAGTTTCTGGGAAAATAGATTTTGAAAATCTTGGCACTTGAAATGGTCTTTGTTGATGAGTATCTTTGGAGAATTAGCCTACATGCCCATGAAAAAAGGAGTTGAACAGTGACAAGCAAGGAAATATTTGGGAATAGAAAAAGTACAAAATGTTCTCTAGTTTATTCCATATTCTACCTTTTAATTGCTAAGGTAATTAAAGGAAGAGAAACATTTTCATGTTCTTTTTGGATGGTTTACATGAATGAGAAAATCCCGACATTGAAAGCTTTCATGACTCTGGTTTGGTGGTGTTCAAGTGGTGGTGTACAGTCATTCACTGATTTTTAATGTTGAGTTTGATTTCCTACCTGACTTAGTTCCAGCAATCTTTTCCACAGTCAACATTTGGGATGCAAAGATCTTATTGCTTGCCACACCTGTGATCCTCATTTTCCTTCAAGTGTCATAATTTAACCTGGAAAATCAGAGTCCAGAGCTGTGTAAAGAAGTTGAAAGGCTTATAGTGAGCCGAGATATTTGTCCTCCCATTGCAGACTTGATGTGGGCCATACATTTTCCCCTGCCAGAGAGGGCAATAGTCTCTAGCTTACGGAATGTTCTTGATTGCTCTGAGTGTTGTTACTGCAGGCCACCTAAATTTCTCTAAGAGATAACACTGACGGCTGAAAGATCATCAAACCTTTACATACAATCTGTTCTCATCTTTTGCCAGAGATTCAGAGATGAAAAATTTCTAATATTCCAGGAACTGCAGGAGAACCATCTTCTGCATCTTCTTGGGTCCTCACGTGTGGGAAGAAGATCTGTTCTTTGGGTGGAAGAACACTTATTTGAAGCTTCCTGAAGTTGTGAGACCCTTTTGATCTCCCCTGCACCTGTGTGATCTGTGCATTTGGCTGCAATTCAGTTCCTGAAGGCTGGGGAATGACAGTCAATTCTAATCATTGGCTGATGCTGTAAATGTGCTCTTGGTCCTGGAGGATACAAGCTTCTGCCAGAAATTACAAGCATTTAGTAGTCCCCTGGCTAGTGTAGATACTTGCAGCTGATCAACAGTAGCTTTTCACTACCCTGCCTTGCAGAGAACTGAACTGCTATTAAATAACAGATCTTCTTCTAAGACAGTTGTGCTTTGTTCTGATTGTGCTAGTCAGTGGCCAGTACTAAGAAAAGGGTGAACTTTACCTTGTCTCAAGCCTTGCCTGCTTGTTGTGCTGGCACTTATGAGCATGTGATTTTGTAATGGCTTACACTAAAAGTAACCTTCAAAAACCAGATCTCAGTAGACTGATGTGACATGTTGCATGGCTCCATTTAGTGTCAGGGCTGATAAAAAGGAGGAAATTGCAATCTGAGGCCATGGGAAAGAGAATCATTCTTTTTGGCAGCAGAGAAATCTTGGGTTGACTTAAACTACCAAGAAATGAGCCCTTCAGACCTTGTGATTCTCCCTGAACCATTTCTAACCTCTCAGGGGACACACAACTCACAGTTTTAAAGCACAGCTGGGGAAAAGAAAGAAACATGTGACATGAAAAAAAAACCAGTGCAGGGGCAGTTCAGTAGGCATGGGTGGTTTCACATCTCTTCTAGAAACACCTGTAGAATTTGTGTGAACATGAGACTACTTTAATGTCTGCAAATTAACTCTTAAATTAAGATAGTGGATCGGCTATTCATGTACCTCACTTTTTCTAGCCACTTTACAGTGGTGCCATGGTTCCTGTGCTTAAATACAGAATCAGAGAATATTCCCAGCTGGAAGGGACTTACAAGGATCATTGAGACCAACCTTTAGCCCTGAACAAGACCAACCCTGAGAGTCACACTGTGTGCCTGAGAGTATCAACCAAACAATTCTTGAACTCTGTCAGACTTGGTGCTGTGACCACTTCCCCAGGGAACCTGTTCTAGTGCCCAACCACTCTCTAGGGTAAAGAACCTTTGTCTAACATCCAACCTAAACCTGCCCTGACACAACTTCAGGCCATTCCCTCAGGTTCTGTCACTGGTCACTAGTGAGGAGAGATCAGTGCCTGCCCCTCC
>JAWWEU010000081.1:25568153-25599283 GCA_035583155.1 Acropternis orthonyx
GGAAGTGGTCACAGCACCAAGTCTGACAGAGTTCAAGAATTGTTTGGTTGATACTCTCAGGCACACAGTGTGACTCTTGGGGATGATCCTGTACAGGGCTAAAGGTTGGACTCGATGATCCTTGTAAGTTCCTTCCAACTGGGAATATTCTGTGAAATGGAGAATCTCAATAGCAGTCCCTGCATCTACATACCCTGTTGTTTGGGTGTCAGTGTTTGAACTATATTTCTTCTATCTGACCTCTTTTTTTGGCCATTACTGGCTCTATTAACACTGCTTTGTGGAATTCTGTGGTATATGTATAAGCAAAAGAGCTATACAGCTGTCTACAAGTGTAGTATTTTGACATTGCTTATGGGTTGATTTTGGCACAACAGCATGCCAGTTGGTGAAAGACAAAGTCTAATATTCAACAGATGGCAAAGTCCTAAACAGTATAATAATGGCTGTGGCTATTTTCATTACTGTCGTTTGATGACACATACAATAGTTGCAAAAGTCTTGAATTGGGTAGTCGCAGGAAATCATCTCCAAAGGACCAGATGCACTTCAAACTCTCAAAATGGCAAGGGATGTTCAGGCTGGGTGCCACCACTCTGTGTATTCCAGGTATATTTACTGCTGAGGACTGGAAGCCACATTGCTGTCATAGTCAGGCCTAGAATTTTTGCTTCTGTAGTAAACAGGAACAAAACACAAAAATTGACATCTGTTGTATGTACAGAAATTATTCTGTTTTGCTGATATGTCTGTATACTGCTTTCACATATGTAGTGACATATTATTTTTCAAGTTTTTCAATATGAAGGTAAAAGCTTGAAAAAGCAGAAAAGACTTGTTGTGGAAGCCTGAAGAACTAAAAAAAAAAAATCATAAGCTTGTCTGATTTGTCCTGATAAAAATCTTACTGGCTTATGTGAATAAACACATCAGAGGATTATACCTTGAAGTTTTATAAGGTAAAAGGTATTTTTGGTGCTCTAGATTAAAAAGTCTGTGAACTGTTTGTTATTATCCTTGTATGGGACTTCCATTTAATAATTTAAAGATTTAAAAAAAATTATTTAGATTTTTATGATTTTTCTCTGTCTAATTTGAAGGATAAAATTATGATAATCTGTGCAGAAAAAGATATTGGCTTTCAGGAAATTAATCAGATCATATTTGAATATTCATATAAATACTTTGCATTGATGAAAAAATAGTTCTTGTTGGTTGCCTGGGGATTTAGGAGTGACCTACTCTGATCCAATTTTAAAAAAGTCCAACAAAGGAGGCCTTTTTTGTGAGCTATTTATTACAGCATCTATAATCATGATACATTCACAGGCTTTGACACAGTTTTTATTAACAAGGGCATGCAGTAATCCGTTCATGTTTATTTTATTTTTCTAAAAAAAGAAAAAGAAAGTAAAATCATGTTGCTTTATTTAGCAATTCTGTACAAGCTTTCAAACACTACAACAAAGCCAGAATATTTCACACCTACCATCAGTGATCTAACATTTAATACTAAGACAGCTCCTACTGTGACCTGTTTTAAACTGTTTCTTCCCTCTGCTGGGCTAACAACATAATAGGGATCAGGAAAACAGTTCTGAACATGGCATTGCTAAAATCTCTGAAAAAAATTCTAGGTTAAGCCTTCTTTCTGACCCTACTTTCTGTAATTGGTGCAAAGCAGATTGAGAGAACCTGGAGCAAAAAAATCTTATTAAATCAGACTGCTGTTTGTCAGCTGATGTTGAGCTACTTATTTGAGGTCCTTGGTGCAAGTCCTGATGTATTCATGGCTTCTGTAAAATGGAGCAGTGAAAAAGCCATAAACAAGGGGGAAATCCATAAATCAGCCTGACTGGGAAATTGAAATTATAACAAGACTTTTACAAATGTCCTAATAAAATGAGAGAGGTTGGTGGTTTTTTTTTTTTTTTTTTTCTTTTCTCTTCTGTTGGGTTTTTTTCTCTGTTGCTGTGTTTTTTTGTTTTTTCTTCTCTTTCTTTTTTTTTTTTTTTTTTAAAATCCCCAAACAACTCTGCATCCTTGAAACATATATGGAGCATGTGAATCTGGAAAGGATTTTCTTATTTTTATAAGCAGACTGTGTATGCATAGTTACTCTGCAATATCAAGGCCACTAATATCTGTAGGAAATCATTCCTAGTGTTTTCAGCGCGTCTTAGATCAGATTCCTTTAAAGTCCCCTGCAGAATTAAACCGGACAACATTTGACACCAGTCTTTCAAACTGACTTGCAGCCAATCAGGAGAGATAGAATAACAGTCACAGAATATGCTGAGTTGGAAGGGACTCACGAGAATCATTGAGTCCAACCCTTAGTCCTGCATAGGACCATGCCCAAGAGTCACACAATGTGCCTGAGAGTATCAACCAAACACTTCTTGAACTCTGTCAGGCTTGGTGCTGTGACCACTTCCCCAGGGAACCTGTTCTAGTGCCCAACCACTCTCTGGGGTAAGAACCTCTTTCTGATATCCAACCTAAACCTCCCCTGACACAACTTCAGGCCATTCCCTCAGGTTCTGTCACTGGTCACTAGTGAGGAGAGATCAGTGCCTGCCCCTCCTCTTCCTCTCACAAAGAAGTTGCAAACTGCAGTGAGGTCTTCCCTCAGTCTCCTCTCCTCCAGGCTGAACAGACTAAGTGCCCTCAGCTGCTCCTCAGATGGCTTTCCTGTTGTGAACCCCACTAGTGACAGGTCACCAGTCTGATGTCACCCTATTCACTATTACCTTCTGTGCACAACCTGTGAGCCAATTGCTCACATAGCCCATGATGTGTTTATCCAGCTGTGCTGGACATTCTATCCAGAAGGATCCTGTGAGAGACAGGACTGAAAACTTTATTGAAATCCAAAATGATCACATCAATTGGCTTCCCTTCATCAGCTGGGTGGGTTACCTTGACACAAAAGGACACCAAGTTGGATAAGCAGGACTTTCCTCTCATGAAGCTGTGATGGTTGTGACCAGTGACTGTGCTGTCTTTTGGGTGTTTTTCAATACTTCCCAGAATAATCTTCTGCATAACTTTACCAGGTATGGAAATGCGACTGACAGGCCTGTAGTTTCCAGGGTCCTCATTCTTGCTCTTCTTGAAAACTGGGACAACATTTGCCAGCTTCCAGTCAGCTGGGACCTCTCCAGATTCCCAGAACCACTCAAAAAGTCATTAATAGAGGTTTTGTAATGACATGAGCTAGTTCTTCGAGGATTCTAGGATGAATCCCATCAGGCCCCACAGATTTGTAGGGATCCAGCTGTAGCAGCAGATCATGCACAATTTAAGAGTCGACTGAGAGTTGATCCTTCTCACAGTCACGGTTCTCCAGCTCAGGGCACTGCGATCTCCCTGGCCCATTATCCATATTGAAGACCGAGGCAAAGAAAGAGTGAAACATCTCTGCCTTGTCTCTAGGCCAAAGGTATAGGATATCATGGCCAAAGGTATAGAATCAGGATTCAGGACTTTTGGATTTGTTTCTGCTTTGTTTCTTGTCCTGAGAAAATTAATTTTGCTCTAGACTGTAATTTTAAGTACCTTCATCAATCCAGGATGAGATTTTGTGCACTGGAAGCATAGGCTTCTACTGTCCCTGTCCAACACTCTGCTTCAGGGGTGGAGAGGAAAATATTTTGCTGATGGGAAAATTAAAATATCTGTTTCAGAACAGAGGAACGAAGACCCAACTAGCCCAAGTCTGAAAGGGTATTATGAGTGGGCTTTACCTGCTTACTTGAAGCAGTTTACTCAAGGTTATGATGAAGGTTCATTCCTCCCTTAAAACACTGCAGAACTCTACATTACAAGTTTCAGTCTTAATAAATCTGGATGCAGTTCTGCCATCTTTACTGAGTCTGGGTGGTCCCAGTTATGATGCTCTGTGGTTCTGCATTCAGTCACAGTAGCAAATTTTAAGCCTGCACTGAACACAAGTTAGAGTTGAGTTATGTGTGCCTCTGTCCTCCAGCTGTGAAATAGGACAAATGACAATCTCTTAATTTTAAAATATTCCAAAAACAAATATTTGATGGCAAACTGCTTGACCACTAAGACACTGTGGTATATGTTAAATAAAGAGCTAGCCAGCCAACCAACCAGACACAGAGTACCACCATCACAAACACACCAACCAACCATTCAAACAAACACTCCTCCCTTATCTGAATAGGTCTGAACCTCCGAAGTGTTGTGGGCAAAGGTTATGTACAAATTTCGTCTGAAATATTTCCTTTTCCTGGACATAATGAGCACCTTTGAGCATTGCAGTCAAGAAAACATTCCATCTGGTGACAGCTTTTGTACAAATGAGAGAAAAGGACATTTTAAACAATCATCATGCTTTAATGGCAGGGATTATTTTTGTGGGTTTTGTTTGTTTCATACTCTGCTAGTCTTGCATCACTTTAGAAACAGAGTTTTATATTGTACAGGTCCAAAACAAATTAAAAATGATCATTAGGTCACTAAGAATCTGTCTACTGCTATCAGTTATTGTTAAATTCAATGTTTTTTGTGCTACTTGGAAAGATCGGTAAGAATTCTGAATCTATATAAACTTTGATATTATTATTGTTATGAAAAATCTGCTGACTTTTGGTGCTATTTTTTTAATAGATTAACATAATTGCAGATTTACTTACTGTGGTAGCAGACACAAAATTAAAAGCATAAGTAATTGTCATGCTGATATTGGAAACCAATGGCTGTAAGTGAAAATTTGTCTGTCCTTTTAATTTGTATTTTTGAATAGGATAAAAAATCAGATTTATCTTCAGAGGAAATGTGTGTGAACTACTCTAAACTCATCCAGAGGAATAATCTTAGATTCTCAGAGGTAATTGAAAGCTCCAAGTCCTGGTTTGATCCTTGCAGACTCAACACAATCAACAGGAGTTCAGGAGATTGGAGCACTGTTGTGGAACTGGTTAATTTGATGCAATTTGATTCTGAGCTTACTTCAAAAACTTATCAGTTGAAAACAAACTAATACTGAGCCAGTGCATAAGCACATCACCTCCCTAAGGCAAGATTAAAGTGTAGAAGTCTGGGCTGTCAGGTATCTTACGAAACCGAAGAAAGTGTTGCATGAGCAGTACTGGCCCTGGTATTTTGTGGCGGTGTTGCTTGAATTTGCTTATCAAGAAAAATCCTCTACCACCCTTGCAGTGTCCATAGTCCTAGACAGTGAAAGATCTCCACTGCTTTTACTGTCCAGTCTCCGTGGCCATTGTCTTTCTTTTCCTATTTTCTATTTTCTCCCTTTAATCTTCTTCAGGTCTATATCAGTGGTGATAAAAAGTTGTGATTCAACCAGATGCTTCTTCCAGTGTTTGGATGGGCCTTAAGCACATTTATGGGCTTTCATTTCCCTAAAAACTTGGGAAGTAAATGAGATCCCCAGGTCTGTGTGCATGCAGCTTGCTTCTGGAGGTATTGTGAGTTGTTTTGATAGAGTTACTGATTCTGTTGGTTTTAGTTTTAGAAGTATAGAGAGATTTTGAATGAGATTGAAGCAAAATTCTACTAGGAGCTGTGTACATTGATAGTAAGAGACAATACTTGCCACAAAGAGCTTGAAACTTAAACACTACAGGACCATACAATGAATGATGAAGGTTACACACATGAGTAGCTAAATTAGAATTAGCTTCCTAATCCTTGAAATTCAGTCTGCTGCTAGACACTGCCTTGCACACCAGAAATACTCTTATATGGGATGAATGGATATAGCTTTATGGACCATCAGTTGCTTGATAGTCCAGGGACTGAAACAATCAGTGAAACCCCACATCTTACCACCTGACCTGTGGTTATTGCCCATGGCTCACATTCACCACAGTATATCTCACGTAATGTGGGTTTTTAAGTCCTCTGCCATTATATTAGTAACCAATTATGCTCCCTGAGACTAATGATATCTGTGGAATAGGGTAAGTGAAGAACTATCTTGATTATCTTATCAATATCCTTCTCTTTTTAGCATCCTCTGTAGATTGATCTGGTTTACCATCTGAGACCATAGCAGACTTGTCTATAAAAGATTGAAAAAATTCTAAAATTCCAACCAGAGATGCCATCAGCTTTTGTTATATTAAGGCTTTTTCCTTAAACCCTTACCTGAATAAATTTTTGTTTATAAAAATGAGCCAAAATTTTTTTTCCAGTTACAGCAGGTAGACAAGCAGCTTAATATCAGAACAATATCTATGTCAAATTGTTGCATGTAGATAGAATGAGATTTCAAACCTCCATAAAATTCATTAATAATGAAAGAATTTATTTAGAACATTTAATTTTCAGTCGCATCACATGACATTACATTTGTTGACCAGAAACTTAAGATTGGTTGCTGTGTTTTTGTATTGATGCATTACATGTTTCCCATATGTACACAAAGTATAAAATACTAGAAAGTACAATTTCTACTTTTCAGCCATCTGTCTGTGGTGAATATTGCTAAAATTCATGGGAATCTTTCCAGTAATAACAAGAGCAAGCCTTCCCAACCAGCTGACGTAAACAGCGTCTAGGTAGGAAAATGTCTCATGCAGGATGCCACTTTTGAAATGTCTGGCTCTTCTGGAAAAATGAACTGTGAGGTCTCATTTGATTATGGAAAGAAGTCCTTGAATACCTGAATTTAGGCTCTCAAACTGATCCATTTAAAATAAGTGTCTATTCTTGAAAATGTACCTACTGTAAAGCCCCAGACTTGTTTGCTGAGTTCCTTAAATGGGCTTTCTCTTTTTTTATACCCCAAGGGAGCGCAAACAATGTTTTCAGGAGCTCAAAGAACAAAGTTTTACTGGTAAACTTTAGAAAATAAGGGAACTTGGCAAATTTTAAAGGCAACATTCAATCAAAATAAAGCATTTCACAAAGCATTGACTTAGCAAATTGTAACCCATGCAAATTTAAGTTACCCAGATATGCATAAGTGGAAACTGGGAGAAGAAAGAGAAAAAGAGAGAGAAAGCAAAAATATAGCTACCCCCTTGGCTCCTGCAGGGTTTTAACTGCTGCGGATCCAAGACAACAGGAACACAACCCCATGTGTTTTTGCACATGGAAGGGGGAGCTGATGGTGTTGTGGGAGCATTGCTTCCAGTGTGCCAGTGACTGACATCCACTTCAGGCCTCTCCCGGGGGGTCTAGGGGTGTGGTGGAGAGCAGTGCACCGCGCCCCCTTGGCAGGACTTGCCCTGCCCCCTCCCTTCCACACACCTTAGTTGTTTCAAGCCAGTAATAATTTTTTCCAGTCTCTCACTCCTCCCAAAAGTGTAGTTAAGCTGTATGTTCTACTACTAAAAGATAGCTTGGGTAGAAATGGATTACATAGAATTACCAGAGTGTAATCACAAATCTAGGAAATAGAAAAATGCTACTGTTAATATATAACTGTGAAATTAGATGGTTGTATAGTCATATTCCACATAGTTCAGCTCTTCTATTAATTGCTTATGAGTGGAATGTAGATTTTGTATGTACACAATGTCTTTAGAAACAGAAAATATCTCTTTGCATCTTTATACTGTACAGAATCTGAACCTGCTCAATACTTGTTTAGTTCACACTATTTAGAGAGTTTAGAATTGTCCCACAAGGAAGCAAATAATTTGCATAAAGTGACAGGAAAGAAATAAGAACAAATTATTTATGTGAATAAATAGATTTTAAATCCATTGTTCAAAAAGCTCTTTTATCATCAGCGAGGTGATGGATTATTTCTTTAAGGGAAAATGGCACTAATTAGTTATAATACCTGAGAAAACTCAATAAATATTTGCTAAACTAAGATTATTTATTATTTGTAGTCTAGGAATGTCTAGAAGATTCCTGTGAGATCAGAGCCCCATTGTTCTAGGAATTGTATAAGAACAGCTGATATCCTAAATAGCATACTGTTCAAAATAGATGTCTGAGAAGAAGAGAAAAAGGGAAGGGAAACAAAATCGCAAAGAATCAAAATTAATTGCTTGAGGGCACAAAGTTAGCAGCAGAGTTAGGTCTGTGATCAGGCAGGGCTCTTCAAAGCTGTCCGGGAGCTTTACCTGGAGCTAGTACCTCCCCTTCTTATCCTGTCCCTTTTGACTTCCAACCCATCTCTCAGTACAACAACCAACCTCTGACACCCATCAAGGCCTTACACAGTTCCTCATCTTGTGGATACCTTGAGCCAAATGTTTTTTTATAAAACTTCCATTTTCTGAATAAGATCTGATGACAATCTTCATTTGCTTTGAGATGGTTCCTCTATCCACACTCACAGCTTATTCATTATGTTTATAGAGGCAGTCAGTTTCCTTTAGATTCCTTGAAATTTCTCACTTAGTTTGATCACTCTTTATACCTTCCCTCTTCTTCCAAATTTGCCATCATATCTTGCTGGCACCCTATTTTTCCTCAGACTGTTGTCATTGCCCATCTGCCCAACTGGTCTTGATCCTGTAAAAGTGCATGGGGGATGGCGAGTCAGGTAACTTTGGTATTTGTTGGTGGTTTCCAGGCAATAATAAACTATATTATTTAGCCTTTTAGTGTAGGGTTTTTTGTGTGCCTTTTTTTTTTTTTTTTTTTTTTTTTTTTGGTCTTGATCTTCTTTACTTTCTGGTCAAAAAAGGGGCATGGAGTAGTCAGCAAGTTACACTTGAGAAGGAGACAAATACATGTGGACCCATGTACTGGACAGTGCACTCAGCAATCTGTTTCTTATGTATGTTACAAACTTAAAAAAGTTTTACAAATTACTGCTACAGGCATCTGAACTAATGAAGTGGTTTGGGGCAAAGCCAAGTGAATGCAGAAAGCCTGCCTGGGAAACTCAAGTGAGTCTACTCAGGGGAGAACAGTGCTCTCTGTGTGGAGTCACTTCTTGAGCCAATGTCTCATAGGAAGCAGTGAAACAGAGTGAGGGAAGAAATGTTCTGAGGGTAGTTGCCCTGTCATAACATGAATCTTTGGATGTCCCCCCCCATTTCCTCTTAGTTTATACATCAATGTGAAATTTCAGTCTATTTTTACTTCAGTTATTGCTATGACAACTGGCTTCCCCTTCCAAGTAGGCTGCAATTTTAAATCATAAGACCCTTCAGTTCAGGTACCACCTTGGCTCAGCAAAGGTATTTTGAGACCCAAGGTGGACTCCAGTAGTGGTGAATTCTTTCTGGGAGCAGACATTGACCAAGATCTTCTCTAATCTAGATAGCAATTCAAACACTCTCTTGCTCTGTTTCATAAAAGAGCATTCTTCCCTTTCATCTTAGCTTTAATAATAGGTCTATGGGGGTTACTTACTTAAAGCTATGCACCGAGTCATGCAGCAGATATGTTCATGTTATCCTTGTCTTGCTGCTTCCTCAGTGTGAGTTAAAAAGCTAGATGATGTTAACATAAACCCCAAGGTTTGAGTCTGTTGTTTATGTTACAGTGGTGCGCTGCCTCTGTGCAAAACCAAATATTCCTAGAGGATATAATGAATCCCTACAGCTGGCCTCTTGGGGAGTCTGGCTAGCATAAATTTCTAGGGTTTACTTCAGTTTCATCACACCACTGTGGTTCACCTTTAGCTGTAATACATTCCACACTTCAGTTTGATCTTGATATCATTTGGAGAAAAGCTTATGTGAGTTCATAACATAGATACATTAGCAGATATATATTCAGACCTTTGCTAACAAGTCAGCCTACTCTTTTTTTATTTCTTTTCCTTAAGCGGTTTCTACCAGGTAAACTCTGTAGTTGCAAGTTGCAAGTTGAAGTGTATGCTTCTGTCTGATGCCACAAACTGATAGAAATCTATTTACAAGTGAGGTAGAATCCGGGAGATTATAAAATTACACAAGTTGGCACTGAATGGATTTCAAGATAAATTTCTCTTTTGTAGAGATCAAATTCCCAGTAAGAGTCATAGTTTCTATTTTGGGGGGAAAAAAGCAGCAACTTTTAAACTGTTGATTTTTTACGTATTAAATCTGAAGACCATTAGATGTCTTCTGTGCCTGGCCCAGAATTATTACTTGTAACAGATCCTGAAAGGACAGGTCTGTGTAGGCCAGTGCATAGCTGCTGTATTCTCCATAAGATTGGAAATAGTCTGTCATAATTAATTGTAAGATCAAGACTCAAACTAGGACAAATAACATTTGAACAGACAAGCATCATAGGAAGCAGGATAGGAAGACTTACATTATTTGTGATGATTTTCAAAATGTCTGTGTTTCAGCTAAAGCTCATGGTCCAATCAGCTTTAATTAGATGAAATGTATCAGCAGGATGCTGTGGGACAAATTGAGCTTGTTGTATAGGTAGCTGCCCTGAGATAGATTCCTTTTTCTAAAATTTGGTTTTATACAGTAATTTTATTGCCTTAGGTTACCTGATGTCTTGGATAACCTAGAGTATCTGAAATGGCACTAGATATCTATGTTTAAACACATAATGGATGTTTGATGCTTCTGCAGTGCTTCAGATACATTTGACAACTTTCAGTAAGCTCTGTATTCCTGGTTATATAGTTCCTAAGTGAATGTGCCTTTATATAGGAAAACTGCATTTCCAAACTGTGTGAAAGAAAGGTGTCTTAGGAAAAGGACAGCAACCAGATATGCAAGATATCCCATATTCTGTCTTTTGTTTAGTGATCATTTCCTTCCATGAGGATTTGAACAAATGACTTGGTACTAAAAAGACATAGGCTTTTATGTGCTTAAAGATATGGTTAAGTACAGTGGGATTATCAGATATGTAGGTGCTCATTTTCTTTTTCTTTCTGAATACACTTCTTCACACCTTAGTGCACAGATACATTTGAAAAGTTCTGCGAAGCTAGAATCTACTTCTGTAGATGCCTCAATAGCTTGACAAACTTGGCCCTTCTCTCCCAGCTATAAATGCACAAAAGGGGTTGGGTTCTTTACAGTGTACAGCAGAGACATCCACATTAAAATAGGATAGTATAGTTGCATTCAGTACTAGATAACGAGATGTATAGCTTCATCACACAGTTGTATTTCACATGCAAGATATTCAACCTCTATATCAGGTTTAGAAGTAGAAGAGAGCTGTGCCCTGATAGACTACTGCATAGTAAAGTGCCTTTGGAGCATTTTCAAAGCAACTGAACCTTTCTCAATTTCTTGATCTCCCTAAAATATTATGTGCCTGTTATGTGTAGTTACCAGAACAATGATACTATTTCTTCTTGGATGTATTTGTTTGACATCAGGAGCAATATTGCTTCCCAAATGATACTGTTGTTTCATTATACTTATTTAATTTGGTTTGCATATGCATAGATGTGTGTACACTGTATGCAAGTGCATTCATGACATATCTTCTACTTCTGTCTCTCTGGGAAAGTCATAGCTTCAGGCAGTCTGATCTTATGGTGTGGAGATATAAGTAAAAAGTAGGTATAAATGAAAAATACAGCAGACAACTAAAAGGCAGTCAGAATCTTAATGTGCAACATATAAGAGGATCTCAAAAATCATACTGTGACAAACAAGTGGTTACTCCTTACAATTCAACTAAAATTGCCCTTAAGTACAACTACAGCCTACTACTAAAGCACAAATATTTGACAATATAGTGAAATTACAAAGATATATCATCAAAGCGAAACAAGGTGGTGTCCTAAAGGTAGATGTAAAAATTATACATGTATTGTAGTATCAGTGTTTTTTTGGTTTTTGGTTTTTTTTTTTTTAAATTCAAGTGGTCAGTGTTGCCAGAAGCTGTGAAAACTAGGTAGCCTTTTCTAAAACTCGGTTTAGACTAATAGTGGAGTGATTGTGTTATTTACTTAGGTGATCTAACAGCACATATCCCTAATTTATATTGTGGGTTTTTTATAGATTTGAATTACAACTTTGAATTTCTAAGCTCTGAGTAGAAGGAAACTTTTGCTTTCTAAATCAAAGCAAAACAACTGTTTGGATGAACATAGGGTTTTTGTTTAAAGCATAGAACTCCTTCTGTCTTAGCATCATCACTATACTCTGGTTGTTTGAACAAACACCCTGTAAATCACACTCTTACTCAGAAATAGCTCATTTAAACACAGTATTCGGTTCCTACTGAGTTAATTCTTGCAAGAAATATGTTTAATTTTTTTTTCATAAATGGCATTGTTCTTTTGCAGGTACAGTCCATTTTTGCCTATACAATAGAATTTATGGTTTTAGATGTGAATTTAAAACAACACTTCTGAAAACATATAATTTTAAAGGAAGAGATTTAGTGGAAAAATTTCCAATTTGAATGCTGCACGATTAGAAAAGTCTTATTGGTAGCACAATTAGGTTCTGATTTTTTCCTTCCTCTTGGCCCAACAAAGACTAGATTTTTTGAACCTTATGGCATTCTGTGAGCTGATCTAGACCTTTAACATTTGTTTTAGGAAAGGACTAGAAGAGGATGAGTTTTATTCTGTTATTTCAAATATATTTAATTTTTTTCCTCAGCTCTAGTATTCAGTTATAATTTTCATAACCCGTTAGCCAGACATTAAGTTAGGCAGAAACAGCAAATAAATAAAAGAACCGTCATGGAGATCTTTCAGTTTTGACACTGTGTTCAGGAAACAGTTGTAAAGGTCATTGCAAAGCTCTAGATAAATGATGCTATCATCAGCTAATTTTTCTTTATTAAAAAGCTATTGATGATCTGTGAAAGGAGAGCAGGAGCAAACTTCGCCTTTTGAAGAAAATCTCATAATGATGGAATGTTACATGATAGCATGTGATTCTATTCCAAGGTTAATGACTTATTTACCCTTCTTTTGGCTCAGAGATGCCAATTTTCATCTTTTTTCCTACTAGAAATTGTTTATTAAAAAGGAACAAGAAAAATAAATTGTCTGTGGTAAGATATGCTAATCTCCAATAAGACTATAAGGTGCCTCTTCTGCTGATTTTGAAATAACAATGTGACTTGTCAAATCAAAACTAGTAATGAACTCAATTTAACTGGATCTAGCAACTGCCTAGAGCGATAATTACTAGATAAAAGAGGAAGGGCATGAAATGATCATTGAAAGCAAAAGGGAAAGCAGAAATGATTGAAGTAGGTAACTTTTGCTAAATTAAAACAGAATAAAGAGAAAGCACAGTTGTATCTTGCATCTGAATTTTAAAATCAGGCATCAGCAAAATTTTAATGTGATGAAGTACAGTATTAAGTCAAGTCTGACAATAATTCATAAGCATACTTTGAACAAGGTATGACCAAGGACAGGCCATAAATACCAACTATAACAAAGGAAGCTCTTGCTCCATGAATAAACACTACTCACTATTGAGTTTATGCTCATCCTGACTATTGAAATTATACTCATGAAGCTATCAATTTCAGTGAAGGCCAGCTGTTATAAAATTGGAATACAATTTTGATGAATCAAGCTCAGATTCTCATTTCTTCTCTTTCATCACCTTGACATCACAGATTTTTAGCAGCATGTGTCATATTTTTCTGCCTCTAATAGTAGTACAAGAACAATTTTCAAGAAATTTGTAACTTGATATTTTTCCAGAATTCTGACTGTGTGACTTGCTACTGAAATTTCTTGAGACCTACCTTTTTTCCCCCTATCCTATATTTCTCATAGTCTTCTTACAGGTTTATACCAGATATTTTCTACACATAGTTTTGCCTTTCATAATGCCATATTTCTGGCAAATTGTATAGAAATCTCCTGTGCCATAGTCAAAATTTCAATCATGTAAAGACAACTCTGCCACCCTAATAATTTAATTTGGCAGCTCTTTCACTCCAGTATTTTGGAAAATGCTACCACACAGTTGTTAAAATCTATTTAAAATATGTATGCTGATCATACTACAATTTTTCTTTGTCACTGAAGCATTGAAAATGTCTGATACATAGAGATGAGATTTATGAAATGTTATATATGCCTGAAAACACTTGCATTCTCCTATTGTTTCTTGCCTCTAAGGGCAAAATCTATATAAAAGTGTTAAAGCTAGGATTCTATGAGTTGTAATAGGTAGAGAAAGCAGACTGTCGCTTTATATTTTGTCTTTCTTTTTGAAATTAGAAATACGTCTGCTTTCTTCAGTGTCCTTAGCATTTTCACAGACCTCCATATAAAAAAAAATTATTGGATGACGTCTGTAAGATTACAATGCCTTCTTTTAACATTTCAGCACCAACAGTGTCGACACCTGGTGCTTGTTATTCCTAACAGTTCTGATTGCCTCTTGAATATCTTCAAAATTTGGCTCAGCTGCCTGGAAAGTGGTTATTTGTTGTTAGCTTTTTCAATTTTCCTTTTGGAGCTTGTCTAAGCACTCCTACCATATTTCTGTACTTGCATTCCCTGTAATAAAATTATTTTCTTTTTTTTATATTTCATCAGACTTTCTTAATATTGGTATTCTTTTCTTTATACATTGATACCCCTCTAAAATTTTTGGACAGTCTCAGACTCCCTAAACTCAGTCATCAGAAACAAACTCTCTGCAAACTCTAATCCTCTGGAAAGGTCCGCTCTTGCCTGAGGAACAAATGTAAAATTTGCCAATGCTCATCATCACACCCTAGTAAGTATCTCCTCCAAAGAAACCACTGAAAGCCCTGAATCTTGTATTTGAATTTCCCAGAATATAACGTATTTCACCTAGCACACCAAATGCCCTTAAGGAAGCTGGCGAGGGGAACAGGTATAACTGAACAACAAATTACTACTTGAATGAACTCCTACAGAAAAACAATAATGGCTATAAAAATCAATTTTCCAGTGGGGGAATGCTTCTCACAAAATATTCCTTCCCTCTCTGTCTGACCTTTCAGACCTGATGCTCAAAGGAAAGGTAGGAAATAGCTTCAAAAGAAAAGTTTGGGAAGCAAAATTTCTTATGCCATTGGATACTAAAAAGCTAGACCTTATAGCTACGAATTTCATGGAACAGTAATGGTCCCTCTTTTTACACCAACTTCATTGTATTTTTCCACTAATAATCACCTAATAATTACGTTTTCCTCTCAGGTTATCATCTAAAGTCTTACTTAAATTCTCCTACTTCTCAGTATCCATTAACTCTTCTTTCTCAGATTATTAACTTTTTTTTTTTTTAAATATAGCTAATTGTTTTCAGCCTGTCTTTAACTTTGCATTTTGTTACTCCTGTTTCTGATGTGAAGGAGAGCTTGCATAACCACAGCTTTGACTTTTGTTTGTTTTTGTCTCACCTCGATCTTTTCCTCATAGCAGAGCTAAGTTTGAAAGTAATCAGATTGATCAGGGCTGTGTTTAGTCCAGTGTTGTAAATAAAAATGTTACAGTCTCTCAAGCATCTGTTACCATGTTTGACCACACTCATGGTGAGAAAAAAATCTTATGTTCAACAGGAATTTCTCTTTGCTTCTTGTCTTTATACAAATTTTCTTAGGAAAGCCTGTCTCTGTTCTCTCTATAGCTCCATTTTAGGCAATAGAAATCTGACAATTAAATCTGCCATTACACTTTGCTGTAGACTGCACCCACTTTCTTTGACCTTATAAGTCACGTGCTTTAGCACCTAAAACATCTTCATGCCATTCCACTGGATTACCCCCATTTGGCTGACCCCTGTACCAAGGGTTCCAGGAGTGAACATAATATTCTTCATGCAGTTAACTGTGTCCTGAAGTCACAAAGGATACCCATGTTTTTAGTAAATTAATTCTGATTCGTTCTCTCCCTGAAGTTTTGTATTGCCTTTGCAGACTTGCAGCTTCTCCTTCAGCCTTTCCATATTCCCCAGTATGACAGTGATTACACTGGTACACTGTCCAGGCTGTGTATTAGGTCAAAATAACTAATTTACAGTCTTTGTGTGTAGATATATATCTGGAAGCTCTGCTTTTGTATGCCCTTTGTTTTTCTGATGTCTTTCTTTGTCCTATCAACACATATGCAATTTAATAGAGCAGCCTCCACAGTTTTTTTCTGAATCAATACTTCACATTTGTGTGGACGTCTTATATATGTGCTCATATATTTTGTGTTTTCTCTACTATGTCAATTTTTTCCTTATGTTTCTCTTACAAGACAGTTATATAAGTTACTGTTGCCTCTCTCTAGGTTTTTAATACCAAGATACAAAGATTTCTGTCTTTACTTCATAAGTGCATGATCACTCTAGCTGATAGTAAACACATCTAGGTTATTCATGTATGTTTGTGAGTAGTTGTAGCAGAAAATGCAGTACTCGGGTAAAGGCACTTCATAAAATCTGTTCAAAGTAATCTAGTTTCAATATCATGAAACACTTCTTTTATTTCCAAATTTTTTTTTTTGCACTTCTTTGTCTCCTGTACTTAAACCATAGAAGGTGTAAGACATCCTACAGCTGTTGAAGATATTCAGGGCATTCATCATCTAATATTCTTTATTTTTCTTCAGTGAAAGTAGGCATATTGGTGAAGTCAATACTGAGCTATCTCCTTTTAATCTTAATTGAATGTTTGTCCACTAACGGCTTCAAAGGTATTTCTGTCGGTAATGTATTTTAACTGTTCCCATTTCACATCTTGTGGTCTTTCTTTCACTGTGAATCTAGAGCTGTCTGTATTTCTGTGTATCTTATCTCTGAGAAAGCTGTGAAGTGTGTACAATTCTGCTTTGGTTGTACTATAAAAGTTTTGGGAACTTTTGACCTATGTAAGATCAGGTATTCCAGAATTGTAACTCCTCGTTTTTTTCCAAAGCTGATGGCTTTTATTTGTATTATTATCCATATTTTTTTCTGACGGTTTTGGGGATGACTCCTTAAAATTGTGCTCTGCTGTAAAGCAGAGAAGCTATTATTAAATTTATATTTCCCATACAAGTTCTTTTAAGCTGTCGATGAAATAATTCCTAATCTTCTGTAAAAGTGTTGAGCTCTTGGAGTATTTAGCTATGAAGAGATCTTCTGATCTTCTAAGCATATTCAAGGCTCTTCTGTGAACTGAATACAGTTTATCAACATTTCTCTTGAAAGGTAGACAGCAGATTGGAACAGTATAGTCTCACAGTGCTCAGGCCACTGCCAAATGTACAAGATAACATTACTACATTTTTCTTGAAATTTTCTTTTTATTGAAAGTTCCTAAAGATGCTGTGGTGATGGGATCTTAAAGCTGATTCGGTCTCTTCTTAATCCAGTGGTTTCAGGTACTGTAGTACATGGTGTGAAGTAAGATTCTGAAAATTCTTTGTTCATAAAATTTATATTTTTATTTGAGCTTTAGAAAAACCCCTTCTCTTCCTTTTGCCAAATTTATTAGACTGTCCCACTGGATTTCTATTGTCTAGTTATCTATAGGTTCAGTACCTATTGCTTCCTGCAAAATTTGAGCAATCAAAAACCTATACCGGTGATGATTTATATTACCTCACAGGTCAGTTCCAGATGCTGGTGAATTATATGGGGCCACAAAACCTGCAAGTTGCATGTCTCAGGTTTAGCATGAATATCTTTGTGACTCTTGGGGATGGTCCTGTTCAGGTCTAAGAGCTGGACTTGTTGATCTTTGTGGGTACCTTCCAACTCAGCATATCCTGTGATTCTGTGATCTTTGGCAATTTCTCTAAGTGATTGCCCTTCTTTCTTCTCCTCTTCAAGCTTTATTTCTATTGCAGCAAATCTCAGAATAAAGCCCTCAAAGGTAATGAGCATTTATTTTAAGTTAGGGTACATCAGGCAGTTTGACAGTTTATACTTATTTTAGTTTTCCTCAACTAAATGAGTACTGGTAATGCATCTATTTTGTGTGCTGGAACAGGTCATGTCCCTTTCTGTCACAGTCCACCTTTTTTTTTGATTGTGCACCCTTGGATGCATAATGGAGATACGGCTACTTGTGCATAAAGAAACATGGCTTAAATGAACTGTAAAGCTCTCTGCTTTATTGGACAGCACTTTTTGAACTTTTTTACTCTCAGTGAATTATTCAAAAGATCCTTGTAAATGGTGCATAACTTCAAATTGGGTCCATAGACTGTAGAACAAGTAATTGATTCTTCTCCTTGATTTCATTTGTTACAGGATGACATTATTGCTTTCCCTTTTTTGATTTTTTTTTAAATTCATATTATTACACAAATAATCTAAAACAATTTCTAATACCTTAGTCTGTTTTTAATTTGTGTTTCTTCAGCTCACTTAAATTGCCCGTCATGCTGTCTTGCAAGGTCATTTCTTGCTAAATCAGAGCACGATTTCAGGTGAAGGTGTCTCCTTGAATTTGGAGAGAGATTGAAGTTGATATTGTTATGAGATGTGTTGAAAGTGATATTAGGAAAGTGATCAAAACCCACTGAAGAGAATCAGAAAAGTTACACAAATTCTAGAAGATATGGACTGTGGCTGCTGGGTTTGGGTTCGGATTTTTTAAATTTTTTTAAAATTTGTTTTCCCCAACAGCACATGGTTTGCTTCTTAAGTTTTCTTTGTGTAGTTTTCTTGCTGGCTAAGACAAGAATTTTGCTAGCCACATTTGTGTGGAATAAAAAGTCCTTACACTATGAGTTCTCAAAGTGGGGCTTCTGCTGTGTTTATAATGTGCAAAGCTTTTTGTATATGTATTGCATGGAGAGAAAGTCCATTCTTTTATAACATGTCCATTAGAATTGTGTAGCTGCTAGTAAGACACTTGCAGGTGTTAACTATAGGAAACACAGCTTCCTGATCAGCTGCATTATTCATTATTATTTTTCCAATAGGTTTCTGATGTGAAAGGTGTAAAGAGTTGAATTTCTCTTGAGATAAGAAATTACAATTAAATGGAGACTGGTTGATCAGCCTTGACACAATGTTGTCAACATGAAATCAAAGAGGGGACAGTACATTTGCATTTGCTGTCTTTGTAAGGTGAGATTATGATAACAGCATGGAGCTGCTTCACTCCCCTAGGAACACAAAGAAACTTCACAGCTGCAATTCTGAAATGCTTCCTGAAGAGGTGAAGATTACACCTGCTCCATGTTCTCTCAAAATTGTTTCTGCATGAGAATAGCCTTTGGCTCTGCCCAGTGCGTTCTCTGTAGTTCCATGCTTACCTCCTGTGGATGTGCTATGGGATTAATGAACTACTAAATCTCTATGATTGCTCAAATTCTCATAATTAAATCATTTTCCCATAACTCAGATTGATTAAAAGGATAGGATGCAGAGTCTAGTCTATCATGAACATAATAACTTATATAATTTGGTAGCTTGCATTATTGGTGTTTTTTGTAAATAAAATGGAAAAACAGAGGAGAAATTCAGTACAAGCTTTCTCAACATCCTATCTCATTGAACAATACTAAGACAGTGACTTTGTGGTTTTGCCTATATAGAACACACAGCTGTCAAAACTGACCGCTTATATGTCAAAATGAACAATTGCTGTATGATTTGCTGATGTCTGTGGGTAATTTGATAACTGTATAAATTTATATGTTTTTCTTGCATGTGCATCTCGTTAGAAAGCTGCTAAAGGTTTTATTCAGCTGTTAGACAGGTATCTACTGAGAACCTTAATGAATTGTACTTCTGTCTAAAGTAATCTCTACACCTCTGGGTAGCATTCACAGCCATAATGTGTCAGACCAGGGAAATAACTATCCTCCTTGTGAACAGGGTTCATTCCTTGAGCAATGTATGAGTGTTATATTAATCTGGTAAAGGGGACAAAAAGAGACAAGGTGCTAAAGGAAAACACAGTGACTAAGGACATATTAATATACATAGAGGACTTAAAAGCCAGACTAGGAACGTCAACCCTCACTGTCAGTTTGAGATTCATGCAGAGGCAGTTCGATTCTTAGGAGGGGCTCCAAGCAGTGCAGGTGCACAGCTGCTTGGGGTGTGTGTATTAGGGAAGATTACAAAGAAATTTAAGACCTGAGAATGGAAATAGTGCTGAGCTGAGAGGCTGTGAAATATGGGAAGAGAAAAACATTTACTTTTCTTTGTTTTCTCCATTATCAGTGGAAAAATAATTCTTTCCCTTCCTCAAGGAAAACACTTCCCTTTCCATGGGAAGTGTCAGAGCAGAGTCTGTACCTTTAAAAGCAGCAGAACATAGACTGTACTCAGCAAGCAGTGGCAGTCAGGGAAGGAAGAAAGAATATCACTAATCCACAGAAAAGACCTCCTTTTTTCATTTAAGTGAAACCTATTTATTCTGTCTTAAGGGGCAGGAACAGGGTGGAGAGAAAATGGAGTTAAATTTCTCTGTCCACTATGGAAAAAAAGTGTTGAAACACTAGCTTTTCCCTCTTGCCCATAGTTTTCCTTTTCAAATGCTTTTTTTTTCTGAGTAGAGAATGAATTAGTCCTTCACTTGGGTGTTCCCCTCTGAAAAGGGAGAGGGGACTTTGAGATTATGTTATAGTGCTTTTTAAAATTACTTGCTAGAAACTAACACAAAAGAGAAGTGTGAACAGGTTTGTGGGAACTAGGAAAGTAGAAAAAGGGGAAAAATTTTTTCTTCTGATTCTTATTTGTATTATCAACACCAAAGAGCATTAAGTCATAAGCCAGGACTGCATGGGGAGGCTATGATTCTAATGTAAGAGACAACACATGGATCCGGACAGCTAAAGGAGCACAAGGAAACAATGAGGCAATGTTGGTCAGTATGAGAGAAAGCGTCTCAGTGCATTATTAGCTTAAACATTTTCTCATGTGTTTTTGCAGGCATCACAGCGAGAGAGTTTTAATGAGGGATTTGAAGGAAGATAATGAGGTTGTGTGGCAGATGCTTGAAAAAAAAATCACAGAGGAGCTTGTTTAAAAATATCTGACAAACGGGTAATGGAAGCCAACATCATGGTCTGACTGGAGGCAGAGCTCATTGGAGATGATAGGTAGGATAAAAATGAGAAACAATTTGAAGATGAAGGTAAATAGCTTATATCTGATTATTTAGAAAATCATAAAGAGGTGCTGGTCAAAAGAGGCTGACACTTTTATTGCATTAGGTTCTGCGTGAGGGAATAGGAGTTAACCAGAGGAACAGATGTTATGATGGTAGTTTTGAAGTGGATTAGGACAGTCTAGACAAGACCTTTGGCTTTGTGGATGGATATCAATGGACATTCATTAAATAAGCTATGTAAAAAAACCTAAAAAAGTTTGTCTGAAGTATATCACATAGGTCATTGTTTTGTTTACAAAGCAGATGATGGGATCCAAATTTCTAGAGGAACACGTGACAAATTTTTATAGGTAAAAGGGAAGCACTGGCTGATGTCAAGAGCAAGTGTGTCAGTGGTGCAGCCTGTCCCTCTTTTCTAGTATGGAAAGCTAAAAATCTTTTGTCTGAAGGAAGGCAATAAAAAAAGTTAAAAAAATAATGCATACGCATACAAATACATGCACTTCCATAAAAAATACAGTGTGAGTAGTCATAGTGACAGAAACTTCTGTTCATTTTTGTTGGACAGATACTTATTTCACCCCAGCAAATTTTTTTCCCAAGCTTCAGGTAACTACTTTGAATTTTAAAAATAATCCTCACAATTAAATGTTTCAAGACTGACTTTATTAAAATGCTTGCAAAAA
The DNA here is from genome assembly GCA_035583155.1 of Acropternis orthonyx. Taxonomy (NCBI): domain Eukaryota; kingdom Metazoa; phylum Chordata; class Aves; order Passeriformes; family Rhinocryptidae; genus Acropternis; species Acropternis orthonyx. The sequence goes on from JAWWEU010000081.1 coordinate 25,589,717, forward strand.
AAAGTTATGTTTCCTGAAAATCAGGGGTTTAATACAGATGATCAAGGCAATCACTACATGCCATAGTTGAGCCCAGGTAGTTAATGGGAGATTTAAAAAAAAAACTAATGCACAAAATAGATTTCTATTTCACCTTTTATAGAAGAAGAAGGCAAATATATATTCTTTGTGGGAATTCTAAGCATATAGAAAATTCAGCATGGGAGAAGACATGCTGTCTCATGAAGTAATTTTAAAGTAGTTTGCATGAGGAGTCAATGAAACTAGCAGGAGTAAGAAGCTAGAATAATTAATGGACAGAACTTCTAGACATTAAATTAATGATTTGCCTTAACATTCACGAAATGCTGGAAATGGATGTGAATTTCCTACAAGAGGAGGAAGAAATACTGAGGGAAATCAAGAACACACCTGAACAGATGATCAGGAAATTAGAATGTCTAAACATTAGCAAAACTCCAGGGACAGAAGGAGTCTGTCCCAGAAATGAGAAACATGGGAACCTAAACAGGTATAGGCAAATCACATTTTAATAGAGGGAAAATATTGGTGGACTTAAAAGTAGTGATTAGAGAGACAGGAAATTAATGATATTTGGGTGTCACTCCTGCTCTTGAGTACAGTGACAGCTAAACATTCATTTTCAGAAAGGTATTATTTGGTTAAAGGCAGAACACAGGAAAGGAAGACATTTAATTGTTTTAAGCAGTGGTTTCAACTAGATTAAAAGTTAACTAGTGAGAGGGAGACAGGCACATAAGTGCTGATGATTTTAAGAAGATTTGTCTATAACATAATGTAAAAGACAGACCAGATTTAAAAACCCTTTCTAGCCAGTCAACATTTTTTTGCATGTATATGCCCCTGGGACTTCCTTTTCAGAGCTGGTGATTCCTTGCAATGTTTTGAGGGTTCAGTGGTACCAAAAAGGCTCTGCAACCATCAGATCCATATTAGAGTTGCTGCCAGTTTGGGTTAAATCTTGGTCAGTGGCAACTGCAACAATGACTGAAAAGTTTTGCTTACTTGGGTAAGGGAGTATGATTATCTCCAGCAGATGGAAGAGTTCTGGAGTTATCAGGTAAGGAAAACACAAGTGAAGGCAAATTACTTCAGCTATCCTGTGAGAATCAGCATAATGCTAATTTTTATTTACTAGAGCTACACAAAGAAGGAGGTGCTTAGGTGAGTAAGAGAGTGAGAAGTAATGATTTGCAGCTGTGAAGAATTTGGCATTATAATACAAGTAAGCAAAATAATTCACCCTTGTCTGGGGTAGCTCAGGAAGAGGGTTCAGTGAACTGGCTTGTATGTACCAGGTATAGAAATGGAAGAAAACTGTGGTAGGAACAAGTGAAAAATATAAAAATGACTAATCCCCCATAATCACATGGAAATCACCATTATTTAGTAGTATGATCTAGGTGAAAGAATGGTAGACATGTAAGTAATTTTTCTATATAATATGTAATAGCAGCAAGAAATCAAGAAACATCAAGGATCCACAAATACAGGCACTGAATATAAATTATTTTAGCATGCTATAAAAAAATCAAAAATTCTGTAATGTAAAAATTTCTGTGTAATTTTAAATCTAATACTATCTTGATACATAGAGAATGTCCATATAAAAATGCATGGGTTAGTAATTCTGTAAAAGAAAACATATGGATCTGTGTTTATTATAGCCAAAACATTTATTTCTAAAATGAAAAAAAAAAAAAAAAGTTGTTTTCCACCAATCATGACAACAATCAGTCATATGACTTGGTGATGAAAAAATGCCATTAGTTCCATACTGAATTTGTCATTGACCTGCTCTATTTAAATATAAAACTGGTTATTATAATCTAGCAACTGTGGAATGGCTGTGAGTACATCCTCTGAGTTTTTCTTGTCTGGTGGAAATGTCAAGACTGTATTTTTTCTCTCTGTTTTTTTGGTTGCAAAACCTCTTTACAAGATCCACAGTTCTTAACAACGCTGACTAATGACTTAAGACCAAAGTCTATCAAAGTTAATAGAAAGACTTAATTGTCTTTTTGATCAATCCATCTGTCCTCTAGCATTTTGGACTTTTGGCTGTTCCTTCAGTAAGAAATGATTTCTGTTGTTTACAGAACAAGGGAGATTTACTTTTAACCAGACTTTACCAGTGAAGAATTTGTTTCTCAGGAGACAGAAACCCAGTTTTTGGAGTCAAAGATTTTGAGGAGTCTGTTGGGGGAGGAGTAGGAACGATCTCGCTAGATGCCTCAGAGAATTTGAGAGAGAGCAGGCTGAAAGATCTTACTTTATATTTAGTTTCACGGTCCTGGAATTTGAAGGACTCAACTGGGAGGCTATAGACTTTCTGATGGGACACTGATCATATATCACAAACCCTGAAATCTATGTAGTCGGTTGGAACCATTGTGGAGATTACTTCGTATTATTTCTTAGTGATGAATAACAGGCTGAAAATGGTGGGTTGGTGGTGAGAGTGCAGAAAGTCTACCCTTTCATGAAGAAACACATTATTCCCAGAGAAAAAGATGGCAAAATTCTGGTACTCCATCACACCTCTGACAGAGTCCAAGAAGCATTTGGACAATACTTTCAGGCACATGATGTGACTCTTGGGGATGATCCTGTGAAGGGCTAAGGGTTGGACTTGATGATCCTTGTGTATCCCTTCCAATCTGACCTAATCTGTGATTCTGTGATAAATGTTTCTACTTCTGCTACTAAATAGTTGCAGTATTTTCCCAGACTAAGCAGACACTTTTTGCCATCCAGTTGTCGTTTCAAGCATCAACTGATCATTGATGCCAGATCCGCACCCTTTAAATCTCTGAGTCAGACTTGCTTACTTTGCTGACAAAAGAAATTTCCCTATTCAGTACTGTGGAGTCAATAAAAATGTTGCTGTGGCAGAGCAAGGTGCATTCTCTTCTCCCTGATGTACCATAATCATCAAATTGTAAGCTAAGACACAAATCCAGAAATAACGTTGCACAAAATAGTTGATGTATGAAGCGGAAAGAACACAGTTAATTTGCAGAGGTGAATTTGAGCTTTCATGTCCATCAGACAGGAAAATCTGGTTTTGACTGAAGACAGAGAACATTTTAAATGGAAACCACTGATGGAAATATATACTGCAAAAAAGTGTTTATATGGTCAATTTTCTATCCAGATGAACCTTCTTATTTCTTCCAGTCAGTTTTACTGGGGCATCGTATTAATTTCCTTGCAATTCTTCAGTGTACATTTCTCTGCCTGTAAATTTTCTCATGGTTTCTTATTTTTACACACATATTCTATATCTGTAAGTGCAAGAAATGACACCCCTTTAAGAATCAATATAGGGGTTACCATTCAAAACAAAAAAGTATGTAACCTTTCATTGATATTGCATTTCTAATTACATTCCTAGTACATTTCTAGTTCCTGTTATAGTCAGTGTTACTATATGGGTCTTTTCTCACAGAAACAGGACAAAAAGAAAACAAAAAATTATCCAGGACAAAATTTAAACACCAAATTTAGTATTTTAGGTATTTTCAGGAACCATGCCTTAAGTTGCATTCGTGTGGGCCAGATAGTGTCATTTTGGGATGCAGAAAACTTTTTGCACTGGAATTTAAGGTGTGAACTTGAGTATTTTGTAATAAATATCTATGCTCTTGCTTTTTCTCTGTGATAACTTTTGGTGTTGCTTACACGCAAGTGGTCTTGAACTGCCATGAATTTACTTCATGGTAAGGATAAGCATGTGGGCTCTAACTGGAGCAGCTAACATACAGCATCTGAATCCTTTGTGATCACTTGTCTCAGTGTCATCACAGTAGACACACAGCTGGGAGTACCTCACTTATGGCCATGTTTCTGTTACAACTTAGATATCTGTACCAAGAGGTACCATAATATCTTCGGCAGGACCTTCATTTTTAACACATGACTGCATAACTGGCTTTGTTACCCTGTCAATGCATATATTTTTTCAGAAAATGCTATTCTTGAAGGTTAAAGAGGATATTTTTAAAATGTTGTTGTCCAGCAGCGGTAGATTTCAGAATGGAGTAGGCTGAGAATTTCTTGACAAAGCTCTTCTGTATGAAGACCGAGGGTATTAAGAGAAGAGTTGGCTTGGTGAATTTGAGTTTCAAGTATTCTTAGACACATTTGCTTGGTACAGAAGGAGCTTCTTTATTGCCAAGGAATGAAAGAAGAAAACTTCTGGGTGCAGGGCAGGTGAGGTGGTAGCGTGCCCATCTCTTTTTACAGAGTTGGTTATTTTTTGTTCTTCCAGTACAAATCTACTTAAATGTTGGCCATAAACCTTGGCTGCATTTTAATATTGGCTGTGTACTTGTGATCTTTCTCTACTGATGCTTAAAAAGGGCATTGACTCTTCCTTTTATTTGATTTCTGTCTGCAGCTATAAAATTAATCTCCCAGTCTCATGCTGCAATGAGCTGTGTCAGTGGAAGAGAGATAAGTTTAATTTCTTTTGCCTTAAAACTTCTTCCAAAGTTACAAAGAGTTTAGCACATTTACTTTCTCTTTTCAATTTTAACAAAGCCCTTGTCTTTTTTCTGCATTTCTATTTTATCCGTGTCATTTTGGTTCTTTTGTTTTATACTTCACATTTTTTCCAGACTCTTTTTTTTCCCCTTCAAGCCTGGTTTATAGTCTCTGACAGGATTCTTTCTATACTATCTGCCAAAACATCTGTTCCCTTTATGAATAAAAACTTCCTTCTCCAGAAAGTGTCATAGCGGGTCCAAACCAACTATAAACCTTCATTTCTCTCTGCGACTTTGCCAGTGATGGACCAGCACTGGGAAGCTTTGTATTCTTGTCTGTCTTGTCTCATTTTTCATTATGCCAAATTCAGGTAGCTTATTGGGGAAAAAACATTGCATCATTTGGATTTCAATGTACACATTTCCTTTCAAAATATGCTATTAGTTATTTGTACTTTGTATTTTTAATCTTGCAATTATTTCCTGAATTTCTGATTGCAGCAGATACTTGTTAGTTTAAAATTGATTCCACTTAAATTCTATTGCCTGTTCTTTTCTGCTAGGGCCATATTTGAATTACTACCCTCAATGAAAATAAAACGTAACTGTCCTTGATTCTTCTTGGATTGATTTTGGTGATGCTACAGTTTTGCAGTCTAAGTGACATTCAGAACAATTGTGGGTTGCTTTGAGAAAACTGTGTAACTTTCAGTACTTTGATAATCCTTATGTAGTAGACAGAGTTGATTCTATTGTAAAGTTCTTAGAAATCTTCATTGAAAAGTGTTATTTTTGAACAGGATATTAATTTTAGATTGTGTTCCTACAGTATAACACAATTCACATCATTCACTTTTGTTACATTTTATAAATGGTCAATACTAGCATTGAGTAATTTAAATATCTTTTGGTAATACGAAAAGTAATATTTATTGTTCTTTATGTTGTAAAGTAAAGCAAAAAAGGCCTTTTCATATGTATTTGTCTCTGCTATAATTTGCTGTTGATTTGTTAATGACATCATTGTCTTTGGACTATGTTAAGAAGAAGAAGTTTTGTGGCGAATGGTTTTAAGTTCCTTTAAACTTTTGAGCTTTAATGTAGTAAATAATATGAGACAACAACAACTTCCCCCTGGACTGTGGCTGTTTCATTAATTCAGTGCCCTGAAGTTTTAATTAATTTTCATATAAATGAATGAGGATTTTTTTTAGTTAGTTTTTTGTCTAAATTTGCCAGAAGTGTCTTCATCCTTCAGAGGAAAGCTGTGTACTAGCATTGTAATATTTGTAGGAGTTGCTTAGAGGTTTCCAGTATCAAAATGCCAAGGTTGCAAGTTCTATCCCAGTATGGGCTATTTACTTAACATTATGGGCTTGATGATCCTTGTGCGTCCCTTCTAACTGTGAATATTCTGTAACTCAAGATTCAGAATGTGGCATGGGGTGGAGGAACACACAATCTGTTTGATTGTCCTCACTTTCTGCTAGACATAAGGAGAGTTTCTCCAGGTGGCAGAGATTTGATAAATATTGGAAAGCTGTGTAAAGAGAGTAGCTAAGGAAATTTAATTCAACCCGTTTCTGTGGCTCAATCTCTCCTAGAACAGGTGGCCTGGCATACTGGCCACAAGTTCCTGTTGACTGAGTCCATCCAATACCTCAGTCCCCTTGTACTGGGGATTTGTTTGTGGAATTTGGCAAGCTGCCTTCCTGGAGGAGCTGCAGCAACAGAAAGATGGCTGGGAATGGCTCAAAAGTCCTGAGTCTTTTCATAGCTCTTGCTGTGTTTTTCTGGTTCCTTGAAATGTTTAGGAAGATTGGTGTCTGATTTTTCAGATGAAAATTTGAATATTCTTAGTCAAGGAAATATTTCCAACACAACAAAAATCCTACTTTTTCAGTCAGTTTTCTGTGGGGACTTTGCATGTGTCTCTTGCTGAGATCTTACAGCAGAGAGAGCTTTTTACTTTCTTGGCTTAAACTGTCCAAAATATTTATTTAAAACCAAGTTTTGTTAGCTGTGCAGGCCTGCCCTAGTATGACCAAGGCGGCAGGAAACGTTCTCAGTCCTGACAAACATTAATTACTCATTTCAGTAAGCTGTTATTGGCTGGGCTATTCAGTAACCATGTGGAGCAGATTAGAACTTCTGATTATGACAGTGTAGTTCTGGAGTAACTCCACTTAAGTGCAGCCAACTAGTGCTATAAATTGGTTTTATTTGTATAGTAGGAAATGAACTCTCTCTTTTTGTCCCTTGAGCTGGAACCTGAGTGGCTGGTAGCCCATCAGACTGAGAGGTACCTTTCATATGTCCCGCTGTGAAGCCTAAACCCAGTTTACATGAAAAATGACTCCCTCCAGTGAACACATATATCTACTGGGATTTGTATTACTTTGGAAGATTTACAATTTTCAATGAATAAAAATGAAGAAAATTAGGGTTCTGACAATACAACAAATTCAGTGCAGATCCCTAAGCTGGAACTGGCAAGCTGTCTTTTGAACCAGTAAGTGCAGGGCTGCATCAGCTCAGCACAGTGCCCGAGTTAATAAACTCTGCTAATAGGTAGATCTAATTAGCTTCTGTGCAGCTCCATGTGCACGCAGTTTGTCTGCTTTCAGGGACCTTGCTAGTAGTTCTGTATGAGATATTAATCAGTACAATCTCATGGCGGTAGACACTTCATTCCAGTTTGCAATGATGATGTGCTCTAAGTGTTACAGAAAAGTAAATGTAACCCAGTAGAGAAGTCTTCAACAGGCAGGTTTAAAATAGAAATGTGATTCTAAACTTAGTTACAAATATGAGCTTAAATCCTGTAAAAAACCAATATATATTGACAAACACATGTAAGAAGCATGCAACTGCAGCAGTACTAGGCACTGGCATTTACAGTTTAATGCCATTTTAATCTGGCAGACAATGTGCAAAATAGAAACTTTTGTTCTCTCAGATTTAAGCTTTGCAATAAGACCTGAATGCATAGTAGATCCTGTTGCCTCTATGTTTCTTCTCTGTCAGTAAATGTCAGTCTGAAATATAATTGAATGTAAATTTGAAAATAATCAAGGAAAAAGATTAGATTTGGAGATATGGAATTTAAAATAACCTAATCATATTCAGAAGAATGACTCAAATAAAATGCTCTTCATGCTGTAGCTTGAAATTTGAGGAGGGGAAAACCTTTTGTTCCTCTCTTTGCTGTACGATCTCTTTTTAGAGTGAAATTCAACACAAAGCGAATCTCAGCTGATTTGGAATTATATTACCATCTGCGGGAAGATTTTGAAACAAGCCAAAACGAACAGATTTTGACCAGCCCCTTAAGAATTCTAATTGCCAGGAGTTGGGCATTTCTTAGGAGTAAATTGACAGTGCAGTAGTGTGAATCTGCAAGATCTTCTTGGCTGCAAGACCTTCTTGGCTGCAGATGCTTTTTTGATTCATGTAGAATCACCTAGAGCTCAGCAGACATTATTAATGTTTCTAGTTAGACAATTTCTTCTATACTTCATCTGGAAACTATGGTCAAAGCTGTAATTAACATTGTCAAATCTGGGCATATTCTTGATGATGTTGTTGGTTAAAACCAATGTTGAACAGAGAGGGTCAGGCTGCATGCCTCGGGGGCTCTATAGTGTACTCCAGGATCCCTCAGTAGGGATTAGCAATTAAATTTCTAGTTCAAGTCCAGGAAAGGTCAAGAGTGATTAACAATCTTTGTTCCATTGGTTAGTGGGAAACAGATGTAAAATGAAGTGATGATCAAAATCCAATTCCTAGTAGATATTTTCCATCACAAACACCAAACTCCTAATGATCCCATGTTAACAATCTGATTAGAATGGACAGTAATTGTACAGGCAGAGAGTCTGCCATGCAGCCTTTACTGTCATTCCCCATGACAAAAATTACTGCTATTTTTGGTCTGAAGGACAAGATGAAAAATTGCAGTCTCTCTGCCTGAGCTTTTTGTATTCTGTTTGGAACCCTTTCATTCTGAGTGATATCAAATTATATTTTGGACCACAAATAAAGCTGAAGATTATTTGAAGTGCTCTGAATGCAGGATAACCTGAAATTTAACACTGACAGGTTTTGTCTGATAATTTTAAATATATATGGTTGATCCTCAGTTGGATTAATCTGACATGGATCTGCTGAAAAAATAGTTAAGTGGTAGTCAATCAAGCTGGCAAAAGATCTGATTCTACATTACTCAAAGTACATGATCACACTTGAAAATGCATGAGTAATTTTAGGGAAAGTATAAAATAACTAAATTATGTGTATTATACACACAAGGCCTGTCCTTCTCTTTCTTGGGTGTGAACTACTTTAGAGTTAAGGTTAGATGTAGGGTTATATGTTATGGGCTTAGAATGACTTAGGGTTTGGGGTTGGGACATAGACCTTAGACATTTGTTTAAGGTTACTGTCATGGTATAACAACACCTTAAACTCCAAAGCTTGGTATTCTCATAGTCCTGCAACTGGTGACTGATAGAATATCATCCTTGTACACATATCTCTTAGACCGAATCGGTGTACATGCTGTTCTCCATGGTAAAGCTGTACTGAAATTACCAGCAAATCCATTCTATTAATTTGCCTAGAAATATTTCTGGATTCCACTATATGAAAATTCTTTCATATTTTAATAACAAAATCCATAAGATGAATGGACAAAAAAATTCAGTGGGTAAATAAAATGCTTAAAGGATCTTGTAACCAGTACCAACAGGACTTTTCTTGCTACCCTACATTCCCTTGTCTTAGTTACCTATACAGCAAACTAAGAAAGAAAACAGTCTTATAAAGCTAAATGTTTGAATAAAATAAGTAATATATTGCTGTTTTCTGGTAAGTTTATAAAAATTTAGTCATTAGATTTTTGCTAAGTAAATATAAAGTAATGGGAAAATATTCTTGTTATTCACTATGTAGCTTGTGGACTACTCGTAGTTGCTGTTGACTGACAGCTGAAGGATAAAGGGAGACTTGAGGGATTCACAGTTTGGAAGACATTTTTTTCTCGGGGGCGCGGGCG
>JAWWEU010000081.1:25606336-25641963 GCA_035583155.1 Acropternis orthonyx
TTAGCCGAACTTAGTAAAAGACCTTTTTTGCCTTCACCCTGTCGTGGAAGTTTTCTTCCCTTAGATTTACGGCAACACTTGCATAACTGCTGTTGTGTGAATGATGAAAAAAACAGGTAGCAACATTTTTGTTTTAACAAGACCCATTTGAAACAAGAATGACAGCTTATAGATTGAAACAAGGAAAATAGGGAATTTAAAGCTGAGCTGAGCACGGTTGATAATATTAATCTGAATTTTATGAATCCTAAGGAAGTTCTATACAAAAATTGTAGTAACTTTATCTTAAGTTCAACTTCCTAACCTATAGAGAGTAAAAAAAAAAAATTACCTTCCCTCTATTTTCTTTGTGACAGCTAATTGTAATTTTTTATGCTGAAGTGAATGATTCTAAGTGATTAATTTAGAAAACATTATTTAAAACTTCAGATGCCTCTTTTTCTATGGTCAGTAATGGAAGTAGGTCACCCTATGAATTCTGCAGGGCTCTGTGCAAGACCTCTGCTGTTCTCTATATTTTTGTAAATGACTGGGAAAAGGTGAGTGAGAAAGTTTGTTAATAGCAAAATATTTCAGAGTAGAAAAGATAAGAGCCAAGACTGAGGAATAGCAGAAAGATCTTATCAGAATAGTAAATAGGCAGTAAATTAAGGAATGAAATTTGCTGGTAGCACATATAATGTGAAATATATTATAAATATAAATCCGAGCTCCATATGTAATTACGATTGAGATTTTAGTGTTAAGGCAATTTCATGCAAACATCAGTTCAGTGCTCATTAATTATCAAACCCAAATAAAATATTATGAATTAGTAGAAAAAAAAAGACTGAACAAATAGTGGAAGGCCATATTTGTCATCATACAGGACCATGGTTTTGATATATCTTGATTACTGTGTGCCATTCTGATCTCCTCATTTTAAAGACAGAACTGGGAGTGGAACTAAATGGGCACTGGAGAAGAACAAGCAAGAAAATAAAAGATATAGATATAGAATTGTTTATGTATGAGGATTATTTGTGTGACCCAGGAGACTGGTACCCAGGGCTGGAAATGTGGTCAGCATTTGTTTACTATTATGAGTGGATACAGCTGAGTCATGTACTAGTGGGCTAGAAGTAGGATTCTGTATGTAGCTAGAAATCATCAAATTTTCCACTCATTGGTATTTGTAGAAAAAATGTTTAATGTGTAACAACAAAGAAAAACAAGGAAGAGCATGGGAAATTTGGATAGAGACTGAATTTTCCATCTGGAGAATGAAAGGTTCCTCCAAAGCAGGTGCCAGAAGCCAGGTTCAAAAGAAATAGTAAGAGGAAATAGAGCTGTGGAAGCCATTGCTTAAGTATGTTATGAAGTTTAAAAGCTTACAAAGGGTCAGAGGGAACAAACGCACGGAAGAGCAGTCTATTGAGAGTTACTGAAACAGAAATCATATACAGAAACAATACCTAGCAGAGGAAATGAGAATTATTTGACATCTGGGAAGAAATTAGTGGACTGTCATATGCTTGCCATGTTCTTGTTCTTCTCCAGGCATCTCTTATGTTTGCTATTGGAGACAAGAAGATCTTTGTAAATGAGTCTTTGGTTTGATCCCACGTAGCCACTTTTGCTTTCTTATTTGACACGGCAGATCAAGAGTTACTGTTCCATATGTTAGACTCCACTGAATTTGCATTTTTTGATTGACCAACCCACACCCTTATTGTCTTCATGTCATGCAGCAAAAAGGCTTGCAAGTTAAAACTAGAGAGATTTGTTTCTGTAAAATATTGATGTGGGTGGTTTTCTGTGTTTGTCCTCACTTTTGAAAAAGTGTGTTTGTAACAGCCACCAGTACTTCAGTGTGCTTTGCTCCCCTCCTCCCTCTATAATCATATGTCCATTAAATTGCATTCTCAGTTTCTTTGCTTATAATCAAATTCCTGTAGAATATTGACTTTAACTTGTCTGGAAATTTTTCTGAGGGCTGTCCTGCCTTAATGATGGTCCAGATTATTGTAACCATCCATCAGTACTTTCCTACCTATGTGGTATCTCAGATATCTTACAGAGGAAAGAAATCTCTGAATTCTGTCATACAGAGCATATGCAAACACAGTACTGACAAATTCTTACAGTGCTGCTATGCCAGCAAAAACAGTGTTGGTTTTGATTAGTTATTTACCTGAAGAGAGAGACTTTCCACCTTGAATATTAGTTTGTTGGTTTACATTTTCATTTGCCCTCAAGTAGTCATACATTCAGAGGAGTAAATGCATAATTTCTAAATCAATACTGTAATTATGAGTAATGAACTGTAATAGAGCTAGAATAAAAGGAAAAGAGTGAGAAATCAAGAGGCATTCTGTATCTTTTTGAATTACTATTTTTTGAAATCTGTAATCAATCAATCTTAAATTAATGTTAATATATCTATGGTTGATTTTAAACTGAGAAGAGGGCCTAAATCATCACTTGATGCCTTCATGCCTTGCTGAAATCCCTTTTTAACTTCATTTTCTCTGCTTTGAAGATTCAGGTTTGACCTGACAAAACATTCAGGGCTCAGTGTCTTGAAAGAGACCTCCAAAATTTCTGAGAAAAATAAACTGCCTATCCATTAGGAAGTCCTAAAAGAAATACATATATTCATTAAAATGTGTTTAGTGATGTTAAACATCTTCATAAAGATTTTTTCAGCCTCAAAACAAAAAATATAGAATGAATGGAATACTCTATTTTAATGGATTCAAAAATTGTCTTTTTAAATGATGCTTTGGGATATTGTGCCCAGTGAAACTACTGGTTTTTATTCTGTATAGAAGAAGCAGAATTAATGGAATAACAATTTTTTATTATTCATTGGAAAAGAATTACCAGGTGGTCACCTTCTGGTACCTTTTGGATGTCAGTAGACTTCACTAGGTAGTGGAAATCTGTACTTTCCGTTAAAAGTACAAGACCAGAACCAAACATCAGTCTGCCACGCTTTCTGCCATCATCATCATTCAAATCTACTTCTAGCTATGCAGTCGCGTAAGAAATCCCCCTTCTCAGCCCTCTTGCAACATTGATTTATTGCACTGCAGTGGTGTTGTGGGTTAACACTGGTGGGCAGCTAGCTCCTCACAGGTCTTCACTTACTTTCTGCCTTTCCCCGATGGAACAGGGGAAGAGGAATGGAAGAATAAATCAAGAAAACTTGGAAGTCAAGATAAAGAAAAGTTTAAAAAGTGAAAGGTAAGTGGGCGAGAGAGAAGAGAGAGAAGAGAGAGAAGAGAGAAGAGACCAGAACAAGTGATGCAAAGGCAACCCTCACTAGCTCCCACGGGTAGTGGTGCCCAGCCAGTTCCTGAACAAAAGATGGCTAACCCCCTCTAAAACTCCCAGTTTTGCTTTTCATTGCTAAGCATGATACATATTACTGAATATCTCTTTGGTTATTTCAAGTTCTCTGCTCCGTTGTGTCCCTTACCAACACATTGTGCACCTCCTCAATCTATTCACTTGAGGGGCTGGGAGAGAAACAGAAGGAAAACCCTGTTCAGGCAGAGGTAGAACATTAGTGTGCTACCAGCATTTGGGTCAAAAGTGTAAACCACAGCAGTGTATGAGCTGCTATGAAAAAAATTAACTCAATCCTGGTTACAGCCATTACAAGTGAGCCAAACTTCACAATATTTCATCTAGGAGTGACACTAGGCTGTGGAAAAGAGGGCAGGTCTGGTTATAGTGAACTCATTTATAAGGTGGAGTATACATGTTTCTGATCTATATGCAGATATCCTCGAAGAAGAGGACAAAAAAGCCACTATAGAATTTAGGCTGCTCAGTGTTTTATTATCCACTTGAAATCGGCTCTTTTTCCACGCACCACTAAAATAGACCTATGTTTCAGTTTCACACTACTAAGTGCAAAATGCAGGTATTTGCATGCTCCTTCCTGTATTATTGCAGCCTTGTGTTTGGAAAGAAGAGAGATTGAAGAAAATTGTGGATCAGTTCATGTGAAAAAAATGATGCATTTGCAGAAATTGTGTTACACAGAAATGCTCTGTGTTATTTGGTGTGTGAGTCTCTGAGGATGCATATAGCTACTTTCTATAGCATGTAGTGTACTAACAGTATATGAGAAAGCAGTTGCTTGGAAAATGTTAGCAAAGAACAATGAATTGTAGAGCTTTTTTATTAACCCTTGTGGGCTGGTTTTTTTAGTGCTTACACGGACACTTGACTTGGGAGGGCAGGCTCAGGCCTTTAATCATGAATGCAGCTGGTTATCCACACAGAAAATCACAGAGGTCTTGGGGCTAACTGCATGACCAGAAGTCTCTCAGGTATTACAAAATCAATGACAGTAACAATCAATTGTATCTGTCAGATCAGGTATGAAGCAGTATAGAATGCATGGAATCTGAATCATTCATTTCCATGAAATGTGCTGGCTTTCAAAAAAACACACATATTGGATCAGTCAGCAATCATTTCAGAAAATATCTCCATCCTTTCCTGAATATTGGGTTCTATACATCTGAAAAAAAGAGAGACCTCTTTTAAAGGTTTTTAGACTCTTATATCTTTTTACACGGAATTTGTGGTGTAATCCTATGAAATATAAATTGCTGGACGAAGAAAAGAAAATAAAGGAAAAACAAACTGTGAGAAAAGAAAATTAGAATGGTAAGCAGTTTGTATCCTACCTACAGATTACTAGCTCTGATGGTTAACTGCTTGGATTCATTGCAGGTTGACAGATTCTTGCTAGACAGGCACATTTTCCCTTTTAACCACATTTCTTTTCTTATTTTGCCCCCTTTCCCCATATGTTACAGGAAAAAAAATTATATCCTTATATATTATAATATTTATACTATATATTGTATCTTTCGGTGACATTTTCATTGCTGCTTCATTAACCAGTGCACTATCAGAGCATTTTATTACAGCTTCTCTCCTGGCTCTCTGTACTGATGCTAACATGCAGCTAAAAACTGGCTATCGAAATTCTAGTCTGTGTTTAATCCTTCTGTCCATTCAAAAGAGAAGGAAGTCTTCTCTTTGGCAAAATCCTGAATTAAACCTATATTTTGTCTGTTATTCTTACTGGCTCATCAACTTGAAACGGATCCGGGAAGTATAGTGGTGTGTGATGTGACAGATTTATTTACCTATTTATTTCCTGAAAAAGGCTGGGGGCATACCTCCTATCTGATCAGTGCATTAAGACAATTTAGACTGATTTTATGTATTTGCCTTCAAATGACCTTGAAAAACTACTGAAGTTAATGGAAGCGTGCTTCAGTTTCATAATTGTTAGGAAATGAAAAGGCCATGCTGTGATAGATATTCTCTGTGACATACACCTCCAGTTGTACCAATAGGGAGGGGACATGATTTAAATGCTACCTGGTTTGCAATGGGTTTTCTGGGTATGGAATACACTCAATTAATTTTTAAGTGAAGAGAAAGATAAAACTGCAAGTATGATAGAAGCTCGTAAATCAGTGCCAGAACACAGACTATTGAAACAGGGATATTCAGTGTCTCATATGTAGCCCTGAAAAGGGAAAAAAAAGACTTGATGGCCTCTTCAGAGCAGTGCAAATATCAAAAAATGGGGCAGTATGTGTAGTGCAAATTTTTAGGGGGAATGGTACAACATGTGTTGTCAGTCCATTTCTATGCAACCGCTGCCCCCACCAATTCCAGCACTCCCTGCTACGCTCCATCAGAGCTCTCTGCCAGTGCTGCATGTTAGACAGCTGTGAGCCTGCATCTGTTCTCTGTTTTCCACTCAATTAAGGCAAACAGAAAAAATATAAATAAGATAAATTGCTCTAAAAGCAATTCTTGGTAAACTATGCCTGAAATATATGATTTTGTAGGAACTTGGTGCAAGATTTTGTCTTCTTTTAAAGTGTGATTTTGCAGAGTTTTTTCATTAGTATATTTAAATTGGTTGCCTTATTTTTCTTGTAAATACACAAAAAGCTTTCTGTCTTACACAGATCACTATTTGATTTGGGGAGGAAATGGTGAGAAAAGAAATGAAGCAAGTAAGGTGAAATGCATGGCATACTAGATGCAGACAAGGCAAATCAGCAGCTAGTTTGTAAGGGACTATGAGAAAAGACTGTGACTCCTTCTGTATTAATTGAGGTGGAGTACACAGTATGTACAGCTGTCGACGCAAAACTCATTAAAATTTTCATTATTCTGTTATTTATTTTGTAGTTGTGACTGAAGGTCCCAGTCAAGAACACAGACCAATATGTACTCATAAAAGGAGTAGGGTAATTATATTACTATTATTAGATTCGTAATGACAAGGACTCTGAGCATGGTCAGGCTGGCACCACCAAGACAGCACCCTGACAGTGGACTCCAGGGGCAGCAAAAAAAAAAAAAAAAAGAATGTAACTCTGATGGTGGCTACTTTGCAGAGAGAACATTCAAGCAAGAATGCTTCACTCAGATGGCACATACAGGCTGAAGGATGACAAGGCTGTGTACCTCAGTTTTGGTAGCGATTCATTACATACTTATCACTTACAGGCATCATAACAGAAAAACAATGTGAATGTCTGGGATTAAATCTAAAGGGCAGTGTGAAAAACTGGCAAAGGAGAATTAGGTAATAAATATTTGGAAAGTAGAGGAAAATAGAAATTTCTGTTTTGGTGTACTGAGTAGAGAGATACAATTTAATTTCTCAAAAAAATAATTGCCTATGATTTTGAAATCTGGTCCTTTTGATCTCAGGTGGGAATGACAGATTTTGTATTACATATCTCAATATATATTTTCCTTCTTCTCTTCTTCTTTTTCAGGTTACTTGTGCAAATTTAACAAATGGAGGAAAAACAGAACTACTAAAATCAGGAAGCTCCAAATCCACACTAAAGCACATATGGACAGAAAGTAGCAAAGACTTGTCCATCAGCCGACTGCTGTCACAGACTTTTCGTGGAAAGGAAAATGATACAGATTTGGACCTGCGACATGATGCCCCAGAAACTTATTCTGAGCAAGATCTCTGGGACTGGCTGAGGAACTCCACAGATCTGCAAGAACCTCGACCCAGAGCAAAAAGGCGGCCCATCGTCAAGACTGGGAAATTTAAGAAAATGTTTGGCTGGGGAGATTTTCATTCCAACATCAAGACTGTGAAGTTAAATCTGTTAATAACAGGGAAAATCGTTGACCATGGCAATGGGACGTTTAGTGTCTACTTCAGGCATAACTCCACTGGTCAAGGGAATGTATCTGTGAGCCTAGTACCCCCTACAAAAATAGTGGAATTTGACTTGGCACAACAGACAGTGATTGATGCCAAAGATTCCAAGTCCTTTAACTGTCGAATCGAGTATGAAAAGGTTGACAAGGCTACCAAGAACACACTCTGCAACTATGACCCTTCAAAAACCTGTTATCAGGAGCAGACCCAGAGCCATGTGTCATGGCTCTGCTCCAAGCCCTTTAAAGTAATCTGTATTTACATTTCCTTTTATAGTACAGATTATAAACTAGTACAGAAGGTGTGTCCTGATTACAACTACCACAGTGACACACCCTACTTCCCATCAGGGTGAGGACCAACTTGTGTCTGAGACTGAAGCCTGGGGAATAAAAGAGGTCATATGACAGGGCTGTAACCTCAAGGAGGAAGGCCACATCTATTGCCTGGAATGTGTCTACCTGCTGCTGCTGATGTCAAATGGCTGCAAATATGTTAGTGGAAAACAATCTAATTTTTGCCCAGTCAGCTCCATGTATCAATCTAGGTGTAAATCACTATGGATTTGAAACAAAACCATACACATACACAGAGACATACATACTTTTCCGTGCACATTACTGAGATTCCTATTAAGAAAGCTTTCATTGTCTCATGTCTAAGGTTTAAGGATAACCTATCATCAAGCAAAATGGATTAACTAGACACAACAATGTTTCTAACACAAACTGTTATGGAAATCTTCTTGAAAGTCCTTCAAGTACACACCAATCAATAATCCCCACTCATGCATTCTACTGCTTGGAGTAGCTGTACTGGTAAATAATACTGTAGGAGTAAATACTTGTTAAAATGGGAAAAATGTGTGTCTAGAGTTTGTTATTCCTCATTATATCAACACAGAAAAGTGTCATGACTTTTTTCCAGCATACAGTAGGCACATTCAAGGTGGTGTTAGGTGGCTCTTTTTCCATAGAGCGAACCAGTTTCTAGTAAAGATGGGCAAACATTTGGAATTTACATGTGAACAGACATATTGGTTTCATGTTTTGCTGACTCTTTAAGCTCTGATTCTTTAACCTTGTTTGAGTTTAGGCCAGCTAAACCACTTAAAAACTGCAATTGATCTCTAAGAAGGAAAATGCCTGGAGGAAAACATGTAAGTTATAAGTGGCTGTCTTATCTTTATGACAAAATATTGTAACAAATTCAATATCCTAGTCTTCATTTGTATGAATGGTTTGTATTGTACATAATTTAACCAGTGTTATTTGAGCTGCTTATTAATATTAACTTGTAATTGTCTCTCTGCTTGTTATTGGTTAAAAACAGTCAAGGAAATGAGGAATCCATTTTATCAATGTAGCTGTAAACTCCATTAAAAGACAGAACTATGTACAAAGCATTTATTCAGCTAAAGTATTGTTGGAAGCTATACTTATACAACATTACAGTCTGTCTGTATTTAGATATTTTATTTCCAGAGAAAAAAAATGAACTGTACATAAAAATAAAAAGTCTTAAAGTTGAGTTTCAATATGTACTGTGTAGATAGTAGTTTAAATGACTCTGACAAATGGGCAACACTCCAAGTCTAGTATGGTTTTCAATATTGTCTCTGCATATGTACATATATATATATATATATATATATATATACACCTCTATTTATAAATCTGTGTGTGTGCATGTTTGTGTGTGTATATGTACATGTGTGTGTGTGTGTGTGTGTGCAAATACATATATATTTTGAACATGTAAAAATCTCTCGAGCCCTGTTTCTAGAAAGCAGATCTTATTACTGAAGGGTCTCGCTAACTTGAGCAGAAGCCCCCAGTCGGATAAGAAATTTCAGGTGCAGGGCTTTGTCTAAAATGATCCATTATCATTTAGAAGTGGGAAAACATGGAGCCACTCTCCGTGTCCACAGGCCTGTCTTTGCCTTAATTCTAGCCTCCTCTGAGGTACTGATCTCTCTTTATGGAATGAAGAGATCCCTTTTTATGGTACAAGGGAATTTTCTTCCTACAAACAAAAAGCTAATAGTTTTTTTATATAAATATATAGATATATGTATACTGTGTATAGTGGCATACTTCACCCTCAACATCCAGAAACCAGCAACTGTAAGAAGTCCTTGCCTGAAAAAAGGCTGCCCAAAGACAAACTCAGTATTTCATATCATATCTTTCAGAGTAATCATTCCTGGCAATGTTTTCTTTCCCCCTTCCACCCTTAACCACAGAGTCTGTGCTCTTGTGTCAGAACTGTGAATGCAGATATGGGTCAGTTTTCAGCTATGCACAGCGTTATGAACAGCTCCTCCAAAATCCCAATAAATTGTCCACTAATGGTTCAAGAAGCGAAAAGTTTGAAACCACTTCCAGTTGTGGACCTCTTTTGCTGAAATGTGAAGAATCTAAATGAGATTGAAACAAAACAAATGGATAACATTATTGAAAGTAAATGGTTTCCCATTGATGAACGAGTAGGAGAGGAGACTTCCATACTGTTATTTCTTTGACTTCTTCAAATATATATGCTTGTGGCAATTTCTTCATTATGTATGACATTTCCCAGGACAAACTTGTGACCCTGGATGTTATGTAGATTTGGAGAAAGAAATTGTCCAAGCCATGCAGTCCGTATTATGATCTCATTCAGAAAAATGCTGAGATACATATTTTTTAATTTGACAGGAACTGTGATTAGACTGGTAGTGTTTATCACTTGTGCTCTATGGAAAGTCATTGTTCTGAATATAGACCATAAGTAACTGTGTTGTTACCAGTAATTAAAACTTGGCTCTATTCAATCAATGGGAATTTTGCTAAGGATTTCAATATAAATTTCCATTTAATAGTATGTTGAAAGTCCAGTGTTAAATATGATTATCAATCTTAGCAATTTGTATTATGATTGAACATTACATGCTTTCCGTTCTTGTTTATATTCCTGAAAAATGGATGTGAAATACTATTGCTGGTACAGTTTCATTATTTTCTATATTTTTTAAAACTTCTCATAAATATATGAAATATATACATTCTATTCATAGATAAATATTTGTCCACTTTTATGGATGTTACCTTTTCAGGTAACATCCATACAAAAAAGAATTATTCATCATGCAATGGTTTAGATCCTATTAATTGTTGTAGATGGTACTTTGCCTCCTTCACAGACAGTCATACTATTATTTAGTCTTAAGCCTTTGAAGAACTGGCTGTTCTTCATAATCATTCTTGAGTTTGAACTTGAAAGAGTTCTTTAGGTGATTGGATTGTGAAACAGTGATCTAATATTGAAATAGATAATGTGTTACTTAGGTGCTAGTTCACTGCATTTCATTCAATCTGTTTGGGAAATATTTTGTGTTTGCTAACTTTGTTGAAGAATGTTTTTGGTTTTGCCATTTGAAAAAAGAATTTAATGAACATGAATGTGTTAATTCAGTTAAACAATGTATGTATAATTATCTGGGCCATGCACATGAACAATGCCTTAATGGAGTGCTAGGCCAGGCACATGTTGCTGCAATATAACCCACTAATTCTAGACATAATAAAGATGTATATCTCTTGAGGTATTTTTTTAGGATTAAAGAAGATTAAGTTATTTGTTTTTAAGAAATGAAGAGATTGTTTCTGTTCACTTTTTTTTTTTTTAACATTTAAGTCAAGATTTGTGTCTTATTTTCACTTCATAGAGAAACCACAAATAGGGATATTTTAATGGTACCAATTACTCCTGGTGCAAAATTACATGGATCATGCACTGGAGCAAATATCAGAATATAAAACTTGCCTTGTATGGATCAGTCATATAATGTGTCAGTTCCTGTGCTTTTGAGAAAAGGAATCCAAGCTATAGGAAACAGGTAGTGTGCAAAAAAATATTGAAGAACTCACGGATCAAAGTTCTAAACAATGATGGAAAGCTGTAAGGCACTAATTTGTTAGTGTTATCAAGATACTTCAGTGTGCAGCAGAAAATATACTTTCTTCCCTCCTCATGAAATCACTTGTAAAATTTTATCCCTTTTCCCTCTTTTTCCCTTACACTGATAGTAAGCAAACTAATATATTCATTTTTACACAGACATTGTTTTTTAAAGGTTCCCCTTACTTAAAAGGCATGATGTCAGAATGTGTTCAAAATTGCTCCAGTAATTTACAATAAACTAAGAAATATCCAAACTCCATGTATAGGAAAGTGGAATGGAAGTCTTGTAGTGTTCTGATGCATGTTAGCCTAGATTTAAGTAATACTACTCAAGTCATTTAGTCAGAAGGCAGTTTTATCATGATTAAATTACAACACCATCACAGGTCATGAATCCTCTCATAACTTGCAATTTTGTAAGAATATCATAAAGCACTCTGAAAATTATGTGTTAGAGAATTGTGGAGAAAAACAGGGATGACAAAAGATCTCCTACTCTTGCAGTAGAACCAACTTAATGCTTAAGACATCTGATCTGAAAAATTATTCTTCACCAGAAGACAATAAACCTCACTCTTTGTATAATGTGGATCTGTCTATGTCTTTCTGTGCCAGAGGTAGTAAAAACTTCTCTGCATTTAGTCGTGGAAGAAAAGCTTTTCCCTAGTGATTTGTACTTAGCTACCTGTGTAACACTGCCAGAGACCTGAAATGTCTGCATCAAAGATTTGTTGCACTAGGAGCTGCTTAATAGAGGAATGTATAGACAGAACCTATTCAGGAACAGTTTTGATATCAAGACCTCCTATTTTTCAAGACAGTGTACTGCAGAGTTCTTGTGGATCATGTATTTATAAATTTGAAGTATACTGTTTATGAACTTTTTTTTTAAAATAAACACAGTTCTCAAAAAAGAACTATTTTTAAAATCTCATACATATATCAATGAAATACAAGTGTTCCTGAACTTTTACAAAACTTGTGATTCCACTGTATCAGTCTGGAATTCACGGCAAGTGTAGTATTTCTTACAATGGAAACCTAAACTATAATTTATGCTAAAGTCTTTTGATGGGTTACTGTTATCACTTTAATTTATGAACATGAATGCTATTTTCAAAAACTGTTTTGACAGTGGAAACACAGAGCATTGTTTAAGAAAAAGCATTTTCCTTTTTTTTTTTTTCTTAAATTTAAATGGGCAGTATCTTACAGAAATTATGTTAAAATTGACAGACCAAATGATTTTACAGGTAAAATCAATATTTGTGGATATGATTAACACTTTTTTTCTCTTTATGAGAGGAACACTTACTAAGCATAAACTGTCATTTGCAAAGTTACAATAAATTGTGGGACTGTGGGAGTGTTGTGGTAATACACGTCTGACAATATGATCTAATACACGTAGCATGATCCCTCCAAAAGGGTTGATGTATCTTATGGCTAAAGACGAAATTTTTTTTGTTTCCTGCATTCTATGCTAATTAGCTAAAGTACCCAAACTAGCAAGGGCATTATTTTGTTTTGTGCAGGAGTTTATTTTCTCATTGGAAAATATCTATATAATTTTTTAATTCAGTTTGAATGGCACACCTGGTGGATCTCTGCTTAGTCTTGGACTGTGTATGGTATACAGAATTTTAAATCCTTTATATTAGTTTGCCTTTGGGATAAAGAAAGAAATGTAGTTTTTTGTAGGTGCTTTAGATCAGGAGCAAGCCAATGACTTACCTGAACTTTAATTCTAAGAGAGCTGTAATCCTGTTGTCAAAAGCAAGTATTTGATAAGATGGAGCATGTGTGACATTTATTCCTAGTTCAAAGTGTACCTCAGTCATGTATCAAGCAGAGATATTGCTATGAGGGAAGGCTCTAGTGGTGTGTGAAATGAACTTCTGTTTGTTGTTAACAGGAAATTAGAGGGACCAAAAGAAAATTTATAAAGTTGAAACAGTTCATACACATCACTGAAGATTCGGAAATTAGCCGTCTCAAAAATAAATACTATATCCTGTATTTTATGAAAGGGTTACTGATTTTCTGGGAAAAGCCCAATGTACTGACAGATCTGGTCCTTAGAAAACAAGCAAAAACAGACTTGGAATGAGATCTTTAGTTCCCCATCTAGGTCACAGCAAAATTAAAATGAGATGCAAAACTCTATGTAGAAACAGGTAACTTGAGGGAAAATGAGGTTGCTTATGGAGCAAAAATAAAAAGTCATATTAATTCTTCCAGTGTCCAATAGCTGTATTTGTGGTGAAATTTATTATGCCATATTTATGAAGCATTTTTGAATTTCTTGTGTGGAAGTATTTATATTAGTCATAGAGGGGGGAGGTCTTGAGAATAAAAAAGGAATTTTTTGCAGTGAAGTTTCTACAATTGCAACATACTCCCTCCAGTGGCATGTACTCTGGACTCCTTTCAGCTGGGTACATGTAGAATCCAGAACTGTAATTCTGTGAACAAACCGTAAATAATAGAACTTGACTAGCAGGGGCCATGGTGGTCTTGAGTTCATTGCATGTTTATTTTACTATGTTTGTTTGTTTCTGTTTTTGTGTTTGTTTTTGTTTAAACCTAGGGGTATAAGAAATGCATTTATCCAGCAATAATTCATTTTAACACTCCAAGTGTGGAGTTCACTCATAAACACTATGAAACAAACTGATATATAGACGTATGACATTAAGTGCTCTAGTTTTTATTTTTCTAATGACCTGTAGGTCATGTCCAGTTAATAATGTGGACAGACTAGCTGTAGCAACACAGCTTGTGTACCAAATTAATTCTCAAATGAATCTTCCATGACTTGAGAACAATTTACGAAAACCTTTAGCTGATGAATTTAAGTAAGTTAGCTGTAGCCCTTCAGAAAACAGGAGTAATAATCACAAACTCTGAACTGTTTTTCTCAAGAGTTCACCAATGTTTTTCAGTACCATCCCATATTACAGAATGATAATTTCTCATCTGTATATCAGAGACTTACAATTTCTTTAATCCGAACTATTACTGTGAGAAACGTTTTATTGAGTAATCTCTCATTTTTCAATGAAGTATAATTTTCTAAAGTGTTTTCTACTATTCTTATACAAGTGTGGAGGAAGTTTCTACTTTTTTACCCTGCAGACTATGCTGTTACTGAATTTACACCTCCAAAGGAAGGTCTTTCCTCCTGTTGAGGAAAAAACAACCCTTTCATTTATTCAAGGGAATAACTCAAATTTTCTCAATTTAGTTCATTTTACTAATTGCACAAGTATTACCCATAAAGTTGCTATTCATTAACCACTCTAAAAGAACAATGTTGATCTTTTCAGAACAAATCCCATTTCCTCGTCTCTTTACAGTCAAAGACTACAAATGCAAGCAATATTTTATATGGAATTCCACTGATAAAATGTCTCATTACCTTTCTCTAACAAAATTCCTCCACATTCATAGTTACAATGATCTCTCTCAGGACTCAAAATGCAAAAGATTTACTTCTAATGAGCTCTCCACTATTACTTATAACAGTCTTAATTATACTGCTTTCCAGTGTTCTTTCTCATTTATCACTTGAGTTTTGAAGTAGCAATCTTCAGATATATTAGTGGCTACTTTCCTACACCACTGTTTTATGCAACGCTAACTCTTTAAACCATTTAGACATTTCTGACCTCACAGATGTTATTGCCTGTGAACTTCATTAGCACATTAGGCTTCTAGCTAAATGCTGTGATGTCATAGATAAGAAATATTTTATTGTTCTTCTCTGATCGATTTCTGGTGTGCCTTCTTCCCTGTTTTATATGTTTTTTCTTACTGTACATTTTGTTTGAAGTCCTTTTTTTTGTTGAAGATCAGATGTGAGTAGTGCTCCATGCTGTTGTGTTTACATATAGGAGCAGATGAGATATATAATTAAGTATTTTACTAAAATTGAGCTAATTCAATGATTACATTAACTCATTTAGAAATACTAAGTAACAAGTGGTAGTGGTACTTGTAATTAATCCTCAGATAAAGTTTTCAGTATGCTATAAAAAAATATAAGTATTTACTTTATTCATAGGGCTGGTAACTGTTGTAAAAAAATTTGTTGCCTGTGTCTAAATATTACTAAAGGCAAAGTGATTTGTTTGGTGGTAGAACAAATCAGTAATATAATTTCACATCATTACTAGGAAATATACACTATTTCCATTTACTTACCTACTATTTCTTATGTTTATAGGTAGCAGACTACTATACAGGTGTAATTGCTAGTCTGTAAGCTTGTTTTATTCCTTTCAGTTGGTCTTCTTTTCCCCCAGATATTATTAACATTGTTTTAAAAAAGGCTTTACACTGTGTTCCTTTTGCTCCTCTTACATAAATTGCCAAGAGAAGGCAATTAACTTTCTGTAACTTCCACCTTTTAAATATGCAAATTTCCAGAACTTTTAGTTACCCAGTTGTCATATTTCAAATTTGCTCTTCACTCTTTCCTTAGTAAGTACTGATTTTTCATCTCTCAATTTAAGATCATTTCCATCTGCTATCTTTGTAGAAGAGAAATTCAGTCAACTCAAGGACTTATTTTTTTAGGTTTGCTGGGTCCTAATACAAGATATATTGAAGAATGCATTCAGTATTGCAAATTATGTAGGGATAACTAGGGGGCACATAGGATGCCAATTAAATAATAATGCAAATGAACACATAAATATAAGTATAATTTACATATAATTGTAATTATCATACTTATTCACTCCTCTTTTCAATGACAAGAAGCATAACATTAAAATTTCTTTTTACATATAGCAAAGATGAGGAATATAAGCTAGATGAGATACTGAAAAATGGGTGGTAAATGATCAGATATAAAATCAGAGTCCCCGTAACTTGCTGTCAGGCTTCACTCAGTAGGTGTTGCTGCCCTGCAGCTAATTGTAAAGAACATACTTGAGCCAAGTACAAGCCACTAGAAGGTTTACATTTCAGTATAACTGCTATAGGTTTAAAAAGGAATGAAAGGGAGTTGCAAAGCTGTCTAATTCTGATCTCATACCCAGAAAAATGTTCAAGAATGTTTAGATCACACTGAAAGATGCTTGTTTAAACTATAAATTGTTTCTAGGACCCTCCAGTGTGCTTGATTTCTTGTTGTCTCATGGTAGTCTGTCCCAAAACAGTAGTTCTCAAATCATGTGTTCTTGTGCTCTTTTGCCAAAGGAAGCTAATCTTGAAGTCCCTCCCTTTCTCTCTTTCCCTTTCTTACTGCTGTTCTTGCACTCACTCCTAGAGCTGACATATCTTGACATTAGAAATGAAAGTAATAAACTCACTTGCCCTTGCTCCCATTGTTGCCCTGCTCTTGTACCCCTCAGAATGGTATACATCAACACTTCCAAACTGCTGGGATGGAACATCACCATTGAAAGTGAAGCAATTATTTCCTTCCAAATCTCCTTGGACTGGAAAAAATAATCTCAAAGTTCTTTTATAGCATTCTTTTACAGCATTCCCTTACAGCATTCTCTTATAACTTTGAAGACTCTTACAAGATGCAGTCATGAGCCACAGTTTTTCTAGACTAAGCAGTCTCAGTCCTTATAGCATGTTTGACTGTATTCCTCCAACTATTCTAAAACTTGCTGACCCTTTCAAGTGTGGAACCCCAAAGAAAATAGACTATTCTGGCTTATGTCTTGCCAACAGTGTGAAAAGCAGAATGTGAATAATTCTCTTCTATGTACCAGTAGCAGTGTTGTATGTAATACTAATGTCATAGTTATTTTTCATTATCACTGACTATGCTGATTGTGCTGATACAACTTGCTTGTGCAGTAATGCTGTCTAAGCTGTAATTCCACATTTTTGCATTTCATTTTTCTCTCTGACTGTGGGAGAATTTAAACTGTCAAATTTCAGTAAGACAGGGTATAAATTTACAGCACAATAGGTTCTCCATGTCAGCTTCCTCTGTGGATACTTGCAGCCTGCACTAATACTGGCTCTGCGCAACATGTGAGGCAGATGACACCACACAGAGCTATACTTACTGCTTAGTAAAGTGTCAGCATGAAAAGTTAGTATGCAGCAGCAAGTGTACTGTAAATTCCTGCTTTAGTTTGCTGTACTAATCTGTTTGTGTAGGCAAACCTCAAGTGTAGTACTGTGCACTTGTGTAGGCAAACCTCAAGTGTAGTACTCTGCACTTGTCTCTGTTGAATTTCTTGTTACTGATTTCAGATCAATCTCTGCATTTATCATGATACATTTGGTATTAAATAAAGTAATTATCTCCTACCCTTTTCCCTTTCAAAGTAACAGTTCTTCATAGTCTTTGTAGTCTTTAATGATGTTGTAAATAATTTCAAGATGGCACAGGTGGAGTCTTAACATCGCCAGATTAACAAAGACGGCATTTTTACAGTTACACTCTTTAGACTACAATCACACAGGTTTAAAGAAATTATGAGCCGGAAACTAAATAGAACACTGGACTAATTATTCACCAGAAGAGATAACTTTCATGTGTTGAGGGAATGAGCTACTTTTATCACTTATCTGCTTTGGGAGGAAGGAAAGATCATATAATTTAAACCTTAAGTAGATTCTTACCTGTAAAGTCAAGGCAGAAAACTGTTTCTCTTGGAACTGGTGACAATTAATAAGGGCCTAATTCCTTCTCATATTAATAAGTGAAATAATTCTCCTGAGAATTATATTTGTGTTTTTTTGGGATTTATGTTGACAGTTCCTAATATATTAGAAGTACCTACTACCTCTGGCCTGTAGTATATATGTGTTATGAATACAAACTTCATCTGGATTGGAGGCTCCAGTTTGGGAAAATGGCTTTTATATATCTTTTAGGCAAACTGCCACATTTTAATGAATACCACATGCCTAAGAGAATCTGTTATATGTTAATAGTTCCTTCTTGTCAAAATAAGGATTTTAGCTCTATAAATATCATTTCAGTTTGATCATCATTAAATTTTCATCACTTAGTTTTAAAATTAATTTTATCCTTATTTTGTAAAATTTTAACTACAAATATTTGGAAACCAAAACTCACCTGTGTCTGCTCTTTAGACTGTTTTACTATTAGCTGTCAGCTCTCTGTTTACCTCTGATCCTAATGTGGCTTTCATAACATGTAGAGTAGATTAATTTGAAAACATTAGGTCCAGATCTCTTTGATTACTTGAAGGCAGAGACAGACTTTGCCAGTGCTCTGATCAAAATGGATATGAGGACCAAGCTGCATTAATACACTCTCCTATGCTAGTAGACCTCTGTGATGGGTTTAAATGAAAGAACATCACTGAGTTGATACAGCTGCACAGCTTTCAGGCTAGAGGGAAGTTCACAAGTTAAGTGAAGTCAGTTCAGATCTGTCTGTAAAAAAAGACATGATCAAATTTGTAGATCCTGGACTGGAAGTGAGGAAACAATTTCATTTATCACTAATCTAGCTTCTGCAGAGTTCTCATAAAAGAAGTTTTCTACTTCTTCTCCTGGCTTGTTGTCTCCAAACACTCAGTCTTGTCTTTTTCTCTGAATCAGGTCTTGTGAAAACTGCAATATAAGTTGGAATCAGTCCTCTATTCTCTATTTCCTTTAAATAGGTGAAGAAAGGTTTTTCTTTTAAAATATACAGGTTTCATCCTAACCATTTCTGTAAGAACCATCTGATTATCTCACTTGCCTAGAAAATGGAAGATGGGAATTTCAGTTCAGAGTTTCCTGCTCTGTCAGCTTACCCACTGTACCTGCATTCTCTAAGGCTGTGGTTCCTCTTTTCTGTTTCGTATGCTCTGAAAAAGACGACCAGATTGAAAAACTCCAAGGTTTCAAGAAGAGAAAAGTCTCAGGCTTAGGCATGTATTAGGTATTCAAATGTTCATTGTGGTCAGCACTTTAGTATAGCAGTGATTGGATTCCCCCTGGCATGGGCGCTGCGTCCATTACCAGTGGGGCACGCTCTCTGCCCTTCCCCCCCACCACGTGGTTCCCAGGGGACCGGGAGCCGCAGCACAGGACTCGGGGAGAGAGGGGAGACAAAGAGATTTATTTCCGGTGCTAACAGGCTTTTCAAGGGAAGGGTCATTTTACTATGAAAGGGGACCCAGGTTAGAACCAATGGGGTAAGGTTTAACAGGGGCCAATGGGAAAAGGGGTTTTACAACAGGGGTTTGGGGAAGGGGAAGGTACAAGAAAGGTGACAATACAAAATCCACCTGTAACAAATATTCATATCACAGTAAAGGTTTCATTTTCTGCATTGGCATCAACATTCCATTTATGACAAGAATCTTTCCTTACTTTAAATGGTGTATCAATTACCACACTTTAGCAGAATAGGAGCTCTCAAGTGTCTTGGAGTGTTATTGTTGAAAATTGTAAGAAATGTAGTTTTTACCTTCTATTCTGATAGACAGCAGCTGTAAAAGGGCAATTTTGGCATGAGTCTTGGGAAAGAGGATCACAGAATATTCTAAGTTGGAAGGGACCCACAAGGATCATCAAGTCCAACTCTGAAGTGAATGGCCTATACAAGGAATTAAACCCATAACCTTGGCATTACTAGCACCACGTTTTAATGAACTGAGTCAATCTCAGGGGTCTGCCTATTTGAGATGACTGTTTAGTCAGTCATCAGCTAAGCAAGAATTATGTGAAATTTTGGGTTCAGTTTCATAAGAACAAGCTTGATGGACTTCAATGTGCATTGGTCTTTCTGTGAACTTAATCTCTACAGTGTAAACAAAACAAATGAAAGACTATTTACATTGCAATGGAGGGCTGTCTCTCTCTCTCTCTCTCTTTACTTGTTCACTGAATAGTCAATATACTCAGAGTTTATTTGCAGTGTTGTTAACTACTAGAACTAAAATTCCAGTTATTCTCATTTGCCTCACAGTCTGACAAGCATATACAGACTAATTTTCTGCAGAAATTCTGTCAAAGGTGGGTCTTTCCACTCTTCACTTAGTTGTATTTCTTATGTTATTAGTCCTGTATATCAGCCTAAGTAGGAGACTGTGGAACCTCTCCTTTCCAAGGACTATGCCTCTGTGAGGAGACAACAACTGCTGAGTAGCTCTTCCGTGTGGCATCACATCAGCTCTTGCATTCGTGTGATCTTTTCTCACCATGCTACTTCATGCTGTTCAAAGTGAGAGGACAGATCTGCCTCCTTTTCCTACCTAAAAATGTTTCTTCATGTCCTGTGTGAAGATCCTCGTAGTTCCCTCTGTCGTCTTCACTGCTACTCTAGACAATTATGTAAGTGCCTTTTATTGCACGTATTCCACTTGAAGAAAAACTGTTCTGCAGAGGTATGACAACATCTACAATTACAGGTCATTGTTTTGAAGTTTCTGAAAAGAGCTATTGAAGAGCATCATTATTGCCAATCTCTTCTTTGTAAGTTTGAACTATCAAATGCCCTTAGTGTATTGAAAAAATCATGTAGGGGTGATCTGACTCTGGAAGAGCAGTTTGGAAGGTCTGTGGAGTGAAAATAAATTGCTGGTTTCTAAGAGATTTGACTGTAAACTCTGTCTGTCTGTCAGTCATCTGAAGTAACTTATCTGGACATCATCTGCAAAAGGGTACAATGTGTTTGATTTAAGAGCTGACATTTTCTTTTTGGCGTATTTTCAGCTATGGAAAGAGATATCATGCTCTAGAATTTCATTGTTAGATAAGTTGCATTATATCTTTCTCACAGAAGTCATAGCTACAAGGTCAAATTTACCCTCTAAGAGAATCAAATCTTCTAAGTATTCTTATTGGGTCAGTTTTTGGTCTGCAATTTATGATGTTCTTTGCTTAGATGAAAGCACTGACATTATTTGAAGTATTCAGTTTTGGAACAGTCTCAAATGCATATCTGAGTGTTCATATGATATCCAACTTCAAGCCCACCAAAATCTGTGACAAGACTCACATTGGAGTCACTGGATTTTCTGTCAGGATTTTAATGAATAGAACTACAACCCAAAGACATCACAGTCTACATAAAGGTGTAACTGTCTCATAGACTAACATTGAATCTTTTCATTTAGACAAGATAGTCTCATCAGTCTTTCCCTGTGTTTGGGAGACTGAAGTTAGTCAGTGGATGTTTTGCTTCTTGGCTTTTCTTCCTCATCTTCAAAACTAAACACCTGTTAAACCCATTCCTTGGGAACACAGTGTAATCTTGATACTACAAAAGGGATAGTCCGACAAAAACTTGTTTCCCTTCAGGGCATGGCAAACAAATGAACAAACCCATTGGTTTTCTGACATTTGTCACATGGTTATTTATTTATTGCTTGATATTTCTTACTTACTATTTGCATAATGGGATATATGATCACAGCCAATGCACAGCCAGAGCACTGTCCCTGTCACAAGAATTGATTAAACTGAGATGGGAGCTAAAAAGGAAGGGAGGAGAAGGAAAAGGAGATACTGCCTAGTGTCTCAAAACTATCTCAGTGCTACTGCACCCTATTTCTAGGATAAAATGCATATCTCATAAGTATGCTCTGAACTGGTCTCATAAAACACCTGATGCTTTGTAGGCTTGTAAAATGAAAGCCTCAAGGACAAGCATAGTGCTATATAGTAAAGCAGCACTCAAGAGAAGAGCAATAGAATAATTATGGAAAAGAAATCTAGCATGAGAGCATAGAAAAATAGATAATAAAACCTGCCATGCTATTCCAGTAGTTACAGGGGGGACTACTGTACTGTGCTACACTGTATTGTAGAGATTTGATGCTACTGCTTGTGTTTCAGATTCCACCTGATTTTCTGTAACACAATATGTGTCAGTGTTTTGAAATCCTATTATGAACTGCTTAACCATATCTTTACACCTGGCTAACTGTATACTGGGCTGTGTCAAAAACAGAGTGGTCAGCAGATTGAAGGGAGGTGATTCTGTCCCTCCACTTTGCTCTGGTGAGTTCCCACCTGCAGTACTGTATCCAGTTCTGAGGTCCCCAGCACAGGAAGGACATTAAGGTGTTAGGGAGTTCAGAAGAAATTCACCAAGATGGTCAGAAGGGAGAAGCACCTCTCCAAAGAGGAAAGGTTAAGAGAGTTGGGATTGTTCAGCCTGAAAAGAGAAAGCTTCAGGGTGACTTAAGTGAGGCCTTCTAGTACCTGAAGGGAGCCTACAAGAAAGATGGAAAGAGATCATTTGCAAAAGCTTGTAGTGACAGGGCAAGGGGGAATGGCTTGAAACTGAGAGTAGGTTCAGACTAGATATTAGGAAGAATTTCTTTCCTGTGAGGATGGTGAGGCAGTGGAATAGATTGCCCAGAGCAGTTGAGGATGTCCCATACCTGGAAGTGTTCAGTGCCAGGCTGGATTGGGCTCTGAGCAACCTGGTCTAGTGAAAGGCATCCCTTCCCACAGTAGGGAGGTTGGAACTAGATGTTCTTTAAGGTCCGTTCCAACATAAAGCATCTTATGTTTCTATAATTCTATGATTCTGTGGTAGAAAACCCACTTCACCACAACAACCACACTACTGGGTGTGTCTTGAGATGTCTAGTCTCATAATCAAGGCATACAGGAAAAACTAAAAAAAAATAAAAAGCTGAGTCAGGAGAGGTTTAGGTTAGATATCAGGAAAAGGTGGTTCAACCAGCAGGTGGTTGAGCACTGAACAGTCTTCCTAGGGGAGTGGTCACAACACCAAGTCTGTCTGAGTTCAAGAAATGTTTGGACAATGCTTTCAGACACATGGTATGATTTCTGGGCTGTCCTGTGCAGGACCAAGAATTGAACTTGATGATCCTTCTGGGTCCCTCCCAACTTAGCATATTCTTTGATTCCCTGATTCTATTCTAACCCAAGCCATTCTGTGATTCAATGATTCTAACATGGTGCTTCTTGACAAAGATTCTTAAATGCCAACTAAGAGTTAGATATTTGCTCTGTTGAGCACAACAATACCTTGGGAATTGTCTAAATGGTCAGAGGCTGCCACTTGTACATCAGCCTTCATGGTGCTCTAAGCTAGTCAGACTGCCTCATACCAATAAATACATTGAAGAAGCAAGAATTCTTAGGAGAGACACAGCCACATACAGACCTGTCTAAATTGTTCTAGAGTCTCAGCTAGTTTTGGTGATGATTTATGCACTTGAAGAACAGATTTTGAACATTATCTTGTGGAGCACCTTCTATCAATTTCCAGTAGTGTGTCATTATCCAGGTGAGATACTAAATGGTTTCACTGCCTTAACTTCCAGAGAATTGCATTTAGCCTACAGGTACTAAAAATTCTCTACTACATGAAAGGACATATGGATTTTGTTGTTGTTGTTCAGATCAGATATCTGCTACCAGACTTGCTCTCTTTGTTGACAGAAAGAAGCTGCATGAATTGATAAACCACTCCTGAATCTATGACCTGGTGGATATTGTGGTTCAGTGACTGGTTTTGTTCTAGGGTGGTTTGGAACGTATCATGTAGAAAACACATTAAACTGCTCTTGCATGAGTTTGCTAGTTAATTTTTTTCCCTCAGACCAATATAATTTTCTAATTCACTCTACTTACACTAAACTTGCTCTCTATTATCCATTGCAGTCCTTATGATTATCTGAATTTTTAGTATACTTTGTGGTAGAAACCATTACAAAACCCGAAAATGTTTCCATCATTCATGTATATCCATAACTTCAAGTGATTTTCTTCTACTGCAAGTTTTCTCTTTCATAGCCCTAAGGAATATTTGATGTCCTTTTGACAGCATACTAATTTTAAGTGTAGGAGAAGAGCTGCTGTAAGTTAGCACACTGTCAATTTTATAAAAATGTTCAGCACGGTCCACATTTGGATCTGTATTTTTGATACACAGAATTGAAATACTCCATTTCAGTTGAAAGTCATCTTTAGAAAACATATTTCAGCTCATTTCACACTGCGTTAATTGTGTAACACACTGTAACCATTACCTTTTACCAGCCACAGTTGCTCATCTAATGGGAAATGATGACTTTAACAAGGAATTATTAGATCTGTTTGATCTGAGAATGCACATGTGGACAATGGGGTCTGCTGGCTGGAACATGCACCATTTTCTCCCTCTATGAGTACATAATTGAATTACAAATCTCATTTTAGGAGGAAAAAAAAAAGTATGAGTAAACCTTATGCTCTGTAGCCAGCCCTGCTGACTGATACATTTTATGTAACCATACTAAATAAAAGGTTGGCACTTAGTGTTACCTCAAAGTTCAATTAACATAGATCAAATTCTCAAAGTAGGAAACTCTTTGTGTTCTAGGTTAGAAAAACTTTGGACTTATTTTTCATTAAATACTGCTACAATTTAAAATTAGGGCTTACTACAACCAGGAGGAACATAGGCAAGTATCAGAAGGTAATGTTTGACACTAATGAGACAACTGTTTTTTCAACAGTGTTGCTTTAAATAAGATGGTTCTGATTTTGCTTGGGGAAGTGAGACACTTTCATTATTGCTGGGAGACAGATGTTTCATGGGAACATAAGCTCTGAACGTACCATATTTAGCTTCACCATTGCCTTTTATTCTTTGCTGGTGGAATAGTAATTATTTTTGCTCTAGAAATCAAGAAAAAGAAAGAAAATGCCACTATAAAATTACTTGAAATCTGAAGTCCAGTTTTTCGTAAGTCACTGACAAGCATAGGAGTCTTGGGATAGCTACCCTGTACTGCTGCGAGCAGAAAAGATATTCTCTTTCCTAACTGAAGTTTCTTCCATCACCAACTATGCCAGTCTCAGCAGGGTTCTTAGTCCAAGCAACCATCCCATTTTGGGAAGGTAAATACACATATTGGAGTAGACCTGAACTGGCGTGACTACCTCAGGACCTGCGAAAGTACCTGTGAAACATCCCATCATAAGCTATAGCTGTAGCCCTAAGTCTCCTGGACAGGCTTTTGCTAGGGCTTTCAAAATAATTCAGGCTCCCAAACAACAGATTGGTGCTTAGATTCATAGTATTGGCACGGCTGC
Source organism: Acropternis orthonyx (assembly GCA_035583155.1). Taxonomy (NCBI): domain Eukaryota; kingdom Metazoa; phylum Chordata; class Aves; order Passeriformes; family Rhinocryptidae; genus Acropternis; species Acropternis orthonyx. The sequence goes on from JAWWEU010000081.1 coordinate 25,631,508, forward strand.
TGTTTTCACAGCTATAACTACAGCCTAACCTCCCAGGTGTCCAATTCAGCTATGTGTATAGTCTCTTGCAACTGGCAGCTTCGCAGCATCCAAAGCACTGCTGCAACTTTCCCTACTGATTAGCTGCTTGGAGCACTAGCTCCAGCCTTGAGGCCTTGAAGACGGACTATTACAGAAGCTGAGAACATCTAGTTTGTGAATGATATATAATTCACATAAAGTGCCTAATGCTTTCTATCCTGTAAACTCTGTAGCAGAAGGGCCAGATTAAAGTCCTTAACAGCTGGAACATCTGCATAAACAGCCAAGTGACACCAGCTGTGTCTGAAAGAGGTACTGTAAATGGGAAGAGAGACTGAGAAGCCTATTTTCATGTGAGATGCACAGTGGGCCAAGTTGTCTGTCTTGGTGCTATTAAATCCAACTCAGACCTTCCACTCCCTTCTCTCATTCTGCTGTGTGGTAGAACCTGAACACTTAGTCAAATCTGTCTAGGACCACTGGCAGCGTATTTGATCAGCTGACACACTTCTAAATCCTTCTAAAGATGGCACCCAGAGGCTTTTATAAAAAGATTGTGTTGCCACAGATACACATGTCCCCAAGTGGCCCTGTGGATGTCTTTCCAGATAAATGTGAGGCTCCCTGTGGCCTGCAGTGCATACTAGACTTTCAGGTTGTCACAGCTCATGGAAGTGGTGTTCAGTGGATGTATCATGAAGTCCTAAGAGGCCAAGTTGCATCTGTGAGTTGAGATCTAGCTTAACTTCTGCTTTGCAAGACCACAGAAGGATGGTAGCGCTGAACTATGAGCTCAGTTTCTTGTGACTCCTGTTTTTTCATTCCTTCCAATCCCCTGGCTTCACAAGCCTATATTTATCAAAACTGGCCTTGAAAGCCCTTATACACTTCTGGTACTTTCTGAAAGGAATGTGAGATACATGAGTCATAGAATCATGAAACCTTCAGGGTTTCAGTCTGTGTCCATCGACTCTTGTTCTGTCACAGATCTCCACTAAAGAGAGCCTGGCTTCATCTTCTCTACTGTCTCCATTTAAATATTCATGAGGTTTGACGGAGTCTCCCCTGAGTCTTCTTCAGGCTCAATACCAATCTACTCATATGAGGGATGCTCCAGTCCCTTGATCATCTCTGTGGCCCTTCAGTGCCCCAAGTGATGTATGGAAAATAAAAATATAATCTATATATTTCAACAGTTTGTTTACGGAATTCTCAAGCTAGATATCTAAAATTATACATTATGATATCAGTTCTGATTTTCAATAAAGCAAAGATCTCACACCCAACTTGTAATCAGTGTACTGGTATTAACCATTCATGAAATGCTGTACAAAATAACCTGACATTTCCAAATTCACTGAAGGCTGCAGTTATTGGAGTCAAGCTACCTCATTGTTTCCTTTCAGGGCTACTATGCTATCTTTTGAATATAAGGACAATATAAAGTCATTGTTAATCCAGTAAGGGGTTGTATCTTCCTCTGAAACTGGTATTAATTTAATACTTTCCTCACACTCTTTACTGGCTTTGAGATTCACTGCCTCTTAGAATATGCTGCCAGAAATGTCACTGCATTTTGGGGCAGCCTGATGGAAATATTTTTTTTGTGGTTTTGATTTCTCTTCATCACAGTGCTATTTATTTAACTAATATGATGGAACACAGTTAAATTGGACTTTGCTCATATTCCATATCACATAGGTTCAAATTACAATGCTCAAACCTTCCAGTAAGCAAAAGCAAAACTGGAGAGATTACATCTTTGATAAGATTACAATCCCCTCTTGTTAGTAATATTAAAATTGACTGCCTGAATATAATCAAGGATTTGTCTAGTTATCTTTAATTGATCTCCCCAGAAAGATAGTACAGACTGCAAATAAAATTGCAGTGCATTACAAATCAAAACAATAATACAAAATCAGAGAGTAAAACAAAATAACGATTTGTGCCTATTTTGGACCTTAAAAGTTAAAATTTGTCTCTAACTGACAGGAGAGTTCAGCTTCTTTTTATGAAAACAGTAAGTTAAAAAAGATATTTAGGACAAAACAACAGAGAAAACTGGGAGCTGATCGTTCTCACAGTCATGGTCCTCCAGCTCAGGACACTGAGATCCCCTTGGTCCATCATCCATATTGAAGACAGAGGCAAAGAAAGCCTTAAACACCTCTGCCTTGTCTCTGTCCCTGTTTGTGAGGTGACCATCCTCATCCTGTAATGGGCTGTTATTATTTTTACACTGATTATTGCCATTAATATATCATCCTCCATATTTCTGGCCAGCTTCAACTCTGGTTGAGCTTTGACTGCGTGAATTTTCTCCCTACAGTGGCAAGCACCATCTCTGAATTCTTCCCCTGTCATCTGACCTTACTTCAACTGGGCATACATCTTATTTTTTTGTTTTGTTCTCAAGAAAAGATCCCTGTTCAGCCAAGTTGGCCTTCTGCCTTGCCAGCTTGACTTCCAGCATTTGGGAGCTGCCTGTTCTTGTGCCCTTAGGAGGTGATGTTTAAAAAGTGACAACACTGGTGGACCGCAGCACCTGCAAAAACACTTTCCCAGGGGACCTTACTAATTCCCTGAGCAATCTGAAATCTGCTCTCCTCATGTCCAGAGCTGGGATTTTGCTGTCACTTTTCCTCCTGTCAACAGAGATTTTGAACCCAGTTACTTTGTGGTCGCTGTGGCCAAAAGGCCACCAATCTCCACTTCACTCACAAGATCCACTCTGTTGACAAGCAGCAGATCAAGGAGGGCATCTTTCCAAGTTGGCTCCCTTAGGACCTGTTCTATGAAGTTGTCATCCAGGTTTTTTAGGAATATTCTGGCCCTGGTTGTACCAGCTGTGTCATGCTCCTGGTTAATTTCTGGCAAGTTGAAGTCCCTCATAAGGACAAGGGCATTTGACTTGGAAGTGTCCCTTAGTTCCTCAAAGAATAATTCATCAGTTTCATTGTCCTGGCCAGGAGGTTTATAGTAGAATCCCACAATGACATCCACATTATTTGTTTGCCCCTTGATTCTTATCCAGAGGCTCTTAGCTGGGCCATTGCCAGCTGTGAGCTCCATACATTCTGGGAGCAGAATTCTACTACATACAGAGCTAGCCCTTTGCCTCTTCTGTGTCTGTGCCCATAGGTACCCAGAAAAATATTCTCACACATTCACAGAGAAGAGGTGTTTTTTGGTGGTTTTGTTTTTTGTTTTTTTGGGTTTTTTTTCCCCCACTAAAACTTGGCAAGCTGGGTAAGTGCATATGAGGAAAGTGTTGAATAGTTTTTCCTCTGCAGCCTGACAAGAAATGATAACCAGGGTTATGAAATAACTTTCAACAGTACTGACACTTTCTGTAGATGCTGTTTATGTTAAATCTCTCCAGTGAAGTCAAGGACAAGTTGAAATATGTATTTGTAAGTAGTTCTAGCTTCGTGTATATGTTGATATTCCTGTGACTATATTGTGGCTTATGAAATTGGTTTCTTCAATTATTTGATGTCTTTGTAACATGCTGTGTGTTGCTGTATGTGTAGGTATATAAGTGCATCTGAAAATATGTGTAAATTCTCTTTGATTAGTAGCATATTTGTAATGATTGAATGCCCTCTCTTAATGCAAATAAGTCATAATTCTTAAATACTTGTTTCTGCTTAATATCATTATTCATGACCTGTGCTACTTGAGAACTTAACCTCCTCAGCCTGCTCCCCTATTGTATTTGGTATTGCGCAAATCACAAAATCAGTTGAATAAGAACTTTAGTCTGACTATATACTGACACTGAGTGCTCTCCATGGATAAAAAGAATGTTGTGTTTAATGTACCTAAATACAATTCTAAGTGCAGCATAACCACACAAATAACTCATTATCATACTCCACATTGCTGTTAGATATAGAATTAAAAGATCATTAGAAAATTCAGGATGGAAAGTCTCCTGTTCATCATTAACTATGAGTTCAGCCCATGATACTCATGGCTTTATCCAGTCTTCAATATCTTCAAGGACAAACACCGCCCAAACTCCCTGGGCAAACTGTTCCATTGCTTAGCTGAACTCGGTGCAATATTTTTTCCTTACATGTAGGCTGAGCCACTGTTGTTTCGACTTGTTTCTGTCATACTTTCACCATGCACCTCTGTGAAGAGTCCTTTTAGATACCCTTGTACTTTCTGGCATTCAGGGTCCCCCTGAAGTTATCTCTTCTCCAAGCTGAATAAACCCAGTTCCTTATGTGACAGTAAGTTGAATTTTTAGGAATAACCATGACATTCTTGTACAAATCCCCACAGAAAATATAATTTTTCTATTATTTGGCCAAGAAGTCAATTTTTGTTTAGCCTGTGTTGCCTGATAGCTGTGTGGTTCATACTCCCACTGAATGCAATGTGCTGAAAGGTCAAATACTGCTAAAAGAAATATCTATCTTAATTTTTTTGAAGTAAAAAGAGACTTGAGGGAGAAATTTAGAATGGTGAGAATGAAGAACTGCTGTTTTATTGCTTCTTATGGTTATGAAAACCATGAAATTAAGACAGTATAATGGCTGACAGCAGTGATTATCATCCAGAAACAACAAAGGGATCTTTATAAGATTATTCTGAATCATAGGAAAGAGGTGACTGACAGCCATTACAGGTCTGTAAAGTTCTACAGTCTCCATGATGGAAAAACTCTTAGATGCAAGAGAGAGCATTTGTCTATGACACTTTTCCAGGAGAATTTTGAGACAAATTTCAGACTACTTGAACTGGTCAGATTCCTTTCCAAATTTTTTTAGGTTCAAATCTGAAAGGATTATTCAGCAAGCACAGTTATTTCTTTCTGATTCAATAACTGACAATCTAACACTGATCATCCAAATAAATTAAAAGTTATTTAAAATATTATTTGATAGAAATTGTTTCATGTAAAAAAGAAAAATAATCACTCTCTACAAAATATCCAGAGAAAACAACTTCTTCCTTGAAGAGGTCAGGGTCGAATCTAGGATGGTTCACAATGAATGCAGTAAATAACAAGGTAGGGAGAAGAAAAAATTGAAAGCATAAGGGTGAAAAACTATAATAGTTTCATGACTTGCCACACACACACAGAGCTTGGTATTTACAAATCATATAGAAGTTTTTCTGTATTTTATGTGCTTGACTAGAAGGTTCATTTCATGTCAGTATGTAAACAAAGTGGTACAGGTAAACGTGTTACATGTCAATCCAAGGGCTCTGGGCTTCAGCTGTGACAGAGGTGTTTCCTCACATGCACTGTGCAGCTACAGTTGTTTCTCCATTTACTAGATTGATAAAGCATTTGGCTAAATGAAGTCCTGCAAAGATTCTGAGTGTTAACATCCAGTACAAGTTAAAGAATTTACTTTGTGTTGTAAGAGTACTTGCATTTGTCTCTCTTTCCATCTGCATTATTTCAGCCATGTTACATTGGACAACTTTGTTTTTAACATTGCCAATACCATACTATCAAACCAATGCAGTTCTTATGTTTGTCTCTATTCTTGTATCTAAAATTTGCTAGGTTTTTTTCTTTAAGATCTACACAATTAATGAGGCTTTTTCCTTCAATATCCACTAAATTAGTTTTGTATCTTTGACCTGCCAGCACATTTAAAAGAATATTCCACTTTTTGCTGTTTGCAGAATGACCACTTGTGGTCAAAGAAACTTGCAAAGTGAGTGGCAACATTTTGGGTTTGCATGTTAATGTCTGCCCTTATCAGAAAGCTGAAAGTGTACATTCTATCAGTGAAGATGAATAATCATAGTAGATTCTAATGGTCACTCCAAATTCCTAATGACAGCTTCTATGTCTACAATTTAACTTCTGCAGAATAGCATAAAAACTAAACATAAAATATGCTTGCCAAAATCTCTAGGGGATGGGCAATACAAACCACAGAGGGAGACAATGACATTCAGGGTTTCTGACAAATGCCTGAGGTCAAATTAAGCTGAAGGTAATGCCTTCAGTGGGAATGCCAGGAAACTTTACTTCCTACTTATGGACTGGAGAACAAGAACTGCTAAAGATAGTAGAAACCATGTAATTTTGTATGTGATACTAAGTTTTCATAACTGGGTAAGCATAAAAAACAAGAAATGGGTATACATATAATTTTCTTTTGATACACAATAAAAATCTTTTAGGAGATTCAGTCAAAGATTCAATCTCAAATATATATGACAAATATGGAAAGATAAACAAGAGCACATTTATAATTCACAGTTTTAAAGGAGAACATTGAAGTATGGAAGCAATCTGGACAGAAAAATCTCAGAGGAGCCTTAGCATCTGCAGGTTGAGGTTAACCTAAGATGCAAAAATTGTCTTGTATCTATAGTTTAAACAAGAGAAAAAACTATAGTAGAAGACTGAATTCAAGTCCATATGACTGAATATCATCTCCAAAATGAAATAAATGCATATTGTACAAGACAAAAATTTCAACTACAAACTTAAAATAAATGCACAAAAATCAAGAGGAGACTTACAAATATTTTACTATACGTAGCAACATAGTTATGAAAAAAACCTATCAAATTGCCAATATGATCTCAGTAAAACCTTATATAAAATATTTGTGAAGTATTTTAAAGAAATAAAAAATCCGAGACATGAAGGAAAACATAAAAAGGTATAATATATATAGAAATTAATTTTTAAGTCGGCAACATTTTCAATTGAATGCAGGGGAAGAAAGGATTAACTTGAGAAGTCTTGACTTCTATTGATTGAACTTTGAACAGTTAAGAATACTAGTCAATGATGTCAGAAAATTTCATGAAAGAAACAGGATTTCTAAATCAAATAATACCTTTTAAAGTCTTAGTGTTCATGAAAGGTAAAATTGTACTGGAAAAGGTACAGAAAAGGTTACTATGATGAACAAATACATTAGAAGTCAACCTTACTGCTTTGATTACCACGGGTTTGCCTGTTTGGAATAGCAAATAAAGCCTGAGAGGCACATAAGTATTTTCTATATTGTTAAATGGCTTAAACAAAAAACAAGCTTTGGAAAAAAAAATATCCAATTAAGCCGTTCCTGGAAGAGGGCACTGTAACAGGTGGAGAAAACTCAGAATCACAGAATATGCTAAGTAGGAAGAGACCCACGAGGATCATCGAATTCAGCCCCTGACCCTGCACAGGACCTTCCCCCAGAGTCACACCGTATGCCTGAGACTATTGTCCAAATGCTTCTTGAACTCTGCCAGGCCAAACAGAGCTGTATGGTTTCTATATCAGTGCTAGCCTGTTGAGTGTGCAGAGTAGATGGATCACAGAGTAGATAACGACAGGGATGATGCTTCACTGCTCCTGTAAGGCATTTGAATGGTACGTGTCTATGCAAGAGAAACAGGAGACACAGAGGAAAAGTGCAAAATTTAGGACTGATTTCTAGTTTGACTTGAATATATGACTATACCTAATGATGCAATGGGTGCTCCATATGGAGCTTTTACTGCATCTTCCCTGAAAAGATCTGGCAGGCATTGGGTCACCTTTCTTTGGGGTATATTTGGATAGATAAAGAAGTTCTTCTGTTTAATTGTATTAGTTCACTTGATTTTAGTTAATGGCATTGCAGAGTAGGGCTAACATATCAGAAGTCATGTTAATTGACCATGTTGTCATGTCCCTATCCTTGATGTTTTCTCCCGAGGCTGACTGAGCCTGAAATGCAATAGCCTATTTTGTCAAGGGCTTTTTAATTGGGTTAAAGTCTCCTGACCAAGCAGCACTGAGAGTTTCACTTATAGCCTGAATAGAGGACATAACTAATGAGTGCAAAACTTTTGCAAACCTTTTGGTATTGGATGAATTTCCCTTTTAAAAATCCTTTCAGCTAAAAAAATAAACATAAAATGAGCCTTCTGCTGATTAGTTGCACTTTAGAATAGCCAGTAAGATGTAAATTGGTTCCAAAAATTAGGCTTCTGAGTGGAAACTTTGATTAAATCCCTAGAAACAATAAATCAGATACAAAAATAAGGAAAGTAAGACAGTTTTGGGGGTTTTTTTTGTTCCCCTCCCCCCCCCCCCCCTTATGGAAACCCTCTTGTGTGGGAAGTAACACAGATATAATATTGGTGTAAGACAGATAAATAGTGATTGTAAAATTGCAGCCCTACTTTATGAATGCATAGTAAAATAAATCAGATGCTAGTTGCACTCTGAAAATGACAACATAAATAAAACTATTCCTTTAATTTCAAACAGCATTATCAAGAGTAGTTCAATGATTTTTTTCTTATTTTTCAACTGCCAAAACACATGATAATGATTGATAATGAAGGTCATGAAAAGATATTGTAAAGTGATCTCTTTATTTTCTGTGACAGAGCAGCTTAGAAAAAAATGCACTTTTAGAAGGCATCTAATAGTCAGCAGCCATTTTCAGTTATATCTAACTTAAATCATACATCTTCATTAATTTATCTGTTAACCATTCAAAATTAAACCTGCATTTTTCTGCAAGAACACCAAAATCTGGAGTCACCTGTGAATTATTGTGCTGCCAGTCACTTAAATTTTATTAAAATCAGAATATCCTTCTGCTCTGATGACAAATACGACAACTGTGGATAAGGTAACTTATAAAAGATGTTAAAAATTTATATTGTACTTTTGGTTCCTTAAATGACCTTTTATTCCCAGTATTTATTAGGATGTTAAATGTTCTTTACTTGCATTGAAAACATACATACTGTTAGGTGAAATACTATAAAAAAAATAGTTTATTTCAGGTGTCAAGCTTGGAATTTTTTTCTGTGCTGGAACAAGACAAGTACAATATAGTGTAGGTCATAAATAAAAGTCTCAAATGCTCCTTTAACACAGATTTTAGATAATAACATTATTTGTGAAATAATTAATATGGTCTGGGAAAAGTCTGTTAAACCCATAACATCCTTTTGTAGATGAGGAATGATTTAAGACATATTAAGGATTAGATGATGCAATCAAGATAAATCTAAATAGTCATATACAAGTAGGTATATTTTTTCATGCTTTGTGGTATAACGATTATTTTTTTTTTTTAACATCTTGCCAATATTTACCTAAAGTGCTGCTAAACTAGTTAAACAGATTTGGAAATAAGTATTTTGGAAGTTTCTGAGAAAAAAAAAAAGTCTGTCATCTCTGTGCCAAAGTTATTTTTATTACCTATTTCCAGGTCTGTCACATCAACTGAAAATAGTAAGGGTACCATAAAAAGTGATCTCACCAAAACTAACAGGCTCATTGAAATTCATTTACATAAGTGGAATGGAGGGAAAAATTTCATCTACTAGGAAATGGGGAACAAAAATCTAGAGTGGACTGGAAACAAGGACAGAGTAAAGATAAAAGAATGAGATCAATTAGGTCAAGTCCTTCAATCAGCTAGTCTATTTTTCAGATCCAGGCTAACTCACTGACAAAAGTACATTATTACTCTTCAATCACACCTCAAGTCTGCAAGTCTCTCGATGCCTAGAAACTTTGAATTGTTTTGCATGATTTATGCAGTCACATTTTGAGAATTGAGAACTTTAGTCTGCTCAGCAGCCACTAGCTTACAGAAGAAGCAGATGCTTGTGTTAAAGAAAGACCAGCATCATCCTATTTTTCCACATAGATTTTATTTTAATTTCTGAAGCCTAATCGTTTTGCAAAAGAGGTAATATTAAAAATGCTACATGAAAAAACTATGTAGACAAAACCAAATCTGCATAACCCAATTGAATTAATTAGAAAAATTCTTTATACCCTATACTAGGATTTAATATGATTTTGAGGATGTGTAATCTCTAAAAGATAATGGTTTTGAAAACAGGAGCATTATTTTCTAGTTTTGAATGTGTAGAAATGTTATAAATAATTCCTGCCAACCCCATAAAATGCCATTCAATTAAATGGTGATAAATTTGCAGATTCATGGGTAGAATGAGACAAGAAGTTTTATCTACAGATCCGTTGTCCACTCCCATTAGTAATCTTATTTGGTAAATTGAACCTGAATCATTTTTGTCTGGCATCTCTTATGCAAAAGATCACAGCAACAATATGAGATGTTGAAATGCTAAAAAGTTATCCTCTCAGGAGGGTTTTGCCAGTTAGGAGAGGTCTGAGAAACCTGTGTTACAGGAAGTAACTCTATGTGCTTCAGGATCAGAAATGAGACAGAAAGGTGGAAAGAGGAATGTTATGGATTTAAAATCTTGGAATTTTTCTTTCATCTACCAACCCTGCACCTCAGAGGGATCATCTTCTGTCTCCTCTTCAACCATGGAACCTGGAAAGAGACTGCATGCCCCATAGAAAAGAGTTCCACCAGGCCCCCTCATGAACTGCAAACAATGAATCATTTGCAGCAGCTTGCCAGGGCACACCTGACCCCTCAGGCTACAAGCTGGGTGTTTGGGAACTTCT
>JAWWEU010000081.1:25642063-25660028 GCA_035583155.1 Acropternis orthonyx
AACTGTAATTCTGACTTGTAATCTGTTTGTGAGTTAGACTCATTCCTCCTGCTGGTTTACCTTTAAACCAGCACAAGGAACAAGAAAGAAAAAAAGAAAAACTGTATAAGAGAAATTTGAGACCAAAAAAAAATCTGAAAAGCTTTCAACACTGGTCTAGCTGGTTGTATGAACTGAAGTGTGGAAGCTGGTTCCAAAGCTCTTGATCACTGGGTGGCTGCACCTTGTGCAGCTGTGCACTGTGGAGATTGGGCTGATGTAAATGAAAAGCAGTGAAGAAAGGCATCGAAGAGGGGCCTGGAATAGCAGTCTAGCGTTGAGTCTCTTTTAAATGCCTGTTCATAGAATAGTACTGATAGCCTTGTATCCAAATGCTTCAGAGTCTTGTGTGGATCATTGGTGAAATATTCTGAGGTAGGCAAATAACCTTATTAACCATTCTGGGAAAACCAAAACAGGAAAAAGCAAGCTAATTGCTATATCTGAAAATATAAACAGAGTCAGTGGCAGAGCAAGAAATTGACTCCTAAGTCTACTGCTTGCTTCTCCAGACATGGATAATTCTCTTTTTCTGGACTTTCTGTCTTGTGTCTTGTGAGTGATGTACATCTTTCAGAAATCTGCATTTATCCCTGCCTTAAAGTGGAAAATGATAACCTAGTTCAGGCAGTAAAATTATTGCTATTGAATTTCAGACAAATTTTTAATAAATACTTTTTATTGTGTGGAGGGCTGTCAGTATCATAGCAAAATATTCTCATGGATGAAACTGAATAAAGATTCAGATTAGGTGCCTGTAATTAGGTGTCTGAATATGCAGTCAGTATTCTCTAAGACTTAACCTCTCACCCAACATATAGCAATTTGGAATTAATTTCTGCATTTATAGTTAGAAGAATTACCCCGAAGATGTTAGAATCTGGACTATGGCAACACAGACAACAAGTTAGCAACACACTGCTACATATCAGAATAAGGCCAAGACCAGGGTAAAAATCAGCCCCCTCCGCAGACCTTAAGCACATAGATCCTGCTGCTTTCCTATTCAGTTTTAAGAATAAAACACCTGCCCTACCTACATTGGCAGTTGTGGAAAATGGTAACTACCCACTAGTTTTGAAAACTTACTGTTTTCAAAGTACATTTAGAATCAATGTCAGAACTGGGACTAAGTCCTCGTCTTAGAGTAAACGAGCTCTTGGCAGCTAAGTCAGCCAATATGAACTTATTGTACCACTGCCATCTATGTAGGTAAGGACATTATATTTATTTAACAGCAGAATTCTAAACTAGTTGCAAATTTGATTACTCTTATAAATTTTAAAAATTGGAACATTAAGGTCAAAGCTGCTTCTAACACCCTGTGTATCTTTCATATTGTTGCAAATAGAGAAAATTATTTCTTCAAGGATTCAGTTGTGCTTAAGCACAAAGTATACAGGTTGCTTACCACTGCTGGAGACACCCTGAATTCTCTTGTTTAATAAGATATGCTATTCTCTGAGTGATAAAAGAAATCTGTGAAATAGAGCACTGCTTTTGTCTGAAAAAATGATTTGGAATATTTTTGCACATTATTGTGGTAAGTCTGCTTTCCCTTCTTGTGTTTGTTATATATTAGCTTCTAAAAGGTCATTATTTTCCCCATAAAAATATTGTCAAATCTAAAAGCTAGGGAGAAATTTCAAAAGGAATATTCCTTTTTGATATCTAAAGAGGATTAGTCTTTTCCATTTTTCACTTCTAAGTTCCCTGGTTAAACTCCTGTGTTGTCCATTCAAGGAGCAGGAACTATACCATGAATCCTGGATGAAAAATAATCATGTAGCAGAAAAGATGATGCAGTTCAGACATTACAGTGGGTGACAGAGCTACATGTAAAAGCACTTTATGAAATGGTTTTGAATAGTAAAGAACACCCTGTGAGATCAGGATAGGTTTATATACAGTTCACAAAACTCTGTCTAGGCTACAGCTATGGCTGTGGATTACAGTACCTAAGCCTATTGCCATTCTTGCTGTAAGCTGCTCTCCTTATCTAGTTGTAAAAGCTGCAGTCCTTCTGTGGTGCTTAGACAGTGTGTTAAGGAGGCAGGGAATTATTTGGGAAAGTCAGATGCCAGCACTTGCTTCAGTGTTGTTGCACTGGGAGCTTACATGTGGCCAATAAACAATTACAGTTCCCTTCTTCCTGTACAAATAAGCACATCAGAAACTTCTGTGTGCACAAGAGCTCACCCTCATATGTGATTTGACACCAAGTTGTGTGTCTGCCAAGTGGTGTGACAAAATCATGATTTCCTGTTGTATGACAAGAGTGGGAATACAGTTACATCCAATGGATGTGGAATGGAAAGATTTAGCCCTTACATTGACCCTATGTCTCTGTGCTTCTGTCGGACACAGACATTTGAACCCTGTGATCCAGCACTACCTTCCTTAAGTAAATCTGGCACAGCTTTTTACATTATACAGGTAGCCCAGAGACTTCTTTGCACGCCTCTTCTCCAGCCAAGATACCTGATGAAGACAAAGAATATGAAGCTCTGAGTCTTGCATGCCCAATTCTTGTTTTCTTAGCTTGAAAAAAAAGTGCCCCAGAATTCTTTATCATTTAAAAATAAAAGGAAAATAGTTAGCCACTTAAGATATATATTTGGTCAAGCTAGTGGTCTGTGAACTAAAATCTCTCCTAGCAGTGTTCTGATGTATTCCAGTGGCTCCCAGGGGGGTCCCAGAGGATCAGCTCATAATGCGGTGGATTTCCAGTTCTCCAAATATGCCTCACAACAAGTCACTGCTGTAGGCGAAAAAAATACAGAAAGATTTTATTTCTTATATCACAGATAAAACAGAGAAGCATTGTCAAGAATGATCAATATTACATTTACTTGCTTTGCCTAACATAACTGATATAACATGATACAAATTGTATATATTTAGTCCTGGTTCTGCTGTTTGAAAACGGGGATTGTTGAAATCATGTAGAATTGGGCTTTAGAGAAAAAAAATCCTTGTCTTTTTTATCTCAGAAGAAATGAAATAGAATAGTTATAGAAAAATAATCAATTGAGATACATCGATGGCAAAAAAATTGCACAAAATTTAGGTGTCTAAAAACTGAATGCTAAATTCAGAATTAAACACTTGAGACTCTCTTTATAGCAAATGAAAACAAAAATAGATACAATTAATCTAATCCATCCATGCTCATTTTAGGGAGATAAGTAATTGTTTAGTGGCGCCTTTTCTTCTCTGGTGGCTATAGCAGAACCATGGGGTGTCTAGCTCAGCCTCATAAACTAAAGTTTGGGTTCCTTAGTACAGGGAAAGAAAATCCTCTCTTTTGATGAATCTTCTAGCTTATACCTGAAATAAGAAACAACTCACTTGCTCCAGATAAATAGTAGAACTGAACTCAAATGAAATTGATTAATTCTACAATGCTGAAACATTATATTTAATCTTACTCACTGGAAAGGAAAAAGCCATTTATTGCAGGTTTGAAAGTTGTTTTGTTTTCTTTTTTTTTTTTTTCCTTATCAATGCTAAAATATTACTTTGAAAATAGAGCAGGATAAATTTTTCATATAGAGCTGATCTAAATGACTTTAAATGGTGCAGGCATATTCTTTTGGAGTGGAGAATCTCATATCCAATCCTTCTTTTACCAGAAAGTAATGAATACCCTAACTGTGCAACATGGTGATAGCTATGAAGATCTACTTGGTTTTTTAAAAATCTGGACTCCAATCTTTCTGAGGAGATAAATGCAATAGGAAAGTGATCTCTCTTCTTTAACAACAGTGTCACTAGAACGGGAGAGATATATTTGGCATGTGTCTTTTTCTTATTTATTACTCAAAATTATCAAGAAATACCTCTCTACTTTAAATTAGGCTGAAAAAAAAAAGAAAAAATATGTAACCATCTTTAATATTCTTTATTATGTATTAAATTATGTTGTTTTTCTAATAGAATATGATTATTTCTAATTAAATGTTTTCTGGCTACTGAATTTATAGTTGCATTTTTCTTTTCAAGCAAAACTTAAAATTGAACAATCATATTCAGAGGACTTACAAGCTAGTTGGCCAGATCCTGCCATTTGGTCTCTGCTTTATTGTTCTTTAGGTGCCGGTTATGGTCAATTCATTATGTTTAAATTGTTGGCCATCACTGTCTCCCTCTTTTTCAACTGACAGCACACAGCAGGAAAGAATTTCAAAATGTCTGGCAAACTCATTACTCCTCATAACTACTGCTGTGCTCAGCTAACTGGAGTTGTGGCAGCATAAGCCTTAAACGGCTGACAGCATATGAAACATCATATTCATTAGCTCTTTCTTTCTTCTTTTTTTCATTTTTTTTTCCCCTCTGTGAAATCTGCTCTCAGACAAAACTTTCAGTCATTGGAATGAACATCAAATCAAAATGTAAGGTATTTAAAAAGGAAAATTAAAGTCACAGAATTTTCTTACTTAAAAATTTATCTACATAATATGTTACACGTGGTAGAAGTATATTCTTACGATGCCAACTTATTTCTTCCCAAATGCTACACAACACACAGGATTAACAAAATCATATATGCATCAGATTTGTGGATGACAGTAAAGAAGAGACACAACCTTACCCTACTGTGATTGCTTTTTGGAGCGAGGTACAGCTGATTAACATCCTACAGATAAATCCCTACATCCAGGGAGTGTCAGGATTCCTGTCTTGACCACACACCAAAACTCGTTGCTTTTGTAAGATGTTCATTCTGTTGCTTGATTTTTTTTAATTTATTTTCTGGACAGGACTGACTGTACCAAGAAGAAATTAGGAGTGTATTGTTTGATTTTCCTAGGGAATGTTTTCTGCGGAAACAAATGCAGAGACCAGATCACTGGAGGCTGCACCCTGACTCCCTGCCCCCGACTGTGAACTTAGGATGTAGACAATTTCCATCATCATGAGAAACCACCAATGTGATCATAGAAATTGAGGGTGGATTGGTGGAACTGAGGAACTTTCAGTTACAACCAGCTCTTGAAGACACTCATTGGGGAATCCTCTGAAAAGGAGTAATTCAGTTAGCAGCAGTGAGATCTGAATGGACTAATGCTGATGATCATGCCTTTACCACACCATCTGTCCTAGATTTCCTGTTGCCTACCTCATGCCTTAGACTTCACACTTGATGAGTTTATGTGAAATTCTGTGTGCTTGAATTTTCTTCTCTCCTCTCCGAGCTACATTGCTTCTCCCACAAGAGAAGGAACACTGAGGGGACTTGGTATCTCAAACTTGTCTCCCACTGGAGGTGGAAGATAGCACCATGTTAGGGTAAAGAGAGGAAAAAACCATCCCTTGTTTAAGTTCCTTTTGTTGACTTTGCTCACTTGGTATATTAACTTATCTTGAAGGATGCTCTCAGCAAGGGAATTTAAGGAGATACTTTTGAATTAATGCTGGTTTTCTTTTCTCAGCAGACTTGTTATGAGTTTGTGCAGAGATGCCTAGGTGATTCTTTGGCATTTTGGAAATGGTTGGATGCTAAAATTTTAAAATTTTCATGTTAAAAAGTTGTTCATGGAGAAATGTCATGAAGTTTATTGCAATGGAAGATACTTACATGTAGATATATTTACAATTTAGGAAACTGGAGACTGGAGTGCTTAAGCTATTGACAAAATAGAACAGTCCCAGGCTATAGAAAAACACATTAACAAATTCATTCATTAAAACCTCTATAAATTATTAGTTATTATCCCTGAATCTACATAACTGCTAGTCTTTAATTATTGTTTCATGTGTGAATATTCTTCTTGTATATTTGGCATTATATAGTGCCTACATATAGTCTCTTTTACTTATTTTGTTCTTTTACTATTTATTGTTACCTGGATCCCCAAGCTACAAACATTTTTGCCCCTTTGGTGTCACAATGCTCATATACTGATGTAACATGCATGTAACAGAGTGTTTGTCTACCTATGACATTGCAGTTTTACAGACACAGTTTTGGCTGCAAATTGAACAAAGGGTTCTTATTCACTTACCAACATATAGAAAATTAATCAGATTTTTTTCTGACACTTCTGTTGATGGTTGATTTGACCCTTTGTCTCCTCATCCATCTGGTATCATGTCTCTATTTTCATTTCCAGCAAGAATGCCACTTGTTTGTGCAATGTTTGTGCAAAAGCATTATAGGAAGTAAATCTTAATAGAGATGCAAAAATGCTTATCAATAAAATAATTCCACTTTATTTGCAGGGAATTTATGTTATTAAACTCTTCTTTGTGTACTTTCTGACTTAAAGAGACACTTGGTTATACAGATGATACTTACAGAACACGACTGTCATGATATATGAGTATGATTGGGCAGTCTTTGACTGCCAGTTTATTGAGATACACAGCCTAGGTAAGGGAATGCTAAAAGACTCAATTTAAAAAAAGAAAATTATAGGGAAGATAGTACTCTGTTATTTGAGAAATTTTTTAGTAAATGTGCATATATTTTTACAGATTTTAAACATTTATTAGGAATCCTTTCCCAATTTACTTTCATAAACAACTCTGTTTTAGGAAAATATATATGAACTTTGTTTATTAAGATTTTTTACTTTGCATAAAATACATATTGGAAGTATCTGATGGTGGGTGGTGTGGCTGCAGGGGTGGCCTCTGAGGCAGAAAGTCAGGGATTGCTGTATGCTGGGCAGCCAGCTCCTGGCAGTTTCTCCATGGTTCTACCACAAGACACAGTTGATCCTATAAAGCAAAGTTGGTGAAGACTCTTTGGGGAAGGAAAAAAAAAAAAAAAGACAGGCAAAACCACCAGACAAATGTGAGCATGTAAAAGCAGTGAGAAGCAGCAGTAGAAACAGGAGACAGATGAAGAAGGAGATGGTCTAGGGCCAGAGAATCCTCTGCAACCTGTGGAAGAGACCATGGCTGATCAGGTATTGTCTGCAGCCCATGGGAAGACTGTGCTGAAGAAGACATCCACACTGCATGGAGGACTCCACACTTGCTCATGTGGATATTTCCTAAAGGAATTGTGGTCCATGGAGAGCCTGTGCTGGAGCAAGTTTTCCCTGAAGGACTGCAGCCCATGGAGAGCCCCCACACCATAGAATAAAAGAATGAAATAGCAGAAAGGAACTGCTGTGGACTGACAATAACCCCCCCCCATTCCTCATCCTCCTGCACTGCTTGGAGCAGGGAGAAAGTAGAGAAGTCAGGAATAAAGGAGTGAAGTTGAGCCTGGAAAAAAAGGAGGGACAGAAAGAAGGTGTTTTTTAAACTTGGAAGCTTTTTTTTATCTTTTGTCTCCCACAGCAGAAGGCTTGTGAGAGGAGGGGAAAGGAGGGAGTGGCTGGGTGAGAATCTGTCATCTGACTGAGGTCAAGTCGTCAGAGCTGGAAATGACAGGTTATAAATCTATTTACCGCTTTGGTCAAAAGAGAAGCAAATCATAAGCTCATGTTAAAGAAAATAATTGACTTTTAAGATACCAGTTGATTTCACAGATAAGTATAATCTTACCCACCCAACAAAATGACAGTGACTCAACAGACAAAACATGAAGAATTCCATTACTTGTAGCATTCAAGGGGAACATTCAGAATAAACATTATTGCTGGGTAGTAAATCCAAGTAAGTTATCAGACTTTTTCTTTCTTTAATGATAAAACCTCATTTTACAACATAATAAAATTCTTAGTTTAAGCAATTTTTTATAAGAATGCCAAAGGATTTAATTTTTAGACAATACTGATTGTTGGGATACATTTTATAGAAACTCATTACTTTTAAGTTATTCATGTTCTTTTTCTGATGGAAAATTTAATTGTTTCTCAACTATTTAAGATAAGACTCTTTTTAAATTTGTAGTTAAAAATACCATATGCCTAAATGTAAACCATTGCATAATACCTTCCTGATTCCATTGCTGTGTGAATAATAAAAAAATAATACCTGCAATATAACAAAGCCATCTGATGCTATAACTGGATAATAAAGTAAAAAGCCATTTAAATGTAAGAAACCCAAAAGCCCCAAAAATGAGTCCCAAACAGTGCTATCACTTAGGGAATTAATTAGGAATCTGGCAATGCTCAAGCAACTTCCTTACCAAAATAAAAGACAAAATATATCTTTCAAAGATGAAAGGTGAATGAATGAAAGGAATGTCTTTCAACCATCCATTGAAATGTTAAAAGGCCTCTTAGGAATAATTAAATTAAAACCAAACCAAACAACTATTTAGTGAACAGAGAAATAAGGATGTTTGAATTTACTAGAAACTAAAATTCAACTCCTAATGGACCCTGGGGAAATAGAGGGAAATATCAGAAAACAAACTAAATAGAAGGGCCAGACCACTAACTTTCAAAGGATTGTCATAACTTCCTGACAGATAACAAAGGCAGAACAACTGATGGTGAAAGAAAGCTATAATCCTGCTACACAGATCACCTGTTTGTGAGCTTAAATTGCTAACAAGGCAACCTAGAAGTATTAAAGGAATGAAGGTATGACAGCATTTAATTCTAAGTCTGAGAAAGACTGAAAGAGGCTTTCTTTCCTTATTTCCTTGAGTTATGAAGAGAAAAGGATCTAAAGCTTCCTGAACTGAATACAGAACACTGTCTGGTTCCATCTTTACTTTCACAATGCTCATCCCAACTACTTCTTGCTGCCAAGTCTGGATCACAAATGACTAAAAATGAGTTTAGAATGCAACAATGTTAAATGCCATGTAAAGCGGGGACAACAACATGACTGTATTTATATGGTTTTGATGACAAGGATTTTGGCTGAAGATGCAACTGAGATTTAAGCATAAATCAACAAAATTAATTTTGAATGCAAGTTCAGGGAATTAGATTGAAATGCACTTGAAATATTTTTCATTGAAAGTCGTGCACCCTAAATAAGGTAAGTGATCTTTGTTAATTGTACTTCAAACTATATTTTGGTTTCATTTTCTACACTTTCTTAAGCATATGCTGGTCAGACTGAAAATGTGGAAGTACTAGTATTCATCCTCCACCTGATGTAAATGAAACAGTTTATACAGCTATATAGATGCTCTAAGAAATGCTGCTGTGAAATACTGTGTCAACCAGTACATTCTGATCATTGGTCATAGCCAAGATTTGAATGTGATTACTGATCATAATCAGGACTGGTTCTTGTCTTTAATGTGGTGTCCTCAACTCCCAGTAAGTGACTTCCTTGTGATTGAAAAAAAGACTGATTAAAAGGACAACAGAAAATTGAAATATAATTTCTTGTTTCTTTAGACTTCAATTTCTTTTTACAGAAAAGAACTGGGTACTCAGTGAACTGGAAACCTGCTGAACATGAAATATCCATGTCTGATTCTATTTTATCTGCTCTAGGTGTTCTCCAAAAACTAAATCCATGGGGTTTCAAAAGGAAGAGTGTTTGCTTTTTTTTAAAGTGTTTTTTAAGGTAACTAGATTAGATTATTAGATTAGCTACTGAGTGAAAATACATTGTATTCTTTAAACTCAGAGGCTAAAATTCATAATCCTTGACAGTGAGCTTAAGTTATATGGAAATATGGTTGGACACTTTCAGATGAGACCTAGGGCATTTAGCTTTCTTGGATATTGAGAGCTGATTGGGAGGAATACAGACTTCAGGGTGCCTCTGAAACTCTTTGGGGAGATTATGGATTGGTGCTGCTGAAAACTAGAGCACTGTTTAAAAATGGAGGCCTGATATTGCTCTTGCCTCATACTTTTCCCTCAGGGTAATTTCATTCCTTTTACTTGGTTCACATTCACTAGATTAATGCATTGGTGACTAAAGCCTCAAAAGTTAAAGTGAAGCTATATAGATTACTATATTTTGAAGGACTATAACATAACCTTAGTACTGAAAACATGTCTTTTGGAATTATATTACAGATTAGAGAACATCATACCACATCTTCCAAAGATCAAATGCAACATCATATTTTTCATTGATGTAGATCTTTGTGTTTTCAAGAAACATTAGTAGGACGATTCTACATCACACCAGCTGAGAATCCAGCTGCTGTTTCCTCTTGATCATGTAAGATTTTCTTATCTGACCAAAACACTCATCCAATTCCTATTCCAAAACAATTGTGTTGTACATTAGAGATGAATTGAGCCTGGGCTATACTTCAGGCACCTAGATCGCCTTTTCTTGCAACTAAATATTCTCTTCACTCATTAACACTACTAGCCCTGTGGATCTCTCATGCTTTTTTTACCTTGCTCACACAAAGTCTTCAATGTGAAAGGGGATATTGCAGCAGCACACTTGTCACAGAGTATGCCAATCAGTAAAAAGACATTTTACGATTTCTTTTCCACAGATTTATTTTATAGGCCAACACATAGCAGTGATGTAATTCAGGATGCTAGCAGTTATTTGTTCTGTGATAGATTTAATGTTTAAACAACAATTTCATTTCCTCAAATTTTTGATGTCATAGTGTATTACAACTTAAGCAAACCAAGATTCCAGTCCTCCTTACATTAATGTTTTGTCATGGGAACAGGTTTAGGTTTTTGATTCAGTCATTTTTCAAAGGAAATTTGTCTCCTGTGTTTGACAGAGACGCTTTAGAATTTGCTATCCAGGGAAAATAAGATCTATTGCATTCTCATTTGACAATTTTGAGCCTCAGGTTCCATATTTTGTACAATAGAGTAGAAGCAGAACTGTTTGGTAATGGAGAATTTGACTTCTGTGCTGTACACATCAGCTATATCTGAACTTTATTTTTACATCTGTATTACTTTGAAAAAGTATTAGTTTCTGTTACCTAACAGCCCATTTGTAGGTATACCTTATATGAGCAATTATTTCCTCAGCTAATCCTCAAAAAGGGTAGAAAATGACTTAAAAATTAGCGACCTTAAATTTGCTCCTCCAGTTGCATTCTTTATGACATTCTAGTCTAGTACTATATTTATATCCTCTTTTTGATTTTAAGTTTTTTTGCTATATAGTATTTTAAGTTTAATCAAAAGTGAACTTAGAAAGGCCATTCTGCCTAAGGGATATTTTTCCATTAAGTATTTGACATATTGGTGGCCTTGAGAGATTATTGGTTTTTGAAGAAATATTAACAGCTGGAAATTTGCATTTTAATACAGTTCTCCTCAACTACTCAAGCAATTTTATTTTTAAGACCTGTGACAGGCTTCAAAGCCTTAGTTCTAAAGCAATCTTACCAAGTAGTAGCTAACATAGTTTTACTACAAATGATTAAGTTTCCTAATAGGTTTTCCTTTTCAAAATCTTGTTTGAGGTGTCTGTGAAATCAATACTAAAACTTTGTGATTTGTACTAGAACTAGCATTGCTAATTTGTCTGAACTACAGAGAACTGAAAAAAACAACTCTTCAAATTCTCAAACCCAAAATAAAAGCAAAGGGAAAACTAAACCCAAACATGATCTAAGTTCTTCAAATCTAAGGAGATGAGAACACCTGCAAATTGGTATTCTTGATGAGTATTTCTTTAAATTATGACTATACGAATAGGCTATCATAAACACTTGTGTTGTTTACTGATATCTGAGGCTCTGAGGTTAATCAGATGCAGGAAGAGGCATTTACAGTAAAACTGGAACAGACTACACACTATGGAACTGCTGATACCAACACTATGCATGTGATGGCGGTTCCAGCTGCAATTCAAGGGAAAATGCACATTCACTCCATGTGTTTTGTGTCATCCTAACAAAGAATTTATGAGTCAATCACAGTTTTGAAAATGGGCTGGACTGAGATAATCTTTCCTGACATGTTAACATACCTGATAGAAATTAAGCAGACACAGCTTAATCAAATAATCATACAGTAGAGTATGATACATTTTTCTTTTTTTCTGACAATGAAATTATGGGGCAATGTTTGGATGATACAGGAGTTTAGCTAAATTTTTACACTGTAAAATATAATTAAACCATAACCAGTTGTAGTTGCAGAATGGAGGGGAAAGAAGGCACTAAATGGGAAAAAAACATTGCCAGTTTTCTATACATCATCAAGACAAGTGTAACTATTATCTTCAATGAACTTATTTCAGAAGAAACTATGATGTAGTTTCTCTTTCAAAAAAACCCTGAAAAACCATCTAAACCTGGTCAAAAGTCCAGCCTCAATGCTGGGAGCTTTTCTATTTACCTTATGAGACCTCAGATCTGGTCTGAAATTTATTGTTAAAACCCGAAGTATTTTAAACAAAGAAGGTAAGCTTTCTGCTTACCTTACTGGTTTCTATAGAAAGAAAGGCTTTTATTTATGATAGAGTGGCTAACACTCACATCATCTCATTGCAACTGATAGCCTGTCAGCTGATTGTTCTTTTACATGCCATAGTTCACTGAATATCAACATGAAAAAAACCCCAAAACCAACAAACCAAGTAAAAAAAAAACCCAAAAAACAAACAAAAAAACCCCCACCAAACCCAAAGCCCAACCAGACTAATTTTCCAAACCAGGGATTCATGAGTCAGTTATCTTTTGAGTTTATTTCCAAAATAATAAGACCATTTATTTTTCATGAATATATTTTTATGTGTCTGCCTTTTGGTTTCTGAATTTCAACTTTCCAGTCCTGGTATGAAATGCTCAACATTATTTAATCTCCACAATTTATTAAAATGATGTTCCTTTCACCTACAATTCCATTTCCACATTCTTTCCCAAAGCTGCCAAATCAGTTCTGGATCCAAAGGGCCCACAGAAAGTCTAAATTCAACATCCGTATCTGCCTATGCTCTCAAACTAACATCCAGCCACGTATTCTGTCCCAAACCTTCACTTGGATTTTTCCATTGTCTCTTTACAGAATCATAGAATAAGGAAGGGATCTTTTAAAGGGCATTTAGTCCAACCTCACTGCAGTGAGAAATGACATCTTCAGCTAGATCAGGTCACTCAGAGCCCTGTCCAACCCTGACCTTGAATGTTTCCAAAAATGGGGCATCTACCCCCTCTCTGGGCAACTTGTTACAGTGTCTCACAACACTCATTGTAAAAAATGTCTTTCTTATACCTAATTTAAATTGTCTGTCCTTTAATTTAAAGCAATTTCCCCTTGTCCTATCACAACAGACCCTGCTAAAAGGTTTGTCCCCATCTTTCTTATAGGCTTCCTTCAAGTACCAAAGGTGGCAATAAGTTCTCCCTGGAGCCTTCTCTGCTGCTGGCTGAACAAACTCATTTCTCTCAGCCTTTCCTCATAGAAGAGGTGTTCCATCTCTCCAATCATCTCAGCCCTCCTCTGGACTTGCTCCAACAGGCTGATGTCCTTCCTGTGCTGGGGACTCCGCAGCTGGGTACAGCACTGCAGGTGAGGTCTCACCAGACCCAAGTAGAGGGGCAGAGTCACCTCCCTTGATCTGCTGTCCACACTCCTTTTGATGCAGCGCAGAGTGCAATTTGCTTTCTGGGCTCCCAGTGTACATTGCTGGCTCATGTCCAGCCTCTCACCCACCAGCACGTGCAGATCCTTCTTGGCAGGGCTCCTGTAAATCCCTTCATACTACAGACTGTATTAATAATGGAGGCTGCCCCAACCTGTGTGCAGGACCTTGCACTTGGCTTTGTTCATCCTCATGAGTTGCCATGGGCCACTCTTAAGCTTGTCCAGGTCCCTTTGGATGGCATCCCATTCTTCATGTGCGTCAACCACATCACTCACCTTGTGTTCCACACTAAAAGGCCTGCAGGGTCTTCCACAAGGGTGTGCAATCCTACAGATTAAGGTTGTGTTGAGTGCATCTTGTCAGTCTGCTGTTTGTTGTCTTCTATTTTACATTTCAACTGAACATCTGCAGTGAGGTAGAGAAACCAATATGGAAGAAGTCCTTGGATAGGTTAAGATGCTTTTAATCCTGTTGATCTCATGTAATGATATTCCTCAGTTGAATCAAAGGAACACTTAATTTACAGCCTGTCTCAGACAGACGCTGAAATTGGATGCTTCAAAGGGATGGATGAGGAATACCGTAGAAATAATCTAGATTAACCTGTTCATCAAGTGTTTTCTTTCAGATGTCCTCAAAAATTGTTTTATGTATAAACAAAATTGTTTCTGTTTCTTTTATACAGATGTTTCTATTTCAATATCAATATAATTTCTTTTCAAACTGTAACATCTCAAACTGTGATGAAGTTGTTTTTTCCTGAGGTGTCAATAGTGCCTTTTGGATTCTGTAGGTTAATTCAGAACTGCTAAATGATGGTAATTATAAGTGTTTCTTTGACTCAGTTTTAAGTGAATTTCCTCCTCTCACTTGTGTTTTAATTTCAAACCTAATTGCACTATCACTATTTAGAGCAAGGTCAGAAAACAACTGTCTTAATTATACAGTCAAAAATTGTTCTGAAAACTGTGAGGAAATAAGAAATTTTAGGATATTTGGCAAACTCTCATCCAATTAGATAAAAATAATTTAAATAGGTAGAGGTTAATCTATTTGATGTAATGACCTATAAAATACTGTTAAAAAAGAAATATGATTGCCTACACTGTCTTGGGCTCATTAAAAATCCTCATTCACGTAACCTGAGTTTGTATATGGGGACTGCAGTTGTACTTTGAAAGTTATGTATATAATTCCCTTTGGTATAGTTCCTAAAATTGGAAAAATTTCAATGTACCAGTAACTGAATATATCCCAGACCCTAAAAACTTACTTTTAAACTGGTAATTATGTAAAAAAAGATGTATTTTGTCAGACTTGATAAGACCTATATGTTGATTCTAGCACCTCAGGCAAATAAGGTACACACATAAGAATATGATTACAGCTACAGGCTGTAACTTTATTAACTTAATTAACATAATGATAACTGGGGAGATGCAAAACAGCTATTTCACCCAATATCACCACCTAACAGGAGTGCTCGAGAGTGCTTTTGCCTGGAATATATCAATCAAGCTAATAATAAAACAGCAACCTTCATTTACATTCCTCAGCAGCTGACAGTCAAATCCTTACCCTTTTTTCTTCTTGTATCAGAGATCAAGGTAAAAGGTGTCTCAGTCTATGCTTAAAATTTTCCTTTGTGCTGGGGAAGGTCAACCACTAACTTGAAAAACCTGAAATTATCTGAAAATTTTTGCCTTGAATCACCTTGGACCTTGTATCATAAGGTCCTGTGTTTCAAATCAGCAAAACCTGCAACCCCTCACATATTCTAAAGCAGTTGTCACTATAAACTCCTCTGAATCTTCTTAATTCCTTGGGCATGTGAAACATGAGAAAATTTACATTGCAGAAAACTAACTTTGAGATACAATAGAGGACAAGCAATACAAAGTACAATGTTGTCACAAATTCAGGAATCAGAGACTGGCTATAACTTAGAAAAACATAAAGATCCAGAGATCAGGTAGATCTGCTTAGTAGAAGCTTAAAGTTAATGGTAACACTGAGTCCATGTTATGATTTAGTTTGCAGAGCTACAGTTGAAGTATCTTTTATCACTAACTCAAGGGTTTTTTTTATTTTATTTATTGTTGATAAGCATATCCTTATTAAGGAAGATTAATATACTATGACAAATTTTAGTAGTCTGAACACCCCAAGAACCAGGCAACAGGTCTTATAAAAAATTATATTTAAAATTGAGACGTTTTCAGAAAATGCTGAGGAACAGGAAGGGAATTTCCTGTATGAATGTACTGGTTTGGTGTGTTTTTTGGGGGGATTTGCTTGTTTGTTTGTTTTTGTTGTTGTTGTTGTGTGGTTTTTTTTCCTGTTTGTTTTTAATCAGAACATATTTCCCTTATTCAGCATTTAATTTCTGTCAAAACTGAAAAAAGGTACTCCTGTCTTTGCAACCATGCACTGGCAGTATTAAAAAAGAGATATCACATCTTTGTCCTGACTAATTTGGAAAGAATGTCTTGGGCTTGCAATTCTCATGTCCCACAGGAGCAGCACTCAGCCAGGGCCTCTTCCTTGGAGATGCTCTCTAGTTTTTCCAAAAGTTCCTTCAGAAGTCTCAGTTTTGACTTGAGGCAGAATCACTACAGGCTAAGATAATTTCCTATCCAGGTCTTCAACACTCATGCCTTTGAGTCATACTTAGTGGAATGTTTCTTTGAAAACTAGCTAATATTTTCAAACTTCTTTCATAGCAAGCCTAAATTTCTGGAGTAATTTGGAGGTTTGTTGGATTTAAAACCAAATGTCACAGGTCTAAAAGGTTAAACATTCCTGAAATCATACACAATAGATGAAATGATTTTCTCTGGGAAATTTAAGCCATTCTGTCACAGTGTTCTCTATTTCTATCCTCTTTGCCCATGGCCGCTGTAGCCATATTCTTATCTACCATGTTTGTGTTACATCTGATGTTCATGTTCATGCTGATGAACATGATATTCATGCTGAAGAACATAAACAAGGTCAGTTAAGAAAATCAAACCATCAGTGAAAAAAAAAAAAGAAATGCTTAGATGTAGTTGCTTGTCTCCTTTCTTAAAATAAAAAGATTTAAGTGGAAATCCTTGTATTGGGTTTGTGTGGCAAGGTTTTGGTAGCAGGGGGGCTACACGGCTACATTCTCTGAGAAGCTCACCTTATATCCAAAGGAGCCAATGCCATCCAGCTCTAAGGTGGACCCACTGCTGGCCGAGGCTGAGCCCATCAGCAATGAGATAACATAGTTCAGAAGTGGAAACAGCAACTGCAGACAGATAAGACAGGAGTGAGAATATATGAGAGAAACAGCTCTGCAGACACCAAGATCAATGAAGAAGGAGTGGCTGAAGGTGCTTCAGGTGCTGGAGCAGAGATGCCCCTGAAGCCCTTGGTAAAGACCCTGGGGAGGCAGGCTGTCTCCTTGCAGCCCATGGAGGTCCATGGTGGAGCAGAGATCCATCTTCAGCCTGCGCAGGACTCCATGCATCCCAAGGGGCCTGGGACTGCATGGGAAGCCTGCACTTGAGCAAGCTCCTGGCAGGACCTGTGGAACCATGGAGACAAAGGATGTCAGAGCAAGTTTGCTGGCAGGAGTTGTGACCTGTGGGGGACCCACACCAGAGCAGTTCATGAAGAGCTCAACCCTGTGGGAAGGACTCTTGTTGAAGTTTGTGTAGAACTGTCTCCTATGGGAGGGATGTCACACGGGAGCAGGAAAAGAGTGTGAGTAGTCCTACCCCAGAGTGGAAGCAGCAGCAGAAACAATGTGTGATGAACAGACTTCAGGCCTCATTGCCCAACCCTGGTGGACTGCAGGGAAGAAGGCAGAGAGAACTGGGAGTAAAGTTGAGCCCAGGAATAATAGAGGAGTAGGGGAAAAGAGATTAGGATTTGGGGTTTATTTTTCACAATACTGTGTTCTGATTTTGATTCATAATAAATAACTAATTTCCCCAAGTCGAGTCTGTTTTCCTGTGATGGCAACTGCTAAGTAATCTCATCCTGTCTTTATTTTGATGCACAAGCCTTTCCTTATATTTTCTCTTCCCTGCCCAACTGAGGAGGGGAGTGGTAGAAGAGCTTGGTGGGCACCTGATGACCAGTCAGGGTCAAACCGCTACAGTCATACACTGAAATAATCTAGGTAACCTACACAATACGGTTATGAATTTTCTTCAAGGTTTGCTGCACAAATTTATGATCATTTTGCCTTCTAAAATAAGAGTCAGTTTCCTAAGATATTTCCTTTGTCTTTTGCTGTCCTGTTCTGCATTTAGTATAATTTACTGCACTTGCTCTATGACTGAAGTGAATAATTTAATTAACACAAGCTTTTGGATTTTTCAGCCTGTTATGGATTTAAAATCTTGGAATTTTTCTTTCATCTACCAACCCTGCACCTCAGAGAGATTAACTCTCTCTCTCTCTCTTTTTCAACCGTGGAACCTGGAAAGAGACTGCATGCCCCATAGAAAAGAGTTCCACCTGGCCCCCTCATGAACTGCTA
>JAWWEU010000081.1:25665507-25769511 GCA_035583155.1 Acropternis orthonyx
TATCTATCTATCTAATCTATCTATCTAGCTATCTATTTATCTAGAATAGTCTGCAAACAGTTAGTCTAGGAACTGGCAGAAACGTAAGGCCTTATTTTCCATGCATGAGTAAGCCTTATGATGAATCAATGTGTCTGTCTTTAAAGTATAAAACTGTTCTATTATTATACAGTTAGAAAGACATAACTTTCTGTCTGGATCAGTAAAACCTTATTCAGGAAAAATCAAGCAACAGTTCTCTGTGATCCCTGAACTTTCATCCTCTGCTTTCCAGGTCTGCCAAAGAAGGCAAATATCTCTAGAAGAAACATTTTTTTTTAATTAGACTCTTCAAAATCTCCATTTTAAGATACCCACCCAGACTGAGCAAAAGAGAAATCCTTTCCCCCTTGGTGACTATTTATAATACCCCTGACCAGCAATAATGAGAAAAAATTCCCCCAGAAATGTACCACTTTGTGGAACTGTAGTAGTATGGGAGATATTTTCAGAAATATGCAGAATGATTCTTTGAATCTAAATATGACATTCAATCAAAATTAGAGATTAAAGCCACAATAACACATAGCATAGAAAAATGGGAGAATAAGCATTGGGAACTTTATTCCAGGCCTTCTATAAGCTAACTTAATATTGTAATTCATGTCATGACATTGAGACAGTGGTTCTTTATGGAGCAGTCTAACATCTTCCAACCAAAACTTTTGATGAATTCCCAAGGTAGCTAGTATTAAAAAGTTTTCAGTTTGTCATCTCCCTCCAGGGAGGCTTCTGTGAATACATGTGTTTGTGTGCACATGGTGAAAAAAGATCCCAAATTACCATATCTTTTCACAGAAGTGTGCAATCAAGTCATTAAGGACTTTGTCATAAAGCACAAAACCTTACACTAGTCAGCAACTTTAATGTATGTATTTTCCAATATCTCAGTGCCTTAATATCATGTACAAATTTAAAGCAGAAAATAGAAGCCAAACTAATTACACACAGCACAAACTCTGTAGTTCCAGGTTTCACATTGTGTAACATAAACTAATATATGTGAAAATCATTGAATGATAACAATTGATACTGGAACTCAGTATTTTGAAACACCTTTCTTAATTTCTCCCCCTAATAAATAAAATTCTGTTAATTTGAACACAATCTTGAGCTTACCAAATTCACCACAGGAGCTGAACGTCCACCAACTTAACATCATATGGAACAGGACCTTACTAGAGCAACAACTGGCAAACCTGTCCATTGAAGCTTGCACAGTCAATCCCTTCCTCCACTATCCCAAAGGGAACATCAAAATTCATAGGCATCCTTCCAGTGATATTTCTGTGCTCAGTGACACATTGAAACTATGCAGGTGAAGCAAAGCAATCACTTTGTGTCAAAATGGTTTTCCTTGGTCAACTAAGACCGGGAGAAAATTTTTACAAACTAGCTATTTCCTGATCTATTAGTTCTGATGCTCAACAGAAAGCTACAAAAAAAGCTGCAAAGATAAATAGTTAAATTAAAATGATAACTTTGCTTTATACTGTGATTTATGTACTTAATTATGATACTGGTTTTCAGACAGATTTCAGTCTGTTTTCTTTTCTGGTTCATTATTCATTATTTTTAACTAGTTAACTAGCTTGTTCTTGCAGATCATTAAGTATAATTATTTAACTTAAATTTGTCCTTTTAAACTGTGATTGATTTTGAATTTGCTGTTATTTTGTTAAATATCAGGAAACAACTTATTTTTAAAGTCTGTCTTCTATTTTCAGCTACTTCATCTGATGAACTTTCTTCTAAAATTCTTACCTGACATATACCTATTGTGTGGAATTTTCACACACTGGAAGTTATTTTGTGCCACTAAGAATTCAAAACTGAGAGAGAAAAAATGAGAAATGTCTGTTGTAATATGAAGATATCCATGTCCCTAGTTTGAATACAGAAATAGTTTCAATTTAGGTCTCCCAGCATTCAAATATTTGATCCAGTAAGTAAATTTTTGACTGTATTTACATAATATGTCTTTGTAATAGTTTGAAGAGTTTAATGCAAACCTAGTGTAGAAAAGGGAAGGAGAACAAAAGGAAACAAATCCTTTCTTTGTGATATTACTGAGTCAATAGGTCTTTTCCCCTACACAGTTGCTGCCACTGGGAGCAGTTCAAAATGCATAGGTAGATATGAGATGTGAAAATGCCTTGTGCCAAAAGTTTTAACTCATAGCAACAGCAACCTCCACCATACCCTGAAACTGGTGGGATGGATGGATGGTTGCAAGAGGGAGGACAGTCATCTGAGGTTTAGCTACCTTACTGCAATACGTGAGGCATGCTTAAAATTTCTTCTAGTCACTAATTCAAAAGTTTAGAAGATGGGGAAACTATGTCCCTTCTCTCCACAGCACACATTCTTTGCACAGCTCCTTGTTTCCTCAGCTTTCTCTGGACAGAATAGTAGCCCACCAGACCCAGCGTCCTTCATCACTAGATTGTTTTATTTATTATCCATATCTCTATGTACTTCCTGATACTTTCACAATCTTAACCCTTATGTTTATTCAAGCACAGTTCTTTTAAGAAAAAAATCACAGATTTCAGGGCCTGGATTTGCTGCATGTCCCCTGCCTGGTTCATAGCCCATACAGACTGAACTGCACACAGACTTCATGAGGTTTGTCTTAGTGCATTGAAGGAGTTAATCTTAAGGTTGAATTAATATTATCTATTTCCACCACAAGGGGAAAAATAAACATTTTTTTCCATTATACCATATTTTTTTCTGTAAGAGTTATATTGAGTTTAAATGTAATTAAAAAAAGGGAAAAAAATCCCACTCAATTAATGAAGTATGTCTTGAAGTAAAGTACATTTCAAACAGACATTTTAAAGAGGTTGATGTTTTGACTTCCCCATGTGAAATTTTTGTCTTCCTGGTTGGACTTTGTACAGTATAATGCAGACACAGCCCACTGAGAGCACTGTTTCAAAATAACTAGACTGTTAAGAAATATTCTCTGGAATTAGTCTATGAAAAACAAAACGAAACAAAAAACACCCCCAAACCCCCCAAACATGGATAAGTCTGCATCAGTATGAAACAAGCACATGAAAATATGGCCCAAAAAATTACTTAGATATTTTTCAACCTTTATGTTGACATTTGCCTACAACCTGCTTTTTTGTTGAGATTTTAAGAGAAAAATGTAAGATTTTCCTGAAAGTATTTGAATTTATCCTTCAGGTAATATTTTTTTTCCATTGGACTTAGCATGAAAAAAAGGATTTATTTTTATCTGGTGCAAATGATCTATAAATCTCAGTTATCTTCCATACTAAAAATTTCTTCAAAATGGAAATAGACTGTTGGCACCACAAGAACAGACTCCTTCAATTACTTCATGATACAAATATGCTCTTGTAGAACAAGGTATGGTGCAGTTTGCTGATTCAGCAGAGCATGTAGGGTTAACTAAATGCTTTGGTTCAGTACATTTTTACTTATTAAACCTTCACTTATTGCAATGAGCCATTTTTGATTAATGTTGCTCTTTGTGTTTGATGGCTTTGCCCCAAGGTTCTCACAATTTTATGAAATATATTGCTGCTTAAGTTTGCTTGATCGATCAACTCCCAAATCAGATAGTTACAACAATTTACAATTAACTTTTATCTTGGACTTTTAAATATAGCTGAACTGTTATTTGCAATGGGTGCTTAATCTGTGAATTTACTGTCACTTATTTGCTAAATATTGACTTGCTTTTTTTATTTTGGTAGTAATTAGGAACACAGTATACCACCAGGAAAATGATACAGTGGCCAGCCAGTTTAATTTTGGGAAACTTAATTAAAGTTTGTGCTGTACTTTGTGCAGAGAAGCATCACATATTGCACTTTCAAATTATTATGATGAATTAATAATTAATCTTTGTGATGAACTGGTGATATGTGAATTCTAATACATATTTCTGGGGAAAGTAAATAGCAGATGTAATCCAACAAACAACAGAGAAATGATTTACTAATCTTATATATAATGGAAACTTTGTTCAAAATTTCAAAGTGACTGCATGGCAGGAGGTCAGGAGCTAGTGGCTGCACTGGTCTCTACTAGCCAACTCCCAGAGTAAAGTTAGCCAAATAACACAGTGTGTCTAACACACTTGTGAATCTGATAATTTTAAGAGAGCTCATCAATGTATTAGTGGAAGTATCTGAATTGCTTTCAGTCTTTTCAGATTCTCTAACTGTATCATCAACAACAGAAACTTTCTGAGGCCTTCTTGTGCAGCTGTTCAAAGTCTGGTTCATGACCATCCAAACTACAAATTGACAACCTCCAGAGTTAAAAATTCATTAAGAAAAGATCATCTTATTTTTAACTTTAGAAAAGAATGAGGAAATTATTACTGCTCCTTATGGAAGTAAATAAAGATTTTTTTAAGGGCAATTAAAATGGTTTAAAATTGTTTGAAAAAAGAACCCAAAGGAAAACAAAACCCCAATACCTTAAGATTAAAGTTAATCTATGCCAATTTATTTCAATAGGTCCTAGAGAATTAACAGATAAGTGATACATATAGGGCTGCTAGGGATAAACTATCACAGTTCTCTCAGAAATAATGTGGAAATAGACTGATAGTGACTATCAGTATCATTAAGTCAAAATCTTCCCTATTCTTTTTCCCCTCCAAAACGAAAATCTTAACCACCTTTTTTTTGGTTATTTTTTTTCAAAGATAATACATTAAACAAGTGAGTTGATAAGAAATCAAAGTCCTAATAATGGAGAATATAAAGGATTTGGACAGGATCTTGGGAATCTGAAACTGAAAAAATGAATCATCATCTAAATATATTTCACCAGAGGGTTTTCATTTTTGCATGCAATCCATGATCTGCTGGACCTTTCATACCCTGTCCCTCAGCCTACATGACAGATAACATTGTCCTAACTCAATTATCAACCCTCTTAATGGCTGATTTAATAGTTTTCTGCTTCAGTTAGTCAAGCAATTTCTAATTAAAGTATTACTGGAGTAATGTTGATGTTCTGCATAAACAGTTGTGATTTTTTTGTTTAGTTAGTTTGTTGACTTTGGTGGGTTTTTTGTTTGTTTGTTTTTTCTCTTTTTCTTTATTTGGTTATCTTTTTCCATTTGATGAGTGTTTGCTAGTACTGGTCAAAGGAAATATATCCAACATTCACATAGCTCTCTTATTTTAAGACAGTCAGTGACTCTAGTGTTATGTGGTGTTCATGCTCCTAAAGGGTAAAATGCTTTTGGCTGGTAAATCTATTAGCAGACTAATGAGAACATTTATGTTAATAGCATGTATTGCCAAGGGTTGAATAATCTATTGATTTCCCTTACTTGAACTACTTATTTTTTCACTTACTTCTCTTACCTATTCTCTGTCCTAGCTTGTTACGCTCTTGTCCATGCTGAATCTCTCCTAATTCAGGGTTTCCTTGGGATGACAATGAGGTTACTGGTAAGGCTAAAGAATACTCAGAGTGGGTAGCTGGGTTACATCACAACTCCAGGTGAATTTTCAATCTCCACTGCTGGCTTATCAAGTTTCTTTAACCACCATATGTCTTGTTTCTAGGTGATTCCTGTAGTGTGGGAATTGCATAGTTGCCTTCTGTAACATAGAAAAGTGAGGTAAAACAGCATGAGAAAGTACTTTAGAGTTGATCTTAGCCTCCTGGTTGGGAGAAATGGTCTCTGGGTTTATGCTATAGAAAACAGGTGCTCTGAAGTAGGTCCTAAATTTCTGACGCCCTGCAAAGACAGACTGAATTTCTTAGTCTCTCTGATTTTCTTTGTCAGGAGCTTCAGGTGCATGTGCAGAGAGGAAAGAAGGATGCTTTATGGCAAGCTCTATGAAGAAATTGAACAGTGTCCAGGGAAAGCAGTTGACTTGTAAGAAAAGCCAAACTGAAAGTAAGCATCACTGTTTGCCAGAGATTCTTTCATGAGATTTTTGTGAGACCAGTATTTTGTCAAGAAAGCTCATGCATGCTGAGTAATGTGCAACTGCTGCTGTTTAATTTACAGTTACAGGACTCAAAACCAGCAATGTAGTGCATTTAAAATACTATCTTGAATTAGATATGCGACTCTTGCTTATGAGTACTTGTAGTCAGCATATTGGATAATTAAGTATCATTCTAATTAGACAACCTTAATAAAGTGTTTCAGAGGCAACATGCATACACCCTCATTTTCTCTCGTGTTTAGGAAGCACAAGTAAGTAGCTAGTCGCATGATATTGTGTAGTATAAGCTGGCTATTGTAAGGATATTTTGTTGTGAATCTGTATTTGTATATAAATACATAAACCTTACTAAGCCTAAAAAGGTAATCACTACTCCATTGTTACATTATTTGTCTCAGGTTATGGTTTTTGGGAGAGATTTATTATTTTGAAACAGAACTAAGAGAAAAAGCTCAGGTAGCTGAAGGTTACTACTCAGTTCGGGCTTTGATATTTATTTTCCTACAATAAGGAGCATATGTATTCTGCTGATCAAACAGCAGCTGAGACATTAAATATTTCCCACTATTCTTTAGTTTTTAAGAGTTAATAATAAAATGTTAATTTCCAATACAGTGCAAGTGGAGGCTACTGCCAGTTTGGGATTAGATGTTAACATAACAGAGATAGTTTAGAAAACACAGATTGTGTCTTGACACACTTGTTTCTTGGGATGGTTGACAGAAAAACCTGACAATTGGTTTGAGTGATTTTTTGAGTGAACAGGTTATTATTTTTCTTATGGCATCATGAAGGGTAAGTGTTTTCTCTTGTAACTGCAGGGCAGGTTTTGTGGAGATACATGACCCAAACTATAATAAGACTCAGTGAAGGGCATCAGTATAGGGAATAGGGGCCTTTATTTTCCAAGTTGCACTGGATTACAGATGGCTGGATTAAAAATTTTTTTCTGATGCTGTACTTAGAGTTGGTGTTCTTAGTTGCTGTGCAGTGAGTGGAGTGGAAAAAGAGATTTGATTTTTTGTGTAGGACACTGAAAATGATTACAACAATCTCAACAGCTGTGAATTGCTTCTAACTCCTAAACAAGAATTCAATGCAAACCTTTATGTTTCTGTATTTTTTTGTGAGAAAGAATGACAGAGTCAAGATTGAAGAACTGTGACAGATGATACCATGTCATTACTATTAATGTTTCATTAACTTCTTTCTCTACAAATGTATAGTATTGTTAAATAATTTTCCTAAAAGAGTATTTTAATGTCTAGCAGTTCATCATTGGTTTTAGAGTGGTTTTAAATCCTTGGGTTAAATTCTATTTATACAAGACCCTATTACTATTTGTGAATTTTGTTTTTCAGAATGTCTTTGTTTACCTTGCTAATTTTATTTTCAGTCTGATCAAGCAATGTAATGCTTATTATTAGGATATTAAAAACATAGCATTGCAGCTGTAAATAAGTTATCCTCCCCAAAAAACAAAGAACACAGATGAAAACAATATGATAAAGCTTTAGTTGAAATAAATTATGCCTTGGGAAAAAAAGTAATTTGCACAATTAGGTGATACAATAGAGTGCTCCATAATTAGGTGCAATACAAGTGTAACCATCCTTAATATCAGTAGTATGCAAGCCTTTCAGACTTCATTAAAGAGTTCCATTGGAACATGTGAATAATAGGATTAATATAGCCATGGGCACTGCTGGGTCAGCTGGCAATAGATCAATCCACAATGTAGAGCATATTAAAAGGATTATAGATTAGCAATTAGATGGCTTTTTCATGAGCAAGAAACAGTTCCTCAAGCTTTGCCAAAGGTTAACAGAGATAGGATGTCGATTTTTCCAGTTTATAATCCAGTAGGAGCCGTAAGGTAAGGGAAGTTATGGCATTTTCAGAATGGTAGGAATGATAGGAACAAAACATAACAAACCTTTCAGGTTCAGTGGTTTGGTTTCACAGGGAAACTGTTTCTACACAAAACGTAGGATATAAGTACATCTCTAAGAAAGGAGATTTCAAGTGAACTGTCTGAGAGGTAAGAGGCACTTTTTAAGCCCTTATCTATAACATTCTGTTTGAAAACTTTTGCTGTGTTTCAGAGAATATGTAATTAAGTTCTCTGATTCAAACTCTACAAATCAGTGTTGAGCATTACTAACAATTCACACCAGTGGAATTATAGTCTGACACTTTTATTTTGTCAATAATACAGATATCTAAGAATTTTTTTTTTAGCTTCCTGATGAAATACTGGATGATGATATTGGGATTTTTTCAACTGCATAAAGAGAATGTAATATGTAGAATCAATAGATATTGATCACACTGGGAGCTGAGTTTCAACATTTCTAAAAATCAGGTCTCTTACTTGGATACCTCAGTGTGCTTTTATTTCATATGTCTAACTCTGAAAATACGGGTATTTGTATAAAAGGAGACAGTAAATATATTACAAAAATGAAATGGACAGTGAAATGGGAAACAAATTAAGAATACCTTGAAATACAAGAATGATTAACAGTGAAAAACTTATTCAAAAAACTTAAATGTTTATGTCTGTTCATGAATAATTTTAGCTCCCTCATTATTCAACTGCCTTGTTATCTTTCTGCAGAAATTTTGGGACAGAGGCCTGACTGATAATGTTTTGATGAATTTATTTGTTACTCTGTAAGAAATTGATTGGTGAGTTTGTTGAGATCAGAGATAAGAAAATAACAATAAAGAGTTGTCTGAATAATGTATCTGCTAAACAATAAAGTGTAAGTTCTAAGATATTTTTTTTTAAGAAGTAGAAATATTTGCAAAGTTTTGCAAAAAATTGTGTAGGAGTTTACTGAAATGTATTTTATTTTTAAGGATTAAGTCTCATGGTTTCAGAGGTTAAATGATATTTAAACTAATTAAAACACCTCTTAATAAATGAATAAATCCAGTCACAGGTGCAAACCTTTCCATGTATTGTATGTTACCACACTGCCTTCACTAATAACAACAGCCCCTGCAGAGATCTGTTGGATGAAAGGTTTAAAACGAATTCTCCCTTATTCTGCCCAAAAGAGCAGCTTTGTGGGGGCAGAAGCTACATTAGATACTTTTCTGGATCATTCACTGTTTTTAAATAACAAGAAATTTCTGGTGGAATCTGTCTCTCTGAGTACCTGGAAAACTATTATGCAAACCTATCCTCTAATTCCGAATGACTCTTTAACATGCTCACTACATTTGTTGAAGGGTAAACGTATCAACTTTCTACATAGAAAAAACTTACAGGATAGAGGATTATATATAATAAATATGTGATTTAATTTTTTTTCACAGTACTGCTTTCTAATACTGGGGATATACAGTAATATTTTAATCTCAGTTAACCTCCACATTTTGTAATCACTCTTGGCATTCAGAAAAGCAGAAAAGGCAATATTTTCTATTTTAAAAGTTTGAAGACTGCATTTCTGATTGAAATCCAAGTAGTATAATTACTACTTTGACTTTAGATAAAGTATAGGGGAAATTTTATAAAGTAGGGATTTCTAATTACAATTCTTTTCAATTTAGTTGAATTGTGACAGCTGCTCTGATTTTGACAGACAAGAAACAAAGTGTTTGCAATGCAATGACAGCAATGTCCATGACACTAATTGCAACTTTTGTTGGAAAATGTCATGAATAACATTTCAAATAGGGTCTAAACATAAGGTTGGCTCTTCACTCATTTTACTTTGCAACAGCATTCTGGGACATTAGCATCATTTTTGTCTTAGACTAATTTTTTTTCACCAGTTAGAGACAGTGAAATAGGTAGGAGCCATCAGTGATCACTGAAGCAGTCCAATCAATTCACTGACTGCATCAAATGCTGTTTGGCAACCACAGCTCTTGAGTGACCAGAAGAATGGTGTTATATGTCTAATTGTTTTTTTTGTTTGTTTGGTTGGTTTTTTTGTTTGTTTGTTTTTGTTTTTTAATACAGGAAATATGAGTTGAGGTTGTAATTACTTCTAGAACTCAGACATTTATATTTTTTCTCAAAATCAAAAAGTGACACCTGCTAAAGGTGGAATTTTCGTAAACTCATAAATAATATAGGAACAGAAAGACCACTGGTTGTTTTGGTTTTTTTTCCCTCCACAGAGTCCATGCTTTTAAATTCAAACTTCTTGAGACTTTTTAAAGTGTTTATATACCGTGAGAGTTTTATTTTCATGTTTTTTGCATTTTATCCTAGTTTTGATTATTTCAATCCACAATTAAATTGGATGCTTTTATAAACCTCACTATGATTTACTTTTCCTTAGGTGCCTACACAGGCCATATAAATATGGACTCCATAAAAAATCTTACCTGGAATATCCTAAGGTCTTGCCCAGGGGAACTAAAAATACCAAGGAGACATATCTCACCATTCCTACTACTACTGCTTTGAGAGTAGTTGATAATTCCCCTTAAATCTGAGGAAATTATATTGTACTATCTTAATAGCCTTTTTCAACATGTATACACTATATGTTCACAAGAGAACCATGCTGCAAAAAAAATTTCAGAAAATATAAAATTGGTATAGTTGGAATTGAATTTACAGTGCATTTTCTTGGGAAAGTTAAAGATGAGGAAGGGAAGACAAGATGAAGTTTCAACTGATACAGAGGTAGCTTTCACCCAGGGTCAGTAAGTATTGCATTCTCCTGAGGACTGCTTTGGAGGGACTTTCTTCTGTATACCTCAGTCCTTGAGAGAATTTGCCAAACCTGCCTGCATGTTTCATGAAGTACTCTTCATAGTCAGCCCCATGTTTTCTACCTCACAATAATTCTGACTTTATGACAGGTAACATTATTAGCCGTTTTCCTGTGCTACATGGCATCTCCATCAGTCCTGATTGAACCAGGTCTTTTTGATTTATGTCTTCTGTAATGAAGTCAGATTGCCATAGCTGCTTATTGCTTATCTATCAATGCATTATATCTCCAGACTTCTGTCTGGTTTCATCATTTTCTTCCTTGTCAGCTCACACAAATGTCTTTTTAATGTCACCTTCTTACATTGTATAAAGGGTTCAGACCCCTAGAGATGAGCATGGGAAACTTCCTCTCAGTGCTTTCTGTATTGAATCAGCAGACATGAAACTAACTTTTCCCTCTCCCTTTTCAATGTCTGCATAACTGTGTGAAGGAAATGCTCTTGAGTAACTAGCACGTTTCCTTCTGTAGAAAGATTTCTCACTGAGGCTGACTCTGTTATATTCACCCTTCACCTGTGAACTTTGCTTTATGTGAGTTACAATGACTAGCCAATCTGTCCTTCTCAAAGTCCTTTTCCATGAGCATAGTGTCCTGAAAACCTGGCCTCTATCTGGACTTCTTAACCTCCACAGCATTGTAAAGTCACTATTGCTACTATTATAATAGTCAAGAAGTTACTTTTGCTTAGGTTGCAAAATCCATAGTTACCTTAATGAATAACGAACTGTGATCTCCTCTGAAAATGTGCTAAGTGTGAATAATCAAATTCAATTTCCTCTGAGTTTGGATTTTGCAGCTGGATTAAGTGAATTTTTGTAAGGTGGAAATGGCCACTGTAGCCTTCCTACAGCTGTGAAACTGAACCAGTTCTCAGCTGATCAAATCCCAGTAGCCAGCTGAATACCAAAACAGCCCTTATCTCTCCATCACTATTCATTGATAATATCTTTCTCTTCTGTCAGATACCTTGTAGATTCTCACCTTCTGTCCAGTGTGGGTGAGATTAACAAGTAAATTTGAAAATCATTGCTGAGTGCTCCCAAACCTCTGTAGATTTCAGCACACTTGTATGGAACTCTCTTAAATAGCTCCTTAAGATGTGTGAATTTCCTTGTCATTCATTAAGGTTTTTTCTTATTTTTTTCCTTAACATAACATAATGTGTACCTATTGTTGTAGAGGTCTATTTTGCCTTTAATTTGTTTACATGCTTCTACTCTCACTGTTTGTTGCAGAAAATATAATATTCAATGGTAAATTAGCGATATTCTGAACATTATTGCTAATATTTATTCTTCTTAATTATGCTCTTTTTTTCCTCTTCACTTGCAGATGAAAGAGGACATAGTACTATCTATCTATCTGAATATTGATGCCTAGATTTTTTCTGTAGTTATAGAGTTGCATGCAGAACTCTATATGTCTATAGATAAATCTAATTATCTTGTGGAATGACTGTTTTAGCTGGTAATGACATCTGAGAGTAACTGTATGAAATAGCACTCAGAAACAGCTCATTTTTTCTTCCTTTACACTAAAAACTTTTTGAGAATAAGACATAGTTTATATACTTTCATGGAGAATTCCCCAGGAAAATGCCAATTTGATAAAAGGTGCTAGAGAACATGATTGCATCTAAGTTTAATGAAAAGATTTTTTTCAAGTTAGAGGATACTAAATAAAGAATGAATTTTGAGGGTCTGTACAAGTGTGGTTTCATATTAACTTTTAATCAAAAATAATTATGTTGTTTTATAATCAAAAAGAAACTTGGAAAGTACTTTCCTGTTATTATTTCTACTCAAAACATATTTCCAAGAGTAGTATAGGTATGAAAAAAATGTGATTCTGTATTGTGCACTCTACTGTTTGACTGTTGCAGGAGAATAAAGGGTGCAATACATAATCTGTAATATCTGACTCTATAATATCATGGTGTAAAATTATCTCAGGCCTGACACAGCAAGTTTTGCCTGAGTCTTTCTTAGACAGACACATGGTATTTTCCTATGCTAAATGTCTTTCACTTCAAATTACTATGGGCAAACTGAGTCAGATTTGATGAGAAGCTCAGAGCCTTATATTTCTTTTGAATATTTTTCACCTAAAATGTGCAAACTGTTGTAGAGCTTCAGCATCCAGGCAGAAAATGGTTCTGTAACCTCATTAATGCTATGACCATCACGGACTAATGATAACTATTCTTTTTGCCAGAGTGGATCATTTCATGACCTGTTCAGCTATTCAAAGCGTAATCAGATTTCTGATGATGCTAAGAAACTGCTGCTGAACAGCATCTTGGCCAGTCTTGTTAAACAAACAAAGTATATGACTTATGATCACAGATCGCTTGGTAGATCCTGTTTAGAACACTGATATAATTGATTGTGCCTGTTCACTTTCCTTTCATAATATGTCTCTTTTGGGAATTATTTCAGTTCACTCACAAACTGAAAAAAACCAGTCCTACCCTGACTGCAAAAAACTCCAAACAAACGAATACAAATGATAAGAGAAAACTGTCAGAGCATCACTGGAGGAATCACAGAATCAAAAGTCCTGTCACTGGTCACCACAGAGAAGAGATCAGTCCTTGCCCCTCCTCTTCCCCTCGTGAGGAAGTTGTAGACTGCAATGAGGTCTCCCCTCAATTTCCTCCTCTCCAGGCTGAACAGACCAAGTGACCTCACCTGTTCCTCATACAGCTTCCTCTCAAGGCCCTTCATTATCTTTGCTGCTGTCCTTTGGATGCTCTCTAATAGCTTAATATCTTTCCCATATTGCAGTGCCCAAAACTGCAAACAGTATTCAAGGTGAGGCCACCCCAGTGCACAGCAGAGTGGGACAATCCCCTCTCTCAACTGCCTGATGCCCTCCAGGACAGAGTTGGCCCTCCCAGCTGCCAGGGCACTGCTGACTGATAATTCAACTTGCCATCAACCAGGACCCCCCAGGTCCCTTTCTGTGCACTGCTTTCTAGCAACTCATTCCCCAGTCTGTATGTACATCCAATGGCTGTCCTTTTCTCTAAAGACTCTAACTAAATGTTTTCACTCTTCTCTGTGTTTCTAGGCTGACTGCAATGTGCTGCCTGTATGTGTCCTCCTCTGTTTCATTGGCTAGCTGCATTTATTTAATCATATGTTACAATAAAAATAAGATCCATGAGTGTAAGTAACAAAGGAAAGTAAAGATCTGGACAGGGAACAGGCCAAAGAAGTACCAAAATGCTGTGTAATGAAAGGGATCCAAAAGAGCAGTGTGCATTATTGCTAGCAGTATAGAATATATAGAGTGGTGGCAGGTAATCACAGTTCCTACTTACTACTGTAATACAGGACTAAAAAGAAGGTATTGTATGAATGTTGAGCATATGCCTGGAAGAAGACAGAATTTGCGTGATGGACTTCTCCTTAGTAGTTAGAGAGACCTACACAGAAGGATTGGGTATTGCTGTGGGAGATTTCCAGCCTGTCAGAACCACTCTGCAGCTTCTCTGGTGTGTGAGGCTGGAAGAGCCCTGACTAGAGCAGAGCAGAGCTGCAGGTATGTGCGTGTGTGTGTGTGTGTGTTAGGCATTTTCTGTTGTCATGACAAAGAACTGGGCTTTTCATCCTTCAGTCTTAACTACCTTTGCTTCTCACCTGCTTGCTGGCCTTGTTAATCATCAATCACATTATATTCACTTAACCTTTGTTTGCTGCTTCCTGCCTCATGCTTCTGCATGTCACAGTAGATGTCACGACTTCAGCTGTTTGCTGATTAACAAATGCACACTGTATGTACTGCAGACATTTTCACTTCCTTGCTGAGCCTTGTGCTGTAGCCACTTTAGTTGCTTCTTTGCATATTGATTGAACACTGCTCACATTGAGTATTGACTGCCACAATGTTCCTCACTTACCATTACCACTGTTGTTTCTTTCTCCCTCATCACCATTACTGTAAACACTGATGTTCATCCAGTTTCTCCTGCCCTTATATTTGTTTACCGTCTGGACCTTTGTTTCATTCTCACACTTGTAAATTAACCACATACAATAATTTCTTTTCTTTTTTTGCAATTGCCTTTGAGGAACTTTTCTCCTAA
The DNA here is from genome assembly GCA_035583155.1 of Acropternis orthonyx. Lineage (NCBI taxonomy): Eukaryota > Metazoa > Chordata > Aves > Passeriformes > Rhinocryptidae > Acropternis > Acropternis orthonyx. The sequence goes on from JAWWEU010000081.1 coordinate 25,680,348, forward strand.
ACACCAGTATAGCCAATCTCAGGAGTTCAGCAGTCAGAAATCATGAGTCAACCTCCTTCTTCTCTGAGATCAGGTTACTGATCTAATACTGAAAAAACCCTTTTTTCTTCCCCCCACCCCCCCAGGAAAATAAATACAGGCATTTAGGCTTTTAAGTTGTGTAGGAAGTCTAGATAGTAATATGAAGTTATTGTTTAGAAATCTCAGGAAAATAATTTTGTCTCAATAATAATAATAAAACAATAAAAGCTGTTGCTATCACTAAATAGCAATAGCCTAGCATCTGAAGGCAAACAACAAAAATAAAGACAGGATGAAGGAGAGAAGAATTCAGACACTGCTTCATATAGCAGGAGATGGTACTGAACATCCCAACTCTGTAAATCACAGGCCATTTATTGGCATGCAATCTTGTGAACAAGATAAAAAACAAGTTTTAGGGATATAAAGAAACCAAAGGAAAATTATTCATCATATATCTGGCACTCTGGATATTTTAAGTTTGTGTATAATATGGAGTGAAGTTCAATGGAGAAAGAGCACAACATGAAAGTATGTTGGAAAGTGTTGAGACAGTCTCATATGGAGGAGGAAGAAAGAATTTATATCATTCTCCTCCTGGCAAAGGGGAAGAAACTCTGTCACCATCCTCACTTGCTTTGAGTGAGAGGTTGGACTTAATGACCTTCACTGGCCTCTCACAAGCATCATGTTTTGGCTCAGAAGTTTTTAGTAAAATTGTGAAAACACATATTTAAACCTGTTTTCTGTCTATATTAATCTTTCTGTTGTTGTTTTTTATGGCTCTTCCCATAGGAAGGACTCATTGGCAGTTTTCTGCCAAAATACTTTCTGGCTATGGGGTGCTACATAGCAAGACATCGTCAGTGTGAAGATAGGGATCTGCTTATATGTTTTTTCAGTTTAGGAACATCACAAGAAAAACTGTCCTTAATGGAAATATCTTCATTTTCAAAAGCAATGAAGAAATTTTATTTTGGAACAGCAGTACCTAAACTATTCCAATTACAGTCTGGGAACTTCCTATTTCTTGTCTCCCTGGTGGTTGAAGTTCTCATGGACCACATTTCTCTTAATGTATCCCAGACTGATCCTTGCCTCATTTCCAGAAAAGTGTTGGACACCTTATAAACTTGGTCTATTATGGAATATGTAGTTTGGCAAAAAAGCCAAGCTCATAGAAGAAAATAAAATTTTGCATTCAAGTCAAAATACCTAGTAAGGTTTTGTCAAGCTGGTCTTAGGATGTAATATAAAAAAGATAAGGTAGGAAAGAAGAAATCCAGCAGAAATTCCCTGCTTGCATACACCATGGACAGGGAACAGATTTGCTTGCTGAGTCAAGCACAGACAGTGAAGTGATGGGATGGCAGAAACTGAAAGCAGGTTTTGCTAAAGACAAGTGAGATAGAGCAAATATACCAAATAAACTCTGTGCTACACAGTCCCACCTGAGTCAATGACAGGGCAGACAGGTACTGCTCAGTGCCGTATTTAGCAAACCTTCCCCACCAAATACAGACTTTCTTTTTGTTGTATGAAATTTTTACTAATTTTCACATGGATTCCTTCCCCGTGTTTTTATGATCATTACAGAATGCAAAGCCAGATTTTTTAACAATTTTGCTTAAAATGGAAAAAAAACTGATATGTTCCTTTGAATTCCTTTAAAAACAACTGCATTTCAACTTTTATTTATGAAAAGTCTCTCCTGTGCATCAAGGCTGTGAAATAAAGCTGAAATAGTTGACTCAAACATATCCTATGTATAATGATGTAAAGTTGGGGAAAATGTGTATTTGGGTTTTCTAGGCAATAGCTAGAACTTTGAAGATCTAAATAATAATAATAATAATAAATAATAATAATGACCAGACTTTGTGAACGAAGATCTGGGGAAGGGCTTTCCCCACGTGGGTGTGCCCTTCCAGCCTGAGCAGTGGATTTTTTAGGTGAGGCACAGCGTGCGCAGAACTGGCCCCACCGTTTAAGTCCTAAGGTCCATTTGCCACAGCCGAGCGAGCTTGGACAGTGACAGTGAAATCCTTGGGACTGTCTACAGTGGCTGGTACTAACCCGGGCTGCCACTGCTGAGCATCCGAGATCTGACGGGATCGGATGGCAGGGGACGGTCCCTACTGAGACTTGAACTTGGGCCCTTGGGATTCAGAGTCCAGAGTGCTAACCATTATGCCATGGGACCGCCCCCTCTAAATAATAATAATAATGTTTGAACACTACAAATATTACTTTTAGATTAAATGTTGCATTCTGTATTTCTAGCTTGAGTTTTTTGCTTATTATCTTCTCAAACTCTTTGATAGTCTTGGAGAGACTTTTGCACTTAGACACTTTAAGTCTCTTCCTAGTTCAGACCCTTTCTTAACTGAATGTCTTTAAGGTCACCTTGCTGACTCTTGGACTTCACTCTTCCTTCAACTGATGTTATAAATTACCCTTTCGTTTCCAATTTGTTCCCTATCTTTTGCTGTTACATTCTCCACAGTCACTCCGTCTAACCTGGTTCCTCACCCTATGACTCATTTTGGATACTGCTATTTTGCTAATCACTGTATTTTCTACTACTTGAGTACAGTGCCCCACTCTTGAGAGTCTTACCCTCTTATTTGAAACTGAAATTCTTTACAGTGAGTTAAGCTAATGCAAGTAGACTTAGTGCCAGTCAATACATCCTTTAAATGGTCATATTTTACAAAGTGGAGTGATATAAGACATAGTGGCAAACCAAGAGAGTATCTGGTGCTTTGATTCACTCTATTGTGGATGTCTGCAAACCCAAAGGTGATGAGTCCTAGTGAATGAGACTCACATATATGAGTAAAGGTTTCTTGATTCTTGGCCTTTGGTAATAATACTGTAGGAATACAATAAAGCAACTTTAATTATAATTATGTAGTGACTTGTTCTGTGTGGTATGTACTAAACTACCTAATATATACTGGCACTTTTATATTCTCTTTCCCATGCACTGCTTTTGGGAATGTTCACTGTGACATTGAATTTTCGTATTTAATTTCATTTTCCTCAGACCTAACTGCTTTTCAGAGACTAACTGAAGTTTTGATAAATGTTCTTTCTAGACTAGTTAATATCTCAGGCTTATAAAAGGTATTTTAATAAAAAAATGTAACTCCCAGCTAGAGCCCAGATTTAAAAAGATAAGAATGTCTGATTTTCCCTTTTTCTTTTTTTTTGGTCTGAATTAGTTACTTCAGTTTAAAGACTTTTTTTTCCACACTGATTAAGAAGAAAGACTGACAAATTGAACTTAAGATTTACTCTTTCACCAGAGTGATACAAGAAGCAGGTAATGAGATCAACTCATTGTTAGTCACAATGAGGTTTCTTTGAAATGAAACTTGTCAGACATACTTACTGCTTTAACACTCACAGAGATTGATAAAAACAAAAGCAAGACACTTAGGCCTACAGTTTCTTCCATAGCTGTTAGAGAAACTAATGTGTATCCTCACAGCTTCTCAGAGCTGCTGCCAATTTTCTACAAATTTGTATTCTTAAAACTCCATTTCTTATTAGTAATTTTCTAACAGTATACTTTTTTTTTTGGCAAAGCTACTGTTTGGTGATGTGGAAGTTGCATCTCTCTCCTTTCAAATAAGTTAAACCTCAGCTATCATTTTTCCAGAAGACTGATTGTTTTCTTTGTATTAAATAGCAATGAAAAAAAAAAAAAAAAAAGAGTAGGGTTCAGTACTCCCCAGTATTCAAACTTATAAACCAGTTGACTATTCCTGTTAGCAGACAAATTTTTACCCTGTTAATAGAATGTGTTAATTTACAAAAGAATTTTGCCCCTTCAGCACTGGACTGACAGGTTAGTACTATATCCCAAGATGAGGAGTTGAGTCATGTTGTATGATTTTCCCAGGTGCAATAAGACCCACCAACCTTAGTGAGTAAGAATGATATACATAAAACATAAAGCAATCAGGAGTGGGAAGAACTAGTCGACTATTGATATGGATGGTGAAGAAATTTTATTACATCCTCCACTGAGCTTTCTTCTGCTACAAGCCATTTGATGCTACAGGAAGAGAGAGAACAACACCAGTAACTAATGGAGAGAAAGAGGAGAGGGTTATGCTAATTTCTTTACTATGGGTCCTCATGGGTATAATCAGCATTCCTCTTTTATTTTGCCTTCCCTCTCTCTCCTCCACACATGAAAGTTGATGTTCATAGCTTGAAGGAAAATTTCAATGAAAGCACAAAGTCCCCCTTCTATCTAGCTATAAACAAAACAATTTTAGATTTTGCATGAAAAATATCTAAATTTATTAGCTTTTCTTGGGTTTTCTCTACCAAAGAATTTATTTTCTCCATTCACCAAGAATTCTTTTCTCACCTAAAGGAAATTTCTTTTTTTTTTTTTTTTTTTTTATTTTTTAATTATTATTATTTTTATTTTCCCTCATCCCCCCTCTTGCCTGCCCCAATTTCTGCCTCTTTTCTACTGAGAACCCTCTCCTACCTTCATTCTCCACAGCACTCACAGCACTCATACTTCTGCTTTTCAGCAGAGAAAATCATCCTCTCTTTTTTGTTATATCAAGCTCCCTCTAACATACAGTCAGCTTGTTCTTCTTTTTTTTTTTTTTTTTTAAGGACGCATAATAGTAAGTGATTCAACTCCAGCATGTCAGAGGAGATCTCAGAAAATCAGAACATCTTCTTTACTGTGTGCACATTATAAATACCCTTCTAAAAAATGAATTTGGTTTGGATGTGAAAAATGGGCTGACCATGAAGAATTTGGGGAGCAAAGTTCTGGTAATGTAATAATTTGTGGTATTTTTTGGGGTGTCCTTTTGGGGATGAAAGGTCATTATTCAACAATTCATCTTTACAATCATGAATGTATGAGTCCATGTCATTCCACCTCTAATGCTGCTTTCTTGTTACAAGATCTATCACTCCTGCTATGGGAATAAGTGACAATGCCCATTATGACAAAATCCACATTGGCTTTTCTCCTACCGGGACAGCCAGGCAAAGATAATTCCCAATGGCAGATATACAGTTTCTGATTGTCCTCCCTTCCATTGTGAAACCATAAAAAGTCAGAGTACAAGAGAAAATCTGACTAGGCATCATTATAAAACCACTATTTTACATTTTTTATTTTTTGGTAAAGCAAGTACAGTGCAATTTTATTTCCATTTAGTATGAAATAATCTCTGTTTGCCTCTTGGGATCATTTGATTTCTCCTTCTTGCAGTCTCTGTAACTTCTCTCAAACAAAACAAAACAAGCAACACCATTGTGGAGTGAAATCCGCCAGCTGTGCCGCTGGAGATAGGGAGCTTGAGTATTTCCAGTCCTTCCCTGCAAAGTTAGTGTTCCAGATTTGCTGTCTTGAGTCAGTGTGCTGTTCCTCCAGGATAGTACACCTAAAGTGACGCAGCACCCAAGGCAGTTGTGTGATGTTTAGAATTACTATGAGCAGCATAATCTCCTAGTGCCATTTGACCATGTTGTATTATGTTTATCAAGGCATTAACTTTCAGGAAAGAGTAACTTTTTCTTTTTTCCCCTCTCCTCTTCTTCCCTCTCCTGTTCTTCCTTCCCCTCTTCAGTTTTTGAGAAAACATACACATAGTGCTAGATTTTAGTGCTCTGTTGGAGTTCAGATATGTGAGAAGGTTTTCTTCCATTTCAAAAGAGACAGATATCATCAATCTTTTGACTGGCAGCAAACTCAGATTCCCAGTGGTATGTCACAGTGTATGTGGCATTTTGAGGCAGTGGTGCAACTTCCCTCACAGTGAATACTTGCTGGTAGATACTAGCCCTGTTGAGGGAAGGAAGGAAAAGCTCTCATTTATGTGTGGGAACTCACGAACAGTGGATATTGTGTGCATTTCCTATTTCATTTATCAGTGTTTAGGTCCTGGAGAGCCATATTGGTACTGCCAGTATGGGGTTTGGGTACATGGGGAAAGGTAGCACCTGCCCCTTGTGGATGTCTGGTTTCAATTCTCACCTTGCCCATTCCTTACCACTGCAAGGAATGCCAAACCTTTGGGTGCTTTCTCTCCACTGTACACAGATTCACATCTTCTCACAAACAGAATATTAAGGATGAGGGGAAGTCTGTGGTGGGATCAATAAAGAAAGGTGATATAGGTAAAGGGATGTCCCAAGGACGTCATCTTAATGGCGCAGAGTGCAAGAGGAACTGCACTGCTGTGATTACAGAAATAGCTAAGGTGTTATACCTTTTCACTGTACTTCAGGATATTTGTGGAGAAAATATTTAATGTTCAAATTAACTGAAGAATTTTTAGCAAACATATTATGACATTTGCATGACATAAGCAAAGATGATTTACTAATTATTAACATTCCCATGGCCTGTTTTTTGTACCTCTGTACAGTAACACTGTATACTTGCAGTTTTCTTCTAACTTATTTATACTGTATTTTGAAGTTTTGGTCTTTCTAACAGGAATAATTGCATTCTGCATGATAATGTATCTACAGATGTTAATCTGTATACCTTTTCACTCAACTTATCAAGCATAACTGTGACTATATGTTTAAAACAGAAGAATTTAAATAATAAGAAAAACCCAGCTTGTTCATTTTTAACACTGGAATGTTAGTAATGACACAAAACTGGCTTGCTGTGTTGCTGCTTTGTGCTGGAGGCCTGATAGAGTGCCATGAAGAGCTTACTGTTTTAAGCCTAAGGGCTTAACATTAGCAGCATATGACAATTTTCTTATCAGTCTGCTTTGCAAGGCACACAGGGAGGAGGCAGTGGACTGGATGTTGTCATGTATGGGATGCTGTGGTAATTAAGCAACACTGTTCAAGCATGAAGAGTGAAAAAACCAAAGGTTTCAGTGTTAGGCTTCTTACATGATTGCAAAACATGCCAGTGCAAAGCTTTTTTGCCTTGCAATAAGGGACTTTTTATTTTTGAGGGGAAAAAAGCACAGTTATTAAACTCAGCATGGAGACAATCTGAAACAGGATCTTCATCAATCAGATTAACTACTTTCCAAGATGAAAGTAGACGAGGCACAGTGTGAGCCTGAGAAGATATTTATCAAAACCCATATTAATAACCACTTTCAGCCTTCTCCTGACAGTTTCATCTTAGCTTCCATGTTTAACATTTGAGTATCATATGTTTTTGTCAGGATGAGACTGCTAAGAGCATCAATTAATTAATTCCTCTGAAGTATGACTTGGAAAGGTAATAAAGTAACATTCCCTAAGGCCAGAACCAGTAATGGTAAGCAGCATTCTGGTGCTTTGCAATTCGTTACTTCAGAAAGAAATTAAAAGCACAGAATCATTTCCACTTTTAAAAGCAGAATATATTCAACTTTATTTTAATAAAATTGCTGAAAGGGATCCATTTTTTAAAATAATATTTTCGAAGCAGATAAAGAATGTTGCTGCTTTTTATTTGTTTTATTTTAATAGAAAAAAGTAGAATGCCTCTGGCAAAATAAGAGGCAAAAGAGATGACTGGAATATGTCTTAACACTGTTATTTATTTGTTATCATTATTATGATTTGCCTTGTTATTTGGGTCTTACTGTTCTGTTCTGGAATTTTAACTGTGGGGTGAAGGAAGCCTGCTGACAATACAGAGAAATTAACCCTCTCCTTGTTTCTCCTGAAATTCTGAGAATTTCAAATGTACCATGGCTTATTCATCCTTTCCTCTGGTTAAAACCTGCAAGATTCTTTTTTCTTTTACTCTTTTTTTGCCTTGTAAGTAGTGGAAGAAAAGCAAGTACAAAGAGCCATTTGGTGACATGGGAAAGCATTAAGATAGCGTTTTTTGGTGTTTTTAAAATCAGAAGCAGATAGTGATTGAACTTGGATACCTTGCTTTAATCTTGCAAAATATATGCACTCTTTTACTTCCACATTCTTTTAGTCCCACCACAAACAAAGCAATGCATCTATACAAAAAGACATCTTACATGTATGTAAACTGTTGGCAACAGTAGCTCTTTTCTTACTGCCTGTGTGGAATGACAGCCTGTATAATTAGTGTGTCCTAATGACTGCATGAGCCAGATTAAAATATTTTGCTTACCAGTTACTAAATAAATGTCTCCACACATTTTATATTAGTGTATTTTAGTCTGGTCTTGTCAAAGAATGAGATTCAGGTGGTCATACTCTACATCTGGTATGTAAAGTGTGCAAATGTGTGTCTGTGATACCTTTGCCTATCTATTCTCTTTTGTAACTTCTGCATCCTTTTGGGATAGTTCTGAAGACATTTATGTTCATGGGAACTAACTTCTTGCCTCCAAAGAGAGCTAGAGAGGCAGTCACTCACTGCAAAACAGGCTGAGAATAAGAATATTGGTGAACTTTCTTTGATAAAGATAGCAAGGCAAGGATGTTCTTTCTTTTCCCCACAAGAAGAAGTCAGAAAGTCTTTCCCAAATACGAAATGCTCCTGGCATCCTATAAGAGCTATGTTGATTTATGTTCCTATTCTAAATGTTGCGACTTCATCTGGACACCATCATTCAGGGACAAAAGACCAAGTGAGCCCTGAGTAGTGTCATCTCCCTTCCTCAAGATTGGAGGCCAGTAGTCTGCAAGCTAGGCCTCCCAACAGACAGTTGGTTATCGTTTCCGAAATCAACTTGTTTCTAAGGAATATGGGGTTTTTTTTTGGTACAAATATATGAGATAATCAAATATCCATTAAAAAACTCTTGTCCTTTACATGGTGAAGGCATAAATTTGACCTCCTCGAACCTTCAAGGAAATAAAATTTTTCCTCCTTCAAGGGAGAAAAAAATCTATCTGCTTCATTTTTCACACTGGGAGTGAAAATGACTCAGCCATCCTCTTCCTCAGCTGGAAAACCAACTTCTTAGATTTTATGGAATCTGGAAGAGAATAAAACCCCAAAACCAAACCACCATCCATGATATCTGTATTCAGCTGCAATTTTTTCACTGTCATTCTAACAACGCATGTGACCATTCTATAGAGATCTTGTAGCACCATCCAGATATGTTCAAAATAGATTGCAGGGTCTGCAAAGAACTTGCTAAGTTCTGACTAATAAACAGCTGAGCAAAGTATTTAGCATTTGCAGCAGGAAACTCAGACTGGAAAAAATCACCTCTGGCAAGTAGAGCTCTGTGTCAATTCCCCTGACCATGGCCAATCTTACTGTCTGATGTAGATGTTGCTTGTTCCTGGTCTTCTGAGAGTTATTCCAAAATGGCCTGTGGGGCCTCAGGTTGCCTTTGTTCATCAGCCTTTTTGTTGCCCTTGGGATGGGACTCAAGTAAATACAGAAACTGGAGAAGACAGACTGTAAACAAAGTTAACAGAATGCAGAATTTTCTTACAGAATAAGTTTGACTTACTCTGCAGAAAAATTCCGTTAACTCTTTTCGGAGGTGTTGGATGCTTCTGCTTGGTTCTCTTTCATTATTAACAGATATTGCTGAGGATTTATATTTGATTGGTGAAAGTGTTTATGTTTGGATATGTGCACATGTAAATTTGGAGGCTATTTTTTCTTTTTTCTGAAAAATATTTCTTTTCATGAAATTTTGTGCTGTGCTCCACAGGGTCACTGGGACAGGTCAAATACATGATCAAAAATATCTTCTTCTTTCTTCTGTTTTGAAAACATTTCCCTGCTGTTTGCTGACTATCAGTTGTGGTTGCTTTGTGTTACTCCTAAAGCCTGAAACTGAAGATCAGCAAAATGCTGTTAACACACTCATACAGAAAACTAAAAAAAATAAGAAAATTAAGTATTTCTTGAAGTCTCTTTTTCTATTACTGAGATGTTGAGGTTATATGTGCATTTCATGAATATGTATGTGGGTAGCAGCTCAGTATTGTCTAGTGGAGCTGCAATACTTAAGATACTGTTGTGTCTTTATAGTCAGTGATTACGGTCTGATAGGTCATAATTAATGACCATAATAATGTAGGCTATAATTCTTTAGAAGACCTGAATAGATTTATTTTGTTTAGTTTTTCATCCTGTGAAGGTCCAATGATATTCAGGATCATTTGTGCAGCAGTGTTTGTATACTCTGTTAGCAAATAAATTTAGTTTATGGTGATTTCAGTCCAGGTCAGGTTACAGGGTCTCTCTGGTATTTCGAGTGATTCTGTAAAGTTCCCCTCTGAGCATTATCATTCTGTCTGAGAACCTGCTGACTGACAAAGAACATAATTTTGATGAGTCAAAATGGATGCTTCCTGGTAAACAGCTCTTTTCCAGTGCTGTTTAAAGCCCAGGTTTTGAGTGAGTCACTAAGGGTGGCCATACTTTCAATAAATATTCTGCTGCCCTATTGTTGTATTGAAACACTTTCTACAAGCAAGGGTTTGGTAGCTTCACGTTATAATCTAGTAAAACTGGCCAATTCAGAAAAAGATCTGCAGTCTTTCCTTACATTTGCATGGGTCTGTTTTCAGTGTTCTTGTCCTTAGGCAGAGTCTTAAGTGGAAGAGAGTTTGTCTGAGATAACAGGACTGTCATTGTGACTCACACAGGACTTTTTGGCATCTTTTCTTTCCTCCCTATCAAACTTCCTTTTCTGCCGTTATTCTTATGTTATTTTTATTTTTAAATTTACTGTTTCTCATTATTTCACTGCTTAGGATAGTCTGCAATCCACCTGGCCCTACTGTGGCTCTGTATCACAACTGAAATGAGAAGAAACTCATGAGGTTTGTATTTATGTATCCTGCTTATTTTTTATAGCTTGATGTGCCTTTTTTACTTCCCTATGGTTTTGAAAACTCAAATGGAGTTTCTTTATTCTTTTGCTTCTAGTTTGCTTACTGACCTCTGGCACTCATGCTTAGAATGACATGAATTCCTTTCCAAAGTGACATGATGGTCTGCACATGGAAGTTTCATGTATTCAGCTGTAAAACTACAAAGAATCTACTTACTGCCATCTTGCACAGGAACTGAAGGTTGTCCTGTACTTTTGGAGAAACAATGTCCCACTGCTTACTTTTACCAGTAAATAATCTATGCCCAGAGAGGAACAGAATTTTTAAAAAACAGGAACTTAGAGAGATATTGCCAGTAATGAAACAAAATAATTTAATTGTAATACCCAATTTAAAAGATCCATGAACCCTCTAATTCTCTCAAAAACAATAATTTTGTATTGGTGAACTTTTGAGAAAAATTCACTAATTATGATTCCTGCCAGAATCAATAACAAGGAATAAAATGGAACGTCCCGGTTGGTCATTAGAAATTGTATTCCTATCAGTTAAAGTATTGGAATTAGACTGTATTTTCAGACAAACTATTGGTCTCTGTTAAACAAACTTTAAAAGTAGCAGGCGACCACTACTGATATGTCCTGGCTGAAAACATTTCACCTGAAGGAATTAGCCCATGCTCCTTGGACCCAGAATTATAATGCCATCTGGCAGATATTATTTCAACACCAAGTTCTTAATGAGATAAGGTCGAGCCAAACATGGATTCAGGGTAAAAAAGGGTTTAATAATCTTTTATTCATTATAGTGAACATTTGCATAAACTTTATGAGAACAGTTATTACAAGAAACTTTTCACCTTCTAGCATTTTTTAAAATAATGTGGCATATAGCCTTTTCTAAAACATCCATAGTATTTTAATTTCTGTTTTTTCCCCCTATATTTAGATTCTTGTACTCATCATTCAAGATTCAGATTTTTGTTTAAAAAATTGCATTATGTCACACACAACTAAACACATTTTAAAATCTAAGGCAAGTAATAGTGGAATATTGTAGATCCAACATTCTCATTTCCAATCAATGTAAGTTAGAACAGTTAAATGTTTGAAAATTTCAACTCTGAAATCCACCTACCCCTTGTGTTATGGAATTGGGCATATTGTTATAAGCAGACAAAGGTAAGTTTGATTTCTAGGGATGCATATATATGTCTTTACACGCACACATCAAAGTCAGTAATTGGCTCAAACCTAGATGGCCACCCAGTATAACATGACTAAGATACAGCAGTTCTTTTACACTGTGTCACACAAGGAACAGTACTATGAGAAACATGCCTGCTTGCTTTCAACTTCTTAGCCATGATAAAGGCTGAGGGCAGTCTTCTGTGAAATTTCAGGTGAAACAAATAAATTTAAACAAGAGATCTTGTGCAGGCATATCATAGACACTGTCTAATGTAGCTGTGAGTATTTTCACTGCCCACATAATGGAAAGGCTCTGATTAAGATTCATCTTGCTGTGTTATATGTAATGCGTCTGCCCATATTTGAATTAATTGTGTAAGTCTCATTAGGGTCAATGGAGGTACAGCTAGTATAGTCAATGGCATCTAGATAGCAGTTCATCTTGTCCTAAATTTGATAAAATGAATTTTCTTTAAACTTCATTAACTGTAATTATTATCTCCTCAAGACTATAATGGAGTCCACACAGTAATATCCTGTAGACAGGATAGATGGTAGACATCTAGAGTAAGAATTTCATGCTCTCTGCTGTTCTTCATCACTATGAAATCTGGTTGAAATACTGATGACTCAAAGGCAATTCAATACAAGAAGAATATTCAGGTTACAAAAATCTTCACAGAGGAGTAGTACTTTATCATTGCATCTCTGTTTGACTAAACAGGAAACAACTGTGTAGAAAACAACCAATTTCTGTTTGCTCTTTTAGATTTGTGAAGAAGCCTCAAAATCCTTTTCTCTCCATATCCTCATACAGTTGTTAAGGGTAGATGTTTATCCTCAAATTTGAAGGAACTTTGCCCACTGTGTGTGTTTCCTAGGTGTTTTGTTCAGAACAAATAGCATAACAAAATGACCAGGTCTGTAGGTCACTCACAGCTACTTCATTACCCTTCACTGCTGACTTGCCTTTTCATGTTGTGTTGTCTTCAAAGATTCTGAGCTTACAGAGCCTAAACAAACTACTACAATCACCTAATAAGCCCTTCTAACAGGACAGGCCATGATATTTCCCTGAACAATAACTGCTTCAACCTGGACCACCTCTTGATTTAAAAATTGGTGAAAAAAATCTGTGACTGTCATAAATAAATAGTTCTAGATAAACCTTCCCTCTTATTTCCCATATGAACCTTTCTAGGCTTTATAGTGATCTAAGTAGTGTGCTAGTACAGAAAGCTGTCTATTGTCATGTTTTCTTCCTTTGACATATAATTATAGATGGAACAAGATTAGCAAGGGCTTTCCTGCTGACTAGGTATGTAGAGTATCTGGCAGAATGTAGTGTCCTTTTACAAGTGGTCTTATTGGAGATGTTTTATGTCAGATAAATGATTAAATATTTATCAGAGTGGGGCCTTTGGTCCCTGTTTCTTGTTTCTCAAGGGTATACACTGACCATTGGGTCCGTCTTTAAGTGGCTGGCTGAATGGATTATTTATATAGAATGTTACAGTGCTAAAGAAAGGGTATGATAGATCCTATTTCCATAGCCAGAATACTCAGTTGGAATGTAAAAATGTCCTGGTCTGAGTTGGTCAAAGGAGGACCTTAAACTAAAGGACCCATGTGCACAGGTAACTACACAACTACCAAGCTATGACTACTCTGGGTGAGGTCTTTTTTCTTTTGTTGGGATAAAAATTCCATTATACCTAAAAACCTTTTCCAATGCAAATTAATTCCTGCTGTGTTAATTTTAAAAGTTTTAATTTAGGAGAAATAGCATTTTCTCCCATAGAAATGGCTGTTGAAAAAATTTCAATCTGTTGTTTTCAAGCTATCGCTATTGATAACAATCCCCTCTTTACACAGGAGAAATTGAGTTGTTCTGTTATCTTCTTGGTCTTGATTCTCCTCAGAGGGAGTATAAGGAGGCAGATCAGGGCAGAATGTTTTGTTAGTTATTTTCCAGTAACTTCACACAGAAATATAATATATTCCCTCTAAATTCATAATTCCTTGTCTTTGAAAATTTTCTATTTTCAGTGGCAAAACAATTCTACTCTTTAAACTAAATTCAAGATAATTACTTCTTGGCAGAATATAAGATGAGAAGTTTGTGATTAAAAGCATAATGCCAACATACATGATTGCCAAATAATGATTTCCAGTCTCAAACTTTTCTATGCGTATTGATAATTTCCCTTTTGGGAAAAAGATTAATATTCAAAACTCCTATTGAAAATACTTGTACAGTTAAACACTGATGCTGGTACAGGCACTGCATAAAGATAGAGGGCTACCCTTTGCCTCAAAGAGCTTCCTGTTTGGGTAGAGAGTGGGTTAACAAACATATGGGGACAGTAGTGTGCTAAAGCATATGCAGTTACCTGCAAATATAGGTCATATCTCTATGTCATATTTCACTTTGTATAAAAATACATTTCTTCAATGTATTCTTCAATTATTCAATCACTTTGCATTGCCTTTAAAAAAATCTTAATACTCCCAGTGCCCCAGAGTTAGGTATCATGGTGGGTTTCAAGGGAATAAATGGTAGTAACTTTTCAGATTTGTTTTATAGGGAACACCTTGGAAGAGAGTAGCTACAGTTTATCTCCGTGACAGCTTTTGCCCCCTGCTGCCTCACTAAAACTTGCCTGCCAGTGGGGTACCCATGAGGGAAGGGGCACTGCAATTTTCCATGCAGTGGAAGCAAAAGAAGCACAAAGAAAAGGCACAAAAGTACGTGCTTTTGTGGCCACATTCCTGGCAGCGGGGAGATGGGGCAAAGGGAGGTGCAGTGTCAGCAAGTCAGCGCTGGCCTCCTGTGACCTTGGACCTTTCATGGTCATCATGGTCAGGGAAATGCTACCGAGTAGATTAGGCCAAATGCAGAGTTATATCTGCTGCACTGAAACCCAGAAAGTGTGCCTTTCTGTCATTATCTTTCATCCCCTGGATCTAATAAAAACTTATGTGACGAGTCTAACACCTTATCACACAAAATGCTGTGGTTCTTCGGAATTTTCTGTCCAACAGAAATTATTCTTTCCTAATTTTCAGATTATGTTGATTTGGAAAGAACGGCATTTAAAATTTTAATTTCAGATTGTGGATTCTTCTAGTGAGGCTCTCAGTGAGATTGGCTAATATGCTGTTGCTGATCTGCATGTTACATTGTCGCATACTTGCATGCTGTCATTCTCTTTGTTCTCCATCCCTTCAAGATATAGCACTTAGGTTCTGTGCTGTAATATGGTCCCAGGTGGAGATTTCTTTTATTCCAAAGGTTTGGTTTCATAAGAAAAGCTTAAGGGTGTTCTTAAACTCTACATAAGGAAGGCTAGACATTACATGCCTCAGCTTCTCTGCTGGAGAATAAAATCACAAAACAAAGTTCCCAGACAAACTTCAGATAAATTTCAGTTGCTATTAATTTTAATTTTTCCATGCTTATAGTTAAAGGTAATATTTGTGTTTGTCAAGTTAGTCTTTGATGGTACATGACACTAAAAAAAGCGCAGTATTTTGACTGTTTACTCTAGCCTTAAATTTGCCTTGGTTTACCTTCTCTTTACTGTGTTTCACGTTTTCATGTCTGATCCATTTCCATTCTATATGAGCTGTTCTGGGAGAGCTGACAGATCCCTCTAGAGCAGACAAAATCACAGCTGAATCTTTAAGGTTTACTTCTTTCTGCTTTTAATGAGGTGTTGGGGGTGGTGGGCAGCCTGGAAAAGCAGGAAGAGACATCTACAGCTATCTGCCTTTGGTGAGAAGATGTGACAAGGGAGCTTTGGTAAGAAGTATCCATAAAGGGCTCATCTTTCAATATGGGTGGTGAGTCCCGGGACATAATGGGTGTTCAGATTGATCAGAAAAAACAGTACAAAATGAAAAACATCTAGACTTCTGCAACCCATATTGACCATGAGAAGAACTTTTGTACTGTATGACTTTCCAATATTTTATCTGAATTAATAAATTGTGGAGGAAGGACATGAAAAGATGCATTGACATGATGTTCCCCACTCCTGTGCTAGAAGGAAAAACAGTGGCTGTAATAACCCTCACTAAGACTGGGAAAGAGTTGCAGAGATTCAGAGAATAAAGAAACAACAAAGAAACATCAGAATCTTTTGGGAAATTAAAATGAAAATACTTGGTAAAAGAGAAAGCAAACAGTGAGACATCATTAATATGTGGTGAAATATCCTGTCACAGTATACTGTACAGTTAACCTTTTTGAACCACTGGAGATTTATTCTAGTTGGTTAAATTTGAATCATTTAGCAAAGCTTAGAGATCAAATAACTAACATAACCAGTGAATACCATTTACAAACATCAAACTCAAAAAGACTTTAAAGTCTTTTCAAATTTGTGACATTCTGCCCTTTTGTCACTACTTTCAAAATGTGTGAACATGCCCATTAGTATTAGCTGAATCTTATCTAGTTGGTAATTTTTTTCTGGGTATGCTTTAAAAATTCTACTTCTGTTGATTTTATCTTCATTAATAATTTTGTGGTCTCTGCTGTCATAACCTGAGCAAATTTCAGGCATTCTCTGCTTAGTCATTTATATACCTCAAACTTGAATACCAGAGATTCACATTGGCAATAACTAACCAGTCCCCTGAAACTGAAAATGTTAATAGGCGCATTTTGGTTATTTTTTTGCTTTTCACTGTTATTCATGACGTGCTAAAACTTCGGATCAATGTGTAGGCTTTCACCACCTTTAGCTCATGAAGATAGTATTTTAAGTTGTAGTAAGGAGTTATTTCTTGATATTAAACAAGAATTAAATACTGCGTTTGGTATATGTACAGATACAGTCTTTTATACATGCACTAAATTTCAAAACCATTATTTAACTTTTTGATAAAAGAAGAATCTCTAAGTCTCTGCAGATTCTGACCTGACTTTACTGTGGCCATACAGAGCAGCAATAGCAGAATGTCAGTACTATCCAGTGTGATTATGGGCAGTGTTAAAGTGTTACAATGATGTCTTCATATGGTTAGCTGCCTTTCAGTTCTCCAGTCAACGAAACAGACATTATGCATTCAAGTAGGATTACACATCTGGAGGTCTGGGCAATAGTTACAAGGGATCAGACTTATTTTCTTATAGCAACTTCAACTGAGAGGATTACTAAAGCACTGAGTTGGTTTCAGAAGACTAGGATTTATTCCTTACTACCTGTATCACTTTGGGCAATTCACTTAATTTTCCAGTGCTTCAATTCTCTGCTCAGAAATGGGGACAAAAATGCTTCTTACCTGACAGGTATTTCAGACGTATACACCGCAAAAGGAAACAATGAGTGCATATAGTGAGTGACTCTCTGTTAAGGGGCACTCGGGTGCTCATCTGCAGGCCTGACAGGGAGTCACAAGAGGTGTGCTGCCTCCTGGGAGCTAAGGTCTGAGATGATGCCAAGAGGGTGACACAACTTGTCAAGAGCACAGACCTACTATCCATTGCTACCCTTTTATGTGGGAACAAATGACATCCAGAACCTGGACAGAATCAAGGAAGACTACAAAGCTCTGGGTATGCACGCAAAGTATTGGTGCCCAAGTTGTCTTTTTTTCCATTTTACTGGTTAGAGAAAAGGGTGCAGCCAGAAATAGATGTATTATACAAATCAACTTCTGGCTTAGTGGCTGGTGTTTTCTTGAGGGTTTTGGCTTTTATGGCAACAGGACATACTTTGATGACTAAAACTTATTACAAAGGGATGGAATACATTTGTCTAGAAGAGGCAAGGGCACCTTTGGCAGTAGGATGGCCAACTAGATGAGGTGGGCTATAAATAGAAGGACTTGGGGGGTGGGGTTCAAAGTGGCAATGCTCATACCGTTGCAGCCAATTTGGGAATAAGCCAGGCCAGCCAGAGCAATGACAAATGTTGCTTAATTGCGTCCCAAGATGAACACCAGAAGACCAACCACCTCAGTTGTATGTATACCAATGCACCCAGTCTGGGAACAAGCAAAAGGAACTGGAGCTCCATGCCTAGCCCAAAATTTATGATATCCTAGAAATAACCTAAACATGACTGGAGGATCATGGTGGATGGATATAAACTGCTTCATGAAGACAGGCTGGAATGAAGAAGAGAAGGGACCATGCTCTATGTTAAGGGGAACCTTGAATTTATAGAAGTCAAGTATGGCAATTGTGGAAGTCCTATCAAATATCTCTGAATCAGAGGGGTTGTCTCTAAGAAGCATCTTACATTAGGCATTTGTTACTGAGCTTCAAACCAAGATGATAAGGCCAATGAAACAATATTTGTATAAGTTGGGTAAGCTTTGAGTCAGTGGAACCTGGTTCTTATGAGGGATTTCAACTAACCAGACATTTGTTGGAAGAAAAATACAGCAGCCCAGAAGTCATCCATCAGTATTCTGGAATCCATAGAGGATTGCTTCCTAATGCAAATGTTAAATATGCTAACCAGGAATGAAGTACTGCTGGGCTTGCCTCCTACAAACCAAGAAAACCTGCTTTGTAACGTCTTGGTTCATGATAGCTTTGGTTGCACATTATGTGGTTTTTGGGATCCTACTGAGTGCACTGAAGGTTAGTGCTAAGACAAGGATTTCAGATTTTAGAAGAGCAAACATCAGTTCACTCAGAGGTCAGTTGGAAATGATTCCATGGGAGCATTCATGTAGGATAGAGCTGCTAGAGAATGCTGTGAGTTTTTTAAAAATGTTCTCCTGAAAGCACAAAAACAGTTAATGCCCTTTAAAAGTAAGGGTAGTAGGTGGTGCAAGATACTCCAGTTCTGTTTCTACTTTTTATTTACATACATGAAAAATTCTTTCTTAGTTTTTGACATCTCTGGTCAGTTTCAGTTTTAGCTGATCTTTTACTTTTCTGTGTCTCCTCACACCCTGGTTATGTCCTTATATTCTCAATGGGTATTCATCCACTTTTCCATCTCTGCTATTCTTCGCTTTTGTTTTTGAGCAGACTCAGAAACTGACAGTTAAGCTACTGGTGTGAACAGTGTCCTGCAGCAAAGAAAGCCAACAGAATGCTGGGCTTCATCAACAAGGACTTCACCAACAGACTTAAAGAAGTCATTGTCCCATTCTACACAGCACTTGTCAGGGCACACCTGGAACCCTGTGTACAGTTTTGGCCCCTGGTATGCCAAAAAATTGTGAGCAGGCTGGAGAGGGTCCAGAGGAGGGCCACAAAGATGATCAAAGGAGCAGGAAGCCAGCTGTATGAAGAAAGGCTGAGATAGCTGGGTTTGTTCAGCCTTGAGAAAAGAAGGGTTAGGGGAGACCTTATCAACACGTTCCAGTTTTTAAAGGGTGGCTATAAAGCAGATGGAAACTGCCTTTTTACAAGGAGTCACATGGGAAAAGCAAGGGGTAATGGCTACAAGTTACTCCTGGGCACAAAAGGAAAAAAAAATCATGATGAGAACAGTCAGCTATTGGAATAATCTCCTCAGGAAAATAGTGGATTCTGCAACACTGGACACTGGAAGATCCAGCTGGACAGGGTGCAGGGTCATCTTGTCTAGTCTGTGCTTTTGGCAAGACATGTCGTGCCAGATTATCCTTGAGGTCCTCTGCAACTTGGTATTTTATGATTCTATGATGTCAGTACAGCTTTTTTCTTTTTTTTTTAATCTTGAACTAGGAATTACACTGTAAGTCTGACCTATATTGATATTTTTCAGGGCTGGTATGAACAGATGCACAGATATTTTGGAAAAGATATTTTGGAACTGAGCATCCTAACAGTCATTTTGTTGGCTGTTTTGTATTTCTTCTTAATCTTGTTATATTTGTGAGTTTACTGACACTAGGACAATTAGTACTCACCCAGTCAAAGCTCCTGCTAAAGTCAGTGGAGCTCATAGTGAGTGGGAGTTATTATTGGATGTTTTTGTTATTTATGTTTACTTCAATTTTTTTTCTGCTCATTTTCCACTCAAAATGAATGAATTTATAGGGGGATTGGATTATTAAGAAACAAATAAAAAAGATTTGAGTGTATCCTGACTTTGTGTTTTAGGGAGGCAACTACCTGAGGAAAAAAATCTACAAATCCAGTATGCTACACATAAAGGAGGTCAAGATCTGGAAAACTGTGTTTACAGTTAAAGTTACAGTTAAAAGTCAGTTGAACAAGTAGGCCCAATCAGCAAAATTCTCTTTTTCCATATTTTTTTAAACAAACTTTTAATTAACTTACATTAGTTTTGTAATGTGTCTCCTTTGATTTTTATGGTGAGCATACCTGAGATATATATTAGAATATTTTGCTTACTTCACATCGAGTATTGATGCTTCCTAAAGTTTATTAAATACTGCAATTTATGACATACAGTGAAGGACAAGAACTTAAGTGTGCAGATATGTGACTTTGAAGTTACCATGTTTTGAATTGACCTGGTCAGTGGAAAGTCAGACAAGAAAGAACATTGTTGAAGTGATACATTCCCTCCTTACCAACTCCTCATTTGGTTTTTCCAATCTTGAAAGCCAGCATCAGGGTAAGTTCCTAATTTTAAAATAGTTCGCTACTTGGTACTTAACCAGGTTTGATTCCATCATCAATGGAGGTGTTTTCTTTTAGATTTATTGATCTAATGTTACAAAGAAAGGAGGTTTTTGCAGGTTGCCTAGTCTATAAAACGTTGTATCTTGGAGAAGATGATGGCTTTTTTTCGAGAATAACAGGTTAAGAGACAATGTCTGTTGTTGGAAGTTTATGTTTCTTCTCACTTCTGTTTGTACATGTCATACAGCAACACAAGAGCAAAAGGATTTTCAGGATTAGTAGTTCAGCTGAAAGGTGGGTCACTGGATTATAGACCTGCAGAGGGCCAAGTAGAATTTTTTATAGATTTTTTTGAGGTTGTTTTGTTGATGAACACTGTAAGAAAAAATCATGCTCAAACTTTATTTTCAATGCTTCTTATTTTGTTGCGCACAATTCACATTTATTAGACATACTAAAATTAGAGTTGGAATATGGTCTGGTGTTGAAGAAAATAGGCAAGGTAGAAGAATTTTCACCCATGCTTTCTACTTATTATGAAATGAAACCTACAGTAATTGAAATCTAATTGGCAGAACCTGTACACATTATAGGCTTTTCAACAAGAGCCTAAAAGAATATAAGTATTTCCATTTCTTTAATATTTTCTTTCAATTCTTTGCATTTCTTAGTACATTTCTACTTCTGTGGTATATGTAGTTTTGTACAAGTACTTAAAGAATTCAAATCCAGTTAAACTACAATGATCATGGTCATTGCATGTGATCTATAAAAATTAGAAATAAAAATTTGCAACCAAGGCAGATTTTGGTCATCAGGGCCAAATAAATGAGCATTTTGGGATAAGACAAGGCTCAGAATAATGTATTATAGATTATATATTAGATATTATAGATAATATATCAAGTACACGTGTATTCCATACTCACATGTATACTAGTATAATAAAATAAAATTGTCATAGATAATGGAGTACAGAATGTCCCACATGAAATTCAGGCAACTGGTTATGCTCAGACACACAGTAAACATCTGCAGAACAGTAAGAGCTAGACTGGTCTTAAGAGTAGGACCACTGCATTTTTATATGTCATCTCTCCTCTTTCTAAGGCAGCTATGAGGCATCTGATGTACCACTGTAAGGATCTGAGTAGAATCATGGAGCTGAAGTTCAAGCATCCTTGTAGAAAGTGGGAAATACTTAGTTCCTCTGCCTCTCTACACACCCGATGTGGAGTTGGTTGAAAAAACGAGGAAGGTATGCTGTAGTACCAGAAGAAGTACTGAAAACTAATAGCATTAACATTGTATTTCCTGGAAACACTTTAATTCCAGTGCTGTCTCTGAGGCAATGTACCTATCTAGAACACCCTCCAATGGGCAACAACACTTTCTGTACCTTAAACTTTAGATACCATGTCCAGCCCCATGTCCAAATATTTTTTGAAAAGGTGACTACAAAACAAAGAGACTAACAACTCAAATTCAATTCACCATCAAGAAGCACATCTTCAGGTTCTAGGACTACCAAAACAAATCAATTGAACAGTGTTCTTCATTGTGGATAAAGAGAGTTTTCTGGAAAACAGGAACACATTGCAGCTATATTTCATAATACTATAAGTCTGGAGTTTACATTTTATTTGAAAGGAAGATTTTTCAGACAGCTAGTCTGAAAATAGCTTTGGCATGCAAGTATTGTAATACACTGGTGGGTTACTTTCAACACTTTGAATGTATTATTAATCTTTTCTCTCTTTCATTTAAGATTTTAATTATTTTTTGACACATCTCAGTGCATCTATTAGGTTAGGCAAAAAAACCTGACAACATCAAAATGCACTCTAATTGGATATAACTAACAAGTAAATATTTAATATGCTGTATATGGACTGTTTTTGAAAACTATGGTCACATCTAACTCATAAAGAATATATTATTGCATGATTTATTTCATGTGAGATCAGAATAATTTTTTTTTTAATCTAATCTGTGCACACAAGGTACCAGGAAATTCAACTAATAGTGGTTAAAAATAAATGGCAATTTACAGCTACATCAGCTATGTAAGATATGGCATAACTGAAATTGTAAACCAGATGTAAAGACTTAAAGTTGTGAGGTATATATTGGTTTTTGTTGCCAAGCTACACCTGCAGTTAATTCATGCTTAATTCCTCTAGTACTAAATATTTGCCGTTTGATCCTGTAACTGTACTCTAGTTCTCTGGTAAAGTAGTCATCTCCTTCCTACTCATTATAAGGCAAAACTTTCTAAACAAAACAATTCTTGATGACTAGTTCTGTTCCACTTCCATTCTTCAACTTCTCCAAGCTCTTTGAATATGTTAGATTTACATTTTTGATGGCTTTATTTTAAAGCAAATTTCTTAAGACGATAAAGAAAGGACATTCTTGTCATATCCAATTAATCAGAGTGGAACTGGAAAAAACATTAACAAAAGACAATTGGTTTCTTTCTTTCTCTCTTTTAATGAACTTTAACTAGTCATTGGCATTTTAATCCAGAGATAGCTGGGAAGAATTCCTATGTGTTCCTTGATTACTAAATTCAGAATAAAAGGAAATACCAAACAAAAAACCCCCAAACCCCTACCACCTCCAAAAAAGCCCCACCCCAAATACTTTAACACTTTATTTCAAAGGTAAAAGAAGTAATATTAGCTCCTGAATATATCAAAGTATTCTGGTCCATACATCTGTTTTACTTTCCTCATAGAAAAAAGAGGCTGGGCATAAAGATTCACTGAGTCTCCTAACCAATACTTTGCATATTCATATATTTGATGTACACAATGCAAGTATGGCAAACCTGTTCTTTTGAGCAAGACCCAGGCAACATACACAAAGGTAAGTGTCACTAGCCATGGAAGCTCTGCAGTTATTCAAACTAGAGGTTTCAAGAACTGTGAATGTTTTGTAATTAGCTTTGTTATCTGGAAGAGGGGACTGTAGCACGTACAAGGGAAGGCAACTGCAGATTAATATCCACATATAATTACTGTCCACATAAATTATTTAGCAATAAAATATGTTCAAGTAGTTTCTCAGGTCATTTAAAGCAAATTAATGAAGCAGATGTAACAAAGAAAATCATAAACCCAGTTAAGCTTACACACCGGCAACAAGAAGATGCTCATTCATTTGATACACAGCCATTGTTTTGTGACTAAAGCAAAACTGAGACAGAGTAATAAATATGTGCATTATTATAACAGTAGAAAAACTTTCTCACTTCCATGATCAGCCTTTTACCCTTTCTTACTTTGATTTTCTTCTGCTGCTAATGTACTTTATCTTTCAGATCAATTGAGCTCCAGTTCCCTGTTATGGTATGACTTGCTCCCACATACTGAGCTTGTATGTGACCTAGAATTTCTTGAGCGAAATAGCAGATTTATCTCTGTAACATTCAGAGACTGTACATATTGCTAAGCTGGGGGCAAAGGAGAACTTCTAGAATAAATTTCATAGCAGACTATGACATTATGAACAGATCTATGCATGTTTAAGTTGCTAGAAGCTGTTTTAAGGAATGGCTAGCAGGTAGGTGTAAACTGTAGAAGGTGATAAATGCTTTCCTTTCATCGACTCTTAGTCGACTGCCCTTTGAGGCCACCAGGAAGCCAGGTCTGAAGACAGAACATTATTCAGTCTCAGGAAATGATGAAGAACTGCATTTCTAGTCGCCATCTGGTGGTTTCCTGTACAATGGCAAGTAATTTGGGAAATTTAGTGCCAGTTCTGGTGTCATGAGATTATTTTTAAGGATTGAACCAAGTGCAATAAATAATGCTATGAGCAGTTCACTGTCATCCCAAGATGTCAAGATTTTCCCACATATTGCTTACATTTTTTTTTTTTTCTTTTATGGAGATCTTTTTCTGATTTTTTTCAGGTGTTGACATAAGTGCTTAAGATCAGTTCTCTTATATCTACATTTATTCACTTGTGTGAATTACAGTGCACCATATCTTTTGGCCCTTCATCTTTTATTCAGGAAGTGTCTTGGAAGCAGAAAGGACACTATGTGGAGATTACCTTCTCTCTTGGTGTTGACAGCCATGTTTCTAGTCTTCAAACATGATGAAGTCAAAGGACTCCTGAAATCCTATTTCCATATAGGCAGGTTGTTACACTGAGAGATGCAAGAAAAAAGCCCAAAGCATAATCACCGGTTGAATTTTTTACCGGACCTTCAGTCCCCCCGGAAAGATTGAGATTTCGGTATTGAAGAGGGTGGTTCATCACTAGTCAGTAACTAAAGGAAGGGACTGGTGAGCCATAGCTGGGCTATTGATTTACAGTCAGTGCAAGTAGATTAGGCCTTCTTCATCTAGTAGAGAGGTTGTGGGAAACTTGGAGCAGAGGCAAGGGACTAACCATTGAGGTTAGAGACTTGGGGTATCAGTAAGACAGATGTGATAGCACTTTGTGGGATAACACACACCAAACTGGGAGAGTTTAGATAAAATCAGAATTCAAGGCAAAAGCTAAGCAGTGGGATAATAATAATAAACCACATTTAACCACTCCTGGGTAGAGAGTAATAGTAAGTAAAGAAAACAAAAACACGCAACTGCAATCTGCCAAAGAGCATCTTTTGTTCAGATATTACCAGTTATGACTTTAGACTGAAAGAAACCTTTTTGAACACATTGTTCTGCCTCCAATTTGTGTACAAACTTGTAGGTATCAGTACCCTTATACATTAAAGAAGACTGTTAATGAACATAATATCTGAATGTGAGGATGAGTTTTATGGTTGTGAGAGAATGTGGTTGTTTGTAGCTAAACAGCCCGGACTCTGTTTATTGTCCAAATATTTTTGCCTATAATTACTACAAGATTTTATCAATGTAAGAAGTGGAGCAAATAGGAAAAAACTACACAAACATAATAGAACTGTGTATCTCCTTCTTGACATTCATTATCATAAATAAAAAGAAACTTTTGAAAACAGAAGTATTTGCAATATAACAGAGAAATTCAGTCTTTACATAAGCAGTTATTTTGTATAGTGTCAATATGCATCAGGCTTGATATTGTTTCAGTGGAATAAAGACATATTATTTAATGATTTTTCTGCTTCCTCTTTTTGCATCCTAGCATAATTTTCCCTTGAAATAATTTTCAGTCATAATTTATTGAGAGTCCTAATAATCTTCTGCTCTTTCACACTGATTCTAACAGGGTTCTGACCTGAATCCTCATGTGTTCCACATCATTTCTTTCTGGAGATTACCAGGCCAAGCTGAAGAGTAAATGAGTTGTAAGGTCAAGAATTTCTCACTGTGAGACAACTGCTGAATTCCTGGTAGCTATGATTGCATCTTTCTATTACACCTTAATCATTATTTGACAAATTTCAAACAGAGATTGATAAATTAATGTGACTTATTTTAATTAAGGCAATATGTTGCTTCACTATATGAATATAAAAAATACACAGACCCTGAATACAGTAAATATGTCTTCAAAGAATGGTAATATAATAGAGTTTTAATAATGGGTGACTTCCTGAGATATAATCTCTGATTTAAGAAATAAAAGTAGATTTGAAATTTTTATTATTAGGGTTTGGTTTTTTTTTTTTTTAATATCTCCAAATAAGGCTTTTAAGCCTTTAGAAATAAAACTTAAAATATCACAGAGGGGAATTTAATGATTTCACAAATTTTACTATAAAATGTTTCTAAAAAGCTATTACTCATGTTCTTTTTACTCATATTATTACATTGGTAAGGGTTGAATGTAGTCAATGTGAGTAGCTCTCTTCAGAACATTTGTGCTGAAGTCCAGGAACCAAAGAATCAGATTCAGAACTCCCTACTGTACACATTATTTCTGGTATTTCTATCACCTTTTTGGCAGCAGAATCTATCTTAAAAACAGTAGTAGACGTTTGCCTCACTAAGCTTCTTTTGGTTGGCTTGAAACATTCTTCGTACATAAAGAAATACCCAGATCAATGCATTTTGACCTGCAGAGCTTACGTTATGTGAAGACACATCAAGTTCCACAGCAGTGGGAAAGAGAGAGACAAGCCTAAGACTTATTGGCCACTCTGAAAGATTAGGTATTTATTTAACATTCAGATTTGGCAGTAAAATCAGAACAAGGCTCTGACTGTGCCTCTGTATCATTAGGAGGAGAGTATAATCACTCTTTCATCATACTCACTGTAGGAAATGTACCTTAAAAATACTTGCTTGTTCATTTGCCCATCAAAGCTATGCTTTATATTAAGGCT
The DNA here is from genome assembly GCA_035583155.1 of Acropternis orthonyx. Classification (NCBI taxonomy): domain Eukaryota; kingdom Metazoa; phylum Chordata; class Aves; order Passeriformes; family Rhinocryptidae; genus Acropternis; species Acropternis orthonyx. The sequence goes on from JAWWEU010000081.1 coordinate 25,707,127, forward strand.
GAATCTTAACTGATCCAGTTTTTCAAATCTCATGATCAGGCAAGAAAATTTTTGTTGTTTGCATCTTGTAGATACAGAAGGTTAAATATAATCTCTACCCAAATTCACGTGGCTATGTGAGGAATACAGGGGAAGTGCTGTCTGGCAACCCTTCATTTTCCTCACAGGATAAACACTACATTTTCTAGACATTAATGTAAGGCAGCCTCCTTAATGAAAGCTACTTTTTGTATAATAAATGAAGTTGATTCAAAGCACAGGACAATAAACAGATCTTAGTTTAAGATATTACTTAAACAAATAGCTATAAATATTAATTTCGAAGGTAAAATTTTGTTGACTTTAGATCAAGACAAACAAGGGATGTCTTTAATGCTGTCAGACTTGAAAATCCAATGAGCTGGTGAAATGGTTCCTCTGACAATATACACTATAATATCAATTTTCATTCAAGCCTTCTGTAATCCTTGTTTGCTTTAGAGATTATAGAGATAGTTGATGTGGGAATCAAACCCCAAGTATAGGTCAGATGATGATTTAAATTACTAAACCTTTGTGTCTCTCTGTCTATCAAATCCTACAGTAATATGTGAACTGAAACATCTATAGATTCCAGCACAGCATTTGAAAATTAATCCTTAAAACAGGTGGGCCTAAGATTGTGATATAAATGTAGAAGCAGAGTTTGTGCATAGATATAAATATTATTTCAGTGGTTAGAATTCACAGGACATCCCACTCAAAACTGATCAGGAAATTGAGCATGTGGGTTGGAAGAAGTTAGTTATTGAAATCACACACATGTTTAAAAATTGCTAAAATGTGCTGATGACAAAAAGGATAGGGAAGGGATATAGAGGGAGAGAAATCTGGTGCCTAATTCATAGGTAGATGACTGATATAAAGGCTCTCCATTCCAAAAGGAAAATATGTGGGATTATTTTATGATTTGCAAACAAGGACCAACAAATAGATATGTTCTGTGGTCCCTATTGTCTGAGATAAAAGCTCCGTTCTCACCCTGGATTCAAACCAAGCTCAAAATACCATCTTCATACCATGAGAAAGGCCAGTTGACTCCATTAAATTATGAAACCCAAAGCATTACTCTTAACTATATGTTGATGCTAGATATATTTTTTCTTAGATTCTGCATATATTATCTCTATGATAAAGGTTTGTCAGTCAAATTGCAATTCTCATATTTATTTCATAAAATATTTCATGTCTAGCACACTAAAAAATGAAATCTTACTGAGAGGGGCTCAGGACTGCAGTGGTTGGGGCAGCTTGGTATCTCACTGCTGCTCTAGGGTATTTTAAAACTGCATATGTAACTTGGATCAGAGCTCTAGAAATTTCCCTGCTGAAATGGCCTTGCGAGCACAGGTCTCCTTGAAACAGGAAATGCAGAGAGAAACCCAGTAGAAGATATTTACAGAGGATTTAACAAACACCTGATAGATGGTATTAGTGCTCTGCTACAAAGTCACTCTGTGTTTTCCATATTTGCTCACCTAACAAACTGCTAAGAGATTCTGCAGTAAGCAAAGGATGGACAGTGATTCAGAGGAGCTGGAAAAGAGATTAGAGGCTGAGAGGAGTATTTTGGGTTACATTGTTTACTTGGAGAATACTAATAATTATGTGTTCAGTGCTGTCAGCTCCTGTAGTAATCAGTCAAGTGTGAAGCCTCGTTGCCTTGTGCATACCACAAAGAGTAGCTTTATGTTCCATGATGAAAAAAATGCTTTAAAACTCTACAGAAACTGTGCTTACTTTTTAAAACATGATCAGTCAACGTAACAACTTGTGATGAGGAGGGCTGAGTAGCGGTGAGGTACTGGAGAAACCCTGGTTTTCAGTGGAAGCACTGGAATCCTAGAAAATGGGAGGACTTAAACATATTGAAATTAGACTGTCTTTTGTATGATAGGAACGGAATGATCTAATACTAAAGTATTACCCCTGTCTGTAGGTGTGAGGTAGATGATGCCTTCCTGGGCTGAATTCAGAGACAAGGATGAAAAGCACTCATGACTTGTTTTAGTTTCTTAACAATGCAAACAGAAAGTTTACAAAGGACTGAATCTAGGCATTGCACTTCTCTTCAGTTTCCCCAGTTGTGAATTTTGCAGCCAGCAGCATTGCAGCCACCATGGAATCCACATTGTGCATCTAAAATTATATTTCAAGAAAGTCAGCATTTGGACAACTGAATGAAATCTGAGCCCTGATGTAGTTTGGAAAGAGGTGCTGTGGTGGTTGTAGTATAAGATTCAATCACTTTTCCTTGTATTAAGTGCACAATAGAAACATCCTTAAATTCTTGAGTTACTTTTCCTTTTTCTGATGATAGAGTGCTGCACTGTGTCATGTTATCAATGCACAGAGACTGAAATTGCATTGGCTTGCTTTTGCTCCTGTATTTCATACTGCTGTCTAAATTGCTTTCCACTATCTCTCCTGTCTGGACTGTCTAGGTTTCTTTCTGCCTGGAAAATTTATGGTTTATATTATTTTTTCTGCATCTAATTGTATTAGCCTGAATTTTTAATTTTTTTTTCTTTTTCCCATTGTGTCCACATTTCTAAATCTTTTACACATTTTTTCCCCCCTACCATCTTGTCCTTTCTAGTTCTTTCTTCCTGTCATAGACTCATATCTTTGGTGAAGACAGGTAGTAAATTCTTCTGCAAAATGACTAAGGATCAACATTTTAATTAATTTATTAATTAGTTTTTTAGAATGCAGAGGTGTATGCATGTCTACTGAGAACAGATCATGGAAAAAAATCCAGGACTGAACAATCTAGAGCTTCAGTACTTCTGAAAATGTTGCTTATAGGAAAGTAGATCTGGGAGGGATGAGCAAAGTGTAAGAAATGGAGGAAACTTTTTAATGTGATTTATTGAGAAGACACAAAGAATTTGAACATGGAGGATGCCCAGAATTTATTTAAGTAAATGGAAATACTTTATAGAGTTTATATTTCAGACTGATAATAATTAACTATCAAAGGATAGACAATGAGTAAAGAAAAAATAATTCACACAGGTTTTCAGAAGAAAGTTATAGCCAAGTAGAGGGAAAAAGAATGATGGAAAAAAAGGAGGTTATTCTTGAAATTAAGGGAAATAAAGAATAGAGTTAAAATAACTAAAAGATGAGGAGTTCTTCACCTTGTAAATAAAAATAGAAATAACAACAATAATAATAAATACTACTAATGATGATGAGGAGGAGGATGATACAGCTTTTAGTCACATAAAGAGATAAAAAGTGAGGCCTGTGCAACACATTCCAAATACCAATACCAAAGCTAAAGAAATTCTGTGAACCAGAGAATGAATAAATAGTTTAAGTACAATTTTAATCCAGACTGTTATGTATATACGTAATTTATGTATGTATGTACTCATGAAACATTGACTAATGAAAGCTGCCAAATCTGTGATGAAAACACACAACTAGAGAGTCTAGAGAGTAAGTCGTATGAGGATTGGCTGAGGAAGCTGGTGTTGTTTAGCTTGGAGAAGAGGAGGCTCAGGGGTGACCTTGTTGCTCTCTGCAACTACCCAAAAGGAAGTTGTAGCCAGGTGGGAGTCAGCCTCAGTGACAGGATGAGAGGACATAGCCTCAAACTGCATCAGGAGAGGTTCAGATTGGATATTATGAGGAATTTCTTCCTGGAAAAGGGTTGTTTAGCACTGGAACAGACAGCCCAGGGAGATGGTGGACTCACCATCCTTTGAAGTGTTCAAGAAATGACTGTATGTGGCACTTAGTGCTCTGGTCTACTTGACCAGGTGGTGATAGGTCAAAGGCTGGACTCAATGATCTTGGAGGCCTTTTCCAACCTAAATGGTTCTGTGATTATGTGATTCTGTGAGAACAATATTTGGAGTACTTATTGGTTGAAATCTAAACTTTTAAAAATACTAAAACAATTAGAAAACAAATTTGCAAATCCAGTAGTAATAATTTTGGTTAGTTTTTTAGTAGGAAACTGAACTTTGGACATTGAAAGCTAAAAATAAAACACCAACCACAGTATCTACTTTTGAAAAAGGGTGTGTGGTGGGGCAGTAGTCCAGGAAATACATGCTCATTGCAGTTACATAGAGGAAGCAGATATAAAGAGAAAGTAAACTAAAATTTACAATAGTTTTCTCAGGGGTAATTTTTAACAAATGAACTTAATGCCTGTGAAGATAACTGATTCCTTTGTAAATGGTAAATTCATTAACTTTGTGTAGCTATGTTTAAGGAAATGCCTTTGATTTATGTCCACAATTAATTATTGAAATGAAGACAATGGGATGCACAGAGTTCATTGTTCGGTGAATAAAAAGTTGGATAAGAGAAAAAAGATAATACATTGGTACTAATTATAAAGGAAGGGGATCAATCTATTTCCGTTGGATGCTGGGTTTTTTAATAACCTGTTTCAATATTTTCCTTAATGAGCTTGATGATGTAAAAAGGTAGAGTTTATATCAATCCAGGCCTTCCTACCTGTGTGGGGAAAGACAAGGTTATCATGTGGTATATATTCAAAGGATGGATAGCATTGAGACAGGTCAGTACAAGATCATATATGTTGAAATGGATAGCATAATATTAGTTTTAAGCAAAAGTAGTTAATCAGTTTAATGTCATGAAAGAACAAACCTGAATGAGCAAAATAATGGTTAAACTTCAACCACGGAAAAAGGTGGCATTTTTGCAATGCATAGTGTGGGTATTTTCAGTAAAAATATTCCAGGCACCATATAGTTGCTTTACAAGGCTTTTAGTAGAAGCACATTTAGAATACCGTACTACTCTGTTAAGCAATCTGTATTTAAAACAAACTAGCAAAATCTGCTGAGACTGGAACAGGAGCAAAGGAGGACTTCTTGTATAACTAGAGGAAATGGAGGACTTATCGTATATAAAGAGATTAAAGGGAATTGGTTTATTCAGGCTAGCAAAATAAAAGTTGAGAAGGGTATGATTATTTTTCATAAATACGTTCAGGAAATAAATGTAAAGGCATAAATACTGAAGGATAGTACTTACAGAAAATTGAATGGATAAAAATGTATAAATTTAAACTAGAAATTAGAAATAGTTTCCTAATCAACAAAGGAAGATTTGAAAAGCTTAGCAATGAAGGAATTTAAATTGCTTCCAAACTTGCTGAAGCTGATGAGTTCATGGAAGGTATTTACAAAATGGCAGGGATGATTTTGATGTAAAATGCAAAGAATTTTTTTGTGTGGGCTTTTTTCATTAGTCTTGCTACACTGAAAATGTTTTTATTCCATACAGCATACTAGTTGTTTTAATAAAAAAGACCCCAACAAAACTTGGGTAAAATCATGCGAAGCCCTTTCTTGTTCCTCTTTCAAAGCTGTCCTAAAAAGCTGTTCCATCATATCATCTCTGAATAGTAGATATAAGAAAAAATGCAATTCTAATTAACAATTTGTTACAGTTTCAACGTCTTTCATGGAATTTTTTCTCTCCGTTAACAACACAGATTTGGGAGCTGAAGCACAGCCCTCCCACTACCTGCTCCCAGAACCAGCTAACAAAGGGATGGCTGATAGCTTTGCATTCCAGCTTAATGGCTGGGGAGAAGACTGGGGGAGGTCTGGTGCGGCGAGAGGGGTTTTTCCAGGTTTTTGCCACACTTCTCTCCTCCACCTGCTGTGGGGGCCAGCCACCATTTGCTGGGCTGGTGAAAGCACTTGGAGGGATCTCCCCTGGTTTGGTCCCCCAACACTGTTCTTTGGAGAGAGAAGTTGGCGCTTCCTGGATTCACTGCGGACTCCTCCAGGGGCCAACACCGTTTGTAGAGGAGTTACTGTCCCTTTCCTCCCCCCACCCTCTGCAATGCTTTCGGACAAAAGATGGTAGGAGAGGGTCTTTGCACTGCCCATGGGAAAGGTTCCATCCCATCCCTGTGGCTGCCATTCTCATGTGAGCTTTGAGAGCCAATGTCTCTCCCCACCCACTGTCTTTACCTCATTGGAGCCTGTGAGTGACTGTCACGGCCACCGCCTCCCAAGGTGTGGCATCGCCTCCTGCTGTCTGTAACTCTAACTGCACTGAAGGGTCAGAGAGAGGACTTGATTTGTTTGAAAGTTTTGATTACGGTGTTGCTGTTTGTTCTGTTCTGCTTTTGGTACATACATATATATATATGTATTTCTAGTAAAGAACTGTTATCCTTTTCTATAGATTTTCTGATTAAAGCCTCTTAATTTCAGATGTTGTGGCAGTTTTTGTAAAGAGATCCCTTTCCTAGTCCAGAGAGACATCTTACTTTTCTTTTAAACTGAGACACAATTCCATTAAGATGTGGATGCGTCTGAATATCTGCATGCATTCTGGTTTCTGAGAATCAGTACGGTGCTTGTGAACAGTAGACTTGTCTTATTTTCATATATAAATGGGAGTTTTGCTAAGGGTGCTACAATGACACTGAGATCTGGAGTATCAGTGACAAAAAATATATATGAAAACACAAACATGCTTACATAGGCCTCTTTTTAGGCCTTTTTGTTTTGTTCTGTGTCTCAGAATATGCTTTCTTTCATCTGGCAGAAACAGTATAATTTTGCCATTACTTAGAGGAAAATATGCTTCCATGTCCTTTGAAAGTGTAAAACTATTAGGAGAGAATGAATATATCTTTTAACATATGGTAATATGGGTCTTGAAAATATGAAAGTATTAACTGTGTTTTTCATTAGAGCAAACTGTATTGCCTTGAAATAATGTGAAGCTTGACGGTTTTGCTTTGCAGGGGTCCATCCAAACATTTATTTGGTTTTGATACACTTAGAATAATATCTGCTAATTTAAATTTGAGTTTTCTGATGTCTCAGTAAAATTCTGTTAGAACTGCTGTATTTTCCTTAACTTTACATGCTGTCCAAGTAAAACTGGAAATTTGGTATGTTGCAAATGCATCACATATTTTCTCAGACTTAGAGATTCATGAGTTCCAAAGAATGTCTTGTTTAAAAAAAAAGAGTTGTACCCTTTGGAAATTGACACAAAACTGAAAGACATTGCAGCTTAGCTTGAAAATATTATGTAGGTTTTTGTTGTGAGGAAAGGTAAATGTTGTAGAAAACATAGAAATAATATTATTTCAAAGCTAAGATTAGAGTTAGGACATGTTTTCAAGAGTGTAGGTAAGGTTAGGGACAAAAAGCCTTGGAAGGATAAAGTAACTAACTAAATATGAACTATCAGAAAGTAAATTAGACAAAACAAACTAGTTATATGCTTTAGACAACTCTAAGGAATTCTAGGTAACTTACCCAGCCTACAACATCATTGTCCTTATTAGTTTACTGTCACCATCATCATCATGATCTCCATCCTACCTAACACCAAAGCCTGAGAGATTTGCCATCACAAGATTGGGCATTCCATTTCTTTGATTCTTGGACTGCTTTGAGACATTGTAAATCTCAGCTGCTACTCCCCAAGGAGTCTATCTAAAAAGCAGAGCACAGAAGGGATACTCTGTTGTTGGCAGCTCTCGTGTCTTGTACAGATGGTCTACTGTGCTCAGAGCCTGCTGTGTCTTTTAAAAGTGGATTTCATCTGTACACACAGAAGATTAAAGTAAGAAAGTGTCAATCACAGGTATGCAGACTGCCAAGTCTGAATGGCTTTTGAGTTCCTGGGTAGCAATCACTCAGGTATCCAAAATCAAAGAAAAACTAATTGACAGAGAATGTATCTACACCATGAACATGCAGATCCCAGAAAAAGAATTCTGATGAGTGAGGAGCAGAGACACTCCTGTGCTAGAACAGACATGTCAGCCAGCCTGGGTCCACCAGCAATGATCCAAACTAATAACTGTCTCAGAGGGTCTTTTTCACGGAGATGTAACAGTATGAAAACACATCTTGGCTGTGTAAAGTCATTGGTTCTTCTGAATATTGCCTTATGAGTTCAATGTCTTGGGCATTTGCTGCATATGCAGTGTTGACCTCTTGCAAAGTTCTTTTATGCTTTCCAACCATCCAGTACCCCCAGAGTTTATTGTTAGACCTGTGTTTATTGTTATCAATACAGAAAATCAAATGCAAAAATGTGTAAAGGGCAAAGCTGCTGGGTTACATGTACTAAAATTGTCAATTTTAAGAATTCCCACTTTAACCTGCAAAAAGTTAAGACCGTATCACAAGGTCTTGAAGTACATCCCTTGCCTTGAATTAGCACCAGCTACACAGCTAGCAGTACTTTGTTTCTGGGGAACTGGTTTTTAGCAATTTTTAGAAAGTCTTCTACAGGAACAATTTTTACAGTGGGAAAAAGTTCATGTGTTCAATGAAATTGACACATCTGCATCAATTCCACTGGCCTTTTTTCCAGAAAATAATTAAAATCTTTTGTTTTGATGTCGCTAGAGCAATGATATTGTTTTATTATATGATACTTCTACTGTGAATTATTTTCTAACATCAGCTACAATATAACAGAAAGCGATAAAGTGAACTCAAAGAAAATGTTGGAACCTTACTCAAACAGCATTTGTTTGAAGTGTACCTATATTGGAATATTCATGGGGGAAAGAATTTGCTTTCTTTTTTAAATTTTACCCCCATTCGGGGAGACAACTAGACGAGATTGTTTATAAGAAATTCTGCTTGACCTCCTGTGCTACTCAAGGAGTAAATGAATGCTCTAAGGGAATAGTGACTGTAGAGCCAGTTCTTTCCCTCTTGTCTTTGTAAATTGTACTTAGCCATGTGTAACTCTGCATGTTATGGGCAACACGTGATGTCAGCAGAAGCAGCTGCCTGATCAAGTGCTGCTCACTGCAGAAACTGGGTCCTGGGCTATGATCTGTGTGACAATAGTCATCACAGTTAGATAACTACCATGTTTACTGTAACTTGGAGAGTGTATGTAGCATTTTTAAAGGCAAATAGAGAAGAATGTAATGTATTAATATCTGCTTGGCAAATTCTCAGAATATATATCCATATACATATTTGATTTATCTCATCCTCTTATTTTCAAAATGCTTATAGTTTGGATATAATTTCAACTTCATTCTGACTTCGTTGGGTTTATTTCTCTTGACTGAGATAAAACCTTTCCAGTCTCATCTGATACAGAAAAAATTACTGGAGTGTCATGTTTAAAGAAAACAAAACTCACAGAAGCATAATTTGACTTGTGAACAGGCATTTTGAATGCTGTTGCTTTAAACATGTGATGAGTTTCTGGCTTGGCTCAGTAGCAATAGTTATTTTCTGAGAATTAATACACAAGATGATGACACTTAAATTGGGAATTGTATAACTTTCCTCTTATTGTTTTAGCCTAACTCCCTGGAGCAGACAGACCCACTGAACCAAGAGTACTGTTGCCTCTCTGCTTGCCCAGTGTGCTTCAGTGAACAGGGAACAGCTTCTGGAACAGGGAACAGAGGTAAACCAGGCTCTGATCATTCTTTGCTCTCCTTCAAGTTTCTACTTTGTAAGAGGCCAATGATGAGGCAGTATAAGAAAGCACATAGGGCCTCCTGGAATCATGCTGCTTTACAACAGACTCAGAGACTGCAGTCAGCTAGAGGTGATTTCCAGCTATCTAGAGGGTTGTACTTTCAGGGAATGTGGTTCTACTCCAGGTGAAAAGTGCTGACTGGATCAGGTCTCAGACCCTGTTCTACAGCCACAACAGATGCAGACACACTACTAAGCTGCATACAGTCCTGCTGAAGACTCTCTGGTGCTGTTAATGGGGAAAGATAGGCAGATCAAGATGACATGGTCACGAGTTAAGGCATCAGTTTATACTTGTAGAAGGCCTATGAAACTAGGTATCACAATTCCCTGTTATGGTGGCATCAAAAAGTCCTATATTTCAGTGACTTCTGAAGGCCTGCATCTTGAGTGGGTACAGTAGCGTAGCAGGTTGTTAGTACTGAGGATGAAAGTGCTTGTATCCCATGGTTCTGCTTGAGTCCTTGCTGAGTGTGGGCCACACCAGCCAGAATGACAGGGGGGGTTAGAGAAAAAGTCCTAGTTATAGTATGTCTGAGAAGTAAATTGCAGCTACTTGGGAAATTTTACCAGTAATCCTTACTTACATACAAAATGAAGGAGAAAAATGAAAAAAGACATGACAAACATGACAAACATGACAAACATTGCAGCTTCATCACAGCTCTCATTAGGTCTGCAACAAAATTTATATTATTTCAGACAGGAAATTGTTTGCGTATGGCTTGCACTAACCATCAAAGACATTATCAAGTCAGACACTTCTCTCATTCAGTTTGAGTAATGCCCATAATCTAGAAACTGACCTTCAGCCTCACAATACTTTCCCAGTAAATTCTGAAGGGTTTCCATTTGCTGTTCTTAGAAACACATTTTGTAAAAGGACCCTAAGAATTCTTCTGCTATTTGTGTATTCATTCAGTCTTCTGTCTGTGAAAGTCTACTTGCCTTGAGGAAAAGTGTTTAATGGTTTTATATGGGATATGAAATTTCTCTCATCAGTGTGATATGATTTAATAATTACTGAATGTCAAAAGACAAGCTGGAAAGCTTAAAGTCTAACAACTTTTGTCAAAGTTTTTCTATCTTCTCACTTTTCATCTTCTCAGACTTTCAAATAGGCCTAGGTTTATAAGCAGTTCAATATTAAAGTCCAAATCTCTTTATATTGAAGCCTTATTTATCCCCTTACTTGTCTCTGCCCATATAATGTAGCATCAAAATGTGGTAAATGTAATGTAACTTATTTCCAATTTAATGTTCCTTAGAAGTAAAAGAATGGCATACAGTAGTATGGGTATTACTCCAGAATCTTGTATACATAAAGTTATACTAATAATAATAGTAATAGTTATACAATAACTGAAGTATACCTCTGTTATATATATATATATATTTGCTGGCATGTCTGGAGGAAGTGAATTGTAGGTACTATCAAGAATGCACCAATTTTTCTGAACAGTAAAATTTAAAAGGGAATTTTAAGTTCCACCAAAAACTTGGGTTTGTTTGTCAGAAATAGGATACTTTCCTTTGGTTAAGTGATTTTAACATGTAATTTTATCCAAGTTGATAAAATTACTTATGAAAACAATTAATCCACATTTAAAATACACTGAGTGGATGGAAATCAATCAGCAGAATTTTATAGAACATAGGGCTGACATATGGTCTAAATAATTTTGTAGTTTTCCATGACTTCCTGACTATAATAAATTCAGAATTATATTCGTATATTAGGCAGGATTTTCAAAGTGTTTACTTTCATAAAAGGGAGACAGATGCCTGACAAGATTTTAAAGTGCATAATGGGGCTACTAAACCTACTAACAGCTACATAAAGGGTTGTGAAAATTAGCATAACGTGGGGTAGGTTTTGTGCCTATATACTTGACAGTTACATATATTTTCCCATATTTCTAGAATTAGTCTTTGTGCTTCACATATATCAGCTTCTTCTTTGCTACCACATATTTTACTTCTGTTATCTTTCTTGGAACATCTATTTATTTTTTTTGTTTTCCCTTTTTCTTCCCAGGCCTCTTTTATCTCCTCTTTTCTATGTGGAAAGAAAACATTTGTTGAGGAGACAACATATAGTAAATGATTCACTTAGGTAAAGAACAACAACATTGCAATAATACTCCTGGTCCAAAAAAAAAAAAAAAAATCAGCAACATTCTGGCAGATTTGCAATTGACCACATCTCTTTGTCTTTTTAAGATCACATATAATGCAGCAGTGAATTGCTAACTCATTTCTTGTAGAAGAATAGGGCAATGGAAGATATGAAGTCAAAGGAAGAGTACATAAAGAGCTTGAAGAATTAACTTCTGAATCCAGTAAACCAAAAAAGTAGAGGAAAAATATGAACCCAATCTTGTAGTCTGGTTTCAGTAAGGTGGTGTCATTAATACGATTCTGTTTACTAAGTTTAATTATTTTTTTCTCCTGAGAAACTTGGACTACTTCCAAATACATACTTAGATTGTTATTCTCCTTGGAAAATGGAGTCCAAATCTTCTCTTTTGTTTATCTTCAAAACCAAATAAATGTTTTTATATCCTTATAAGACAGAATATTCATCACAATTTTTAAATAAAGATAACTAGATACACAGTTGTTCTAGGTTTAGTAGCGGTGGATTATCAAATATATTGGCATACTTGGAAAATCGTTGGTTTAACAGGCAGATTTCTTGCTTGGTGTTCTTTCAGGAGTCAAAGAGAAACAAATATTTGGGACGTTTTTAGTTGTCCTGCTTTTGAATTATAAATCAGCACTGGACATGGAAAGAGCGTTGTAGTTCTTGTAATGGAAGCCACCATTCAGATAAATTGAGAATCCTTTGGTTTATTTTCAAAATACTGTGTAAAGTTTAGTACAGGCACTTTATTCCAAGTGAAGTGAATGTAAACCCAAGATCAAAAAATGTAAAATGATGCATGCAAACTATATTTAGAGTAATCCTAATGTAATTCTCAGTTGCTGGATTGATTTGATCTCCTTATTGTGGGAAGAAATTGGACTCTGAGATATTATCAACAACTTCTAACTCCAATCTGATTATTGCTATAATCCTGACAGTGATTGATTCTGAGTAATTATCTCAGAAGCAGAATTAGATTAAAAAACAATATTCCAGATTATAGAAGACTCCAGTCCATCCTTGTAATTAGTTCAGTCTTAGAATGTATGATGCTATCACATTTGAATAATTTAGAGTGAATTATTCACAAGCAGCCTGTGCAACTACACTTTTATGGGAAAACAGATAAACAAGAAAACATAATATTTCAAGAAACATTACATTGTAAATTAGCAGCCTCATTGCAGTAAAGTTTACTTTGCCAATGCTTTCAGTTTGCCACATAGCTCTTAAAATATTACTGGATACTAAGCAAAAGCCCTATGCTACAATAATCAGTGATCATGCAGTCATAATGATAATTTATGATTACTGATGGTGTCATTATCATCATAATTATAGGCTATGAATTAATTTTTCACAATTGGCATCTGAATACTTTTCAACTATAGGTCTTTCCTTTGTGAGAACAATTACTTGCAGATAATGACCATAAAAATTGGACTCATGACAATGAACCCAACAGAAAAAAAAATGTTTGAAGTTCCTGAGCAATATTCACTTACTATTTTCATTAATTTTGTTTGCAGTAATGAAGGTCTGGATGAATGAAGCATCACTCTGCTAAACACTTTAAAGAATACATTGAATGAATGGTATCTGTCCAAAACACAAGAGTAACAACATCTAACCAGAAAACAAAGAAAGAAATAACTGTATTACATATTGTAATTTATGGAAACTAATGTCCCTGTTTTTCTTCCTCCCTTCTTTGTGTCTTTTCTCTCACCTGATTAAATGAAGGAGTGAACTCAAAATATTCCATATCCCAGATTCATTTTGAAGATCATGATTCCTGTGACTTCCTTGGAGCCAAAGATGATGTGTTTTAGGCAATCTCGTTTCATCACTTACCTTGGGATTTGAGAATAAGCATTTTGTTCCCAGACCCATTCCATTGGGTTGATGTGGCAGAGTTTGACAAAGACACAACAAGAAAAGTTTTTTCAGGGCTGTTTACAGACAGATCCAGAGAGGTATTGAGTTAGAAAGAAGAAAGGCATTTAATTCTATGGTGAAAGAAGCAGAGACAGTAAGTCACTGCATCATATATGGAAAACTCTTATGATTCCAAACATTCTAGATTTTTATCCTGGGCAAACTTCAGTCTCTCATCATTTTGTCCTCATATAAAGCTCAAGTACAAGTCGTAAAGAAAGATGATGTAATGGAGGGTGGAATAGTTGTTGAGAAAACTGTTGATCCACTTTGAGAAGTTGAACAAGGATAAAGGAATTGAGAAAAGGGACACAGAACTAAAAAAAACTGATGCAAAACTGACTAAAACTTTTGACCTTTTTTTTTCCAGTTGTTTTTATGAAGTTATCTTTTCAAATGCCAAAAGCTTACAATATACGTTATTTTAAAGTACTAAGTATACATGGAGTAAATTAATCTTGAATATGTGATGGTATCAGAAATTAATTGCAAATACAGGGGCCTCAAAGAGACCTCTTGCAATAAAAGCAATGGTAACAGAAACGAATATGATTAAAAATAAGTATGAATTTTAGTCCGTTAGAAGTCAATATATCTCTGATGCCTAAGCACAACATAAATTTTAAAAGTGCAAAAACCTATGTCTTCTCTGAACAATGTAAGATTAATGAGAATTCCATTTGGATAGATGAAGTCTAAGGACAGTGCCTTATTTTGCACCATGCTCACAGTGATTTCTGTCACTGGAAACTAAACAATGTAATGTCAACACACAATAGATGATGAAAACAGCAATCTCTTGTAAAGTATGGGTGGAAATTGACACTTCTCTTGTATCTCTGATTTTCCCACAGGGATTATGTGTATTTTGGCCTTTAGTAAAGATGCTGATCTATTCCTACTTCTTGAAAATTCTTTGGAATAAAAATGCACTGATGTATTTGGGATAGGTTCATGGAAGCTGTAGATAAGGTTGCTGGAATAGCTTTATCATGAAACTCCAGATTTAAATCTTCAGAACATTGGTAGATGTGCATTTGAACCTTCCCTTCTCTTTTTGTTATGCACCAAAGTCCCCCTTTTTTTTCTAAATATAATAACATATTTTATTTTTCTACAGCACTTCAAAACAGGTGGCTCTTTACAGTAAATACACTGAATCATCACTAATAGTATTCTGAATGGAAAAAAGATTGCTGTGGGTCATAGACTGAACAAGCATAATCTCTTGTAGCTTCTTTGACAGTGTTGAAGGACAAAATCTAGAAGCTGACAGTTAACATTTTTTTAATCACCACTATACTGATGACTTCTGAAGCTTAAAAAGTTGTAATACTCCCTTCACCATCACATTAGTTTTGTCACTCTGTTTTAATCAACAGTATTAACCGTATTGGTAATTTTGGTTACAATTATATGAACAACTATTTTTATGTAAATAATGTTGTACATTGAGCATGCTCATCATCTAACAGTGCAGAGTCTGGGACATATGGCTCAAATGGCCAATGCTTGAGTGTTTGAGAAATATGCTGAACTAGAATGTGGAAGGAGCGTGGCTGTCCATGACAGTTTATCAATGACGTCCTGTAACTTTGAACTACTTTCAAACTTTTAAAATCTTTTATCTGCAGACATCAGTATGAGGGAAGCCTCATTAAAAAAAAAAAAAATCCTCACCACTTTTGGATCTGAGAAGTTACTTGCTTACCTAGCATAATTTTTATTAAAACCCGATCTACTAAGATATTTCCTTCCTCAATTTTGAAGGTTGCTGACAAAAAAAGACCACTTAGATAAAAATTGGAACTATCACTTACCTGTGAACTGGATTGCTCCTCTGAACCCTTTGAAAGTTACCCTGAATGACACACTACTGTCTGGGTGACATCCTCAAGCACTAAGTTCCATACTTCTGTCCTGTGGTTTTGACTTTGGCTTTGGTACAGACTATTTGAATCTTTGGCCTAGGTTCAGCAGTGAGTAGATTCACAACCTCATCACTGATTGGGTGATAAAACACCCATATCTGAGCTCAGGTACACTGCAGCCCACTTTATGCTAACACTGACCACGAGCGTAGTACAAGTAATTCCCTGGAGGAAAGGCGGATCATCACAGGGGATGATTTTATGGCACATAGATATTTGTGCTGTGATGACGCCCAGTGTTTCTCCTGAGATGATACCTTTATTGTAATTTTCTTAGCTGTATGCATCATCACTGCCTCAAGGCTGTTCCTGGAGCTGCAGACCAACACCAGTTCTTTGGTTTCTCACATGCAGGGTTCAACTGCTGCAGGTTCATTTATCCAAGGAATAATTCCATATCATTCCTTCTGGAAATGAATTAAAGACTAGCAGTTTCTGTGCACATTTTCAGTAGAAAAATAATTTCCACATTCTAGGCTGCTTAAAAAAATGTTGTTCTTCTAGTGTATAACATGTTATATAGCTCTTATTTCCTGTTATTTAAGAGTATAGCAATCTGTACAACTTCTATTTGCTATATTTACTCTTTTCTTGTACTCTTTTTAACAAGAAGGGGAAGCCGTGTGAGGAGTGGCTGAGGTCACTTGATCTGTTCAGCCTGGAGAAGAGGAAAGACCTCATCACAGTCTTCAACATTCTCACAAGGGGAAGTTGAAGGGCAAGTACTGATCTCTTCATTCTCGTGACCAGTGACAGGACTCGAGGAAATGGCATGAAGCTGAGTCGGGGGAGGTTTAGGTTGGATATTAGAAAGGGGTTCTTCACCCAGAGGGTGGTTGGGCGCTGGAACGGGCTCCTCAGGGCAGTGGTCACAGCACCAAGCCTGACAGAGTTCATGAAGCAGTTGGACAATGCTCTCAGGCACATGATTTGACTCTTGGGGATAGTCCTGTGCAGGGCTAAGGGTTGGACTTGATGATCCTTTGGGTCCTTTCCAACTCAGGATATTCTATGATTTTATGATAAGAAGGTTTCTTTACATCATTAAGACAAACAAACAAATCCTCTAACTGATAAGAATCCTTCTTGTGGTAATAGACAGACACTTTAAGGAATGGAAAAAATCTTGCCAAAGATGGAATAACAATGAGAATGAAGAGACAAATGTAAATGCTTTAGAAACTGAAACTTTTACTGTAGTATGAATACATTTTACAGATGGATTTGTAATTTTACTATCCTTGTATCCTCCCTTACCCCAAACCCCTGTAGTATCTTAAAGAATTCTGAAAGGGTTTTCTAAAACACTTCCTCATTGGTCCTTGTAAAACCCTAGCTCAGTGGTTCTAGTCCCAGTCCCCTTTCATCCTATTGGTCATATTAAAATTACCCTAACCCAGATATCCAAGTGAAATAAAGCCACTTTTTCCTCTCCCTCTCCGGTGGTCTCTGTGTGGCCTTTCCTGGGTTCCTGGGGAACCACGTGGTGAGGCGGGGCAGGGGGAAGAGCATCCCCCCGAGGTAGTGGAATAAACACCGGCACCTCAGGGAATCCCACTCAGCCATTACACCTTCTAGTGTCCTGAAACACTTTGAATTGGTTAGCCTCCCACTCCTTTTCAAATTGTGTTTAGAATGTTTATTTTTATAGTGAACATCAAACTAAACATTTGTAACAAGTGCCAAATTGTCTATTCTTTTATGTTGTTGAGTGTATAGGAACAACACTGAGAAAATTCTTGCAATATTAGTATATCTTGGTTTCTCAAAAGGACTAAAAGCATGATTTTCTTGTATGTATATTTATAACAACACATACACTTTGACCATCAATGTGACTAATACTACTGCCTAAATAGTAAGTAAATCTCTGTCCCTTTACAAAATAGTTTTCTATCTTTGTTAGCTCATCTTCATCATAACTAAACCAAATTTACTCTCTTCCAAATGATTTATTTTCTGCCAGCATTAAGGGAATGCCATTCAAATAAAAAGAAGAAAGAGAAAGAAAAAAAGAAGGAAAACAAAGAAGTTATAAAATATAAGTATTTAAATCTGGTTAACATTTGTATCTGTAATGTCATTTCAGCAAATGTAGAATAATTTTCCTTCATTTTCAAAGCCAGTCATAGAAGAGGGACCTGAAAGAAAAGGAACCTTCCCCATGCATCACAATTCTCTTCTTGTTGCAGCCATTTCTTACATGCTTAGGTGATACATCTATCCTCATTACCTATTGTTCTTTTTTATGGGCAGACTATCTTGAACAATCAAATACACTAGACCTTACACAGGATAAAAAATAACCTACCTTTGTTCCTTTAGACCCTTATACGTGGTCTCCTGTCCCTTCTTTCAATTAAAAGTGTCTTTTCTAAAATCACTAGAGACTTCATATTTAATTTCCTGTGTGTTCATATATGCCAGAATATGTTAAATTGCTTTCTTTTGGCATAAAATAGTTCAGGTACAATACATATACAGAAAGTAAGATATGTTCTTGTCTCCTTAATCTACTTGTCCAATTAAATATTTTTTTACACAATGAATATCCTAAATGTAAATAGTCTATATAAAAAGATAGAGACAACATTAACATTTTAATATCACCATGACAAGATAGACATATTTCTATAGTGGATATCAATTATTTGTAAATAAAAGTTTCTAAAATTATTTTCTCTATTAATATGTATATATGTGAAATTTAGCAGCAAAATTCAGGAACAACAAACTTCAATGAACACCCGATAACCACTTTGATAAACCACAAAGGTGAAACTGAACTATAGTACCTAGGTCTACAAAAAAAAAAAAAAAAAAAGCAGTTCTCAGGAAAACATTTGAGTACATGTGTGCATACTAACTCCTTAGTATTACACATGCTCAGATATTTAGCTTTCATTAATGATTAATTTTAATGTATTTAAGGTAATTTATTTGCCGTCTCATAACCTTTTTTCTAATTCATTATACTTTCATGCCTGGATATTTGACATGGCTAAACAGAACAACCAGTAAACAAGTGAGCAAATCAACATCTGAATAAGTTGAATTTTAAGAAAAGTTACTCTTTGGCACATAGATTTGGAATTACTATTTATTTTAAAAAATGCTTGAAAATGCTTGAAATGCCTTTCAGTTATTTTTCTGCCATCTATAATTTTTCTAAAACGTAGCCTAATTCTTCTACACCTGTTTTCCTCTTTGTATGAGAGCTCTTATTACTTCTGATATTTTGTGGAAGTGTCTTTCTTCTGCTTTTTGTATTTTGGGCATTGGAGTAGAAAATGGCTTTCAGTTTTGATCTCTACTGTGTCGCATCAATTGTAGAATCAGTCTTCCATAGGTTTCTAGTACATTTTGTGTCATTCCTGGTTTCTAATTCTAATCTGTAGTAACAGAGTCTGTATTTTGCTAGAGGAAACCATCTGCATGTAAAGCTAAGATTGCTATAGATAATTTATCTGAAGATTTCACTTCACTCTCACAATCCAGGCTTATATTGAAGCAAAAAATGTATAGGAAAAAAGTTGTGTTTCTGTCTACATATAGTTGCATATCTCATATCAAATTAATCTTTTGGCATACACGTGAATTTTAAACATGGCAAGGTTTTACTTACAGTCTTTTCTTCAACTTGCTTAATGTGTAATTAGAATTCACATCAGGAAAGATGTATGATTTGTCCTTTTTGAGAATGCTCATTTAGCATGAGTACAAGAGTTTCTCAAGTCACTGTGTATGTCCATTTTTATTCAGCAAAGTGTTTGTGTATATTGCTGCTAGTATGCTGCTCCTGAAGAGTACAATGCAGAGATACCTCTAGTGAGCCGTTTTAAAGTTAATTAACATGGCACTGGGAGCTGCCTAGGCATGGTAGCAGGGAGCAACACAGGGTAAATTACCCTTCTTCTCAGGCAGTTTTTCTGTGGATTAGACTTCGCTTCAACTGAGTTCTGTGCTGTTGCAGCTACTGTTTTCCTGCATGCCTGAGGAAGCCTTTGAAAATCTAGTTCAGATTTCTGAAGTTTGCAATGTAAAGGTGCTGAAAATGCCATTGACTGGCCTTTGGTTACTGATAGGACAAATTGTTTGTAGTCCCACACAAGTTTTATTCTGAAAATTTAGATAAAGAATTAAACAAAAGCAAAGACCACCACGAAGTTAGCACTAAGTATCTTATAATTTGCATCTACCCTGGTGAAAACTCTGATGTTGTTTCACCTCAAACTTCTGAGGATCAAATGATATCAGGTTGTTTAAAAGGAACAGACTCTACTAGTAAATGAGATGTTAAGAATTGCTCCTGGACAGGCAAATTCTCTTTTGATGTGAAGCTCCCACAAATCAGTGTTCTGCTCTACTTTTTCTGTCTTCATCCAAACCATGTCACAGATGTGAAGGAAGAAGAAGTGTGGGAAAGAATACGTAAATCAATGAATTTGTGCAGTTCTGTGTTTCTTTTTCTGCTGACACAGTAGAATCTAACTCTTTGATTGCTACTCTGTAGTAGTGTAAGTAATGTTAGCTCAGCTAGTTAATTTACATCAACACCAGAACCAGTTTTAGCTCAACAGAGGTCAGCAACTCTCATTTTCTCCCTAACAGCTCTTCCCAAGCCTTTTCTTGAAGAATGCATAAAAGTTAGTGAAAAACTGAGCCTGGCTTGCCAGTAATAAGAATAATTTGATGCATATCAACAAGGACTGCCACCCTGAGGAAGGCACATTCTCTGGTTTTTAGACAGAGTGAATACTTAGGTTTTCATAGGAAATTAAATAACAAAAACTAAATCTATTTTATGTGATCTGTTACAACAAATGTGGCTAGGGCTAAGGCATCTGAAAATTCCTAATGTATTGCTGCTCTTCTGTAAGTAATGATGTTGGCCATGTTCCAGCCTTCAATGTTTTCTCTTGGGTTTAATAAACTCATAAAAATATCCACTAAATTAATTTGTTTTCTAACTCTATTTAGTGATCTTGGACTTGAATGTATACACTTTGATCTTAGAGTGTTAGCATTGTGCAAGTTTCAAACCTTTAAATAATCATTAACTGTGTTATCAATACACTTTCTAATTTCTTTTCTTTTGTCCTGGTAAATCTAATTTCTGTTTTAGGTAAACGTTCATTGATTTCACTTGTACAGGCTGTTCTTAAGTAATTGTTTAACATCCTTTCTATTTTCTTATCCTGCGTCTCTCTAATTCCATGCTAATCACTCTTCTGAAGGTGACTTTTCTACATTAGCAATACACAAAAATGGACAGGATATTCTTAGGCATTTATGTGAGAAAGCCTTCAAAGAACCATCCTTTATTATATTTCCTTTATGGGAGATCTCTTTATTCTTATGGGTAACTTTTTGTTACAATGCAATTTCCTGAAATTGCCCCACTGAAAAATTCAGATAGAACAATGTGGTTTTCAAGTCAAGAGAAGCTTTACTTCAAATTATGGTCAGAAATACTTCAGAAACTATTCTGGGAAGAGAGCATGAAGGAAACCTTATGGCATCCTACATGATTTCTTGATTCTGTATTAAAATTTGCCAGCACCTTGCCATTTGTTTGTAACTTCTTTATTTGATTGCTCTGTAGAAATAAATACGAAAATATATAATAGAGTAGCCCTGTTATATTTATTTTGTAGCAACCAATGAACTTGATTCTGTGATTACATTTTCAGTTTTTCACATTTCAGAGATTTTTGTACTATTGCTAGATAAACTTAGCCTCAACCTTGTGAAGGCCAGAGCCAACATCAGGCTCCAACAGACAGCTCCTGCTGTGCAAAAACTGTGGTATTTGACAAGAAAGAGAAGTGGTAGAGAGTATATATTTATGAAATAATAGCATTACCAGTGAGATTAGCGTGAAAGAGTGCAGTTAAAACGGAACAATTAACACCACTGGGGTTTGTATCATCCCCTCCATGTTACAATGTTAATTTCTTATGGAAGTTAATGGGACATTATATATTTTCTCAGTCTGGTTTTGTTATTCTACTTGGTAAGTTTTTACACTCTATTATTGTTTAAAAATACACCTTTCATCCTAAAGAACTTAAATAATTTTAAACAGAAATAAACCCAGAGAAGATGATTCAGAATTAGTTTTGGTTTATGATGTACTAGTTCTAGATTAGCTTTGTTATGAATTTTGTGGTGCTCACAAGACAAAAAGTCTACTTTTCCTTTACACTTTCCTTTCACTTTTTACCATTCATCTAACAGAAATTATTTTAATATTTCCTTTAAAAATATTTTTGACATGTTTTATTAGTGGATGTTTGTTTTTAGCTCAGAAATTTCCATTGTAATGAACTCTGACACAATTTTGTAAAATTCTCACTAGAAAGGCTAATAAATCACTGAGGTTTTTGATGGACATGTCTTTGTGAAGTGAGATAAAACAGTAGGGAGCAGATTTTGTGTTGTCCTGCCACAGAGCTCTGTATTTTATATCTCTGTAAACTCAGTATCCAGAAAACCACTTTCAAAAATATCAGTTTTCTGTTCTGTCCTGTTACATACATCTGTCTGACACAATTACGCACATGTTTCTTAAGGATTCTTTTGATGTGCGTGCTTTTTAGTAGGTGCCAAGATTTCACTTCATAATGTACAAGGAGAAGTAGGATCACAGGATGAGACTGGTGTGAGGTAGATCAAAAGCACATCGCTGGTGACAGACAGTTGAAAAATACAAAACAAAGATGTTTAGGAGCTCAGAGTTCCTGTCTTCTGATTGTAGAGACTCTGGAAATATTATTCCCTTATAAGTCTTCCAGGAAGACTGGAAGATTCTACAGTACCATAGCACGGGCAGGATAAATATGGAGTTCATATTTTGCACTGATACGTTTCTTAGATGAGAAGACTGTCAGCATAAGGTCTTGAGACCTAAGGATCCAATACTGTAACAGTAATGAATGCTACTAGACTGGAACTTTGCTAAAAAACGGTCTGTTTGGGGTTTCTTGTACACAAACTGGATCAAGATAGATTTCTGGTAAACGAATTCCTTTGCCATTAGTGGTAAGTAATGATTACTGTAATTTTCTCTAATGAAGCATTAAAAAAGGTTTATTCTGGTTTAAGAAGGTTTATTTTTGATGAAGTCCAAGTACCTTATGGAAATCTTTCAGTGAAGTCTCATTGAACCATGCACTAATCTTGAAATAGATTTTTTTTTTACATGATTTTCATGGTTCCTATGGCATCCCGCACACAGGGCTGCAGTGGCTTTATTCTGTGGACTGCCTTTGGTGTCTGAGGGCCTACAGAACAAGAACATGAAGCCTGCTAAAGGACTGGGAAGTCTGAGGAGTCTGAAGCAAGGATGGCTAGGGCTTCTAGGCTCCCTGCCTTCTGATTTGTAGTCACTGGGTGCTGGAGAGCTATGGTTTGAACTGCTACCTAACACCTTATCCTAATATTGAGGTCTTGGCAGGTCTTTCTGAGTGAGCACTGTGAGCTGCTGTTAGGTTCCATGACTCCCCAGGGGAGAATTTGTACAACACAGGGAGACTATTTTAACTGTGGGGGAGCCAGAATCCATAGGCCATTCTGTGGCCCAGGCTTTTTGTTTTGAGGACAAATAAAGCAGAAACAGTTTCTCTGAATTTAAAAACAAACAAACTTCTCACTTTGCATAGAATACCATCAAACTAAGTTTCATTCCCAGATGGAGAAAAAGGTTTGAAAAGGGGAAATTTTTCTAAAATACTAATGTAATATTCTGATCAACAATGTGCATGACTATCTGTTTTCAAATTGTCATTGTCCCAAGTTATACACTGCTATTACTGAAGCAATTATTTGTGCTGATATTCCCACTTGTATGTGCCCTCGGATTTATTTTGAGTGAATTTAGGAGAAGAATGGCCACATAGTTACCACAGGTGCACTGCTACCAGCACTTTACTGTTAGTTTGAACTAAATTAGCCAATCCTGCTATGACTTCTTGATGTTTTGGGGAATTATTACAGATTTTCTTCTCTCCTGCCATGAGGGACACTGATAAAAGCCTAATAAGAGATGACATAAAAGCTATCCATAAACAGTTAAAAACATAAACCAAGCAGATTTTAGAAGCTGTTAGATACTACATTTTTACTTTCAGGATAGTCACAAAAAATGAGAAATTTTCTTTTGTAAATTTTTTTGTAAAAATTTCAATTTTGCTTTGTTCTCTGGTAGTGAAATGTTTGATTCATGCTATTGTGTTAGGAGTGGATAGTGAAGCCATTTTTTGATCAGGAATTACCTGCAGATTGTTGTTGAAATTTCAATTAAACCTAAGTTGAATGGAGTTGTCAGTAAGATTGGCTAGTTTTTTGTTGTTGTTTTTTTGTTTGTTTGGTTTTTTGTTTGTTTGTTTTTTCCTGTTTTGCCTTTTTTTTTTTTTTTTTTAAATTCACCTCTGGACTGTTAAAAGTTATTGCTTCAAACACTATGCCCTGGCTACTGTTGGGTGTTATAGCTAAAATATGTAAACAGAATGGACCAAGGTCATCACTGCCATAATTTGCTGGAATTCAGCACTGTCACAACAGAAGTGAATTTGACTCAATGTTTTGACATTAGCAGTAAAGGTCATTCCTGCAGTTTGCCCTCACTATAGAAAGTGTGATCAAAAAGTTTTCCATTTTATTTCCCTTTTGATGGTCACATTAAATCTTATTACACTGTTGGTACTTACCTCACTGGAGTGTCTGTGGGTTTTCTTTATAGGCAAAGCTTTCATCCCTGGACATCCATAAATAACTCTATTCACCACACTTTCTCCCACAGCGTTTGAGTTATGCTTCTGAGCTGAGACAAGTGTTAGCTTGCATGTTCTGCAGATGGATTTCTGCTTCATTTTTGTCCACTACAGAAAGGTTTTCTACTCCTGGATCTTCCATTCCAATCAGATGCATCTGGATGTCCTCTCTTGCACCATACTTTTGAGAGGGCACTTGTCCAACATTTGTGATTAAAGCAGGTACAGTATTGTAGATACAGAGCTTTTGAAAGCAGAGGCTGCTGCTGCTGCAAATTCACTTTTAAAATTTGTTTCTGAAAAAGATGGTACAATAAAAAGAGAAAAAACTGCTAACTGCATATTTTTTCAATAAAGTGGTTAGTATTTATGTACTTGGGGAAGTTATGACTCAGTAGTATATAATTCAGGATTTCATTTGTGTAAGTTACTTTCTGATTAGTTATTGATTATAATCAGAACCCTTGGAGCTAAATGTGCAATATAGCTAATAACCACATCTTCTGCAGATGAAGAGGATTCTTAAATATAATTTTGATGCACTTTACACGTTCTATTTATTGAACTTTGTCACAAATGGTAAATTGCAGCAGGCCATTGAAACTATAACAGTGGCAGAATATTTGCAATATTTCTGTAAGCAGGCGAATTATAGAATCTTAAAAAGAACTTTTGCTTTTTGGTCTCCAAAGTTAAAGCAATAGAAAGCATTTAAAAATATCCCTTTCTATTTAATTCATTTGGATGTAGGCTGGTTAAATATCATGCACTGACCCTAAGACTTATAATAGGTTAAAATCAGATCCCACCAGCTGGCACGAGCTGTAGAATCAGACAGGGGAAGAAAGCTTAGGAGGCTGCAACAACTGCTGTGTCACCTAGGAGGGTCCCTGGTCAAGGTGTATTTCCCAGCTCCATGGTCATGTTATTCCTGTCCTATCAAGCCACCTGGGCTTCAGATAACAGCCTATCAGAAGACTAAAAGCAGCACCAGGCATTTGTCCAGTGTGCTGCTTTTAGTCCTGGGACGTGACTTGAGAATTCTGCTCTGGGCACATTAAAAGGCTTCTACTCAATGGGCAACGGCACAAAAAAGGAAGAGTTAGTACAAGGCAAAAAGGATTGATGCCAAGCCCAGCAGCCCATGGGAAAACAGAAGTGTGCTGTGGAGCTGGCTACAAGTGAAACACGTTCCTTTGATCCAGGCAGTATATCTGGTTTTGTTTTAGGTATCTTTTTCATGTTTAGTACATATTTGTTGGCAGTAGACATGGACGTCAAAAATATGCACTGAATCTGTTAAAGGGCTCCTCTGAAGATAATAGGAGTCTTTCAATGGGTTTTAGCTTAACACATTCTGTATCAGTGAGTTAGAAAACTGTTTTCCACTATGAGTTTTGGTCAGTAAATTATAGTAAGCAGTAGAAAATATAAATATTTATAATATAATCTCTGTCATGTGATAACATTGCATTAATACTCACTATAGGTAGGAATCTCACCACCAAGATCAGACAGAATTTTGGCAAAAACAAATTTATTTTCTGCAGAAGTCAATGGAAATCAAATCCAAGGTAAAATTTTTTCAGAATGTTTGAGTTCAACCAAAAGTTATCAAAGCCTTTTTTAAAAAAATATATAATAATTTTGCTGTTTTTAATTTGCATTTTGAATCAATAAAAGACTGAAAAGTAAAATACTGAAAATTGAAGCTTAATACATAGCATAGTAAGTAAATGAACATGAATTTATTTCAGGAAGAAACTGAGTCTCTTTGAAAATTACATATTCTATGATGATCTTTTCCCAAACTTTTTAGCTTGTAATAAAAAAAACCCCAAATTAAATATAGCTCAGATTTTGAAATAAAATGTAGTACTTGCCTTGTTAATAAAAAAAGTTTTAATACCATGACAAAAGCATATGCAACCCTAATACAAACTCCACCTAGACTCCCATGTTGAAAGGTTTTCAACTGAAGTTTTTTACCTCTTGTTTCATCTCTGATAGTTGATTCAAAATTCATGGCATGTATTCCCTGCATTTTAGTTATGAAATTGTTTAATGACAATCATAAACCCCTGACTACTAGATATAGTACCTGCGAAATGTTTTGAATCACCTCTTGAACACATAAGAAGAAATTTATGTCAGATGGAGAAATTATTTACTAAAATCCTGTCAAAAATATATAGGTTTCAGCTATTCTGGTCAACAGAAAGGAAGCCATGGTGTAAACAGGGTAAAATGATGTAAAAATATCTGATATATTAGATTCATATATCACAGTGCCAAACTATGAAAGAATCACTCTCTAGACTGTGGATCTGGCTTTGTATTCATTCTCCGCTGCAGAATTCATAAGACACTAACGAGTCATCCCAGATGATGAGTCCCAGACTACATGATCATTCCATATTCTCATTCTGGAAAATGCCTGCGTCAGTCTGCCCAAGCAATTAAAATAAATGAGAGTCTTGGGATTTTAACTGTTATACCACATGGTCCCTTCTATTTTGTATGAGGAGGAGAAATCATGAATGCAAAGAAAAAAAAATTCTAAATGCTTCAATTTAATTTCAATCTGTACTTTATATGAGCTCATTTATAAAATCTAGAAGAGGTTTCATTAACTGATTTGAAGCTGGGCTAGGGCTTTATAGTCTCTTTTCAGTTTCTGAGAGCTTGATATCTCATTTCATTATGTCACAGTTTTTAATTCTAGCAGAAGTAAACCTAGAAAATATTCATAAGTGTAAGATAATTGGTGGGATTTACTGGTTGCAGTTCTTACCTGTATCATCTACGGCAAAGCAAAAAGACTTTTCCATTACTCCTTGGCTGGTTCTGAGTTTTGGGATGAATGATTTGCAAGCTGATTGTCTGTCTTAACCAGATCACGTTATCTATTTTACAAGTTTTCTTTTTAATTGAAGAATTGTCAATCACACTGAGAAAGTATGACTGGATAGTTAAGATGTATCTAGTGCTGCCATCAGACCATCAGATCCTTCTCAAAACCATTGGCACAAGGGATGTGATTATCATTCTTTCACTCTGTGTATATTGTATACTGTAGTGGATGGAGATTTGCCTGCATATGCTTAAAATTTTAAAATTTTAAAGTTTGGAGCTACAAAACTCAAGCCCTAGAAAATAACCTTTTTTATAATAATATCTTTTGAATGACTTTCTTTAATGTCTGCTTGGAAGGGATCAAAATAGACTGAAGGTTGGATATTGGGAGATGTAACAGTGCATGGACTAATACGTGAGGTGAAACAAAGACCTACCCAAAGTTCTCCCTAAATTTTACTAGCCTGCTAATCTGTTCTAACAGTTCAATGTAAAAAACAAAACCAAAAAAAAAAAAAAAAAAAAAACCCCAAAAAAACAAAATAACAAAAAAAATTATAAAAAAAAATAAAAAAAAAAAAAAACCCTCCCCCCTCCCCCCCAAAAACAAAACAAAACAAAAAAACCAAAAAACCAAACAGAAAGCCCAGAACAAACAGAAAACTAAAACAAACCAAAAGAACCCACCTAAACCAAAAGGAATTTTCCTTATCAGGCTTATTGTTTTGATTAGACACAGACAAATATATTCCACTTTTTTTTAAAGGAAAATATATCATATAGTGTCCATTTCTTTTTTTCAGGGATACATGTGTGCTAACAGTAGAGTACTGCCAGACTGCTAATTGCAAGTTCACTCTAGTTTATGTTTTAAAAATCCAGTAACTCTGATGAATTAGAGCAATTTTCAACAGACTAGTAAAAGTCAAAGCTCTATCTGTACGACAAATTTGGTGTGCCTTTCTTTTCTCTAACAGGAAAGCTGTGTACTTTTGCTCATACCCCAAAAGTGGTAATTGATTGCCATAAAGACAGTGATCTACCATACCTAAGTTTTGCTTGGAAAGGAGTGCCATTGTTATAAAGAGCTAAAGATAATCCCTTAGGAATAGTAGCATCAGTTTATAAAAATATAAGTGAGGTATGAAGCTCTCCAATAAAATTTTGGTGCTGTACTTGAGTGCTCTGATTTGCAGTTGCTTAATATTTTGAGAATTATATACAGGGCTAAAAAAAATCTTAATGTTTCAAACCTGAGACAATATGACAAGCCTTTGAAATGATTTTTATAGAGTTTCAATCCCTTTGTCTTGGAAGTAAAATGGCATTGTGACAGCATGTCACACAATTTAGAAAAAAACAATAGCTAAAAGAGCAAAATAAATAAAGGGAGAATGAATCTTGTCTAAGACCACGGTACATTCTCTCTTTCAGTCAAGAGTGTGTTTGTGCATATATATATGTGTGTGTATGTGTATGTATAAAATGGATCCAAAACCATTACAGATTATAGAAAAATGCAGATTATAAAATATAAAAGCAGAAGTTGTGGCTAGAAAAAATAAAACTAAATTAAAAAGATAGATGTAAACAATAACAAGTTAAAACAAAAGAAATACATTTTGAAAACCAGCTTTCTTAAATCTTTTTCAAATACAGAAAAAATTCCTGGCAGCCTGTGGGGAATTGTAGCACTTATATACAGATCAAGATGTAAAATAAGTTCTCAAGGAGAATGGTAACACCACAGAAAAACAGAATGAATAATTTGACTTAGTGCTCTGTTTAGAGAAGATATGACAGTCCAGACCCATCCTCTGAGTTGGATAGGACAGACGAACTATTTCAGCTTCTAGTGACACCATTTGAAGTTTTAGAAAGAACTGATGAAATGAGTATTGATGTATTCATAACTAGATATTTTTACTCATACATTCTGAAGAAATCAACATGTGAAAAGTGCCAAAATACGAGGCATGGTTTTTAATTTATTTACTGAATATCCACTTTGCACTAGAAAAGAAGCAGGGCTGTAAACACAGTAACATACTAAAAGGTTTCACAGGAAAATTTAGAGAACTGCAGGCTAGTAAGACTGATGCTTTTAATGGGTAAATTGGTTGAAAATACAGTAAATAATATGTTCAGTAGACTTCCCATATATAGTGATAAAGCATCATGACTTTTCTAGAGGGAAACCATATTTATTAATCTGCCAGAGTTCATTGAAGAATCAAGAAACACATGACAAAATATTTGATTTTACTCATATTCAGGAATCTTAACATGTTTCTTAGCAACAAATCTTAACCAGCTATGGAGCAAAAGGAGTACTCCAAGGGATTAAAGAAAATATAGGAAAGGGGATTTTCATTTGCTTT
This sequence comes from Acropternis orthonyx, assembly GCA_035583155.1. NCBI lineage: Eukaryota > Metazoa > Chordata > Aves > Passeriformes > Rhinocryptidae > Acropternis > Acropternis orthonyx. Next base: position 25,736,686 of record JAWWEU010000081.1, read on the forward strand.
GGAGAAAGGAGGATATTAGAGGAATCCCCAAGGGACATGTTCTGGATCAAGTTGTATTAACTACAGTCATAAGTGATCTAAAAAAAGAAAAAGAAAAAGACAAATTCACTGATAATGCAGTTACTTCAGGTGTACAACACCAACATTTCACAGATTAAAATCTTGTGTTTGTCTGAGAGCTAAGATGGAAGAAAATTTATATATTGTTACTAAATGCAGAATAGTCACTGTGAAGAAACAGTACTGAACACGCATGACTTTATGGAGGACTTTACCTTTGTTGCTAAAGAAATCTTAGCAGACACCCAGACAGAAGTCTGCAAACCCAAGAAAATTAGTGATGAACTGCTATCATGAATATTAGGCACCATTTCACTCTATCCCTTCTCAAAAGCAATATAATTGGATTATATAACTTATAAGGAAATGGAACCAGTATATTCAGAGTTATTGGATGACCGCTGTATAGGGAGTGATGAAGTAGATTAGAAATCAACTTGAAAAAGAAACATGACAGGATATTTGACAGAACACTTGTCAGGAAATAATTAAAATTTGAATATTTTACTAAAAGATGTTTGGATGCCAAAAATACAATTGTATTAAAGAGAAATTAGTACCAAATATGGACTATTACATTTAGTGATCAAGATGTTCTTATTTATGAAGCTTGGAAAGTGGGTGGGTTTATCAGGGAAATTTGCATACTGAGGTTCTTGATCTTTGGAAACACAATGTCCCTATAGCAAGTTCTATTATCTTCTTTTCTAGTGTAATCTCGGGCTAAAATGATGAAAATGTTTTGACATAATCCTGGTTCCTCAACCACCTTTGATACAGAATAAGGTAATTCAAACTGATAGATTAGTCTAGATAGAGTTTTATTCTTAGAAATTACATTGGGCAAAGCAATTCAGACATGTGGTCAGGTGTCAGGAAATCCATTTAGTCTCCTTGTCCTGTAGAGTATGAGATCAAGAGACTTCTCATATTCGCTTTTGCTCAGGTACTTACCAAAATTATGTAAAATATACTAAAATGTTTCGGTGTCAGTGAATAACAGTGTTCATAAACAATTTGACTCCCTGGGCTGTTTCAGTTAGGCTGTGTAAAAAGCTTAGAAAATGTGGGCAAAATTTATCTAGAAGAGGTAAAGCTACTGTAACTTTAACAGAATATGGTATAATCTGCTTTCTAATCTTGTCTTATCACATGGCAATGCATTCATAGGGTTAATGGAGAGTTATGTAATATAGTGAAATAAAATATGAATGTTGGTTCTGTTGACAACACCAATACAAGCTTTCTTAGCTTTTTTTCATACTGAAAACTGAAAGTGACTATTAAAACGTAATGGCACAGAACATCTTGTTTAAAAAAAAGAAAAAGCCTTTTACAGTATTCTTGTTTATAGATGATATTTATTGCCTTTGTAGTCTTATGGTGTTCTTCTAAGTCAATTGAAATGCAAGTGCTAATGAAACCTCAACCATAACACATTCATTCTTTTTTTACACCAAATGAGTCTACTACAAGATGTAAATGACTTACATATATCTGCTGCTCAGGTTTTATTGTTTTAGGTTAATTTATTCACTGTAATATTCTTAATGAAAGTAATGACTCTTCCAGTAGTTTGTATGTTCATATATTGCAGTTTTATTAAATCATGCTGTGATAGTTCACACTGGCTGCTCTAAACATTCCTAAGTTTCATGTTATACTTAATATATAAATGTAATCTTCTAACAGATTATCAGCATAGTATATTTTGTTATTCTTTGCTTTTTCTAATTTGTTCACACCAGGGTATATCTAATGTACAGCGGTGCTCATACAGACAGGGCTGTAACATTTGTATGCATTTTATTAGCGTAGCCAGTGCTAGTTTATTAACACAGATCAAAATCTACAAAGCAGAGTTAGCTCAACATATATAATTCTGTTAAAATATACTTTATTGTTATGTAAATTTCATGTAAATTTACTGTTCCAGATAAAAAAAGATAAAAATTCTTATTTTTCAGCTTCAGCACTGGCTTTTACTTGAAGTGCTCAAGTTGAATCTTTTTAGAAGTGATTAAGAAATAAAATATTTGGTGACTATCATCCTTTCACTTGCCTCACACAACTGTAAAATTCTAACAACCACACAGAATCTAAACTATTGGATAATACAGCTTTCCATGACCAAAATCTCCTAGAATGCTTTTATTACATAAACAGCTTGAATTTTTTTATTATTGTTAATTTTTCACTTCATCAGTAATGGCAGCTCTCCTTAAAACTTTGTTCAAACACAAGTTACAACACATTACACTTCTAAAAAGGAAGAATTATGAGGAACAGTGTGCAGAATAAAAATCTGAACAGCAAAAGCAAAAAGCAAAATGCAGCTGCCCAAGGACACAACAGATAACAACAAAAAGAACTTCTGGTACCAATAAATTCTTTTCTGGACACTGGACTCCACTGAAGCCCAAGACAATATATTTTAACAGAAAATTAAGAGTGTTGAGATTATGAGCATACTACTTGTACTGCAGTTCTAAGGCAACATTACTAAATTATCTCAGGATTATTCCTCCATCCTTTTCCAATGTGAAGGTTCCCAGGCTTCATTCACTTAAAAGATAGGCTAAAAAAAAAAAAAAAAAAAAAAAGAGCAGATGATGAATCCTCAATAACACATAGAAAGTCACTGAACTGTCACTGAATGCAAACCTTCTTTTAGTAAACACCTCTTAGTTTCACTGTGCATTCTTCTCTCTCTTACTCTCCATGTAAAAGAGGAAGAAGTAAAAGACAGCATTACTGACAGATAAGAGTTCTCTATGTTATTGATGTCTCAAGACACTGCAAACAGCCTTCATCTTCCATTCCATCCTATATCAGTGTGAAATTGAAGACTGATGATGTCAAAAATCACTTGGATTCTGCAGGTAATGGTTTAAAATAGTAAACTACTGAAATAAAGCATGTATTTCTGACTGTATTGACCAAAAGATGCCCTGCCATGAATTTTAAATTTTGTTATATTTCACAATGTTTCAAATATCAAACTAAAAATTAATTATTTGTTGATGTGGAGAGGCATGGTTGTACCATTGCAAAACTGAAATGACACATTTCTAAATTATTCTCTTCTCTTAACCATCCAAACGTTGACACCTTGCTTTCTCATTTTAACATGGTGACATGATACTTACATTACAATATATCAATGAACCTCAACATATTTTCCAGATATAGAAGTTTAGTCTGCTGGAATACCCATGAAAGATAACAAAGAATATATGTGCAAAAATCCAAATCCCACTGAAATCCATGGGAATGTCTCTGATATCTTCAAGGGACTTTGGATTCAACTGTCACAGCTGGGTGCAGGATATGAATTTATATACTTTGGAGTAGTCATAAATATAATTTTTTCTCAGTCTTGTTAGAAATCATGGTGTGTCTGGTAAATGTGTTTTCTTCTGAAATACAACTTCAAAGCATTTTGAAAGATGGAACTGCCCACTTTTTAGAAACAACACCTGCAATATAATTGGAAGCTGTCTCTATGCAAAATCTACTTCCTGAATAGCTAAACAGTTTCAGGTTTTCAGTGTAACTGCTAGAAACAGTTTGTCTATTTTTGCTCCCTCTTTTTGACAAAAGAACAATCAAAACAGCTCAACATTCTCTCTAAATGGTAAAAACACCTGGAAAATATTTCAGTGTGGGAAATTCTCTCTACACAATTATTTAACACATCAAACCTCTGTTCAGAATGCATCCTTTTATTTTCCACATTAATTTATTTCAGAATACAAAAGTAGTTTGATGGAAATTGCTGTCTACAATTCTGTTTAAGAAAAAACTATGTGCTTGCCTTTTAAACTTGGTATTTGTCTGTAAAGTTCTTCATCAAAAAAAGCATGGTTTGGTTCTGCACAGTGGAGCCTTTGCTTACTTACTGGTTACATCCGTGTGTCAAAGTAAGAGGTTCTCTGATGCCTGTCAATGCCTGCAACTCTAAGGCTGAGTTCTAAAACAAGTTTAGGAATCCAAAACCTGCTGGAATCCTGTCACAATAGTACCATCAACAATCTCTGCTTTAACCATCAAAGATATATGGAGAATAGCTCTAGTGGAAAAAAACACAAATAGCCATGCTTTACAAAGCACTGGAATACATGTAAAACCAGAGTATTTCTGAGATGGAATGAGAAATGTTTTGATGTGATTCATAGTCCATTTAGAACAGATATGTATATCTTCTAAATACTTACATCATTTTTCATCTTTATAATTACTTTGCTGATGTTAATTAATCCTCACAATGAGGTGGGCAATAAATTATGGTGGTTGAGGAATTCACAAATAGTTTATCTAGGATATGTAGTTCTTTTTCTGAGTGTGAAGTGTTCAAGAACAGACAGGGAGTTTTATTGACTTGTATTTCACAATAATTGAGTGAAAATTTTATGCAAATGTATTTCAATCAATGGATTTATTTTGTGTGGCTGGGTTTGATGTAGAAGTTTCAAGAAACTGACTGCCCAGTTCCCATTACTCTTGAACTAGAACACCTCCAGGCTCTTCACACAACTTGTGCATGCCATGAACAAAGACCTGGCTATGTACCCGTGCCTCTTTCACAGTTGGTTCTGGGGAAGAAACCCATGTCTGTCAACTGGATTGGAGCAGTGACAAACTTCTAATTGGTCTTGGATGAGCGGGATTGGGGAAACGTACCCAGAACATGTCATGGTGCGCAGCTCACTTTCAGCAGCACTCAATTTAACAACTCTCAGATTTAATACTCATGTTAAATGTCTGGCATTAGCTGTTATGCATCTGTACCCTCATCATTAAGATGAGCTGACCATGTTACCTCAACTTGCAGTTCCTGCTGCTGGCTATATGGTGAGAACTGCTGCTACAGACTGTTACATGCTGCATGAGAGCCCCAACTGATAGCGACCTACATAATTTATAGCTGCTTGCTCTGCTTTAAGTCAACATATTCCTGCTTGATTGGCCCTACCATTTTAAAAGTTTATGTCAGAAAAAAAAAAAAAAGAAACAGCACAATGCTGACAGAATAAAATAAATATTTTTTCTAGCACTTTAAACAGCAGGTGAGTTACATGAAGTAAAGCTGGAAAGGTACACCCCTGCTCATAAATTTGTCATGAGAACTTCTGTGCTCCTTGCCACAAAATGACATTGTGGGCAATGGGAATATTGTGGTGGAACCTGTAGTAGTATTTTAACACTATGAAATTTTGCTAAATAAAACATTTCATCATTTAAGGAAGAGTTCTCCATTTTGCGGTGGAGTATCCTCTCTCAGAGGATGCAGAAGTACATCTTGTGAAATTGCCAAACATAAAATTTCCATGACGAGAAACAAACACGGTCAAGAGCAGAAAATTAATGCAGACTGGTAAATGTGGTTTCTCCAGAGCATTGAGGTGAACTACTTGCAAAAAAATATGAGAATACTAGCAAACCTTGGCCACCTATCTGAGGTGCCCAAGTTAAAGCCCCACTCAGTGGAAAGAAACAGGCACCTTTAAGAGAAATTTTGCATATTGCCAAAGAGACTTCATGTCATTTATATTTTTTTGCTTATTCTACAGAGATCTCAGGCTGACCAGGTTGCTCAGTTAGGTTTGTCTCTTGGATGAGAGGTAAGAGTGTAGAAAGTCTCCCTGTGAGACAGTTCTGATTTGCCAAGAGCTGCCAGAGAGATGATTTCCTGATGCTGCAGGATTTTGCCCTGCTGCACCACAACAGTTTGCTGGTGGAGGAGAAAACTTCTTTGTATCCTCTTCTTTTCATAGTGCTCACAGTAATAAGAAAAAAATTAATCCTATAAGAACAGGCATTAAATACTTCTTACTAATTTTTTTCTATTATTTGCTAAAATACTTTAAAAATTGCACTGAAATCTTTGAAATTCAAAATAGGTACTTTGAAATCTTTTCTTTAAATGGCATTCAAAGCTTCTAATCAGCTTTTGATTTCTCTGTTATGTACTTTAAAGTGAGCAATGACATATACTTAGATATCTTCAATATGTACCTTTCCAGAGTTAGAAAAAAAAAAGTTTCCAGGCTAATGTCAGATTGACCCTGGCTTTACCCTATGGTTGAAAAGAAGGTTTTAAACCTAGTCCAGTGCCAGCCATGGAAAATGGAAAACAATTAAATGTTGTCTAATTGCATTATCTCCTATTTTTGAAGTTAATAAAAGCATAATCTATTTGTACCTGCCATTTGCCTTAGGAGACAGCAAAAGATAATGAAAATATTTTACTATCTATTTTCAAATTATAAGCTGTTGTTTCCAAAGAAAGTCAACTCCCATGTATATTATCACATTATTGTTCTCCAGGGACTGTAGTCACTATAGTGATTGTAATTACATGGCTTCATTAACTTTCTACATTCTACCTGTTATGGGGGTTTCACATTAAGAAAATTTGCATATACAGGAAATGAATACCGTTTGCAATAAGCTAATGTCATTAAACATTTAAGCAGTCTCTCTCAAGTAAACAAGGAATTTTCACTAGACTATCCTTTTAGCGTGCGTTTTAAACCAACGCAGTCACAATTGCCACTTCAAAGAAAAACATGCAAAAACCATTTAGAGTAAGCAACAACCATCTTAACAAAACTGCTTTAAAATTGGAAATAATTCAATTACTCCCACAATCATTACAATGCATAATCAAATATATTATGCTCCTGTCAGATTCATACTAGCTCGTGGTTAAGACACTGTATGTGTGCATGTGGTACCCTGTAACCAGTGACCTGTATTTAAATAGCACAGGCAATGACAACTTTCATTCTCTAATCAGTAATTGCCTAATTTTTTCTATCAATGGATTACACATGAAAATAACTTTGTTTTTATGTGCAAGTTATAAAAAGCAAAGACTTCTTGATAACAGAAATTTAACACTGTGATGTAGTAGTAGGAACACAAATGTTTTGTAGACTGTCACAGTTTTGTTTCCTGTACTTCATGCAATCTCTCCAATGCCAAAGGACATTTTTAGGGTTTTTTTTTTTAATGTTTGCTTGAGCCAGTTTTCACTGAGAACACCTAGCTGCTGGCTTCAGTAGATACAAAATTTTAGAAACATTTCTTAGTTTGAAGCCTTTTCCATGTCCAGAACTATTATTGCACCATTATGCTTTAATACAATGCCTCATGTGTGCCTACCTCTTTTGAAAAATCTGACCTGATCCTGATTTATTCCCATTCTGTGTTGCAAGCATTTCTAACACTCCCATCATAGTTATCTCCTTTTTCTGGACTGTGCTGATCACACTTCTGTGACTTTTCACTACGTATTAATCCCAGCAGATAACATAGGTGCACAGACATTATTGTTTCCTTTAGGAAGCTTACAGCTCAATATGCAGGTTTTGAGGACCATTCTTTTCATGTAAGCAGTTTTCTTACACAGTGTAGTGGAGAATAAAATGTATAACTGCCCTTTGTATATTCTACTTAAAGGAATTCAGAGGTTCAAAACTGAAAAATGGACATTCTAGTATCTAATTTATAGAAGCTTAAGGTCTTTATTCATTCTCATTCTCCTTGTCTTCTCCTTAATATCTGTCTGACTTTTTCTTTAAACTTCTATCTTTTTCTAATTTTGGACAAGACAGAAATAGCACAAAACCATTTTTTTCCCATGGGGTATCACAGAGTTTCTATTTATTTAAAATTTTGAGCTCTTCTGTTGAAAAAAATACGAGCTGGACTTCATCCTGTCAACACGAGGACATAAAAGAAATGTGAGAATGTCCATCATGTTCCCTTCTGTATAAGTTCTGAGTGGAATATCCATCTTATGTTTACTCTGAATGCAAGGATTATATTAAACTGGTAGCCATTCATAAGCAAGATTGGGAGAACAAAGGAAGACATAGACCAGAATACTAAGAAGGAAGTCTGAGGTTCATCTATGAATCTAGTACAAGCTACTCTTGTGGCATGGAGTACTATTCACATAGCTAACTAAGGTCGTGGATTTTGTGAAAATTTCCTGATTAGCTTTAGTAGAAAATTCAGCACATAAATTCTCCTGTGGTTATTCCAGTTAATCTGGTTCAATTTGCAGTGAAACAAATGGGAAGCACTTACACAAGTTTAGTGTAGCTGAGAGAGGTAAAGTTTTTGGACAGTAGAGTTGCTTTGTGATATAATTCCCTCCTGCCTGACTTTGCAACATCTGGCCCTGTGCTGTCTCTCTCCTTTACCCAGAATGCCTTTTAATTGGATGGAGAGATGGGCTTGGGTGAGGAGAGTCCTTCTCTCACCTCCAATAAGGTCATGAGCTCCTAGGGAAGAGACTGAGACGGAAAGGTGCTAAATGAGGTGCTAATTACTCAGGAGCTACAGTATGAAATGGGGTTATGGATGAGAGAAGTCCCCAGTATTCAAGCCCTTCTTCCAGAGTACATCAGACAACCCACACATAACTCCTTCGAGTTAAGATTTTCTTACTTTGGTCACTTACATTTTCTTGGCATGTCCAAAACCCTTCCTTTTTTTTTTTTTTTTCCCCCTGGTTAATTCCACCAAAGTTTTTTTCACTGATTGAACTGACTTTCTTCCAATTCAAAGGTAGATTTCTTGTTTGTAACAGTTTATGTTAATGGCTTCTCTTACACTTATATAATGTCCTTTTCGTTTGCAACATATCTTTCAATGTACCTGATGTTGCATAGAAGTGACTTTCCAATTGCATATTACAAGTACTCAGACACCATTTGAAATATATTGGTTTCCTGGATTGCAACTATTGATCTCAGCTTTATCACTGGAGGCTTATGGTGCCAAACCTTCCTTCTCTCAGTTAATTTTTTTTTCTCTACATCTTGTTTTGCTTTACTTACTTTCTGACTTATGAATTCTTTCTTTTTTTTTTTTTTCCTCAGCATTTATATTTCCATTCCTTTAACAGCTGTTCTTAAGGAATTTCACTGTTGTACGGTTATTCGTGAACCAGACTGTTTTACTCTCTTGGTACCCGCTGCCTTTACTTGAAGCCTCTAAACCAGTAATTGGTAACAAGTTTCTCTCAGTGGGTTTTACACACAGCTGCAAGGCAGAAAATAAACAGTTCTTTCAAGTTTACACTCTTAGGGTTACAGCTGTATACTAATGACATCCCCAGCTTGCTAATGCAGTTTTTAAAGAGATATCATCCTTTTATATTAGATTTCTAATAGCTTTACCACAGTTTAGGCAGTACCTTGTAATGAAAGCGATGAGAATGTGACATAAGAACAACTTCTTTCCTAATTAAAGTAGTCACTGGTGTGTAAGTTCATAACTTTTCATCAAAAAGTAATTCACATTCTAAAAGTTTTTGTAACTTATTATAATTTCTTTAAAAATTTTGGTAAGAATGCCCAATGTATTTTCACTCCTAATTATTTCAACACTTAAATAAAACCTAAATTGCATAAAAAATTATAGCATGAATTAGGATTGTTCAGAATTTTCTCTTCACATTTTTTGAGGAGAAATATTCAAGTTTACAAAACATTTAGGTGGAATACTTTTGCTTTTACTAAAACCTGTATTAAGTAAAACAACAGTAAAAAAATCAAAATACCATCTTCAGATAAAATGTTCTGTTCTTTTCCTCTTAGGTCTCTGACCAAAAAAAGTTAAAAAATCCAGTGTTTTTGGGGAAGTGGGGGGAAGCAGAAATAAATGTTTATTCAGCTATTTCAGTCTTAATAAGTTAGGTCATGACTTACTACATGAAAGTATGTGTGTTTTGTTGAAAATACAACATATGCATAAACTCTGTATGTGTGCAAACAGAGGAGAAAAATAAAGAATTGGTGCATCCTTTCCAACTAAACTTGTTCTGTTGAGATTTGATTTTCACCTTCTAAAAGAGTACTTTCAAAGGCTTCAGAGATTTTTCTGTTAAAAATCTGGAATGCTATTCCAGTATTGGCATCTACTTTTTCTTTTTTTCTTTTTTTTTTTCTTTTTTTTTTTTTTGTTGTTTTTGTTGTTGTTGTTTCTACAGAATGAAAGACTAACACTAGCTCTAGTTGTTTAAGCTTGTCATGTGAATATTTCATCTAATAATACTTCAAAAACCTATTTAGCAGGTTCAAAAAGTATATGCAATGTTGTTTGCACAGGTATGCAAATCAGACTACTAAAGCCTTGGGATGCTGGGAAAATGTGGTTACTCCCATCATGAATACAGCTGCAAGAAAAAGAGGTTCACTTCTATTGATACAGTGACCATACAACAGAACAGGGATAACCTCCTAACTTAGGAGGGAGTAGCACGGTTGCTGGTCTTCCTGTATTTGTGTATGCCTACCACTGCAGAAAAATTACAAAGTGCTCAGGGTCACATGGGATTAGGTTTGGGCTCCGGTTTTGTCATGGTTATTCATGTAAAACATCTCTGTGTTGCTTAATAGAGCAATGCTCTGTGCTCCAGGACTGTGTTCCCTGCGTCAAGAGCAGAAAGGGGAAACACCCAGCAGCAACAAGGAGAATCTTTCACCAAGTGCAATGCCTGAGTTCATGGAGAGCAGCTGTCTATAGCATGTTGACAGATAGGAAGGTGAATCAAGGTGTGAAAAACAGAGCTCCACAACCTCTTCACACAATGGCTTTGCGTTAGCCTAAACCTGAATTTCCTTTCCAAGCAGGAGATGTAAAGTAGGGGGAAATGCTATATTAATACATTATTTTTTAGTTAAGATGCCTGTGAACAAGCAGCTGACTATATTAAAGTATATCCTACCAGAACTGGTTCCTTTAACTTCTGTTTGTCAAAGGCAGGGAAATGAGGTTAAAAATATAGATCTATAATAACTACAGATGTCAAGAGATCAGAATGTGTTTTTACGAATTTTCTGCCATCTGGGTAACTACCAGCTTCCCTGCTTGTGTGTCCAGAATGCCAGAGGCAATGTGGAAATAGCAGCTTAAAGGGTTTTATTTCTTTTGAAATATTGTTTCTATGACTTAAAATGTTACATGTTGGATGTAAAGAAATTTTTACTTTCCTGCCTTCTTCAGGGAACAAAAGCTTCTTTGATTCATTATGTTGAAGATGTAATATGCAGGGACAATTTGAGGTAGTAGAAGTAAGATTTCCCAGAGTGTGAAAAGCATGTTCTTTAGAGATCTCATTCAATAAAATATTCTGAAATGGTATTATTTTGTACTTTTTTATTAGCTTTAAGCTAGGAGATACATGTTTATTTTATTTTAAATAAAGCAGTACTCTCGTAAGTAGTATCTTATTCAAATGACTGACAACAAATAAACCTGTGACCCCCTTACCTTCTAAATGCAAATTCTAATGTCACTGTGCATGGAATAGTGCAGTATATGGGATTTTTTTTGAAATTGGAAACATCAGAATGGTGACAAATAGAAAACCAGACAGAACTTCTATAGGTGTTATGGTACCTTTGGTTCCTGAATAGTGCATCCTCTCTTTTAAAATTAATTACAAGGTAAGAACTGTTTGATAGTTTACAGAATCAGAACACAATCAGCTTGACCGTATTATATGCTGCTGCACATAAGAATTCTTAATGCTGTTTAACAAATTACTTTTTTTTTTCCTACTTTTCATTAGAGCCCCTTGTTGCCATCCAATCTTGATTTTAGAAATTAAAGCTAACAACCAGATTGAAAGAATCCAGAGAATGACAGCATGGGGCACAGTCTCAAAGCCACAACTAACAGCATGAGGCAAAGCAAACCTCAAGCTATTCCAGCTCTTAGAAGAGGAAGGGGCGGGTAGGGAAAGCATTTGCAGGAAAACTCAATTATAACAACCTACAGCTATGGTAAAGCACTTGTGACTGTTGACACTAATGCTTTTTCTGCTTAATGTTTTAATTAAATACCTAGAAACCAACTCTTCTCCTCAGTCAGTGTCAGAGCAGTACTTCTCTGTGGATAAATGTTTACAGCAAAAAATCTGCTGAGGGTTTCAGCAAACAAGTCTCAGAGAACTGAGAAGGCTTTCAGCGGAGGCACTTGAGATCAAGAAAGCACCAGTGATTAAAAACTAGCAGTACAATAACAAGACGATTTAATCCACCCAAATGTCAGTTGCTGGTTTACAAGTTGGCAATCCCATCTTTATCTGCAGACAAAAGGGCACTGTTTAGTCATCTGTTTAATTCTCTTGCTGCAGCATGTCATTTGGATGTTGAAGGAAAATCCCTTGATTCAGTCTGCCATTTCTGACAGTCTCCCTCTAGACCACATTAATAAGCTTTTTAGAGAAGTGAATGCAGAATAATCAGCAGGCAGCCTGCACTCAAAATGGAGACAGAACAGACAGCAGAAATGACTTCTTCCCTTTGTAGTTATGGTGCATAGGTGACCCCTCTCTCACAGAGCAGCAAATGATTTAGACTAAGATTGCCTTTGAAAGCCACAACATAATTAACCACTTCATGCATGTGATGTCTGTCTAGCTACAAACCCTGATGCTTTGCAGTGGAAAATATTCAGCTGCATTTGAGTTAGATTTATGAAACATGTTAGCAGTAGTGCAGACAGATAGAAAGGCTGCCTTCCAGCCTGAAATACCTGGGGAATTTCAGTCAGAAAACAAACATGTTATTCTTTAATGTAGTCTCATATCTCATTATACAATCACAAGTGGAATGAGACATACTTCGCCTTTTTAACTGTGTTGCCAGAAGGCAGGTAAGTGTTGTGCTATAGACAGTTCTGCTAAGATCTGCATGATTTTAATATATTTTGAAAGCAAATAATTTGTTTGATAATGGAGGTCTTGCAGTGGCTATTTCCTGTTTTTCTCTATTAATACTTTCTCTATTGCCAGCTATAAATTGAATTTGTCAATAGCTTTGTTTAACCTATTGTGCACTGGCTATTTCAAGGTGCAGCTGAAAAACAAACTGTTTCAGGGTATCCTTATTTTCTTTTGGGAAGGATTTGATGGTAAGGCATTACTAAACACTGAGAATGAGAAAACAGAAAGCTTGGAGCCCTGAAAACCTTTTTTATTTCACTCTGAGATGAAGGAAGTAAACACTATTGAAAATCAAGTTCAAGATATGCACATACAAACAAGAAAAGTGAGAGAAGGTTAAAAGGAGAAGGAAAGAAATATAATCCTGTGTGATGTGGTAAGATGTAGGTAAGGCTTGGGGAGGATTTTGTCAAGCAGAAAATTGACAAAACCTGCTATTAATTATTGTGCTGATACTATCAGTGACATTACCATAATCAAAAAGTGAGGCGTGAACACAGTTCATGAAGCGCTGGGTAGCTTGGGGGTTAAACCATTTATTCTCAAAGGAATTTTTAAGAAAAAACATAATTAACAGTAAGAGGGAGCATGAGAATTCTTTTATGTAGCACATGTAGTCAGTACTATCTCAGTAACTAAGTCAGATATACTCACCTGTTTGTGTGGGAAGGAATAGAGGAGGGTGGGAGGAGACCTTACTTGCCAGCTGCAGCTACCAGGAAAGAGGACTGGATCACACTTAAGCAACTTTTTGTTATAAAGAAGAAGTTAGGATCTCTTTAGAAAACAATATTCCTGGCACATGGGCACCATTGTTTTGGAACATCTTGCACAGTGAGATGGTGGAGTCACCATCCCTGGAGGTGTTGAAGAAATGAATTGATGTGTCACTTAGCGCTATGGTTTAGTTGGCATGGAGGTGTTTGGTCAAAGGTTGGACTGGGTTATCTTGGACATGTTTTCCAACTTTAATGATTCTCTGATTCTGTGATCTTCATTCTCAACAACAGCAACTTCAAGAGAAAATGTGAAAAGAAATTAAAAACAAGACTAGATCATCAAGTTCATCATGCAACTTGACTCATTGCCTTGTAAAATTAAACTATTAAGCTGAGAAAAATTCATTATTTACAGTAGTTGGATGTTAACAAGTCAACATTTACCAACTCTTATAGGCAAAGATGAATAAATAATGCTGAAAATGTTTGTAAATGTTACTTTGAAGTAAAACAACACATTCACTTTGATTCAGAACATATATTATTCACACACTGCAAACATTCATGCAAACAAGAATGTGTTTATGGTGGTATTGTAATCTCTCAGCCTAATAACTATCTGTATTACTATTCAGTGTGGAGAAAGTCATATGATAGTGTTAAAATCTCCTAGCTATTCTGAGATAGAAATCAACCCTAATAATCTTGTTACTAGTGATATAAGATACCAACAGATTAGGTAGGGCATTTAAGGTGTCACAATTAGAAAATATAAAGATTTTGTTGTTTGTTTGTTTAGTGTTCATGTTTCTGTTGTCAGAATGAAAACCAAACTATATACACTGTCTGTATTCTTGGTCCCTTAACCACTCTAACCAAACTCATGATAATCCTTCTCTCAGGAGGTGTTCAGGAACAATGGCTGACGAAAGCAATGGGTATTGCCCTTGTTGGTAAAAAAAAGTACCTGTTAATATGCAATTACAAGACTTTTTTGGTTGTGAGTAATCTTTTCAGATTATGCTATAAAAAACTTTCTCGAGTTACAAGGACATCTCATAGAAAAAATGTACTGAAAGACTAGCAGATGAAACCTTTTGTAATTTTTATGTGGAATGATTTTTTCAAGATCTACAGTATATTGTAACTGGTGAATGAATTAATAAAAAAATTTTTATAAAACCCGTAACATTCTTATTCATACAATAGCATTACTTAATAAATTAAATGTTGATAATGAGGAATCAAATTAAAGGAAATCAATAAATAATATAGAAGATGTCTATGTAACAAAGTTAAACATGAATTTGAATAGTAGAGAAAATGAACTTATTTATACTTCTAACTTGCTGAAAGCAGTTGTAGGGATGATTGGTTTTATTTCAAGTTGGTCAGCAGTTTTCAAACCAAAAATATTTGCCTGTTTTGAAACTAATGCCAGCATAGTGACTCTCATTAGTCATTATCCAGATTCTCTTGGAAACTTTGCACCTGTCATTCAGTAATAACAAGATGTTCAACTCTCATGCACAAAATCACCATTTCTAGGACCATATATAGATCTAGTATATAGAAAGATCTAGTTGAGTTTTGCTGTTTTGAACCCCAAATGGCCAAAAATAACTGTGTTGTGTTCCGTGATGTGACATCCGTGTTGCAGTATACCTCAGAGTATTGTGACCAGTGCTACTTAAGGTCATCATCAATGACACAGACAAAGGGATCAAGTGCACCCTCAGCAAATTTGTAGATGCCATCAAGCTGAGTGGCACAGTTGACACACCTGAAGGATGGGTTACCATCCAGTGGGACTCGGACAAGTTTGAGAACTGGGCCTATGGGAACCTCATGAGGTTCAACAATGCCAAGTGTAAGCTACTGGTCCTGGGTAGGGATAACTCCCAGTAGCATACAAACTTAGGAATGAATGGATCTGAGAGCACCTCTGCAAAGAAGAACTTGAGTGTGCTTGTGGATGAGAGTCTGGACATAAGCTAGCAAATTGCACTCACAGTTCAGGAAGTCAACCATATCCTGGACTGCATAAGTGTGGCCAGCAAGTCAAGTGAGATGACTCTCCTCTATTGTTCTGGTCAGACTCCATCTGCAGTGCTGCATCCAGCTCTGGGGTCCTCAGCACAGGGAGGATATTGACCTGTCGGAGCAAGTCCAGAGGAGGGACACCAGGATGAATAGAGGCGTGGAGCACCTTTCCTATGAGGAAAGGCTGAGGAAAATGGTATTATTCAACCTGGAGAAGAGAAGGCTCTGGGAAGACCTTCTAGCAGCCTTTCAGTACCTTAAGGGTGCCTACAAGAAAGCTGGAGAGGAACCTTTCACAAGGACACAGGGATAGGGCAAAGGATAATGGCTGTAAGCCACAAGAGAGTCTGTTTAGGTTAGCTGTTTGTAAGACCTCAAGTCTCAAGCAAGAGACAGTTATTTAAAAAATTGTACAAAGCTCCAACAATATCCACCCTCTGGACATAATAGAAGAGCCTTTGGTTCTTTTAACACCTTAAGGGAGAGTGCAAAGGAGAAGTGATCCACACATTTTCTCAGGAAGCACTTTACTGGTAAACTTTAAGATAAGAGATCTTGGCAAAAGCTTAAAGGATAACATGCAACCAAATAAAAGCATTCCACAAAGCATTGATTTAGCACACATTAACCCCTATAACTTAGCAAACTCTAGCCCATTCAGTCCCAAGTTACCCAAAATATTAAGAAAGGAAATTAAGAGAAGAAGGTATAAAGAAAGAGAGAGTAAAAGAGAAGATCATAGCTACCACCAGAGTCCTGTGAGAGTCCAGGTTGCATATGGGCAGATGGTAGGTGTCAGGTCTCTCCCGGCCTACTGACCACTCTGGGGCTCTGGGACAGGGTAAGAGGTGATGCTCCCAGTGTGTCAGCCCATCAGGGGCTGGGTCAGGGCCTCCAAGGGACATGGTGTGGGTGTGCTCCTGGGCTGCCTGTGACTGACAACTGCTCTGGGGTCATCCAGTGATGGTGCAGGGGCTGCCATGTGGGACAAGGCGGTACTTCACCTCTGTGAGATTCAGCTTGTCCCTCCCCTACCATACACCTGAGTTGTTCAAAGGCAATATAATATAATAATCCTGTGGCTCACAATGTTAGGAAGAAGTTCTTCATGGTGAGGGTGGTGAGGCACTGGAACAGGTTACCAAAAGAAGTGGTGGATGCCCCATCCCTGGAAGTTTTCGAGGCCAGGTTGGATGGGTCTTTGGGCAACCTGGTCCAGTGGAAAGTGTCTATTCGCATGGCAGGGGGTGTTGGAATGAGATGGTCTTTAAAGTCCCCTTCTAACCCAAACCATTTTACAATTCTACAATCTTAGTGTTTACAGAAGCAGGCACCAAACAGATCATGCAACATAATTAATCATATTGGTGGCAGAAATAAAATTACATACCTTTGATTTTTATAAGAAAGATGAAAGCTAACAAAGTTATTAAAAGAAACAGTACTAGACAGAAAGCCTTTCAGACAGTCTTAGGCAGGTAGATACATCTAAACCAACATATCCTGTATTTATTGCAGTGAAATGATGTTTTTAGAGAATCAATAGGGCACAGTTAGGTGTGGTGTAGTACCCCACATGGGGGAGAATTTTTTTATGAATTTTAGGCCAAACCAGGCCAAACCCACACTTTTCTTCATGGCTGACTACTGTATTATTTTGAGATAAATATTACACTTAAAGCTTAAGGTTCTCTGGGCTGTTACTAAAAGGAGTAGGCCCCTATCCATAATTATCATATGGTTGTATTCTCACATATCCTTAGTCAGTGTGATTACAGCAGTTCAAAATTATAGAAACCACTGAAAGAGACAACTGTAAAGTTAAATTTGTGTTAGAGGCATATACCTCTAACTAAATTAATTTTTTTTCCTACTTACCAATAATGTAAAAGACAGTACTGAAATCTTGTAATATTGTATGACTCGAGCCATTTTTGACTTCAGGAGACTAAACCAGCAAAGCATGAAAACTTAGTCTCTTTGCTTCATTTCTGCTTTCTTGGTTGCCTCCAAGTTTAAATAAGATACCATAAATACTGTTCCTGAAATAAAATAGTCACAAAAAACCCCCTTTAAATCTTTGTTAAGTCTAATATCTGCAGTCACATGACTGTTCAGAATTACTCACTGAAGCAGCTGTGAATGCAAATGAATTGAAAAACCTCTGTCTTATGTATGAGGAATATAAAACATGCTGCTACTTGCTGAATACTTAGAGCATTAATTCTGCACTTCTTCTCATCATTGTAATTAAAAATGTTTGAATTACAGTTGGTAGAGGGTATTTGCTAAAACATGAAGTTATTGGTGTCTCTTGCATAAGATAAAGCTCATGTGGAGAAGTGAATCTTTTGAACAGGATGGTTAGCTGCTGCCCTGGTGGTGACAATCAGTGACAGTGACTCCTGTGGGATTTACTGAGACTCCATGAGCGTTTTTTGCTGAATTTTTATGCCCAGCTGGCCGATCGTCGATTTGATCACTTTCAGTACATGCACCATCTGCTGCTATTGATCATCCTAAAGTATGTACAAAATAACTCCTAACTGGCTTAGTTATGTGTGAAGGATTGTCCTATGTGATCAGTTTTTCATCTGTTGGAGCAGATTCTACTAATTACAGGTGCATTATTTGTGTATATTTTCATCGAT
This sequence comes from Acropternis orthonyx, assembly GCA_035583155.1. Lineage (NCBI taxonomy): Eukaryota > Metazoa > Chordata > Aves > Passeriformes > Rhinocryptidae > Acropternis > Acropternis orthonyx. The sequence continues at coordinate 25,754,910 of JAWWEU010000081.1, forward strand.
TCTATGGCCAGAACTGTCTGGGAGGAGTTTCTGGAACGATCAGGGTCTCCAGCCAGGACATTAATAATTTCAATTTAATATTAAAATAATGCCTAGCAGTTGAACTATGTACTACAGAATCTGCCTGTGGGAAGCTCTGGATCTTTCTGAAATTCTAAGCTGAATTGTTGTAAAAGTTGTTCAAATGCTTCGTGTTATATCCTGTAAACATAAACTAGGAGAAGAATAAAACTGGTATACACATTTGAATTTAATATTCAGCTTTAGATTTTACTCCCGATAGTGCTTAAATCAATCTGATGTTTATTTTCAAACAAATCTCTTCTGTGTAACAGTTTGCAGACTTTATCAACTAAATGGACAGACTCACACAACTGCCATAATGTCAACCATTGGAATTTCATTAGCAAAAGTAATTTGCTATCCTGAATAATTTACTACCCCTACTATCCTATTACATCCATTCTAGATGCAATTATTTTGAATTGCAAAGCTACTTGTCCTAGCCTGACCCAGCACTCAAGTGAGAAACTACTCACCTGAGCAAAACAAATTGGATTTGGTTTGTGGTTCCTGAAGCATCACAGATAGGTGAGTTCTCTTGTGTTTGCTTTTACCTGTTTATTTAGTGATGAGACTTAATGTTCGTGGGTCTTGTTTTGAACTCTTCTATCTGAAGTTGAATCAAATCAATACTACTTGGTCAGATTGGCTGTTGCTTAACATTACAGGCTGGTCCCATGCAGAGGATGTCTCTCTTATTGATGCTGCTAACTTAATTTTGTATTAATCAATGCCAGGAGAGTTTGTTCTGAGGGTATATAATAAAGGGATTTAGTCAGTTTTTGTAATTGTATTGCTGTTTTTGCCTTTTTTCCCCCAAGTATTTCAGATAAAATTAACACAAATCATATTTATTAATTAGTATTATTTGGTTTTATTAGAAATGTTTCCAACTATAGAAAAAAACGTAAATCACCTGAATTCAAACACAGGCCAGTAAAAGGGAAACTAATCTTATTACAATTTATATACATAGTCTTTGGAAAGGCAAAGATTACTCTTTTGGAAAGAAATGTTTCCAACTATAAAAAAAAACATAAATCACCTGAATTCAAACACAGGCCAGTAAAAGGGAAACTAATCTTATTACATTTTATATACATAGTCTTTAGAAAGGCAAAGATTACTCTTTTGGAAAAATTGTGTTATGTCTCTGGAGAAGTCCTCTGCATTTTTTCAGGAAGTAATTCCTTGTTTGGTATAAAAGACATGCTTTAAAAATACAAAGTGTGGTAAAGGACTTTTTGGTAATTTTCTTTTGCCCTTTGATGTCCCTAATTGTCTAACTGCTTTAACCCCATCTAACAAAAGCAGGAAGGATGCTGAGGAACGGACAATAATTTTTCCAAAATACAAATCAAGAGAAAAATGACTGTTACTAATGTTACTTTCTCCTCCTTTCTCATCATACACCTGCAAGCTATATTTTCAAGTGATTTATATATTACAGTTGCTCCCTGATGCTTACATTTCAATTGGGAACCTGTAGTAGTGAGAAGAAAGCACTAAGGTCCTCAAATTTACGTGGGAAATATTCAAAGGCAAAAATCAGTCTCTCTTGTCCACACACAGACAAATTCTGACATAGGGGCACATTGGTCCCTAATGGAATTCAAAACTTAACATGGTCCTTATGTTATCATGGTGAAGTAAAAAACAAAATTTTCTCTTCAGAAATTCGCACAGTTAGTTGTTCTCAATTTCCCATTCAATTTCAAAACGACACATGAAGAACCAGGTTCAAAGGGATATAAGCTGTATGCTATGCTATCCATGCATATAATTGCCAAATAAATAGTCAATTCAAGAAATATACATAAAAAACATATGCACAATTATAGTATGAATTTTTTTTTCCTGGACAGCTTGATATTAAGAAGTGTCCACATTAGCTTCCAGTAGCACACACTTCTGAAGAGCAGAATAAAAAACAAGACAACTTTTGTAGAAAGAAGCAAACACTTCAATTTGAACAAATACTGTACCTGGAAAAACATACAAAACTTTCAGGCACAGTCATCATCATTTGGGTGTGAAAAAATAGATTAAATATAGTAATAGAATAATAGATTTCTTTTATTTTGAGATCGATAACCAACAGTTTACACTGTGCAAAAGGAAACACAGGCAAGATGATAAGAAACTTTGTTCTTTCATAGCTTGTAGAAATGGTTGCAATAGAGTAAAGTATAAGAATCATAGGATCATTTAGGTTGGAAAAAATCTCTGAGTCCAACTATTAAAATAGCACCATTGTGTTCACTGCTAAACCACGTCCCTAACAGGTGCCTGCTATATATTGTGTCAAGTCATGAATTTGATTCAGCAAAAAGGACTGCACATGAACACCTCTGAACTGCTTGATATTTGAACAAGGTGAATTAACTTACAGACTGTTTGAAGTGGAGATATTAAGGTGTTCACATGTTTACAAGATTTAAAAGTAATATTCAGAGACAATATGGAAACCAGAAAAAAGGGGAAGGAGTGAAAGCTGATAGAGTGCTAATGTGGTGCTACAGCTTGGAAAATGCTTATGACTATTAATATTAGAGATTGCTGTTACTAATTTTTTCTCATAAGAGTGTTTTTGTAGCATTGGCTGTTGAAATGAAATACCTCAAGTGGAACCCAAGAACCTTTGATGTTGTGTATCTTTCATATCAGTAATAAAACAAAGTAAAAAATGTATAACTCTATCCTCTGATGTCTAGCAGGATGGAAATTCAGCTCATCATTGTAACTAAAAGCTATGTTCTCATAGTATATATTAAAAGGTCATTAAAAAGATGTAGATGAGGCTTATGCATTCTTTCCTTACTTGAAAGTAGTTGTGAAAGCAGTATGTGTACAGTTTTTTGATATAAAATACCTCTTCCACTTTATAGCTACCACAATATTGAATGAATAGCCATTTACTTGATGGCTGAATATGGGAATGAATATTAACAGGTCTTGCTTTTATTTAGCTTATCTTAGTATAGCACGAGGAACCTAGAGAAGTGTTTAAGCAGGTTACTATTAATACAGAAAAACATACACCTAATTTCCTTAGCTACAGTGTACTAGATCAGGCTTTATTCTGTGATCCTTCCAGTGTGTATAATAGCAGAATAATAAATGTGTATGCAGGTAGAAATAACTAAGTCACCTCATTCAAGCAGATGCACAGAACTGCACAGGGGGTTTTGTATTATCTGAAGTTAAAAGATACAGACATTCTAAACTGGCAAATGTTAGTATCAGAAGGTGTTATAAATAGCATATTTATGAGAATACAATTAAGTGATCAAAGCAAAAAAAAAAACAAAAAAAAACCACCACCAAACTGATGAAGAGATCTTGTCTAGTCAGATATTAAATTTCTAGGATGACCTTTACTTTCAAAGCATTGAAGTTTTATGATATTAGAAAGATGTCATGCCAGCCAAAGAGGATGTGTCATTTTCAAACAGGAGAGAAGTCAAGATTAGTTTTTCAATCAAATAGTCTTCATCTTAAAAAGATATCTGTACATCTTCTAAATAAAAAAAAAATAAAAAAATCAAAAACCAAAACCCAGCCAATCAATCAAAAGCCAGTATAGGCTATATCCTATGCTACTAAACTACCAAAACATATTCCTCCATATATTAATATATTAATAGTTGTGGTGATTAGACACAGAGTTTTATGTTGAAGATATGGATCAAAATTTGTCTTTCCTAGGTATGATGTTTCCGTTCAGGTCTTTTTAGGTTATGCTGCATCTCACCAGGAATTACTATACTGGCAGCAGGGGTGTTTTAGGTACTGATGGAAAGTTTCCAAGTCAAAGATAAGAGAACCTTGTCTTCCTTTATGAGTTCTCTAATACCTCAGGATACCATCAGGATTATTGTAGTGTTGTATCCATTCAGTACTTTTTTACTGCAATTTTTTCATACTGAAAGAAATCTTTATTGGATCATATGTTCTGGGTGAAGAAGATGAGTATTTCAGTAAAGAACACCAATTAAATTTAAACTTCATTAGATCTAAAGTGAAGGTTTTGATTTCTACTTTTAGTTCAGTAACTGAAGAATGCTGAATATTAATGTAACCATAGTGATATCAGCTTCAATCCACTGAAACAAAACATATGAATGAGCAATGTGCAGTAAAGAAAAGCATTTCACTTAGTCCATTCTTTGCAGAAATCATAGAAAGAAAAAAAAAAAGAAAAACTACATCACTCCTTTAACCTTTTGCTGGTGTAGAACACCAAGTTGCTAACACAGCGAACTAACATGTTTCCATTTCTCACTTGCTTCAAGGCAACAGGTTTTGATCTGTGGGATCATGTTGTCACTTAAGCATCTCCTAAACAGTGTGAAAGGATAAGGTTAGAGGAAACGTTAGGTTGTGATGTAACTTTAGAGTACCTGGGAATACTAGGGAAATTAATTGTAGGGAAAAGATTATAGTAGAATAAGAGGCTTCCTCATTAAATGTGTGTGGACAGATTAACTTACAAATAATTGATATAACTTTTTCTTGTTACCTTTTTATTTTTATTTTTTTTTTACTCTGGAGATCAAAATGTGTAAACCAAGTTCAATAAAAATCTATAATAGAATGTTAAAATGCAGAACATGCGCATCTAAATCCCCTAAACTTTGTCATGGTAAACACTCCATTCTTTGAAACTGGTATTTCATGTAAGCACTTTTGAAAAGCCCAATGCTAGTTCTAGAAATAACTTCTCCAATAAGAAGCTCGTTCTGAGAACTTACAATTATATTTATAATACTTACATGTTAAATATTATTACTTGAGAAATAAGGTATCTGAAAACTGAGAGAAGGTAGAATCTGGCTAATGTCAACATGAGAAACATGATACCTTCTTTGTTCCAGGAAATATGCATCTTGAGGGAATACCAAAAGGAATAATGACAAAATTATATCAGTGTAATGGAAATAAAAATACTGTACTTGTCTCATGGGCCGTTGCCAATGTCTTTGCAAAATGTTTTGACCATATCAGGGAAAAGAAAACCCCCACAGTGTTGTTGAGATTTTCTCCTTAGCAGAACTAGAGCAATTTCAAAAATAATTTCCCTTGTGCCCTTCTGAATTTTTATAGGTGTGTGGTAAAGAGCCCAGAGAATCGGAAAGTACAGGGCATGCAGGATAAGAGTCATGAGCATCACCTTAGTCCAGTGTCTGGGAAGCTGGGAAGGGGGAGAAAATGCCTACTAAAGTGTTCTGAGATACTGTGCAGTGTGTTAATTCAAAGAACTGTTTTAGAAATTTGTTTGGTATTTTAATTTTATGCTTATAAATTTCAAGCATAGACTGTCAGGTACAAGATGAAATTTATTACCATGAAAAATGCAATGCTCAAGTGTTATGAAAGGTTCTACACCACACATGTTCTGGAATACAAAAACATTTGAGCGAAAACACTAGAACTTATGAAAATCAAGACATATCAATGGATGTGGAGCTCTTACAAAGCTCAGTGACTGTAAAAAAGGATGGGAAGCACAAGGGGAAATTTGTTTCAGGGGGGTTGTGTGGTCTGTATAAGGCAGTAGTACCCTTAGGAACTGCTTGGACAGTCACATGTAGGGAATAGGTTAGATCTGCCCTTCTAGTAACGAAATAGGAGACAACTATCCTCATGGGTTACCCTAAAGAAGTTGGCAAGGAGCCGGTGCAGCTCAAGGGTGCAAGGACTGTGGAGTCCTGAGTGATCCATTACTTCACTGCCTGTGACTTTATACTAAAACAGAAAAGCAAATGCAAGATATGTGCAGCAGAAGGTTCACTTCAAGTTGAACAAAGAACATTCAGGGACCAATCATACTTCAGAGTCTGTCTCAGGGCTTTATTCAGGATTGTCTTTAAAGTAGACTCTACCATTTTTCAGAATGCAAGGATATGTTTTGAAATAAACAACTCTGATTAGCTCTGATCCTACTACTTTTCAGAAAACATTTGCCTGGTTTCTTAATTTCCCCTTTAATACAGAAATTACCTTTAGTGTGCTTGGTAACAGACATGAACTAATTCTGCCTTTCAGCACTTACCTTTTACTTAAAGGAATTCTATGTTATCAGAGTAGATATGTTACTTCCAGAGCTATTTTCAACAGTAACACATGTAGGGAAATTAAACTGGCTAGGAAGATTCTATACTGTAAGAAGTCAGTCTATTTTTTTCTTTTATTTTCTTTTTCCTAACCAGGAGCAACTGTCAGTCAAAAGAATACAGTGAAACACCCTAAATCTTTACATCCTGTATTTGTCCCATGCTTATTATCCAGTTACTTATTCCTCCTCCTTACTCTTTAAATAGAGTTGTCCTGGGGAACATACCATCTGCCTGATGTAAACTGCCCCGTTAATTCTCACCTGGCTACAGCTGCAAAACAGATGACAACGAGGAGATGGAGTTAATGAATGAGTCCTGGTAAAGATCTCAGCAGGGTGCCTCCTTTAATTCAGACCACCTTGGTAGTTAGTATGACAACAAGCTGTTACCACCGAATGATTTCAGTTCCTTAAGTATAGTGAGTCACATGTTCTCAGTATGCTTTGGACTGGACAACTTAAAACTACTGTTCTGCTTCATAGCCCCCTGCTGCATATTGCAAAATTCCAGAAAACGTTTCAACATGACAACAGTTAATGGTAACGGAAAATTGAATCAGTGAGCTGGTGATAGGTTAGAAAGTAGGGAAAAAAGAACCCCCTCAGCCCCACCCCCTCCAAAAACAAACCAAACCAAACCAAACAAAACAAAAAAAAAAAAAAAAAAAAAAAAAAAAAAAAAAAAAACCCACAAAAAAAAAAAAAAAAAAAAAACCGCAAAACCCCAACCCATCCAAAAAACCCCAACCCAAATAAAAAAAAAAAAAAAACACCGAAAAATCCCACAATAAAAATATGTAAATCTCTTGGATTAAATTATCCAGCAGGTTCTTGAAAGTAATATGGTTAAAAATAACCCACAAAAAGTTATTTTCATCAACTGAATATATCACAGAAAATCTAATTCTATATATCATATATTTTATTTCTGTTAAGAATAACATAAAGTCTGAGATAATGACCTACCTGTGCTAAATGATAGTTGTTACACAAGGAAAATATCAAAACAATTTGCACTACATTAACAAGAATTAGAACAGCTAATAAAGAGCCACAATAAAGAAAATCCTTGAAGTATGGAGTGTGAAGTACGAAGAAGCTGAAGAACATCTAAAATTTAAAAGATCAGAAATTCAGCTTGTTCAAACTGAGTTATATGTGGGATAACACAGTTTTAGAAAGGTTCTGAAAATGATCCTTCTAAAAAGTTTAAGTATCCTAGTTAAAACTGTAGAAATTATCCACCTGATTTTGAACTGGAGTCTATTTTAGAAGTGACTGAAGGCTTATGTATGCCAGATTTTGAAGGGGGAAAAGTTGCATTCATATGCTAGATGAATAACTGTACTGTTTGCATATTCATACCATCTATTTTGCTGCCAGTGAACATTACACTGGTCCTATGAAAAGGCTGTGCACAAATATTTTACTCAATGTAGTTAAGCTGTGGTCATTTGTTAGGCATCAGAGAGGGGAATCACGATCAAGATTAGATGGTCCTAGTCAGTTTGAATACAGCAGTGACTTCCCCTTGTATCACTCACTCAGAAGAGTGCGATGAGGGTGGCGAGAAGGAAGGACAAGAGCACATTCTTTTCTGAACAATTTCTAGCTGACACAGTCTGGAACCATAGTTGTGGATCCAACTATTTCAGGCCAGATGAACAGAAGTGGTAAGAGCTCATGGCAGAAATGGACCTGTACACTTGAAAGTCCCAGATGGTCTAATGAGTCACTTGTCTAAAGTGTTAAAGAATTATATAGTTACTCAGGGTTAAACAGTCCTGGTGAAGGGAGGTGAAGGGCTTATGGGAAATTTTCTGCGAAAACCATTACTTAAATAAGGCTGCAGATTGGCTGACTGCAGATGGCCATTTAAGGACAGAAAAAGAGTGCACTGTCATACACCCACATCTATGCCTCTCACAGGTCACATGCCAACTCTTTCATATGCTATGACTAAGAGATTTAGAACCTCTCTTTAGAGAATCCTCCTTCTGTGAGATGGTCTACTTTTGAACACTCTGACAAATCCATTCAAGAAGTGACATCCCCATAGATAAAGAAGCAGAACGCCTGAAATGAATAATATGAAAAACTACAGTAATCTTCCTCATGAATTAAGCCCAGAGTGTGACACTTGAAATTCTGTGCATTCTATTCATACTATAGTCAACCATCTTTGAGCCTTTCTTGGCATCCTTTTCTTTGGGTAGTCTACCTAAAAGGTGTAATTCATGCATCCATCTTGTAAAGAATTTTGAGGTGCTTCAGCTATCCCTCTTTAAGATGTCTTTTTTTTTCCAATAAAGGCTTTGAGAAAATTATGCTATCTAGGCACTCTTTCTTGGCTGACTAAATGTTCATGAAAATTGGTGATGATTAATGGGACATTCTAGTTTTAAGAAAGGCTTTCATATCTATCTCTAATTCTGATGATGAAGAAGTACTCTATGGGAACTCAGCCTTGCTATCTGGTCTTACGACATTTTGAAAAGAAATATTTTTATGCAGGTCAGCTGATTGTTTCTGGCTGGGGAACCTCCTCTCTCCTTCACATATGGAGAGCATTTCTTAATATCTGTGTTCTTTTCCCAGCTGATTAAACTGAACAATAAACTCCTAATTAAAAGGTTTTGAAAGTTCTGTTTTTGATGTTAGCTTTGCAAGCTATTCACTGCAGGAAGGGATAGGGTACTGAGGGTTCTTCTGAGTCATCCCCAGGGCCCAAGTTGCTATGCAGGATATAAAAGACATGTGAGGAGAAGAGAACTAGTCAGATTTGGTACCTACTTTTACATCACTGTTACCCCTGAGGTGACCTCAATTCATTAAAAAAGTTGTTTCTTGGGAAGTGTCTTAAAAGTTGTTTGAACTTAAAGCTTGGACTCAGTTGGTATTCAGACCATACCTATTCTCTATATTATTTGGGGCTGTGCTTTGAAGTTTTGTCTTTCTCCTGGATATTTCAGCTAATATAGTACATTGAAAAATGAGAGCACAGAAAAATACAGTATCATCATATTACTTGTCTCAGACTTGAAATGCCACAAGAAACTTAGGAACAAAATAGTTCTTAAAAATTAATACACAGCTGTAAAATAGAATATTGAAGACAACAATTTGAAAATCATTTTGACTTAGTTGTTTGGGGGGGTTTTTTGTAAATTTTGTTTTGTCTTGCCTTATGATGTATTCATTACAAATCACATTATGCAAAATCTGTCTCCTGTTTTTTCACGATGTGTCCGCTATTCAGAAGTGGCAGAGTTTGCCACTGGAATAAGTCAAAAGAGTATTTAATCAGATTCACCATTGCTCTTTTCCATACCTTTTCTCTCAGGTTTCCTACATGTGCAAATACAGAGCTACACATTTACTGTGTCCCTCACTTTGCTGCAAGGAATGGCAGGAAATTCCATGCTGGGTGGCAGGATATCTGTGACTATGCCCTGACCAATTCCAACACCTGTGTTTGAATGACATCTGTGAGAAAATTCAGCTCCTTCCCTCAGACTGTTATGAGTTCTTTACTTTTCTTCCTCGAAATGTTTCATCTCCTGGCAGGTGCTTATCACATTTCATAAATTGACATGACACATCAAGTTAATTGCAGATTGTTCAAGTAGCTAGACAATTTAAACAACTAGTTTCACTGAAAAGAAATTTGAAAACAAAGTGGATTTTAAATTCAGGTAAGTGGTCTTGCAGTGGAAAATTCAGTCTTCCTTCTCCTTCTAATTGCCCTAGAGACAATCCCAGCTACAGAGCAAAAAAATTTCTCCAAAGACACATGTGCTGTTACTCATGATTGAATAACATTCATGATGCTAGTTCTCATATTCATGCTGTCACATGGGAAAGGCCCTTCTAAAAGCACTGCTGGAGATAAGAAATTCAATAGAAATGCCTGTAAACCGAAGAAAACAATTGTATTCAGCTCAAAAGGGTCTTTCTTCATGACTTAAGAGTTCTGTGGCAAGTGGAACACTGTGCCAGACAGGCAAATGTCACCAGAAGCAGGAGCAGAATTGTCTATAAAGGCCCCAGCAGTGTATTTAAAGGACAAATAGTGCTTTATACCAATTATTTGATCCACAATGCAAAACTAGATCTAGATATGATGCAAAATATTTCAAAAATATTTCACTATGTAAAAAAAAAGCTACGAAAATATGTTTCTGAGAAGTGTTTACAAGTGAGAAACATTTCCTATGACAAAAATATCTCAATCCAGACACTACTAACCAACCATATTTTTTAAAAAAATTAATATCATAGTATTTTTTAAAAATACATCTAGACATACTGTATTTACTGCTAAGGAACACTGTTTTTGAATTGATCTGACTTTTTAGAGTTTCCAGTTTTGAAATATTTTTGCAAAGCTCTGTTGTACTTTCAGGTTCTCAAAAACGTGAGTGAGGGTTCTCTTTAAACATCTATTAAAATTCCTATTTCTTATCTTTGAGTGCATACATGTTTTGAGGCAGTTCTTTTTATTGATTCTAAAATATTTATTACATTTTAATGTGATTTATATTTTGTTATTATATGCTATAATTACATCTATTGTAGCTAAGTGAGACAAGATCAGACAGAAATCATTAATATTTCCTGGGTTCCGGTCTGAAACTCGGAATTTTTGACATTGCTTAGTTGGTTTGAGTGCTTCTGTCTTACAACATTTAAGCAACTTCATACTAAAAAAGAATTGGGATGTACAGGCAACTATAATGAAAAATTTGAAAGTAAAGTAAACTAAAGTCTGTGAATGTGGTGCTTTGTAAAATACAAATTAGGGAAAATAGAATAATATTTCATGTAATGACTGCAATTAATAGCATGGATGTGATGAAAAGATGCGAAGACAAAATGAATGTGTGGGTGTTTCTGTATGTAGAAAAGAGGAATGGAGATTACAAACTGGATAAAAAAACCTCAACATCCACTGCCATCAGTGCTGAGTAGAACTGCCAAAGATGTCAGCTTCATCATTTACTGCAGCTGTGCACCTGCAAATGCCACCTGGATTCTCTGTCACTGCAGCAGTTTCAGAAAGGTCTGAATATTCAGCCACTGAGTATTCTCATGTTTTATCTACAAAATATTCTAATTACATTTGCTGCTAATAAATGGCAGAGGGAAACAAGTGCCTCCAGGATTTGGCTAAGATCGGAGAGCAATAGGGTTTGCAGTGTTTAAAAGTAACTTAATCTTCTGTGCCAACAGATGCATCAGTAGACTGCATCAAGCAATCAAATAAGGATTAAAGGAAAAGTCACATTGGCTTTAATTTTCTTAGTTTGGCTGTTTGGCATACATTGCAGAAAACAATTAATTCAGGCTGTTTCTAACAAAGAATAATTTCAGAAAGTTTAGCATTTATGAGCAGCCCAGCTGACAAGAACTTCTTAAACTGTCTTTACATTTTCCATCATCAGAAAGGGAAATAATAATAATACATCATTTGTTTTCTTGGGGAATAGTTACATATTAATATCATTAACGTTCAAAAGAAAAATAAGGAGAAGAAGTACTACCGTTGTAGACTTAGATTTATTTTAAATTAAGCCATAATACTGAAGGCTGCTGAATAGTGGAAGACTGGAGAAAGTAGGGTCTGATTATCAAATCACAGAAGTTGTGGCAGACAGCCACTCGCTTGGTGATGGCAGACTATCTAGATTGACGACAAATGAAGGAAAATTCAAAAGGAAAGACATGAAAAATCAGAAGACTAATACAGTCTCTTTTCTTCTGCTCTGTGAATCTCCATAGTTCAATCCCTTGATCACTCATCCTGAACGGTCTGTTGACTTTCTGAGAATGAGGTGAGCTCTGCTTCCTTTTTTTTTTTTTTCACTGCTTCTATCCACTGATATATTTTTTACCCACTATGGTCATTCTTTTTTGCAGTCAATGTGAGACCTGGAAGAAATAAACAGTCTACAGCCTGTTTCCTAAGAGAGCCACAGAAATGAACCTAAGACTCCATCTATTCCTGAGGAATTAGTTATACTCTAATAATGTAGAGGGATGGTTCTCATGATGACAACAAAACACATAGGAAGGTTCACTGTTGTGAAGGACCTTGAAACCATCATGAAGAAGTCTGTGTGGTATTGAGGGAAATGCAGAACAGGATGGAGGAACTCAGTGGGGAACACCATATGATAAGATCATCTCATCAATTATATTTTTCTGCTCTCTAATCTTCCACTGAGGGTCACACGGAAACCCTAGGATATGCAGTACCAGTAACTACGATGGAAGGAGATTAGGGTGCAGATAAAAGTTTGACCTGGGTTGAGAGAACACACTTGTTTTACCTGTAAATAACTGCGTAATGGCCAAGTACTGAAAAAACAGAGATTTTAGAAAGGAATGTAGTTTATAAATCAGGGATCAATACTAAGTCATTCTAAGGGTTATGTTTCAGGTCTGCTGAAACCTGTTAGAAACACATAGATTTTAAAATGTTATGAAAGAAGAAGTTGCACGATTTATAGACTAAAAAGACTTACCAAACAAAAAAAGGAATGAAGACATATGGTCTCAGTGTTACGTAGTCCAGAAACAGCTGAAGCACATTACTAAGCATATCAGAGAACCTATGAAGGGCACTGTGAACTCCTTTTGCTCACCCAAATACACCAAAGGTTTTGAGTAAGACTGAGAAAGGTTGCTCTTCTCTGTGAATTTTTGGCTAGAGCTGTGTTTGTCATAGAGATTGTGCCACACTTTGGCAGTCCTTGTGGTAGACACAAAATTTCATGTAGAAATATTACTAAACAATCAAAATAATTTCACATATTTGAATGCTTGTTTTTATTGAATATGGAATGTAGGAATGTTGCTACTTCACATGGAGGCTGATACAGCATTTAAAATAAGCTTTTACAACCGTATTGGGCATTGTGTGCCTTGATAACTTCTACATATCATTATATAGAAACATTTATACAGCTAGATGATTTCTTTCCATTTTGTCCTATATAAAAACCAGTTACACTTTAGGTTGTTTCTTGCAATTTTACTTTTCAAAGTGCTGAGCAGAAGACAATAAAACAGGAGCAAACCAATAAAAAAGGGTTTTAACATGTTTTTGAGGACATAGTGTGCCCATTGCGTAGTCAGAAGGGGTAAAATAAAGTGATATTTCCTTCATGATTACCTATGTGATGAAGAAATTTCTGTTAGAATATACATCTCTTACCATGGGAACTTATACAGCTCCCCATCCTCCTTTGTTTTGGTCAAGAAGTATCTTCAGAAAAACCTTTTCATTTCTTCAAGAAGACAAATTGCTGTTAGTGAAGCTGGTATGGGACAAAAGACAGATTATTTTTATTTCTTGCAGATATAAACAGATATGACCCAATCTAGTAAACAAACAACTGAGAACTGCTTGAGAATTCACAATTAAATATTTTTCAGGTAAAAATCATGCCCTTTACAAAATCTGGATATTCTTTTCCCAGTTTATTGATATATAAAAAAAATTAGTATCCACTGCCCAATTCTTTTGCTGTTTTGATGAAATGATGCTGAGCGGCTCCAAACAAACATTTCTCAGGTGCTCTCAGTTCCAAATAAGAAATTTGCTGATATTTTCTGTCATCTATATACAGAAAAGACCATAAACAACAAGTTCCATACTATGTTTAAGTAATGTATCCTTGACAGACTGCACACACTTCTTAACATAAAAAAAAATATGATCAGAAAAATGTTATTTTTTATTACTGTTTTCTTTTAATATTGTTTAACTGCTTAATAAGAGCTGAAGATCCATTGCCATGTAAGAACTAGCTGTTCCACAGGGTAGAGGTGAAGAACTAATGATTTACTTCAATGTTCTGTAGCTAATAGGTGTTAAGTATGACCTTGAACATATTGCAACTTTATTATAGCATAAGAACTTTATCAGGAGTCTTCTCAAATCTGGTAAATCTGGTCAACTCCTATAATGGTAATACAAATGAACAACTATGGTTGAAAGAGTGAATTCATGACAGGAAAAAAAGAAAAGAGGATAGTGAAACAACTTATTTACCTTTTGTCTCACTTCTAAAATAGGTAAAGAAGACTGGATGTGGAATATTTGACTTCTTAAAATGCAAGGTATTAAAATATTAATAATCTGTGTATCCTTATTGCTAATAGAAGAAAATGCATTAATTATCCTGTATAAATTCCTGAAGTGTATTCCACTATGAAAAATTATGAAAAAAGTGAATGATTTTTTCTTGAACAAAGAACTTGCAAGTGGAAGCAAAGTGTGAATAAAGAAAGAAGGAAAGACATTTATTTTTATTCTACCTGCTCTTCCTTCAAAACCTTGGACAATGACTATCTTCTGCTTGAACTCACTCACTCACTCACTCACTCACTCACTCACTCACTCACTCACTCACT
>JAWWEU010000081.1:25769611-25797791 GCA_035583155.1 Acropternis orthonyx
TTGGACAATGACTATCTTCTGCTTGAACTCACTCACTCACTCACTCACTCACTCACTCACTCACTCACTCACTCACTTGTCTCTCTACCTCACATTTTATTATTAAATAAAATCCATTGTATTGACTTTGGCATATGGTTTTATTTGCACCTTAATTCTGATAGAGGCATCACTCAATAATATGATCTTAACAAGTGGCACTGAAGAACAATCAGCTAAAAGTTTTGCTTATTTTCTTTCTCATCTTAAACTGATCCACAGATTTCTATTACTGAATCCCTCAAAACCTCAGTCCCTAACACTCAATGTGAGATATAAAAAGTGTAAATTTCATAGTATAAATGCTTGCTGCCGTAACATCACGGTCCCTTTTTGTGCTCTTCATATATAATAAAGAAGTTTAACAGGACTTCTTCTCTGACAAAATGTAATGATTAGTTTGCTTCCTTGTTTGGTCTCTAACTTAAATGATAATCTTCCTTTCTTAAGAAATAAAACTGTGAGATTAACTCTGTGTAATTCACAAGGTGTGCAATGGAGACATAATGGTAAATAAAAGAATAGGTTTTCCCTGTCTCTTTTCATACATACAACCACAAAGAAGTCATTTCCTGATCCACTTCATAAACATAATAATGACAGTAAACATTTTTTTGGCTTGAAATACATTTCTATGACTTGTGAAACATGCTGATTCACTTTTGTGCTTTACTTGCCAGAGAGACCCAAAGAGCTTCCAAAGACTCACAGAGAAATGTCAGCTGCTGAGAATATGTTTTTTTAAGTACAACATATACCATTCACAGGTATCCATCTGAAAGGTTGAAGAATATGGAAAGTATGTGAGATATAATACATGCACCAGCACCTGTTTGCAGATGTAATCACTCATTTTGAAGCCTCTCTGCTAGTTACCTCTTTAAAATTGTATCTATACTTATGATAAAATGGAGATGTCTTTATAGTTCTGGATGGAAAGCATCGACTTGGCCTTCATTAAGTGCTCCTCCTATTAAATAGTTATTCAAATGAAATGTCTGAAGCCCTTGCTGCTTTTCAACCACTAAGATATGGGAGTAAGATAATCTCCAAATCTGGGTAACGCAATTGCTCTTTGTCAAATGCGCCCTGAGGCTCTGAGCATGTGCATCAGTCACAGCTACAGTTCAACTGGGTGGGTCTGACTGATAGTGATTGAGTAAAGTGCCAACATAACTGAGTAAGATTGAAGATGACTACACCAATATGCTTGAATTGGCATTAGTATTAATGAACAGGACAGCACATATCTTGACATGAGTAAGTGGTCACAGCCTGGGAGTGTGGAAGTGAATATTAGCTCACATGACTTGGTATAACTCTGTATTGGTGTATGTGTGACACATGAATGATTACTGGAAGTCAGTATCAGTGGGTGGGAGTAGCAGTGTCACTTTATATAAATGAATATCCCTGACAAGGGGCAATTTAGTTTCTGCCTAAAGATTTCCTGTTGGTAGAGAAAAACCTACTGTCTACCAGTGACAGAATATCCACTCCTTTCGGGCAGTTTCTCTCTACTTTCCATTAGGTTGTGGTATTTCTTAACTTTTCTGAAACTACAAATATGTATCACTCTTATTAAAATTGGAAAGGGATATTGTCTTTAATCTTGGCTAGAATCCAAGGCTTCATTATGGTATTATTTTCTCAGTTTCTCTAATAGACAATATCTGTTTCCTGATTGATAGGATATTATCTCTCTTCCATGTTCCCTGTCAAAAGAGACTTCTGAAATTATTGGGCCATAAAACTACCTATATGTATGCATGTATTTATGTATGCATGTATTTATGCATGCATGTATGTATGTAGTCCTTAAAAGAAACTAATGAATATGACTTCAGAAAAATGCAAATTTAGGTATTAAATAAATTTAATTTCAGGGTAGTGGAAACCTCTTCTTACAAATTCTGGGGGACATAGCCCCTGTGTGATGAAAAGGAGGGTTGCTAAATTAACAAAGCCTGACTGAAAATATGATTATTTTTTTTCATGGTAGAAATCCTGCTATACCAAGAACTATTTTTTGATGACTCCTATACCAAAATATTTATGATTGAAGATTCATGTTCCTATATCCTAATTTGTGCCAAACAAGGCTGAACGTGTGAATTTTATGGTCTCTGTGTGTTTCTTGTTCGGAATTTGGACCCTAGATTGTGTGCTTGTAACCTTCAATCTTAGTGCTCTCAGCTATGTGGGGACAATTCAAGTAAATTTTCCCAAATCAGTTTCAGTTTTGCACTTCACATTTTTGATGGCTCCTCCCCTTTTTTCTTTCAAAGATTGTGAATCTGTATCAGCAAGAGGCATATGCAGACTACCCATAGTAAGACACTCTGCATCTCCCTTTGCCTTGCCTGCTATTCACCTAGAAACGATTAAGCAGAAGGAAAATAATGGACTTTTTTTTTTTTTAAACTCTTGGGAACTAAAAAACATGGGAATAGGAATAATACTGAATGCCCAAGTGTTGAAAAAATATTCTTTTTACAAAAAAAAAAAAGAGTTAGAAATTGTACCCATGTGACTGCCCACTTACAGGATGTCCCCACTTTCTTAATGGTAAATTTCTTGAGCCATTTAAATAAGTGACCTTATAAGTAAGACTCAATGTAAATCATGAACATCATCATGCAGGAAGATGACAGATTTTATGGATTGGTCATGGCAAAAATAGCAAATTTCATAGATTGTCATGCACTAATGGAGATGGTTACAAACACATAAAATCGTTCATAGTGACAAAAAATGATACTGAAAGGGCACAAATAATATTTTTAACAAAAATAAATCATAAAGATATATGACATGCTGTCAGTGGATTTGGGAAAGATTGTTTTAAACTGGGGAAATACATTAAAAAAATCCCTAACTTCAAATAGTGAATGTGGTGGGCTCTGCCAGAAAGAAAATAAAAAATAACTTGTAGGGATGTGATCACTTAAAATCAAATTCAACATGCTTGGAGTACAGTTAAATTTGCACAGGAGCATTCAGCCTGCACATTATTATGAGCTCTGATGCATAATATAAACATAGAGGAACAGTGCAAAGACCTTTGTTAAGCCATTATAAATGCAAGGTATTGTCATGGAACATAATAAAAACTATTCTTATGGTAACAAAGTAGATCTGTAATTAAGGTAGCCTTTCAAAGTGCAGAATCTGGTCCAACCACCTGGAACTGTGCCACTTCAGTCTGTGATATTTTCTGGTTAATCTAAACAGGGCTGAACTTTACTGTCTGCTTGGGTGGGAAGCCAAATAGCAGCACATTAAAAAGTGTTGGCTGGGTTTTGGTTTCCCTGGCTTTTTATTGGTCTTTCTGAGAGACTGCTTAAATGTTCCTGACATTAGAACAGTATTACTGACTCTAGGCAGCTGTCTTCATTTGGATTTCACAAACCTGGAATTTCTTTTGAAAATGTGCTAATGCTCCAAAGTCAGAAGTACAGAAAGTTCAAGACAGGTTATAGGAAAACCAAAAGGTAGGTTAAGTTGAAAAGTAAACCCATGATTTTTGAGGCAACATAGTTTTGTTAATATTTCTTGTAGGTAAGACACTATGGGAATAATCTCTAAGGGAATTCAGGAAAATAAGCAGGTCTTTAAAGACCTCTGAGTTAGAGAATAACCCATGCTGGTGCCAAGGAAAACAAGTAGTTGTAAAAGGAGATCAGATTGGCTAAACAGGGAGCTGTTTTGGAGCTGTAATGGAGAAAGGCAGTTTACAAGAGTTGCAAGAAGGAGTGAACTGCATAGGAGTAGAGCCTGTACTGGTGCCTTAGCAGCAAAAGACTGAACAATGGCAGGTTCATCTCGTTGCTGAAGGGTGCAAGTGCTTTAATCTGAGCTGCTTGCTGCCTTCTGTGCTTCATCCTTCACAAACAACCCTCCCAGCCCTCTGTGCTTAGTGGAATGCTTCATAGAGAAGTACCAGCAGGGATGCAGATTCATAGACTACCTGAGACAACATGACCCTCACAGATCAATGGGACCTGATGGGCTGCAGTTGATGGTTTTGAGAGCTTGCCTCTGTCACAGCAAGGCTACTTTTCACCCTGAATTGCCTCCTGAGAACAGAGAAGATCCTCTAAGATTAGAGGAAGATAAATTTTGCATCTACATTTTGAAAAGAAAAAAGGACAATCTGTGGATCAGTCTCTCTTTAGTAACTTGGAAAATCATGAACCAGGTCCTCATGGAATGCATTTCTGGCCACAGGAAAGAGAAGATGTCTGGAAAGAGCAAACATTTATGAAGGATAAATCAAACTTAACCACCCTGACTGCCTACTATAATGAAATGATGGCTCTTGTAGATGAAAGAAAAGCAAAGAATTTCAATTACCTTGACTATTTACTTTGAATTTTTACCTTTACCTAGCTTGAACATTGCTTTTAACATTCTCTCTCACAGCATTGTTTTATAGGTAGACAACTGGATAGTGTATAAAAGTTGTCACCTTTAGAGAGTAAAGGGTAGTGTATTGTGTGCTACCCGGGTGCCTGTCACGAATGAAGTTTTTGTCTACCCTGGACCCATCTTGTTCAACATTTTCATCGATGACTTGGAGGAATCAATGTAGGAAGCAATGAACCCTCTTCTCAGGTTTGAAAATGACACTTATGAATTGGGAGGGTTACTCAATATCCTCATGGGCAGGACTGCCATCCACAAGGACCTAGACAGGCTGGGGGAATGGTCTAACCTAAACCAACAGGATTCAACAAGGACAAGTGCAAAGCCCTGTACTGCAAAAGGTGTAACTTCAGCACTGATACAGTCTGGGGACTGAATGGCTGAAAAAGCACTCATCAGTCTTCAGACATGAGCCAACAGTGAGCCCTGGCAGCAAAGGTGACCAGTAGCCTCCTGGGCTGTAAGGACAGGAGCATGGCCAGCAGCTTGAGGGTGTTGATTGTCAACCTGTATTCAACAGTTGTTAGATAACATTCAAATTATACATGCATTTTTTTCCCCTTCCCCTGTACAAGAAAAGGATCTATAAAGTGGAATGAGTTCATAGGACAGCCATGGAGATGCTTTAGGCCTGAAACATTCATCCTGGAGCAGGTGGCAGGACTGGAGACCTTCTGAAGTTCATTCCAGCCTGAACTGTTCCATAATTCCTCCTGAAACCTGTCTGGAACACTGTGTATCAGTGCTGAGCTGAAGTATTTCTGTATGCAGCAGTCGCCTGATGTGCTGAAACTATAGAGCTCACCACGGTTTTGTGACCTTTCAGCAGAATTTACCTAATTAAAGAGATTCAGAATTACAACATATCTGAAGTTAAAAGCAGTCTCAAGTCAGCCAGCAGTGAGACAGAAAGAAAATACCATAATTTCAACAGCAGCTGAAGAGGTAGTAATGAAGCAAAGTGAGGACCATATGGAAGTAGATCCTTTGATTGGATCCAAAGATGGATGAAATATTTTTTTGAAATTCAGTATATTGCCTACAGAAAAAGTGTATAAAAAGATTGCTTTTTTGTAATTATCTTTCCAAAATGTAATATGTCTTTGAAGTTTGTAAATCTGAAGCTTGCAAATTCTGCATCTATATCAATTCCCAGAAGGACTTTATCTTATTTAATGAATTCTAGCATGGCTGCAGAGTAAGACTAATGTAGCACCTCTGGCAGCAATCTTTTTCAGTGGGTGACACAATGACATATATAGAGAATTTTTTCGAGAGACAGTCAAAATAATTCGAGAACACAGTAGGCAATCCCCTGTATCACACTTGCAAGAATATGTTTAAGACAATGAACAGTTTTTCTGTAACTAAAAATGCAATATTTATTAGCTTTACATGCTTCATAAATATGATAAAATGCTTCTATTAATGCTCTCAAGTTAGAATATAGGAGCTAGACACAGTATTCTATAGTAAACTGGATTAATTTTTATAGCAAGGTCCCCTAATTCAGTGGTAGTACCATGTAGCAGCCTGAAAATTACGATGCAATTTCATTTGAGATAGAAAATGAGCCATGGAATCAGAATATGTACTTTATTTTTACCATACTGTTAGTTTCATTTGCTTTCTTTACCTTTTCAGAATTGCTAAATTGAAAATTACCAGGTTGAAATTGCCATTTTTGACACTTGGATTTGGTTACATTTTAGCCATTTTCTTACAGTGAAATCTGAGCAATCTGAGTCACTAAGGGCTGCCTGCAAGGATCTCTTTGCAGGAATCTAAGCAAGCACATGAGATTCATATTTTGCAGAATTGGTCAGCATTATCACAGCTGCACTAAAATGCAAATTCTCACCATTAAGCTTCCTAGAAAATCTCGCAGACAGCCATACTACTATGTTCACATGATCTCAAATGATTAAGTTAATTTAATGAGCTAATACGTTTCCTGAGCCATGGTAATGGTTGCTTTTAAAAGCGCCAAGATGCAAATATCACTGTTCTGTAACTGACACATGGAGGATGAGGATGCAGTTGAAGCAGACCTGCCATGAACGTACAAGGTTGAACTCGATGATCTTGGAGCTCTTTTCCAGCATAAATGATTCTGTAATTCTGTGATCCTGGGATTGGCCTGTGACAGCCAGGTGATTGCCACATGCAGGGCACATGATGGAAACGTGCCATGTGTCAGGTGTGCACCATGCACATGCCATCTCTGTGTCATCTGTGTGCTAGGCCTGCTTGCCAGAGCAGTGTCAAGGGGATGGGTTTCTGCGCTGGCACCACCCCAGGGAGATGGTTACCTCTCGTGGTAGCAAGGATGTTACCTGTGCATGGTGACCCAGATGAAAGAACAAGAGAACTATCAAACCAGACTCTTTTAATCAATTGGTTCTCTCCTAGCTTGTTTCAAGTACAATATAAAATTTAATTTTTTGAAATATGGAAGCAAATGTCAATGAGTGTTATTTATTAACTATGTTAACTCTACATGTATTGTAAAAGGAGAACAAACTCAAAGGAAGCTTTAAGAGTAAGAATCTAGAAGTTACAAACCTAAGGGAGATGAGTATCATGGAGTTGTATGTACAGTCAGCTAAATGGCTCAACCAGCCAGCCATATCTTATTACATTGCAGTAAAACAGCTACTTGTCATTTTGAAAAAATAGACATCTGGTTCACATTTTGCAGAGCTGTGATTTGCACACAGATTCCAGAAGACAATATTTCAGTAGATTATCATCGAGCTTTGTTTCATGTGTTTTCATAGTATCCAGAAGTGCTGTGTGTGGGTGTATATACATACATGTATATATATAGACAGAGAGATAACACACACAAGTAAAAATATAATAAAAAAATGTGAGTTTAGATGTAGCTTCTTGCTTACCACAGCAAGAAATAAATCCCAAAGTATTTCCCGGAGTGGCAGTGTGGTATAGATAGCTACAATATTTAAACTGACTTGTTAGAAAAAGGAAGAATACATCCCAGACCCAAGGGTAGCTTTGAAGAGTGAAATCATAAAAGTAATAAACCTAGTTTTAGTGAAGAGTACAGACTGCTATCTTTCATTCAAAATGAAATTACTGTCACCAAAATCTATTCATTGCACCATTTTCAATTCTCATTATGATTATTCTCAGTAGAATCAGGTATTAAAATTACAATTCTTCATATGTTTTATTATTCATAGTAGTAGACTTGAGTATTTTGACCTTTTTAATATTCCTTCATTTGATTGGCCATGCTGCCTATCTGTTCCATGTATCCCATTATTTTACTGCCTCTTCTAACCTATGGGGAAGGAGATGAAGCAGGTAGCCAATGAAGATGTAGGATATTGTAAAGGTCGAAATACTAACATTATTGCTAAATATTTCAGAGCATACTTTAAGTATTAAAGTTCTGACTGCAGTTCCTTAAAGGTAATGTTGAACAAAGAGCAGAAAATGGTATGAACTTTATCCAGTATTTTAAGCTGGCCAAAATCAAAGTAACTACATAGGGAAACTGTAACACACTTATTACAACTATATTACTGAGCACTAGCTCTTATTATCTCAGAATTATGCATTTAAGTCAATACTTTGAGTAGCATAAGAGCATTATGCTCATGCCTTAGATCCCTTTTCCTGAGTGTAGGTATGTGTTCATAATTGAAAGTTTTCTGCAGACATGCAGGAACATTTATGAGCTTTGCCCACTGGTTATATTGCATCTGGGTGGAGTTTTGCTCAATGGGGAGTCTTTCACAGTAATGTGCAAATGTACATTGTGATGGCCTGCTTACCTCTTTGTTTCTGGGACTTGAAAGAATCTGTATAAGTTAGCATAAAATCTGAGTCCTTATTTCCATGGTGTTTCCACTTAGACTGTAAGCAATGTGTACTGCTGATTCTGTATTGAATCTGCTTCTATAAATTAATTGCTCCTGTTTCATGTAACTTAGATTGTTTAAACAGAACATCTGAAACTTCTGTTGTATGATGATTTGTAATGATGTAAGATTCAGAACTTCCATAATATAGCCAGGTAAATAACAGCTGATGACTTGCCTTGACAGTACAAGTAAATAGCCACTGTGATACACAAAAATCTATTACTAAATGAGAAGTACTATAGAAGTAGTTTCAAAATTATGCCAAAGACATCTCCTTCACAATATGACTGGAGTCTCTCCAGAAAAAAATATTAATACTGCAGGATGTGTGTTGTGTTTTAATAGCTCATTCAACAATGTTGACCTTTTTTACCATAAGGCTGACTAACATCCACAAACACACTCATCATCTTCACTGCAATAGGATCTTTTCTGTGAATGCAATATACAGGATGAAGTGTGTTTTAAAGAATATTACCACCACCTTATTGTACACAATATAGCATGCATCTTTAAAAGATACCAAATGGTTCCACTGAAAGCTCTTACAATCCTTTTCTAAATTTTCAGTAAGGAGTACTTGTAAAATTAAAGATCACATTATCACAATTTTGAATTTCAAATATCCAAAGAATACTTGCAATCTGTGTAACCTGAATCCTAAAGTTAGGCCTGTTGATCTATATTTGAAGTATATAGGACAATCTGCAAGTTAACAAAACCAGTTTTGGCTGCACTATTTTTCAGTTGAAGTTATGATTCCAAATAATAAGCCAAAAATTTTATTTTTGCTGAATACATCATAAAATATCAGTGCTCTGGACTGATTTTTCTTCCACCATTACAATCATGCTAACTTCAGCTCTCAGAGAATATGTGTTTCCAGGATGAATTGCTGTACATGACTAGAACATCTACTGAAATCTTTCTGAACAGCATTGTTTTCTATGCCATCAACTCAGAGAAGTAGTTGAACTGGCAGTGTAGGTTGTGTACTGTGAGAGACAAAGACAGTATATTATCATGAATATAATCCATGTCTTTAGAAATCCTTACCCTCTTTCTGTTTTCTTAGGTTTTTCTCATTCTACAAAATTTAACAGGGATTTAGTGATAGATTAAAACCCCATAAATTGATGTTTAATCTGGGGTTCCTCCTCCGTCACTTATCCCTCTGCCTCTGCCTTTAGTTATAGGCAAATTTAAGGTTGACTTAAAAAGACATACCTGAGGTGTTTATTATGATCTATATTTATATTTGTTTGGTGGCTTGTGGAGAGTCCCAAACTGTCACCTCTACCCATTTCTTAATACAGAAACAGAAGTGAGCTGTGTATCTGTTGATGTTATTGAAATTACAAAATAATGCCTGAAAAGTTGAAAGGGGACCGTTGATAGAGAGGTTTTTGATGGAGACCTCAACATCCCTTATATTACTTGATGTCACTGCCAGATACCCTCAGGACTCTAGAACAGTCAGTGCCACATGATGCCATGCCTCCTTCCTTATATGAAGTAAGACAATTTTCAGTAGTGAGGACACAGGTGTGTGTCCTCATCAAGAACTCAGCTTGTGTGCTTGGTCTCAGCACGAGGCCAGAGCAAGTGACAGGACATTAGCGTCACTGAAGTCAGGGCCAGGGCACGTAGACCTCAACACCTGTAAATCTCATTGCTATATGAACTAAACTAGAGGTAAAAGGAGTGCTCCTCCATATGTCTGGATGTGTGTTTGAAATTTGTGAGATCCTGATATCCACCAATATCTTCCCATACAGTTAGGGAACAGACTGAGTTATTACTCAGGATGCATCAAGTTCAAGAGTCAGCAGTTGAAAGCATGTGTTTGTATATTTTTCTGCAACAAGATTTAAATACATTTAAGTGTGTGTATCTAGATAGGAGGAAAAGTATACTTTTTTTCAGTCTGGAGAACACTTCTCAGAATGCAACACCTTTTTATACTTTCATTAGGTGCTATACGTATAAGAATAACTTTATAATTAAGTAGATTGTGATAATAGACCTCACTTTCCAGGTTGTAGTGCCCTTTTAATTCCCTGCATGATGTTCCAGTCTAAAAGGCATTAACAGAGATGTTCTAAAGTTCAAAAGAAAAGTGAGGGAAATCAGCATTTAAAACTTAGTAAAGTCCTAGGTAGTAAAAAGCCTTTTTGCTGAAGATTGTTCTCCCACAGAGTAACAGAATTTTCTTTTAGCCTTTACAGTCAGTTCTTATGCAGTTGAAATATCATAACCAAAGCTCTTTGCCACCTTGTGTTGAATCTACTGTACTTGAAATCTTTTTATTTAGTGAGAAACAGTGTTTCTACTCTAAATAATATGATGAAAGCATTCCAAATGTCAAATGAACATTCACCAGCTAAAAATATCTTCACTTTTTACTATCACAATAGTAGAGGGAACTGCCTGTAGGTGACTGGAATGATTAGAAAGGAATAGAGAATATACAATGGTTGCTCCAAAGGGACTGTGAGAGTTCATCACACTGTCAGGTGTCACTGTTACTTTTATCCCCAATTTCCCAACCAGGATGGTGCACTACTTTGTTCAGGACAGGTTTGCACTGTCAAGAAAACTACAGTTTTGTTCAGACTCCTTTGTCAGTTGCTTTTAGCTTCCACTTGTTATCCTCTCCATTCTTTCCTATGTGAAGGTAGTTAGTGTTAGCTCACAAATAGCTATCCCCCAAAGGAAAGGAGTTGTTACCTTACCGGTCTGTGCGCATGTCAATCTAGGGTTCAAATTTTTAAGAAAAAAAGACACATTTGAAAATTAATCATCTGGAAGTTAAGTGGATCATTTTGTGCACATCTGCATTTTTCCTGTCATCACAAAGAACAGAATTGGTTGGTGACAATATCTATATAAAAATAATAAGCAAATATTTTTATAGTGACTACCACTATAAATAGGTAGGTTTCTAAACAATATCTGTTTAAAGTCTGACATGTTTCTTTTCAGTAAGATGCAACACTGTACTAGGATGTAATTCTTTTCCTAGACTTTAAAGGTTATTAATAATACAGTATTTCATAATGTCTCATCAAATACACTTATCTCTTGACATAAGCAGACTTATCAAGATGAGAAGGGTACTTGGTCAAGGTAGCTGTTAAGAAGAACTTCATAATACTGCCTGTTTTCTAGCTGAAATGCCACTGGCTCTTAAAAGCTCTAAATCACCTCATAAAACCAGGATCAATAAACCCAGCAGAAAACCATATACTGGTAGGTGGAACATATATCTATGATCAAATGTGTTTAGAATATACCAAGCATGGCATAAAGAGTCAACACCAAGAAGCAAATAAAGAAAAAGAATTGTCTAGTTCCTACCATTCAAAACACTGTTTTCCCTCTGATTTCCTCATGTATTCTCCGCTGAGACAGAAAGGAATACAGATCTGAAATGGATTTAATTGTGTGCATAAGTGAGAAGGGAGCCCAGAAATGGAAAAAACATCAGAGAAAGGAAAGGGTCTGAGGAAAAAAAAGGAAGATTTGCCACATGGGTTTTTAAACTCTACTTTGGTACTTAATCATTTTGTCTGGAGGAAAAAGTCCAAGAAAACCCTGGCTGGCTAGACATAGCTATGCCACATCCCTGGTGAACTGCGAATTGGCCTAACTAACTGTACACATTGCCATCCAACTCTAGACAGTCTGCTAGTTACTACTGAGAGCGACATGGCACCAGATTCTCTTTGTGAGGCTCTGTGAGGATCTATTCATAACACAGGTCTTCACTCTCTCAGGAGGTTTTGGAAGTGCCAGAGTCATCCTTTTCTGCTTTTGGAAACTCCTCTAGTCAGGGAAAGAAAGTTATGAATTTTATGACTAGGCAGACCCCTAAAAACCTAGTCTGCCTCAAAAGACACAGCATTAGCATATTGGGTTTGTGTGACAAGGTTTTGGTAGTGGAGGGGCTACAGGGGTCACTTCTGTGAGAAGATACGAGAAGCTGTGCACAGTTTAAGCAGCTCCAAGAGACACCTGCTGCTGGACAAGGCTGACCCCATCAGTCACAGTGGTATTTGCTCTGGGATAATATATTTAAGAAGAGATAAAAACTGCTGTGCCACAGCAATGGGGAAAGAGGAGTGAGAAGATGTGAGACAAACAACACTGAAGACACCAAATTCAGTTAAGAAGGAGTGGGAAGAGGTGCTGCTGGCTCCCCTGCAGCCTGTGGTGAAGACCATGGTGAGGCAGGCTGTCTCCCTTCAGCCCATGGAGGTCCATGGTGGAGCAGATATCCACCTGAAGTAGACCTTACAAAAGAGCAGGTGGATTTATTCTGAAGCAGACTGTGACCTTGAAGAGACCTGGTGTTGGAGCAGGCTTCTGGCAAGACCTGTGGAGACAGAAGTCCAGGCTGGAGCAGGTTTTCTGGTAGGACTTGTGACCCCATGAGAGATCTATGCTGGAGCAGTCTGTTCCTGAGGGACTGGATCCCGTCCTTACCTTGACCCACAAGCCTTTCTCTATATTTTCTCTCATTGTCTAATCGAGGAGGGAAGGGATAGCGTGGGTCTGTAGGCTTCTGATATGCTGCCAAGCGCAACCCACCACAACCAGTCACTCCTTTCTTGATGCAACGGGTGACAGTATTGTGGGAGATGCCTTCAGCAGGACACTGATGGAGTGACAAAATTTTTAGCAACACAGCTACCCCAGACAAGTGTTTTAGAGGGCAGTCCTTTTTTAGCTGAAGTAAGGTAACTCTTTCGATCTGATGGAAGGAGACCTGCATTGCCTAACTTCCAGGATCATTCAGTTCAGTATCCATTCTTAGTGCTCATAGTGCTCTTTCTCAACTAGTAACATTACAGTAACTACTTTCTTGACATTATTTCAGAAAAGATGAACTTAGTCATTGTACCAGCAGGTTAAATTTTGTATATCATTAAGTCAGCTAGGCAATAGTGCAAGGGATTTAACTAAGGTCAATTAATCAGAGTCACAGAATCACAGAATAGTTAGGGTGGGAAGGATCCTCTGAAAATCATTTAGTCCAATTCCCCTGTCAAGGTAATTAAAGGTATAAGGAAATTTGTCTTTAAGAATGCCACATTTTAGGCAACAAGAAAAGTTTTCAAGTTTCATTCAATGCCTAACAGACACTATTTAAAGGAAGATTAATGGCACAGAACACCAATCACTCACTTCAGCAAAAGAATAATGACACACAATTTTATGAGTTTGAAAATTCCCATGATAGACACAAAGTATACACTTAGTATGTGTTCTTTGATGAATACCATTAAAACTTGTCAAAATGATGACGATGATGAATAGAAACTACTGAAAATGGTTACCATATCCTTAAACACAGGGGATCATAGTACTGTGTGATGCTAGTTTCTCTAAGTTGTCATTGTCCAGAAATTTCAAAGTGATGAAGTGCAACTATTTTAGGCAAGTTTTTAATGTCATAGAAATGGTTGAAATACATCAAACAGGATTAGATTTGAAGTACTAGTAGCTTTGTCTTAACTGCAGCATATAATTACCCGATAGTCTAAAGCCAACATAGCTATTGGATATTGAAACACAAAGAGAATAGAATTTCCCCGAATAAATACAATTATGTAATTACATTTGATATGCAAAAAAAAAAAAAAAAAAAGACTTTTAAAAGTTTGCACATTTTGTCTTCTTGAGTGTTTACATTTAAAAAGCTTACAAAGACTATGAATACATCTATCTGTGTACAAATCATAAATACAAATCTAACAGGAAAGTTCCTCACCATGATGGGACAGGGTTCACACTTGAAAGAAGTCTAGATGTTTAGATGACTAAAATTATTTTGTAATAGTTTAATTCTTTGTCTCTTTATCCTAAGTTTTATGTGTACATTTTGTCACTGTCAGTCATATATTTACTTTGATTCCATTAACTAGTGTACTATTTTGAGAACACTGTCTCCACAGTATTTCTCATAGAAAGAATGGTTTAGCAGAGGAAGATTGGAAGAATTTGGACATCTGTGTCCCAGTTTTGCTTCCTGTGATAAAGGTGAATATGCCAAAGCTCACTTCTAATACTTTGGGACGATGACTTATCTGAACATTCTATCATATAATATGTTTAATATCATCATAGCTAGGCTTCACAAATGAAGGTTTGGGAAGAGCTCTCCCCACACTTGCTGCAAGCACGCTGATGGCTAAAAAGGCCGATGTGAGATAGGTCAGTTGCGTTGCAAAAGGCACAGCAGAAAGTCTCCATGGGCAGTATTGGCAAGGCATGGTTCTTTCTGCATTGTCTTTTCTCCCTGAGACTAATTCTGCATGTGTTCTCAAAGGAAGCAGCAATGTTATGCTTTTAATGTTATATATTTTATATTATATTATATTAGTATAATATAATGTTATATTAGGATTTCATAGGTAATTTACCACAAGTGGCTTGTTTTTTGGTTTGTTTATTTTTATCATAGCTATATTCTATGGTTATCCAGTTAAAAGTTAGTCCTCCAATTACTTTGACTTTTTCATTACCCTAGGTTTCACTGAGGCTTAAAACAAATTCCAATCTAAGGCACAGTAAATATAAAAAATAATAGCTATGATAATTCTTCCACAGCTCTGTACCAAACAAGGATTGTTTGTTTGTATAATTTAAATTATATAATAACAAAATTTTAATGCAAATAATTGTCTTCCTTCTTGATTATCTTGAGACGAATAAGAAAAATGGGACAGAGAAATTATAATCAGCTGGTCTATAGAAACCCTGAAGACTCAAGTTATATGAGTTTCTTGAAAGGACCACAAGAGCACATGCAAAGACCATGTGTAACTTGACCTGTTTCTTGATAAGGAGAAGTGTATACTAGAAGCATTAAGACATCATCCTTGTAAGTCTTTGGCTGTTTTACTCAAAAATACTATAATGTTTCCTTCTTGAGACTGATCCACAGGGAAAAGAATTCACATTCATTAATTGTGCAGTGTTTAAAATGACCAGTGCAATCTAATGATCTTGCTTACCCTCTGGTTCATTTAATAATCCCTGTCCTTGGGTTGTGTGTATTGTGGATACTGAGGCAGTGCTAGAGATCTTGTTTTACATACTCAAACAGCATCTGCATTACAACATCACAAATTATGATAAAAGTTATAGAAAACTTTAAGATCTAGTATGCTACAGAAAATGTTTCTACACCTTATCCTTGATAAGTACAAAGCTATGACATTATCAAATACTTACCAAGGCAAACATTTCTCCTAACCAAGCCTGGATGCACACCCTCACATTAGAAAGGAACTGACAGACATCTTTATTAAGAATTTACATTGTCTTTTGATAATCTGAAAGAATATTTAAAAAAAATCAGTTCACTTATTAGTTTGGTAGAGTTTGCATTTTATGGTTCTGTATCTTAGCCAAAACTGGGAGTGTTTTCATTATGTCTGAGTTGTGACATTTCACAGCCAAGTGGTGTTAGCAGAAGTGAGATGTCTGGAAAGAAACTAGCTTAGGACCATTTCCTAGAGCAAAATATTTCCACCATCTAAGAGGTACAGGTCCCTACTTGATTTGATGGTGTGGTTATCACCTAGTGGACATACAATATTTTCACTGCAAAATAAAATAAATTTGCATTTAATTTTTTAATCACCCCATTTTCATCCCAATGAAAGAACACTTCCCCAGCTAAGTGGGCAGTTGCTGTGACTGATTAAAGCAAAAGCCCCTCAAATGATTTGTTTGAAACCTACTATAATATCTATAATTGTTGTTATTACCTTCTCATTATTCCATTGTCTCTTCCTGTATTTCAGGGCAACAAATAAGCAGTTGTATGTATTGTCTGCCTTGTTAAATCTGCTTGTCTTTCTGTTGCTTATGCCCTTTTGCTTTCATCTTCTCTTGCTGCGGTGCAGAGCTCTGGGTTTACGGTTCCAGGTAGGATTAAAGACATCCCAGGGAGAATTCAGCTTTGAAGTGGCAGAAAGTAAATGCTTCTTATCAACTGTAAGTGCTCCCTGTGTCATTGGCTTTCATGGCTATGGCATGTAATTTGTAAAGATCTCTTATTTCTGCATGCTGTAGTAGAAACTAATCTGTCAGCTTTTTACCAGTGTAACAATTCATTGGCAGAAGCTGCTCTTGGTGGATAATAGTGCCTGATTAGTGGTAAATTAGTAGCATATAATATTCCATAACAGCAGAACACAAGCTTAAATATAATTTTAAAATCAATTGTACAGTTGTCTGCCTGATTATATCCTGTTTTTACAAATGGGCTGTCTCATGGCTGTGTTGTTTGTTTGTTTGTTTGTTTTCCTAAGTTACATGTTTCACCTGCTTTAGGAAGGGCAGTGATCCCAAGGGTGAAAGGATTATTGAATAGCAAGCCCCAACTGTTATCACTATACTCTGATTCAGAAATAGTTTTTCCTAGACATTATTGGTGAGGAAAATTATAAGGATAACAAAGATATGATGAGTAAATATTTGAATTTATTAACATTCTTTGAGAGGTCCATGTTGCCTATGAGTATTTACAGGTAAAGTATGAGGGAATTCTGAAAGATTTGAATCTAAATTGCGCTGTTAATTGCCCAGGTTTAGTAATATTTTATTTCTTTCATTATTAGATGATAGATCAGTCTGTTGTTATATGACATGTATTCCAGTAGATATCCAATATTGTTACTGGTCCTTTACACAACTGAAAATCTTGTTCAAAGACCATGTTCAAGCATTGCATATTAAAGACATGATTTTCCAGGAAGGTTTCCTCCAAAAGACTTGAACTGTTGAATGTTTACTGTAGGTGAAGATGAAAGGTTTCAAAGTGTGGCTGAATCAAGCTCAAGTTCAAAATAAAAAGTTTCTTTTTTGAATTCCAGGGAACAAACAGGACACTCCAAACATTTATATTTAGCAAATAAACTGTTTATCTTCAGAACACTTCTGAACTGAGGGTCAAACACTAAGGTGATATTTCTCAGTACTATTCCTTCCTGAAAAAAAGAAATGGCATATACACAAGTTAGTATTGTGACTTCCAGTAAATTTGATTTATTAGGGACAAAGAACTGTTTCTGCTTCATTTAGAGTGAGAAAACACCTGAAATTTTCTTCAGTGACCAATGACAAACTCCATCAAATTTTGAATGTCAAAGATGAAATGTATTGAGAAAATCTTAAGAATATTAAAAGCCTGTGCCAGTGCCTAGCCACTCTCTCAGTGAAGAACCTTTTTCTAATATCCAGCCTAAACCTCCCCTGAAACAGCTTCAGGCCATTCATTCACGTCCTGTCACTGGTCACCACAGAGAATAGCTCAGTGCCTGCACCTCCTCTTCCCCTTATGAGGAAGTTGTAGACTGCAATGAGGTTTCCCTCTTTCTTATATTATGGCACCCAAAACTGCACACAATATTCAAGGTGAGGCCATCCCAGTGCAGAGCAGAGCGGGACAATCCCCTCCCTCGCCCAGCTGGCGATGCTTTGCCTGATGCCCCCCAGGACACAGTTGGCCCTCCTGGCTGCCAGGGCACTGCTGACTCAGATCCAACTTGCCAGCAACCAGCACCCCCAGGTCCCTTTCCATGGCACTGCTTTGCAGCATCCCATTCCCCAGTTTGTCTGTATATCCAGGGTTGTTCCATATCAGGTACAGAATATGATACTTTCTGTTCTTGAACTTCTTATTGTTGGTGATTGCCCAGTCCTCTAATTTGTCAAGGTCTCTCTGCAGGGCGTCCCTGCCTTTGAGGGAGTCAACAACTCCTCCCAGCTTTGTGTTGTCTGCAAACTTGCTTAGTATCCCTTCCAGTCCTGTGTTCAAGTAATTTATGAAGATGTTGAAGAGCAGAGGGCCAAAAATGGAGCCCTGTGGAACCCCACCAGTGACAAGTCACCAGGTTGATGTTATTACCCCATTCACTATTAATCCCTGTGCTTTACCCATGAGCCAATTGCTTATATCAACTGGCTTCCCTTGATAACTAGGTGGGTTACCTTGTCATAAAAGGAAATCATGCTTATGGAGGACTTTCCTCTCATGAAAGCATGCTGGCTGTGACCGATGACTGTGTTGTCTTTCAGGTGTTTTTCAACACTTCTCAGAATAATCTTCTGCATAACTTCACCAGGCACTGAAGTGAGACTGACAGGCCTGTAGTTTCCAGGGTCCTCCTTCTTCCTCTTCTTGAGAATCTGGACAATGTCCACCAATTTCAGTCAGCTGGGACTCTCAGATTCCCAAGGCCACTCAAAAATCATGGAAAGTGGTTTTGTAATAATATCAGCCAACTCTTTAAAGATTCTGAGATGATTTCCACCAGTATCTCTGAATTCTTCCCATTTCGCTTGACCTTGTTTCCTTATTTCCAAGAGAGGACCCCTGCTCAGTCAAGTCAGCCTTCTTCCTCACTGCTTGACTTCCAGCTTTTGGGATTGCCTGCTCCTGTGCCCTTAGGAGGTGATGTTTAAAAAGTGATGGGAACCCAGCACCTGGAAAAGCATTTTCTCAGGGGACCTTACTTACTAATTCCCTGAGCAGCCTGAAGTCTGCCTTCATCATCTCCAGAGTTGCGGTTTTGCTGTCACTTTTCCTCCTGTCAACAGAGATTTTAAACTCAATCACTTTGTGGTCACTGCAGCCAAGAGGCCACCAATCACCACTTCACTCACAAGATCCGCTCTGTTCACAAGCAGCACATCAAGGAGGGCACCTTTAAGTTGGATCCACTAGGACCTGTTCCATTAAGTTGTCATCCAGGTATTTTAGGAATATTCTGGCCCCAGTTGTACCAGCTTTGTCATGCTTCCAGTTAATTTCTGACAAGTTGAAGTCCTCCATAAGGACAAGGGCATTTGACTTGGAAGTATCCCTTAGTTCCTCAAAGAATAATTCATCAGCTTCATCATCTTGGAAGTCTATAGCAGACTCCCACAATGACATCCACATTATTTGTTTGCCCCTTGATTCTTACCCAGAGCCTCTCAGATGTGCAATTGTCAACTGTGAGCTCCATATACTCTAACCCTTTTATTACATACAGTGCTACCCCTCCACCTCTTCTAACATGCCTATCCCTCCTGAAAAGCCTGTAGAGCCTGTCAACAAAGGTTTTCTAAAAACTTGTACAATAAAATTATGTAGGTTTAAGCCTCTTGAAAATGCCAAATCTAGTTCTTTCATTATTCTGATTTTCATAGAATTGTAGAATCATAGAATGGTTTGGGCTGAAAGGGACCTTAGAGATCATCTAGTTCCAATACCCTCTGTCATGTGCAGGGGCACCTTCCATTAGACTGTGTTGCTCAGAGACCCATCTTTGAACACTTCCAGGGATGAAGTATTCACAACTTCTCTTGAGCCAACTTATTTTCCAGTATCTAATCTAAGCCTATTCTCTTTCAGTTTGATCCATTCCCGTTTGTGCTCTCACTACATGCTCTTGTAAATAGTCTCTCTTAATTTTTCTTGTAGGCTCTCTTCAGATGTTGGAAGACTGCAATTTGGTCACTCCAAATTTATTTCTTAATTTACTAATTTATTAATTCTCAAATTAATTTAATATTATTAATCCAAGTACTTTATTTAATATTTTTTTAACTGCCATTTAAAACTTCACTAAACTTTATATAGAAAGAGCCCAGGTGAGAGAATTAGAATATTTTTGTAGGATTCAGGTTTAACTCTTTTTTTTTGCTTTAGAAAGGAAAATTTTTAGAAGGTGATCTGACATACTGTTGTATTTTAATTTTTCTGTTCTATGTCTTTTAAGCAACATGCAAATGCAATGTCTGTGCTTCCCACCTTTTACCATCATCCATCTAAAACCTCAACCTTCATATAACTTTGAATTTCTTTAATATCCCTCTATATTTTTTTCCATTACTGGCAGTTCTGGATGACTTAAGTTTTACAGGCTCTTAACTTTTCTAACTTGGCTGACGTAGTTTCTCAACAGTGACAAACTTGCCATGCATCAGAAGATATATATATGTTTGGAAAATTTAGTACCAGCAAACCAATAAAGCCTCTCCAGAGAAAAGCTTGCTGAACATCACACGGGAGAAAAACATCAATCACTTTCTTAATGTAGTCACTTTACTGCTTCCTTCTTACTCTTTTTATTTATTTATTTAAAGAATCAGGGTAGAGGAAGTAATTATGTCTGCAAAGTCTTAGGTTTAGATGACTATTTTGCATTCATTTATTTATATTTTTTTTGTTTTGTTTTGTTTTGTTTTTCCAAAATATAGGGTTGGGGTTTTTTCCATAAAGGAAGAGAGAGGACATATTAAATTCTTCAAAAAAGTGTTTTTTACCAGAAAAAAAAAAATGTACAAAAATTGAAAACATTAGGATTTTTTTAAAAAATTTTCAGTCTATTTTTAAATCTGACCATAATAATGTACTTGTTTAA
This sequence comes from Acropternis orthonyx, assembly GCA_035583155.1. Classification (NCBI taxonomy): domain Eukaryota; kingdom Metazoa; phylum Chordata; class Aves; order Passeriformes; family Rhinocryptidae; genus Acropternis; species Acropternis orthonyx. The sequence continues at coordinate 25,790,400 of JAWWEU010000081.1, forward strand.
ACATATGAGTCATTCTTGTGAAAGGAGTGATGTGATTTTAAAATCCTGTGCTCAGTGTTAGGGAAAAAGTGTTTGCAGACTCAGGACATCAGGGCATTCTCATCTTTACAGAACTGGCCAGAACAGAAGTCAATGCTTACAGGTAGCTGGAAGTAGAAGATACTGTTAGTCAAAGAATTGTATGTGGCCATTGTTATAATCAGGCATTGATACTGTATCTTTATTTTATCTCTTTTTTTGAATGTGGGTCCTTTTCAATTTTAGTTTTGTCAAATACAATTCAACAGTCTACATAATACCTGATAGATTTTTCTCAACTTTTCCTCATTTCTTTGCCTTTACAAAACACATTTCGTAGGCCATATGTATGAATCTGTCAGGTTTTTGATATCTGTTCTCTATGAACACACACTAAAAAGGCAAATTTTAGTACCCAATTTATCTATTTTAGTAAAAATTATGCTCCTTTAGTAAAATTCCTTGATTAAGCACATGAAATGAGATTTGTTATGACAGAATCAGCAAATCACAGAATATGCTGAGTTGGAAGGGACCCACAAGGATCATTGAGTCCAGCCCTTAGTCCTGAACAGGACCATCCCCAAAAGACACCGTGTGCCTGAGAGTATCATCCAAACACTTCTTGAGGTCAGTCAGGCTTGGTGCTGTGACTGCTTCTCTGTTTACTTGTTTGATCACTACTGCCTTACTCATAGTCACCTGTGCAAGATGAGTCTCTACCATAGTTTTAATTACACACACAAATTGTGTTGGATTCTCAGTTGAAGTAAATTGGACACTTAATTATATATACATATATAGATTAGGTGAATATTTGATCAACTTAGTGCAGACTATAAAGTGGTATTGTGCATGCCTGGGAACATAGGTATAAACAGTAATGTTTTGCAAGATATGAGCCAATACATTGTTGGCTCTGCAAGTCCTGAATTGCAAGTGATACCCTACTAGGTAATCCATCTTGCTAAGTCCTCTGAAAAGAGGAATACAACAATAATACGAAAGATCCAGAGCCATGAGGCAAACATAAGTAATTGCAGAATCATGAAAACCCACATTTGGACTTTCAAATAGGTTTAAGTGCACATTCAGACATAGAAACTGGATCTGCAATTACAGGTTTGGACAGGTCTCTGCAGCCAATGTGGTTTTGATTTTACAAAACTGAAAATATAACTCAAATAGTTCTTGTTATGTCACATTTTCTCAATATATTTGCCCTATCTAGACTTTATCTGAACTGTGAATATGTCACCTAATGCAAATGAAATCTATATGCTCTGCTAATAAATAAATTCATTAAAAAATTTTATCCTTCCAGATTGAAATGAAGTGGGGTGATGTGATAAGAAAAGGGAGCATCAAGATCTAGTTAGGGATACATTTGACATTAATTTTAACAGACATATTTACCCAAATAGGATAGCCACACTTTTAACTACTTACAAATCTTATATTATTAAAATGCTACCTTATGTTGTGTTTTAACTATCTAGTCATGTACTAATATTATCTGTCTTATTTTTTGCAATACAGAAAGATTTTCTCTGATTGACAGCTCATCAGTCATGATTAATGTTGAAAAAACCATTTGAAATATTAATTTGTTTCAGGCTTATATAAATACAAAAAAATCATTAGTAATATGTTTTACTCTATTAGTAGAGTATTATAGTTGTGCCTATTTATTTCTTTAAGGCCTCTTTTTGTGTTGATTTTATTTATGACTCAATCCAAGAAGAACAAATAAATCTTATTTTTTAAAAAAAAAATTAATTCAAATGACAACATATTAATGGATTCAGTAAGATGAAATTTATTTCCCTTATATATTTTCAACACACTCTTGCCAGCTATCAGATGTTATATGTGTACTGTTGTAGTAGTAATTAATGGTAAGAACAGTCAAGGCAGTGTTAAAAATAGACAAGGAAAGTTAAAATCAGTGTTAAAATAATTTGGACATGCTTGTAGCATTAACAAGATACATTATGGCTTTACTTGTCATGTCACCACTGTGACCTATTGCCCTGCCATTTGCTGTTTCCATGTCTGTAAGATCCCTGGGAGTTGTTTAATTGACTTTATTGGTTATTTTATCAGTGGATACTGTGATGGCTGGTATCATAAAGAGCTTAGTAAGGTATTTTCTCTCTCATCTGCATAAATTTACACATACATAGCATTAAGTATTCATCATAGAAGACACAGAAGCAGTCTATGGAAAGAGATCAGAACACAGGTCTCCTCTGCAGGTGTCCTGATTTATTGAGTGGGAAGGAATTATATTCCCTATTGCTACTTTTTTCCTGGACAAAACAAAAATACTGAATCCTTTTTTTAAGAAATTTCAAAGCTACAGAAGGAGAGTGAAAATGTGTGGCTGCTTGAAAAAGTGTGATACCTTGCGGGGAAGAGATGCAAGCTTTAGTCCTTTCATGCTGAGGACATTTTTCAAAGGTCTTCTAGCCTCTCTGAACTATAGAAAAGATGGAAATGCACAGTCACCTTTGTCTTGTTTCACTGGGATCTCAAATAAAAGCATTTCTGCCCTCTGTGTTTTCTACAGAGATTACTTCTAATGTGGTATTCCCTAAAATGGAGAAAAAACTTTTGAGGCAATAAATATTTGGGTGAGGTAGAGAATAGTTTGGTGTTATTGGGTTCCGAGGGTCTTGATAAGACATATTCATGACCTTGGTACTGAACTGCTTAGGTTTGTTAAGATAGTAGAAGCCCTCAGTATTATAAAAGTAAAGAAGTTTCATAGGGAATTTAGCAAATGCTATTAATGAAAACTAAAATGCATGTAGAACTTAGGTGCCTAACAGCTTATTGTTTTCCAAAAGAAAATTGACACTTTAACTCTTTTCATAACAACTCTCGTCTGAAAATATTCCAGGCAACCTATTCACCATATTGCAGCTGATGGATACTTCTCTAATGGTTTACTTACTTTCTAGTTCTCTCATCAGCTAACCCTCAAACAATATCACTTTTCTGTCTATAACATGACAGGTCAAATGTAAAGTCTAAAGAAGTCAATAGCCCTCTTTCAAATTACTTAAAAGGCATATAGATAAAAATCTGAGCTTACAGTTCATATGAAAGATGACATATAAAAAGTAAGTTTATTTCTTTTAATATAAAAGGAGCTTTACAGTAATAGGTCTCAGAAGTTGATGCCATGATATGCAAGAAATTCTGAACACAAGTGGGGGTTTTTTTGTACGTAGGATTACAGCACTCAGCAGAGGCACACTCAGCTGCTGGAAAATGGAAATCAGCTTTGGAAAATGAGGTAACAAAATATGCTACTCTTGCATAATTGGGTTTCTCATCACTTCATACAAGCACAGGCAATATTTACCAATGTGATGCTGAAGGATGCAAATATTTGCTCCACAAACAATAGGTGGGCTTTTAAAGACACTAGTTGAAGCTCTTGAAGTTATCTGATTAGAGTCTGTGTGCCCATAAAAACGCAGAGATTAGAAAAAAGTCTTGCAAATGTATTCATAATGAGAAAGGGGAAAGGAGTTGTGTTTGGGACATGATTAGCCAGTAATCAGTAAAGAACAAACTGATTATTAGCTGTTCAATTCTTGTCAGTCTTATGGGATTCCACTCAGTGGCCTAATTAAACTGAGTTTGAAGTCCTCACATCTCCATTCAGTGGCAATTTCACTATAATATTCAGTTCTTTGCATGAGCTTTGCCTTCCCTCTCTTTAATCATATGTTTTGCATTTGTGTAACACCTTCCTTGATTAGTTTCTCAACAGGATTAGCTTCTGATAACTGCATGGCTTATGAAAGCAAATGCCACCTATAAAACAATCCAGATATTAGAATTTTTTATCAACACTGGAATTAAAAAAAAATCCACTAAAATAAACATTTTTAATTAAGATTTTCATTAGACGGAAAGCTTTTAGCTCTTAAAAAGCTAATAATTTCTAGATTATGAAGATTATGAAGTTGGTCATGTTTGCTTTTTTTTTAATTGCTGGAACAGTCTGTGTCCACAGGTACTAATGGGTTTGGTTGACTCCAAGAAGACAGCCACAAAGCAGAACTGAGAATCTCACCAGTATTGTCCAGCTGAAGGAGCGAGTGGTGCAGTAGGCAAACATTAGGATAGCTGGGCTATCCATTTTCCAGCAGAGGTCTTGTGACACACGTATACAAGGTACTTATAGAAATATGGGTAGGTTAGTTTACATGTAGACTAGGCTGATTTTTTCCCCCATTTATAGAATTTTATTGATAGTTAAAAGACAACTTGGTATTTTTTTCCCTTCAATTATTCAGTGTTTCTGCCTCATCTGTACTTTGTATTTGTTGATGAAATCTAAAAAAAAAAAAAAAAAAACCAAACAAAAAAAAAAAACCAAACCAAAACTGATAAGACATGAAGTGTTGCAGACATATGTGTAATCATACCATGATGAAATACTGGGAACTTGAAGACTGAATTTATGCTGTACTTCTTATCTGAATATTGTGAATCTTCCTATGCAAACCCAGCTCATACTGGGGTGTTTCAATTTGTGTCAGTATTTTTTTTTTTTGTGAACTATGCAAACATTTAGAAGCAGAAATGAAAAGAAAGAAATACCAACTCTTTCTTCTTGTGGAAGCGTAGGTGGGAATTTAGGGGTACATGCTGGGTTCAAAGAGAGTATTCTTTTCAATCAAGATGGTTGCTGTTGAATTCACAGGATTTTCCTATGCCAGAAGTTGGGATGGGATACATAAACTGCCTCAGAGCTTATTGTCTATAAAAGATATATCCTAAGTTTCACAATTTGAAGAAGATAAAGAGAGATTATTGTGAAAGTATTTGCTTATAAATAAATATTAATCTATGAAGTTATATTGTCCTGTAAAAAACATGTACCAGTTAGTCTAAAAGAGCACATTATGGGGATGGGAACAGCACAGAAATTGAAAGTGTCATCTCCCAGAACTGTCAAAAAAACACTGTAAAGTCAACCTTGGAAGTATTTGTAGGGGTGTGGTTTTTTTGTTTTGTTTTTGTTGGGTGTTTGTTTGCTCTATCCTGTGTTGGCATATTTTCCTCAATTACTGTTGAACAATGTGTAATTCATTCACACCATAGAATTTTAATGAAGTTTTTGAAATATAGTAACAGTTAATTAAATCTCAAAGCATTTTTAGACCTCGCTGTTGTTGTAGCTGTCATGGTTTTAGCAATGAAATGAAGGAATATGCTAAAGGTTGAATTGTGGAAAAGCAGAGATAAAAAGCCAGGAGTCCTGCCTCTCTTGACCCCTTTTCATCCACTCTTTTTCTGCTACGTGTGTGACTTCTAACAGGAAAATAACATTTACTACAGAAAAAGATGCACAGGAGAATTAAAGCATTTCAACATTTATGGAAGGAAACTCATATATGCTAGCATATATTCCCAAATAGTGAAGGGACCATTTTCATTGATATAGTGGTGATTCATGCTTTTCTTCATTTATAATGATGTATACAAATAACATAGAAAACTGACCCAGTTTGACTGCTGCAAGATCTGCACCATCAGTCCATGCTAGTAATGCCAGAAACTGGTACTAGTTTAGCTGACACAGTGTTGGAGCAAGGCTGAGGTTTATTTCAGTGCAAACAAGCATATTCTAGGTTTTTGGTTTTTTTTTTTTTTTTTCCACCTACCACATCATGCATCTTTGGCAAAATGAATAAATTCTCTATGTGGACATGATGCAGGTTTTCTCAGTTTTATTACTTTCTCCAAGCTAGTACTTAAATTACGCATAATCTAAATTTTTTGCCATATGCTTTAAAAAGCAGCTTTGAATGCTAAATTCTTTGCTATTAAGTTCTCTAACCTATTATTTATCATTAAACAGAGTCCAAAACATTTATAGAAATAAAATCTTTCATACACTGAAAATCTGTATTGTTTGCAGTTCTTTTTGTACAGTGCATCATTCTATGGGCAAATTGATTGAATGTCATCTAACCCAAAGAAATGTTGGAGTAGATCCTTAGATAGTGTAAATCAGTGTTGCTCTTGCCCTTTCTTTTCTACAGATTTAGCTGGAAATAGGGATGATTTGGAATGTTAATGTTGCTGCTTCTGGGAGGTTTATTGATTTGTTCTACTTTAATTTTTTAAAAAAAGGAAATGAAAACTATTTGTCAGTAGAAGAAGACAGTAAGAAGAGAAGACCCTCAGTCTTCATTTGGACTCAGACTGAATAACTTTAGTTACTGGCCATGCACTGGAAAAAAAAAAAAGTGCTTTTGGTCTTGTAAGAAGAGTAATATTCAATCATCACAAAGGCCCCTGTGAAACCATTTAAACAACTTTATTGATTTTTCCCTGGTTGACAGTGTTTAATTCAAACAACTCCTGAAGAGTACAAGCATCACTGCAGGCAAATTATCAAGTGTTCTGGCCTCTATCACTCTTTGACCACCACTGATACAAATGCGAGTGACAAAAATGAGCATTTCTCCCCCTTTAGTCTCTGCGTTGTCCTGTGTTAAGCTAAGAAAGACAACAAAGTGCAAAATGAAGTCTGAATGTCTGATCTTAACTTAAAGTACTAAGAAGAAAATAAATGCTCTCTTTGCATACTTTTCTCCCCAGTTACTGCCAGGATGACAAATTATTTTTTTTAAGGGACTGAGGCTGTCTTTATGAAATACATCCATGAATTACCACCCATGGCAATTCCTCAATAGCATTTGGAAAGGACATAACTAGTCCCATGTACATACACCAGCATCATTCAAAATAAGTACTGAGTAAGCAGTAGATCTGCTACAGAAAGTGTTAGTCTGTGTAGTACTTTATAGGAGCGACTATAGTAAATAGAAAGTCTTGGGAACAAGCAAGGTTGCTCCATGCCTCTGTGGATACATTATGTATCTATTATACCAAGCTGATTGCAACTGGGAACTTTCTTTTTCCCTTCACTCGGTAAAGACAAGTGCAGTGAGAATCTGCTTATTCTTAGAGAAAAATATCCCAATTATTTTCTCACAGCAGGCAGAAAGTGATAGATATAGTGATGTCTGTAGCTACATCATATTTTGACTTATCTTGCCTATTCTATCATGTGGAAGCATGGACTCTGGATGGACTGTGTGGACTGAGTTTCCTGAATCCCTTTTAGGGTAGACTAGAAATAACAGTTACATTTTCAATGAGTCTTTCCTTATACAATGCCCAGCAGAAAGATTTCATAACTTCAAGGGTTAACTTATTCTAATTCAATCCTAACTTTCCCAAAGTTGTTTTAAAACCAAACCCAAATCTAAACCTAAATCCAAAATCTAAACCAAAAACCCCAAAACCACCCCCCCGCCCCCCCCAAATAGCACTATA
>JAWWEU010000081.1:25797891-25812835 GCA_035583155.1 Acropternis orthonyx
TATATATAAATATATATATATATATAAAAATATATATATATATATATATTTGTATATATATATATATATGAATGAGCAATGTTTGAATTGAAGGGCAAAATAATATACTTGAAATAAACATATATGACTGTAAAACATAGGTTTGTATAAAGTATCCAGCAGTATACTTCACACAACGTAGGATATCTACTGAGTAGCATTTTGAGCCATAAATCTTGAAGAGATGAGGGTGGACAAAGGAGGAAATGATTATGATGACAAAATGGTTGTAAGAATAACATGAATCTTATTTCTTCTTGTGTAAGAAAGACAAAAAGAAGAGTGGATGACATGGTTTAAAGAGGGACAGATGAAATAAAGTTATAAATACTGCTTGAGAAATGGGGAAAAGGAAAAAAAATTAACAACAGATTATAATCAGTTAGGATTTATTAAATAAAAGGAAAAAACCCAGCAAACAGGGTAAATAAGCATCATACTGGAATGAACAAGAGAAGCACACATGATGTATTATGAAGCTATTTATTAAAATAGTAGAGCAAGACAGAGTTAACAGAGATATTGAAAGTGGGTGAAGAGAGGAATTCCTTTATAAACTGTGCCTTTCAGGAACGGACTTTTTTGGTGAAAAGGTCACCTTGAATATTGTGTGTAGTTTTGACCACTGCAATATTACAAAGATATTAAGTTAGAGAGAATCCAAAGGAGGGCAACAAAGATGGTGAAGGGCTTTGAGGGGAAGCTCTATGAGAAGGAGGAGACTGATGGGAGACCCCATTGTACTCTATAACACCCTCACGAGGGGAAGAAGACGGCCAGGAACTGATCTCTTCTCGCTGGTGACCAGTGGCAGAACCCAAGGGAATGGCCTGAACTGTCTCAGGGAAGGTTTAAGTTGGATATTAGAAAGAGGTTCTTCACTCAGAGGGTGTTTGAGCACTGGAACAGGCTCCTCAGGGCAGTGGTCACAGCACCAAGCCTGACAGAGTTCAAGAAGTATTTGAACAACGCTCTCAGGTACATGGTGTGACTCTTGAGGATGGTCCTGTGCAGGGTCAGGAGCTGGACTTGGTGGTCCTTGTGGGTCCCTTTCAACTTGGCATATTCTCTGATTTGGTGATTCTGTGTTTCAGCTCATGGTTAGTAAATGAGGCAGCATAAAATTTAGATATTGATGTAGATATTGATAAAGTAGTTGGAAGATATGAACCCTACTAATGAAATTTTTTTTGTGTATTTTTTGCATGTTCATCTAAGATAGTTTTGCAGTGCACTGTAGTTCAATGGCTGCTGTTATTGGAAAGCTGTGGGAGAAAAATCACAGAGAATAGAACAAAAAGCAAAGTCAGTCTACACCAAAAATGCAGGGAAATTTTCTTGGCATTATTTGTCTTAATAAGAAAAATTCTAGTAATACCTAGGCAAGTCCTCATCACATCTGTAGAAAACACTGAGGTTGCAAGCTAAAGCAGAAAGTAAAGAACAAACCTTAAATGTGATGATGCGACACCAAATTACTAGATTAAATTTTGCTAAATTTTTTTTTATTTCTCAACAAAATAAAACTTGAATTTAAGCCTGAGTGTGCAATTAAGAACACATATTTGACTCCACAATTGGAAAAAATTATACTTTAAATTACCCTGAGTTCTGGGAAATGTCTTGTAAGCTATCACTTCCTGTCTCTGAATTGTTTTTAATTTCGTTATTATTTCTCCTTTAACTACTTTTATTTGCAAAGTTTACCATGTAGTCTCAACAATGTTTTATTTTTTATTCTTTGGTACTGGTACATTTAAATAACAAGATCATAGTATAATCTTGTTAATTCACCTCTGTAATGAGAGATGCTACTGCCACTTAATGCATTTTTTTTGAATGAGCAAACAGGTCAAGAGACAATATCAACTCCAAGAACTACTCCCTTCATTGCAATTAGTTTAATCTTAATTATTTATGCTGATTTTTCAAAATTTGGTAGTGAATGTATTGTATTATTGATACAAATGTAAAAATATCTATTGAGATTTCCATTTATTTGATTTGGTCATGAATCTTTTCTAAATGACAGAATTGAACTTGTTTCAGAACTGTGATTTAAAATTTGAAATTAAGAGAAATTCCACAATGTAATAAGAAAAAGGCCTGAAATGCTTTTAAGAATGGCATTGAAGATACTTCAAAGAACTCAGAAACCTGACTTTCACTTTCACTTTCAATTTTCACTTTCAGGTTCTCTTCAAGGCAGAGAAATATTAAGGCTTTCTTTCTTAATTTGAGCACTTCTATAGAACCAGGCCCAACTGAAAGCCTAGACCTGGTTTTCTGAACTATGTAGCTGATGAATGATAGCTAAAGTACAATTTGTACTTATTTTAAGTGCACTTTCTATTCTTAACCTCTGTGAAATTCTCTATTTTTTCTGTGATTCCATGTATAAACATTATAATTTTTTTACTTTTTTTCAGCACATGTAATGTAGCAACAGAAAATTAATAGAAAGATAACAAAAATCCAAGAAACAATAGGTCACATAAAGATAACAAACTCACCAACACCTGACAGACAAAAAGAAAATGGACATGCATAAGAAAACCATTTGTTCTCAAAATAAAATTTAGACATAAAATGCTTGCCATAACTCTTTGTGGAGGCTTTTAAGTGGATTTCTTAAAAAAAAAAAAGTATTTTGTGGTTCAGGATTCCACAGAATAAAGCATACTTGAACTTCTTTGCACAGATGGACACTCCAAGAGCTATAGACTGATGGGCAATTTTGCCGAAGCAAAAGGTAATTATGCTTCTTAAATTAAGGTTTTCTGCCCAAGAAATATGCAAGTTCAATACCAGAATCTGGAGGCTCTGAACTCAAGATAAATTGTAGAAAGAAGCTGAAAGCACCTGTTCTGTTTTCTGCTGTTGTCGCTGCTGCACTACTTTCTATTACTTCATTAGGAGAAGTATTTAACCAGACAGCTCAAGAATCATCTGGCCATTTGTAAAGGAAGTGTATTTATATCCTCCCATCTCTCAGCTTTGATCTTTGCCTTCAGGCTGCATTACCGTAATGTGCTTTATTTCAAGTTACCCTTGAAAACCACTTACAGATTGCAACTCATGTTGAATGCAGTAGCATGACTGCTCAAGGACCTTTTTCCTGCAGGACTCATGCAAACTCAACTGTCTGCCTATTATTCAAGATGTGTGTTCAAGGTCTTACTATAAGTGTTACAGTCTTAGACTATCTCCTTCAATCTGACCTCAACTTTAAAACAAGCAACGGTTGGAATTTCTAACTGCCCAGCGCAAGTACGTTTTCCAGTAAATCCAACTTTCTTTTCAGCAGAAATGAGACAAACAGAAGATTTAATTGCCTGTATTCTTCAGTGAACCATAAAAAGCTTAACTAGAGCTATGACACATGAAAAGCCTTTAATGGAGTTAGGGGAAGAACTTCCCCATTCTAAGAAAGCCAAAGATTTTGCAAAAAAAGCCCTAAGTATATGCTAGCAATATAGGAACAAGACATTAAGAAAGAGGAAAAACAGAGGGCTCCAGAGAGGCCCATTAAGAATCTAGGAAAAACTAACATTACCTTCCATCTCAGAAGAGTTTGGCAGGGAAGAAGACAAGTCACTCCAGATCCTTTGAACCCCTGTAGCATTCTAGCTGTGTTCTTAATATTTAGGGCAGTAATTTTTCCTCTCTTCAGGTCTTCACATGCATCCTAGGGTTTGGTTGTTTGTTGTTTTTCTTTTTCCATTTTAAGTTCCAAGTCTAACTTTAGGTTCCCTCTTCAGCATATTCCTAACCATCTCTTACCACCATATACATGCCACTCATATCCATCTGTACCACCACACACCCACCCAAACCAAATTAAACAAGCAAAAAGGAAAAACCAGATGATTGCTGTAGGTCACTTCCAAGTGAACTATTCTATTCTGTTCTCTTTTATTCAACAGTCTAGAATGAAAAACAAAACAAAACAAAACAAAAAACAAAAAAGAAATAAAAGAAGAGGGCACGTTCTGTAATGGGCAGAAGGAGAGCATAACTAAAATTTAGAAAGAATAGGAAGTCATGTTGGTTTTGAACTCTTAAATAGTTGCAAAGGAAAGGATCCAAAAAGCTTTACTTAAGGCAGATTCAAAAGTTACAATACCTCAACAGAGGCCCTTAATCTATCAGTTACATGAAAAAATTAGTTTGGCTTGGAACATGGGAGGTTTTTTTTAGAAAGTGTGTAGAACTTCTCCATCCATTAGAAAAATGAAATACTGTTTGAGTTTCCCTTTTAAAGTTAAGCACCCATGTCTCTGTAATGATGATGATTTGACAGCTAGTTAAGAGGCCTATGCTTGTTAGTGTTCTGACAATTCTGTTTTCAGATAGTGCCAGTCACTTCTAAAATTTATTTAGGAAGCTTCATGAGATGTAAGAGAGTTGCTGAGCATGAGCAGGTGAGCTCTGTGAAAAATGCCTTGCCTTCAGTGTCTAAAATTCTTATTAAAGTTCATGAAAGGGGAACATCAAATGCCTGTGTACACACAACTTACAACTTTCCTGAATCCACATTTAAACTCCCTGAGATAAATACACAGCCTTCTGCAATATCATTGTGATGTTATTGTCATCATAACCGAGTCATCATCTACAGCTTATCACAGAAGTACCCTTAAGTATGTTTGTATTTCCTGCTTCTATGGCCCTGTCACAAAGGGTACTGGGCATTACTGAGTTTTCTAGGACCTATTGCAGTGTTATATCATTGTCACCACCTTCATAAATTTTGTATTGTTAATTAAGGGTCCTTTTAATTTTGAAGTACTTTTTTCTTATTCTTTATACCAGTGTGCCCATATTCTATATATATAATCCATATGTTTAATTTTTTTAAGCGGACTGATGATGGTACAAATAAGTAAACAAAAAACATCAAGTACACACTACAACATTTCTAGTTAAATTATAGGTTGGCAAAAACCAAGTACTTCTCCTTTGAAAATATAGGTGTGGCAATTCTCCCATTTTCTTTTGACCTCTTTCCTCTACACAGAATTTGTCATGGACAGCTGGAGGCAATAGTTATGATTAAAATGACCATCACATTAAGTCTAAAATTATTTTTTTCATGAATATTGCTGCTTAACATGAAAATATATCTGCAAAGTTGGATTATTTGGGCCCACAGTAAGGAACCTGGTATTATTTTCCTTGCTAGGAGTGCAATCCTACTGCTGGTGCCAGGCCTGGGGTGCTGGGACTAACTGCTCAACTCATCCAAGACTTTTCACACCCAAGTTGCAGTGCTGTGAATGACACAAACACATTTTAGAACTGCAAGTATTTGCTTTCATCAAGAGAAATACATAATGAGGAAGGGTGAAACTCCAGGAAGCTGGGGAGGGTGTGCCATTGAAACAGTGATTTGGTGTGTGTATTTGAACAGGATTTCTTAACTTTACAAAGCTGTTTGTGCATGTATCTTCCTACCAGTTAGGACCATGAGATCAGCTGCCTTCATTAGTCTTCGGTATGCTGTTAGTGAAACAAAACACATCTGAATAACACATCTGCACAGCACTACTTGGCAGTTTATCCTGAGATTCTCCAAGTTAACAGTGAGCAAACTCTATCTAGATGACATGGCACATCTCTGCCAACAATATATACAATTTATTGTCTGAGGCTTTTAGCTCCACAGCTTGTCTGAGTTCAGCTAATTAAACCTGCCTTTCAGCAGGGCTTAGCTGCTGCACACTGATGATACAACTCCTTCTCAAACATGTCCAGTCGATGTTAGCTTTGGAATTTCTGTGGCTTCACAACTGTGTATCCTGCTGCTGTATCTTTTAAGTGCTGTTGATAATGAACTGTACAGACAGCAGTTCTGCCTTGCTGCCCCAAAATACACTCTTTTGCTACTCCTAGGTGCTTCATTCAGCATTCCACTTGACACTTCTCAAGATTAATACACTCCATGTTATGGCTATGGAAAACTGATTTAAGTCAGCATTTTAGTAGCATTTATTACTCACCCCTTTGCTTTGGTGAGAACAATACTGAGGTTCAGGTGTTGTGGGCATTGCACTTCACTGAATTGCACAATCCAGTAGGAATCTCCTAGCAGGAGAATGACATCACTAGGGTCATGCACTAGCAACCCATGACAGTAATAGTGCTCTAATTAAGTCTTACTGCTTCAGTACAGGCCTTCTCCATATCATCCTGCTATTATTCACTGCCCCATCATAGCCCCTCAGAGCTCATCCCTCCAGCAAGTCTTTCAGAAGGTGTAACTGAGGTGCCACAATGTGTCCAGAAGAGGTTTATAAAATTCCCTGCTTCCCACAAAGTTTTCATGTTATTTTAGCTTCTTTCATTCATTTTACTGTTTCTCACAATGCAATTCATCCCAGTTAGAAACCTGTTAGCTCTGTGGGTGTTTTACATGAGCAATGATCATGCAAGCAGGCCATATGGGCCCCATCTGCTTCCAAGGAAGTAATGATGGTTTGACCATTGACTTCAAAGGTAACAAGACATGTCCTTCATAAACAGAATCCACAAAATTTCCTAAATAGGAAGCAGGTGCACAGAAAGGCAGAGAGGCAGAGCAGGGGTCTCCAGGGTTATCTGCAGGATCAGTGAGACTGTGCCAGTACAGAGTTTTACTTGAGTGCACTCTCCAGAGCCTGGTATTTCTTCCATTAAACACTATCAATTTCATCCATTTTTTCCTACTAAGTAATGCTCTATTTTCTTTATAGTTAGGATTGTATTTTTTTTTAATCTATTTACCTCCTAGTATCCTACTGAAAAGCACCATTCAAACTTAAGGTGTGGTTCCTGACTGACTTTCATAGCTTGTTTATAGTGAAGTCCTTGTCAAATGAGTGAACAATGCTCTTGAAGGTGTTTTTTTTCTGTTTGTTTTTTTTTCTTAAAAAGTAAAAGTATATTTAGTTTTACATTTTACTTTATCTGAAAAACTGATCCCCTATAGTAGTTTTTGCCTATTAATTCTTTCATATAGGTGTCTAATATTGGAAAAAATATTACAGAAATGCAACGATAGAGAATGGTAAAACTTAAGACATGATTAGAAAGAGAAATTAGAATAACATTTGGACCTTTTCTGCTAATGGACTAAGTCATAAAGTAACCCAGACCTTTTCTATAATTTAGATGCATATCATCAGTTTTGTTAGTCAAGTGTGGTCTTCCAGGTTAAGATCTACTAGCTAAACCAGCTCTAAAAGCCCTCCAAAACCATAACCTTTAGGCTGGTGGAGTATCATACTCATCCAACACTGTGTCTAAGCACTGACCCTCGGGGCAGGATCTAATGTTAATGAAAAATATTTATCTAACCAGTGAAAGCTGCTTTCCTTAGCACTCTTTTTTCCTAGCTGGCTACCATACTTTATGGAACATCCTAGATGTGTTCTATACTTTATTGTCAGGGGGTTTTTTATAGTTTTTCTTTTCATATTTTAGAAAACCTGGATTTAAGTGTGGTGTTGTGTTCTCCATTATGTAGACAAGATTAATTTTTACTTTTCACCGGGGATGGTCCACACATTTAACTTATCATACTAAAGGAACACCTTATTGTATCAGCAATCCTAAAATATTAATAGGTGTTAATTGGCTTTCTGTCATTTACTGTATGGCTTTAAAATTATATATACTTTAAACAGACAGAAAAAAAACCAAACATAGATATGAGCTGAATTTTTTAAAGCAAGTTAAACTTTTTTCTGAATGTATTTTCAGTAATCCAGAACTAATTCTAGGTATGAATCTAAATTATTACCACATTTCAGCTGAATTAAACAATTTATTTTAATGAGAGAAAAAACATTTGGAAATTACTAAATGGATTACCATTGTGCTTACAAGGCAAAACTAAGAAGCCTACTTACATGAGGGTTTAGATACCCATTCATATCTGACACAGAGAGGTCATGACAAATTATAACTTGTCTCTTCTGCAACATCTGAGGAACTTCAACAAGGGTGTGGGACTATAGGATGTGTTGTTGTCAAAAGATTTTTGAAAATGTCACAATTTGTGTAAAATATTTAACTATTCAGTGGGCCATGTGATTGGGTGCTTCTTTTACCTGCAAAAAGGGTAGTCAAGGCAATGTTTCATTAAAAGTTTGTCAAGGTGTGCAGGTTCCAAGGCGCTGATGCCTCTTTATTCCAGTTCTTTCTTACAGTTGTGCAGAGTTATAATGGGAGAGTAGAGACTTGATGCCTGTGAAAACAGATGGAATAATGAGAGATGCTTGAGGTATGTCTAGTGGTCCCTCTTGTTAAATTAGAGAATAGAAGCCAAAATAACTTCTTAAAATAGTTTAAAATATTGTATACCCAATACTACTTTTCCATATGATCAGTTTATTTAGCTGTTCATTGCATAATCAACAAAAAAATCACAGTGGTCATCATATATGATGTATACAAGAACCCTAAATACAAACAAACTCATCTCTACTTGAATTCTTTCTTTCACTTCCCAGTGGCATTTAAAATTGTCTTCAGAATCAAGACACTTCTCTGTACCAGCAAAGAAGGTACCAGAAAACCATTTTTTTCATTCCTGGATTTGCTTTTAGTTCTAATGGACTACTTCTTTCCAGGGTTTCTCATGAACAAAACTCTGCATTTGAGTTACATCTTCAGACCTGTGTCTAGAGCCAAATTACTGAGTCAAAGCTCAGGAGAAGGAATGAGGATCAATTGTGCCTGGGAACTCATAATCTTCTTTATTTCTGCATTTCCATTCCCCTGGGGAATAGTTTTCTTTGTGGATATTCTTGGGTTTTTTTTGTTTGTTTGTTCTTCAGAAATCCCTTTGTTATGCCTTGGTTCACAGGTTTCTTGTGACCATTTTTATAAGATGACTATTAAATCAGTGCCTCATATGCACAATGGGTTTAAAAAGTTATAAACCATAGGAAAACTGAGAGGACACATGTAATGAGAATTCATCTTCATGTGCATTAGTTGAATATTAGTTGAATCTGCAGATTTCTGGTTTCTATATACTCAGTGCTATGATGTATGTTGGGTTGGGTGGAATAATGAAGGGTCAAGCAGATCAGAACATCCTGACAAGTTCTTACAAATTCAAGCTGTAGCTGGTAGAATCTCAGACTCAATCTCATTAGTAGAAATATGAAAGTATCAGAAAAGACATTCTGTCTTTGGAGTTGCTGCCAAAATATATAGTAGAAGGGAAAAGGCCCTTATTTTATAACTATTTTTAGTTGGCTACTTTATCACTGCAGCTACTTTATTATGTTGGGCAGTAACCCCTATCTTATTAGCTGCTAAGCATCAAACCTGTGCAACGATATCACAAACAGGGACTTTTTTTATCATATTTTCTTTCCCAGTGCTGTAGGATTTCACTTTGAACCAGAGTTGGGGTTGTGAGCAGCTCCTGATTAGAGGAAGCTTCTTGTCAAGACAAAAGCCTTCTTCAGAGACTCTTATGTTATTGATCTCAAACCTGAGAAGATATAGGCTACCTGACCTTGACCCAAGGTGTGGGTAAGTAAGGTATTCAATTTGTCATCACAAAGGGAAAAATGCCTTTTAGGACACTGTCAATGCATGTTTCATAGGTCATCACTCTTATCAATGAGTTATTCTACGCTTTTAACATGTAGTCATTTCCTGTGTGTTTTCTATGTTCTTACTAAAAGACTTTTTTTTTTTTACCTCTCTTCCTTTACCAGACAAAGGTCATGGTGGGGATTAGTTCTCTGTCTCAGGAACTGACAAAATGTTTGGGCCAGTATTTTTCTATGTTTTTTTTTTTTTAATTAAATGAATTCATATTTGTTCAACACATTTTTTTCCCTTTCTTTATGATGAACAACATGGGTCTTTTGTTTACAAGGAATAACATCAGAAAGAGAATGAATAAAAAAAAGTTCAAATCAATAGATTACGAAAATAAAGAAAAATGTTTAAAGACAAAGGCTCTGAGAATATAGTATTTAATATTGTTTCTGGACACAAAAAAAACCCCAACCAACCAAACAAACAAAAAAACTCCATAAAAATTAAAAGTGTTTTACCAAACTCTTGAAAAAAATCAACTAAAACCTTTTGTTAGCGATAGGCAGTAACACAGTCTGCATTAAAGGTCTTTGCTACTAATTGGAATGAATTCATGCCTTCCCCATTGTAAGTCAAAACTGCACAAGCTTCCTCTCTGATAATGTTGCAAAGGTAGCCTCACTTCCATCTATTAATGTCATCTCTAGTGTGCCTGCGAAATTTGCCAGAGCTGATTAGAGCAGATATTAAATGATAATTGGACATTTAGTGCTCATCAAACAGAAAGTGACAGATGGGCAGCTAATTAAATTATAGTTCTGACATTATTCACAATGCTTTATGAATCTTCAGTAGTGACCTTCATGCATCTCTTCTCTCTTTTGGGGGAAAAGAGAGTGATAAGGAAAAAAAGAGACTCTATTAAAATTTTAACAAATATGTGCAAAGTGAAAACCTTTCTTTCTTTCCTCATTGATCTCTCCATAGAATTAGATAATTAATTATAAAACAGTGCAACAAATAATCAGATTCATGTAAATCGGGTTGAGTGGCTGAAGCTGGAGGAAGAAATTAATCATAACCTGAAAAAGTTATGCATGTTTTAACCAGGCTTTCATTGTGGAAAAAGAAAACGTGACTACATATAGTCCAATCACAGAAGAGGAAACTTAGTTCCTCTTGTAGTGTGCTCTTTTACTTATCAACTCAAAACTGCATTACCTATTGTCTCTACCAGCTAAATAAAAGAGCTTTAATGAAAAAGACAAAAAACCTGAGGTAGACAGACACAGTTGCTGAGCCAGAACTACATTCTCACTTTCAATTAAAAAGGAAAGCAAACTGTTAATTACTTTGTAACTTTGCTTTCAGCAGTCTTCACTTTTTAGAAACTAGTTTTAAAAAGTAATAACTGTAATAGTGCTGGTTATCAGCAGTCTCCATTGTTGTGTAATCTATACCCCAATAATCGGTTAACTAATATTTGTATAAAGAACACTTAAATAAATATATAAATAAATGCTCACTTTAGCATTTCCGTGTAGTTGTATTTGTTTATAACATTGTACAAGCATTCCTATATTAAAGATATTAGAGAATTTGTATACATATATATATACACATATATATATAGTGTTGCATGTGCATATATAGCTTCATACACATATACACATATTGTAAGAATTCAGAGACCTTCTGCTACAATAAAAAATGAGCGACTCTTAAGTAGGGAAGTAACTTTATTATTTTCAAGAGAGACTTGTCCCCAAGGCAAAATTCCCATCTATATGTTTCTAGAAATTACCTTGTTAATATGAGGATATATAGGTAAACTTTAAAACTTTGGAAACAGTTATATACCTATTTCTTTACTGTTTTATTTAATAGCTGTAGGTATAGGAACTATTGATGAAGTCATTATGTATGTGTACCTTAGTAACTTCATTTTTTTCCCTAGTATTTTCTGACAGGCAGAGGGTATAATAAATATTCAAACTGAAGGTCACAAAATAAAATAAAAAAAAAAAAATGCACCACAAGCTGCCAAGCATTCCATTCCCCTATCCCCAAAGAAATTCTCAGAAACAACAAACCTTTAGAATAGTTGGAAATAAATACAGTTCTTATCAGGTTTTGTTAATATGCTTCACCTCTACACTATATAAAACCAACTGTGATTTTGAATATTTGAAGCTTGCTTTTTAGGCATATGTCTAATCTTTGAGTAATGCAATGGAAAAAATTTAAATATTTAGGATTCCTGAAGTGTCTCACTCACACATGACCAGAACCTCCAAAAGAGTACGTAAAACATACAATACTGAACTCCATTTAAACTGTACAATAACATAAGCAATTAAAGAAACCAACCAAACAAAAAAACCTCCTCAAAAAAACAAACAAAACCAAAACCCCTCAAAGATTTAAAATTCAGAAAATATAAGTAAATTTCTATAGAAAACAGATTTTTTAACTGGAATTCAAGAGCATTTGGCATCAAATATAGCTAATGTAAAAAACATATCATATCCTGAGTGCATTTTAAAACACTTGTCCAAACAGTAAAGATTAAAATGCTGAAGAAAAGCAAAATGTTATTGTTCTGAAAGAACTGCTCTCCTCTGAGCTTTCAGGAGCCTCCTGCTGTGAAAGTCATTTGGACTTAATGGAAAACTCCTTGATTCAATTATACTCAATGGACCCTTTTCTCAGTTAAACTGGTATAAATGTGGAGTAACTTCACTGTCTTCAGTAGTTACTCTGGATTTATACTGCTGCCCTGGTCCACCTAATCTCCTGCCTCTGTTCAGTAATGGGTATTTGCAGGGGTAAGAAGCTTTGCTGGATAGTCTTGTCTATATTTATTTTCATTCTTTTTTGATCTACCAACCTGAGAAAGCCCATTAATTGCTGTTCATGAGATCTGTGTTATACTTCCTATGTTACGTACTGGAAATCCCTTAAATTCATCATAATTTCTGTTCAAATCTTCTCTTAGTATGTAATTCTCACACAGAAAAAGTGCTTCTAATTTCTAAGACATTTTATGTCTGAAAATCTTAGTCTATTTTAGAAATTCTAAGGAGATGCAAACTCCTATGAAGTGAGCTGTTTTCTTTAAGTTACACTATCAAAATAGTGTATCAACCAACCTCCTATGCTCCTGTATATTTTAGAACCTGTCTCAGGGCCATGAGCAAATTTCACCCCTTCTGGGAGTTTATGTGGCTGAGCTGAGGTGATTAACTGGCTGAGCCCAAGATCACTGATAAAAGCAGTTGTAAAGAAAGCTAGAAGTGAGGGACTGCTTCTCCTTTCCATCGGGACTTTACTGTTGGCCCCAGCCTGTTCATCTGTACAGATGGGCAGCTGTGAAGTCTATGCTTGATCTCATACCCTCCTCTATCCATTCTGCCCTTGACCTATACCTGCTGACTGGGCTTCCTGGCCTTCCCTGGGACTTTCCTTGTCACTGTGGACTTGCCAGGAGATCACTGTACTGTGTCTGACTCTGATCACAGCTTCTATACCCAATTCTGATGCTAATTTGTCACTCCTTGCTCGTCATCAGAGGTCCCCACATTCTGAAGAAGATGAGGAGAAGAAGGACAGTGACCTTAAAAAGAAGTGCCCAACATTAGATGACTCCTATGGTGGTTGAGGGGTTGACGATATTAAAAGAATGGAAGGTTAAGGCAGAACATCTGATACCATGTGGAAGGCAGAACCTGAAGAAGCACTGCCACAAGATGAATCCAAACTGCCAGGCAGGAGCTGACTTGATGATAATTGATCAAAGTGACCTCTTTCCCTGGGCCTACAATATACTGCTCTAAATTGAATTTAGGGGATTAAGCTTTGATTTGTGTGCATGTTTTGTGAAATAAGAATTGCTGTGCTACTTCCAACACCTATCCAGTCCAGCTAATGCATATGTGAGTACATGTCACTGAGCTGTGCAGTTATCTTCTAGTGGTCTTCTAACCCATTTTTTCATCTGACATTACCATATATGCCTTTGCTACAGCTTGTGCCACTATATCACAGGATGCAAAGAGCCTAACTGTGCAGAAGTGTTTCAGTTTGTTTTTGTTTTTTTTTTTTTTTTTCCCACTGAAAGGGTTGTCAAGCATTGGAACAGGCTGTCCAGGGAGGTGGCAAAATCACCATCCCTGGAAGTGTTGAAGAACTGACTGGATATGGCATTTAGTTCTATGGTTTAGTTGGCATGGTGATGTTTGATCAAAGGTTGGACTCAATGACTTGGAGGTCTTTTCAAATCTTAGTGTTTCTCTGATTCTATGAAAAGGAAGAAGGAGGAAGAAGGAGCATGAAAATCTTTACAACATTGTCTAAGTGCACAAATTTATCTCTCTTCTTGCTCAGAGGAAGTTGGAAAGCTTCGAAGTTCCTCAATCATCTTCCTTTATTACTGAACTCAAAATATCTTACTATTTCTAGGTGAAAATCTCCTTTACAGCTGTTTTTATGATAGAGGCCTTTGTGATTTTTCAATCTTAAATAATTTCTGATATTTATATCAGACCACTTGTTAAATGATGTGCATGGCTTTTCAGGAGTGCCTTCAATCACAAGAGTGCTGATGATTAGGCAAAATAATGACTCAAAATTAAGGAATATGCATTTTTAATCTTTGTCTCTATGTTCTCAACACTTCTTAATTAATTTTTTTCTAGTCATGACTGATAATATTTTCAATTGGTTCAGCAAGAGGGATTCATTTGATCAGTTTCTTAGAAAATTAGAAAGAATTCAGGAGTGAAGTGCTATTGCAAGTTTGATTGAACAATGGCAATTTGTTATTTTCCACAGGATCATTGACTTAAAAATATATTAACAACAACTAATAAGGTAAGTTTCAAGAACAAAAATTTCTTCTTAATGTTTGTTCTTTTACTTAATGGGACTTATAATTGAAGTAGAAAATAAAAGAATAAATGTCATTTTTTTATGAAGATATTTAGGCTTCAAAATGTCATAAAATTGATTAGATGCTTTGCTCAGAGAGATACACTCTGTGATGGGTTTGATAAATCCCAAAAAACTCAGATTAAGGTTTTAGTTTTAGCTAGGGCCCAATTCTGTGGGTCATGTTGTTAGGGACAAGTATCATCTGATTTAAGTGACCAGTGAGGTATTTCATCCCATCTGACGTCAGCTCGTCTATAAATCGAAGAGCAGCTCCCAGTGTGCTCTCTCTCTCTTCGCTCTCTCTTCTCCCTCTGGCCGTGCTGAGAGCACCTCGCTCCTGCAACTGAGAGAGATTAGGCCTCGCCGCTCCTGGCCAAGATATCCACAGCAGTTTTGCTCTTAGGGAAGTAAAATACTTTTGTATTGT
>JAWWEU010000081.1:25814162-25846411 GCA_035583155.1 Acropternis orthonyx
CTTCTTTTAACTGAAACTCTGTCGCATTGGGAGGTGGTTGGCATTTTGCCAAGAGTCAAACCAAAACAATAACACACTCACAAATAGATTCATGGTAGACCATAATGAGTATGGCTTTCTCTTTTACTTCTGATTTACCTGGCATGGCAGAGGATGTAAATCATTGCAAAGTGTCCCCTCATCCTTCTCTTCACTTTCCTGCTCCCTCCACCCTCTTCAATAATTCTGATGATTAGTCACTTTATAGCATCATTCCTACTAAAAGATCTGATTTTTTTCAGTCATGTGTCCACTTCTGTTTTATTGGGTATTTTTTTCTGTTTGGGCTGTACTGAAAACCCCATGATTAGGATAATAGGATTTTGATTTCAGTAAGCTTTGAATTTGGAGATTTTAAAGAAATTAGAAAAGAAAGTACCTTTTTTCTCTTTTTCCTTTCCTATGAACTAGGAACAGGGCCTAAAACCATTGCTGCTGAATGGCCATACAGCATTCTGGGGTATCAGCCACTCCTCCCAGCTTTATATCGTCAGAAACTTGCTGAGGGTGCACTCTGTCCTTTCAACCTGGTCACTGATGAGTAGGGTGAACAAGACTGGACACAGCACTTACCCCTGGGGACCACTGCTGCCTACAGACCTACAGCTAGTCTGTGTACCATGGATCACAATCCATTCAGCTCTGCCATTGAGCCAGTTCTAAATCCATTTCACTGTCCACTTGTCTAACCCACATTTTCTGAGCTTACACTCCAAAGCCTTGTTGAAGTCAAGGAAAACAACAAGCACGGCTCTTCCCTTATTTACGCAGCCACTCACGCCATCATAAAAAACTATCCGACTGGTCAAGCATGACTTTCCACTGATGGGTCCATATTGACTACTCCTGATAACCTTTTCATCCATATGCTTAGAAATGACATCCAGGATGTGCTGTTCCATCACCTTTCCAGGGATGGAGACTAGTGAGGTTGTGGCCTGTAGTTTCTTGGTTCCTCCCTCTTGCCTTCTGAAAACTGGAGTGACACTGGTTTTCTCCCAGCTCTCAGGCTCTTGTGCTGTTCATGACCTTTCAAACACAATGGAGATTGCCTTGGCAATAACATCTACCAGCTCCCTCAGTGCTCAGGGGTGCATCCCATTAGGACCCATGGATTTTTGGGTGTCAGGTTGGCCTAAATGATCTCTAATGATCTTTTGTTGCTAAGGGAACATTTTCCTTTCTCTGGACTTTCTCTTGCCTGTGATTCTCGGGGGCCTGTGATTGCTGAAGGCTGGTTTTAGCAATAAAGACTGAAGCAAAGAATGCATTCAGTAACTGTGTCGTCTCTGTATCCTCCATCATGAGGGCATCCACCTCATTCAGAAGTGTGCCTGCATTTTTCCTAGTCTTCGTTTTGCTACTGATTGAGTGCTGGTACTTGAAGAAGCCCTTTTTGTTATCTTTGATATATCACATTTAGTTCTAAGTGGACCTTAGCCTTGCTGGTTCATCCCTGCATACTCTGAAAGCATTCCCATATTCCTGTGTTACCTGTCCCTTTTTCCACATTCCTCTAGACCCAGTAAAGGAACAGGAACTGCTTAGTTCAGCAGCTAAGTTACCTAATGAATCTTTACAACTCTGAATCACCAAACTAGAGGATTGTGTCTCTTGTCAACAACAGTGCAGACATACAGTGTTTTGGCAAAGGTGGAAATCTTGCTTAGAGGGGCACATACCTCTTTCATGGTAGTAGCTTGCAGTAGTTTTTCCATCTGGCCACTCACTGTAGCCTTCCTGACACCAGTGATGTATGTACCTGATTTTAAATTGTCTTATATAGAAATCAGTGAATTGACACAGGTTAAAAATACCTTAGGGGAGAAAAAGAAAAGCTGTGGCAACTCCTTAAGCTGACACTGCCACAAAGAAAGGTAAGCATAGAGCTTACCTTTGAATTGGTGGAACAAGTTTCAGGTATCTTATCAAAAAATTGCAGAACATAAACAACTTAAAATACAGTAAACAAAGGTTTAAATTGATAAGAATGAAAAGCCACCTTCACTGTGGCAGACATACCACAAAAAAATTGCAGATGGAGTTATTGCTGGTGATGTGAACTGATAGTTCATGCTGTTCTAATGGATAGCTTATTTGTATGCCTCTAAACTAAGGAAATTAGTGGTTTGCTTTCAATAAATAAAAGTATAAATGAAATATTTTAATGGATGCTTTCTTCCTCCTTTTAATGGGAAGGAAATAATTTTATGATGCTATTACATGCAATACTGAATTGGGGCTTATTTCATCACTGTCAATTAATCATGAAACCCATCTCATTAGCTATATACATAT
The DNA here is from genome assembly GCA_035583155.1 of Acropternis orthonyx. Classification (NCBI taxonomy): domain Eukaryota; kingdom Metazoa; phylum Chordata; class Aves; order Passeriformes; family Rhinocryptidae; genus Acropternis; species Acropternis orthonyx. Next base: position 25,816,500 of record JAWWEU010000081.1, read on the forward strand.
GTGGCTTGTATCACTGGATATAAACTCTTTTTGTACACAGTTTGAAATTGCAGCCTGCAGTTTTTTCAACATTGTCAACATGACTAAAAGTCTTTTGTGGTGACATCTCCTTTTTTGTCCTTTATCTCATAGCTATTAGGCTTGCAATTGAAAAGTGGATCTGTAGTTTTTAAAAAATGAAAGTGTGATTTAATATTTTCTCTCTATTTTGAGATTTCTTAGACAAAAAGTTGTTCTGTCCAGACTCTGGTGAAATGAGTCAAGTTCTTTTATATCTCCATCCAGCTAAACTATGGCTTTCTTAGAATCCAGGGCACTGGAAAATTGTGGTCTGTCTGCTGAATATTATGTAGCTTCTGCAGTGGGTTAACATCAAAGGCACTATAGCTTTTCATCTGTTGACCAGAAATATGGACATTCATTTCTCAGAGGTCAGCAAGTTTTTCCATGGAGGTGATCATTGTAGTACCACAGTGCTTCGCACACATTAATAGATTAAGCTTCACAGTGACCTGAATTTGAACTTAAAGAGAGATCTGTTCTCCAAGTTTAGCTGCTAAAAGTGCTCAGACTTTTGAGCTACTTCTGGTTGGTTTTTTTGTTTTTTTTTCAATTATGATACTCACCTCCATACTGCAGAAAAGTGAATTCTGCCCATATTTCTGTTTGGTAGGATAAAAGGCATTGTACAAGTGAAGAATGTGAATAGTCCATCAAACTCTGTGGGGTAGACAGAAAATGTGTGAAATAGACTGAGGCACTAAAAAACACAGTCAACAGAAACAGATGAATCTGGCTTAGGAATTGTGAGGATTGGGGCAAGTGGAAATTTGAGTAATTGAATTGTTCCCCTGAAATAACTAGATATTGTAACCTGAAATAGCAGTGTAAATGCATTCATTCCTGCTCACCTTAAGTAAAGAGAAGATTGAGATTTGTATAAGTGTGAAGTGGATAAGAAATTGTCTACAAGGGTGATGACAATAAATTGTGTACAAGGCAGAATTCAGGAGTTAGAAATTATTACCAGGGTCCTTCAACAAATACTTTTACATGGGACTTTATTTAATGTTTTTATTAGTGACCTTATCATAAAGTCAATTGTACTAGGGAACTATGCTCATGACACAAACCTGCAAGACATCATCTATATAGAGAAGCAGCAGGGTATCTCACAAAAAGAATAGGCAGACAATGAGAACTGAAGTAGTAAAATAGAATTTTATAGAGCTTGGTAACTTGGTACTTTAATATTATCTGGAAATTGATCAGTTAGAAATTAAGAAAAATGACTTTGTGTATTAGTCACTAAAAGAGTAATGACAAGCACTCTATGTGCTTTAACTGGGAAATTGGGCCTACAAAACTCAGATTGACTTAGGGTCCACAGGGTCTGCTATTGTCAATAGTCAAAATATTACATGTTGCCCAGTAGTGTGTTTTACTGAAGGCAAAAGACCCAGAATTAACGAAAGACTAAAGCCATTGAAGAGTCTGGTGAGACACATGGATTCAAGAAAGGTGAAGTAGCAAAACAGATTCAAAAAAAGTCTGTTTGAATATAGGAAAGCATAGTGGAATAGACTCAGAAATTTTGATTTGTTTATCCTAGTAAAATGTATCCAGAGAACATCTATAGGGAGAGGCTATCCAAAAGTATATAACTGAGTAGGAAAAATGTGATAGATGATTAACACCAAGGGAATAAACTGCAATTTAAGCTGAAGAACTGAAAAGAAATGTGAATTGGGACACACATTTTATGTAGACTGGAAATCTGAATATTAATTACAGTAAGTTAAATTATTATATTCTTGCATAAACTTCTACTATTTCTGGCAGAAATCACAGGGACTAAAATCCTTAATCTAGCTGAAGAATTAATTTGATCCAATGAATTCCTAAAAGCGGCATATACTGGCACACAGGCACAGAATTTTTTTATAGTAGCTTCAGGAACACAAAGAATATGGGTGTTAATATTGTGGTGTAGAATATGAGCTTATTGAGTTCCTGCTCAGTGTTTAAGCCTCACATCAACATTCAGTCTTTTCTTTCCCCCAATTTAGGTTATATTCAGCCCACAGCATTTTAATGTACCAACCTCTTTATTGCATTCTATGAGTTCTAATTGCTTTTGTAGGAAGATCTTGAGACAAAAACTTCTACTCTGAATGTTGAATTCATCACATTCATTACAGGAGGTCATTATTAAAGATTTTTCTTAGAAAAAAATAAGTGTTATAAATTGCAGTTTCATAATAACATATGAATCTGTTTCCAGGGATAACCCTTGGCATATACATATGGATTAACAGAAACAGTTATCTTGGACATAATGACTTACTGTCATTGTAATAAATGGAAAAAATAATCCCACAAAATTCTTAGAATTTGTTACCCCGTATCTAGGCAAACTTACAAGGTTTGTGATTTTAAGTTATACTCTTCAAAATCTAGAAAGTTTGGATTAGGCTACTCTCTCCAAAGTAGCAAATGAACAAATACATTAAAAAGAAAGAAAAGTAGATGGGAAATTAAAGTAAATGAAGAATTTTTAATGAAAACTATTAAAAGAAAAATTAGGCTAAAATATCATTGCCATTAAACTATATTTAACAAATGTCAAAAAAAGAGTTTTACTGAACTTCAGAGCCTTCAGAAAAGTCTTATCAGCTGGGATAGGTACAGGAAAATATTATTTTCTTTCACATCCATTGCTTCTTCCAAGTTTAATATAATGTATTTATGCTGTTCATTACTGTGGAAGAAACCATTACAGACCTTTTTTCTTCCTTTCAGCAACACAGATTCAATATACACTATTGCCATACAGTCCCATCCTTTTATGACAAATCTAAGTAACACCTAAAATGCAATGTGCACATAAATAAACCCTTTACTCAGCTATAACATATTTGACTTCAAGTTCTGTCACCCCATACAAAGCCAAAGATACTTCTCTTAGTCTTAAACTTCTCAAACTTCTCTAAAATCTTGTGATCCTCATACCTGTCATTTAATGATACCCAAGGAATAAAACATGGAGACAACATTATTTCAACATTTTTAATTCCCCACTAATCTGCTTTTCAAAGGACCAGTTATCAATATCCAAAACAGAGGTACTTAAATCACAGAACCATAGAATACCAGGTTGGAAGGGACCTCAAGGATCATCTGGGCCAAATGTTCTTGGCAAAAAGCACCATCTAGGCAAGATGGACCAGCATCCTGACCAGCTGGTTCTCCAAAGTGTCTGATGTCTGGGAATCCACCACTTCCCTGTGGAGATTATTCCAACTGCTCATTGTTCTCATTATGAAGAATTTTCCTCTTGTGTCCAATTGGAATACTCCCTTGTACCCATTACCCCTCATCTTTTCCATGTGACTCCTTGTAAAAAGGGAGTCTCCATCTTCTTTGTAGCCACCTTTTAAATACTGGAACATGGTGATAAAGTCTCCCCTAGCTTTTCTTTTCTCAAGGCTGAACAAACTCACTTCTCTCAGCATTTCATCGTACAGCAGACTTCCTGGTCCTTAGGTCCCCTTTGTGGATGGACTTCTCTGGATCCTCTACAGCCTGTTCACACCTGTTTTGTGTAGCAGGAACCAAAATGGAACACAGTACTCCAGTTGTGGTCTGACAAGTGCTAAGTATACTGGGATATATTTCAGCCGGTGATGACCCTGTTGATGTAACTCAACATCCCACTGGTTATTTGCTGCAATGGGACACTGTTCACTCATATTGAGCTTGCTGTCCAGTAGATCCCTCAGATTCACATTCCACAGAGCTGCTCTCCAGTTGGGTAGACCCTAGCCTGTGCTGCACTCCCCGATTATGCTTTCACAGTTGGTACTGAGTTGGCTTCAACCAGTACAGTCCATCACTCAGACACAAGCATATTTTAGTTGCACATTGCAAGCAGTGAGCTCCCCTTTTCATTTTTCAGTAGTGGTAAAAATTTTAAGAATATTTCTAGGAAATGCCTACGCAAGTGTGCTTCTTTAGGCCATTTGGGGATATAACATCAGTCTGTGCTATAGCAAAGAGAAATTTGAGTTTATATTGCCTTGTTTTAAGCCGTGAAATGGTGCTGATCGTGATAATTTCACAAGAGTTTCCATGATGATGGAAAGTTAATGTTATTGGCTGAGGAGTCTGTAACATGATTATATTTCAAAATTCCTTTTTTATTTATAAATGTTTTCTGTCTTCTTGGTGTAGTGGTATTTAGTTATCACCATTCCCACTGTAAGTGAAACAGGTGTGACTGGAGATTCATCTTACCTTGTATGAAACTAAGTGTCACCATGTTATACATCTATATGAAGATATCCTTTTGAGATGCGTACATATTTATATGATTATAATAGGACCCTCAATTACTAGCTTTAAATAGGACTCTAATTTTTATGATAGGTAAAGTTAAATAAGATTCATTCTAAATTCAAAATATGAGACTTGATTGTAGTACTACAAAGTATATAACATACTCTTTTCTACTATTACTGTGTTTTGGCCAACTTTTGGGCTCCAACCAGATAAATTATATGTCTGTAATTTTCTCCTGTAGTCCTGTTTACAGGCTTAAAATTACCCTGATGTTCTCATAAATTGATGTTTATATAATCAGGCATTCACCTGTGACAACGGTTGTTGAACAAGGGTAATTTTCTCCATGTAGAGTCAGTTACCTCTCAGTATTTTACAGTGAACTTTCCTGTTATTACTTGTTTGCATCTTACTGAAAATATCTTCCTAACACTTGAATGGCACTAGGCTATGCTAAATATTTGATGAAAGTAATGATGATTATTAGTTTAAAGGTATGGTAGTAAGGAGATCAGAAATGAATTGTAATTCAAAGGGATTCTGCAAGATTATAAAAGGTCATACTTTAAGCTTAACACTGCACTATTTTGCTATTTGACTGCATGCAAATTGTTTACAGCATTACCTGTTTTTCTATTTTTTTTAGAATTCATTCAATAGCTTTTCGTAAGACCGAATAACATAAAAGCTGGTTATGAGGTTTTATAGATAAAATAAATCTCTGAAATAATTTAAAACTCATTTGGCTTTGAGACTTGTGGTTAATGAACATTAAGCCTCGTAATTTAAAGAACTGTACTTGATTCAATTGGACCTAAAGTTTAAAAATAACTGTCACACTGCAATATTAACTTCACACTGGACTAGAGTCTTTCCTCCTTAAAGTGAACATAAATTTCTTAAGCATTGATGAAAATATGCAAAACAGTACCTACTTATAGGTTTTGTCTTGCTTTTACTTTTAAATCAGATTATTGTTATTTACTACAATTTCTTCCTCTTTCTCTTCATTTAGAAAGGCACATGCTGCTTGCCCAAAGCCCATTTTTCTCTGTAGAAGGATCCTACAGGAGACTAGGCATTTTGAAGTTTTCACCCTTTGCACAACTAAAAGCTGTGTCTCTGCCGTTAGGAAATTTTGGTCAGTAATGAGTTCTGGAAACCAGATCCTTATAAGCAGTTCAGAGGATATGTTTAAAATGCAATTCAGCTTGAAAACAATTGGGGAACTTTCACAATACTTAATCCTCTATAGTCCTTTCCCATTTATAACACATAAAATTAGCTATTACTGTCTTATTATTATTGTCATTTTGGTTTGGGTTTATGCACTGTGGGGTTTTGCCACTTTCTCTGATAGTAAACAATCCCAACAAATATGCAGGCTCTGTGAATTACTTTGAAAGGATTGCCACAAATTACTCAGAAAACACAAGCTACTGTGTTCACTCATATCTGAATTGCTTTTTGAGTATTATTACTGTAAAACATAAAACTTTCAGTGTCTGATCTGAAAAGGAGAGAGTTTAGGAAATATGAGAGAATTAAAAGGTTAAAAGAGTCAGAATTGAGTGAATTACCTGTTTTAAAATTGCCTGCTTTGAGATTCAGTGCCATTTGGAAGCCCTTCTTTTCTTTCTCTTCTGTCTTATGTTCATAGCCCCATAAGATAGCTTCCTGTTTTATCTGTAGCAACGAAAAATTGAGGCTCTGTTTCCCTGAAGGATATTTCTTAAAACTTATATGAATAAATTTCAAGTAAGACACAGCTTTCTTGAAAGACATAGCAACTTGACATTTGTGTTTGAATTTTAAGTGAGCTTAGGAAGAGCCATTACCACCTTAGGCAGATATTGTGGTCTATTTCTGTGATAATGAGGTAACTCATGTTTTCCAAACTCACAGTGCAGATCTTGCTGAGAAGTGTCTCATTTGTATTCAATTCCATTGCATCTTCCCAAGTTCATAGAATAAATAACATTTACAAATCTTAATTTCTTTTATCATTTGTGCACATGGAAACTGCACAATAGAAAATGACTGGTTTTTTTTTTTTTCCTGTCAGAATATAGAATGCACGACTGAATCAATAACAGCCTACAGGACTTCAATCAGAGTTCTTGATCTACTAGAAATCCTGGGTAAGTTGAAATGTGCAAGTGCCAGGTCAAGGGAACAGAAAAGCTGGTGTGCTTTGAATTTACAAGGAAAGACAAAATACTTTAGTGGTCTTTAAAAATGGTGTTTCTTAGAACTCCTTAAAGGTTTTTGACAGCATAAATCACAGTCATGTCATCATTGACTTTGGTCTTTTTATTTCCAATTGTCCTTTAGAGGTAGAATTGTCTTTGTGGAAGGAAAAAGTTCACCTCATAAACCCTTCTTTGAGCTAAGAGAGAGATCATAACAATAAAGTCTTTTCAGACTTTTTTATGGTAGCAAAATTAAATATGATAACTAGCACAGACATTGGGTGTTAGATTTGTGGACTGGCTTGGCAGAACACAGAGGGGCCATGAGAAAAATGATATTTTAGGTCACTGGGAAAAGAAAGAATCATCTCTGCCATTTTTGAAAAAAATCCCAAAGCCAAAATACCAAAGGCACATTTTTCATTTTGATTCATACACATAGTAACACAAACTCTAGTAACTCTCATATATTTGGAAGACAATATCTCCAATACACAGAAAAATAGGTGCAGATTCACAGAGGGTAAACAATATGAAAATACAGACAACTGTCAAAAGTTTTGATACAGAAAAGGTGCATTTATTTAACTGTTCTGCCACATGTGAAATTGAGCTCATGGAACTTATTTCAGAAGACAACATATTCCTCTTGCATAAGCTAACCACTCACAGGTCCAATTGATTTAGGTTCAGATCATCAGATACAGTAATGGTGCCTAATTCAGAGCTGTGGTTAGTCATCCAAAACTAATGGCACATGGTGAAACACTTCTCTGCATCAAATGAAGTTATAGGTTATTAGAACATTGATGGATCTTACAAAAAGATTAGAGAATTACATTTTAAATCTAACCACTCAAGATAAGAGTAATCTCATCAAAATTAGATATCTAGAATTTAAGTAATTACTCTGAATTAATCATCCAGGCATTAAGTGAAAGACAAAGCCTCCTCAAGAGTGGTTCTTCCCTGTGTATGTCAGCTACATATTAGTGGATCCATTTTAAACACCCATAATTTAAGACTAGACGTGTCTTTCAGAACAATTGTAGTTTGTTTCTCGTTAAGTTTTGGAAATGTTCAAGTTTTTGGAGATACACAGGCACACTAACACGTTTGCAGGAATATTTTTAATTTGTCTATTTTGTGTGCTGTCTGCAAATGCAAACACACACAGTGCTCTTTGCCATTAATGTTCCCTCTGGAAAATCAGACTTATGTCTGGAAAAACAGATTATGCATGAAAAGACATGGCATTGAAGATGGACTAATGTTTTAAGGTGAAAACATTTAAGGGCCAAAATGGTTTCATGACTAACTGACCTCATTCCATGATGTCAAAACAAGAGGTTACATGCTTTTTTCCCACAATCACTTCAAAGTTATTATTTCAAGATAGTTGCTTTGCCTGATAATACAAAGAGAGGGGAGCAAAACCCCTTAAAACCATCAATACTTTACAATGAGTTGCATGCTCCGCAATTCCTTGGCAAATGGGGCAATGTTTTTTTCTCTGAATCCTGCATTTGGTCAGTGTTTTTCTGTCCCTAACACCGTGTGCTGATTTAGACAGCCAGATCTTATGTCTTTGTGATAGAAAATTGAGCACTACAGATTGCTTTAGTCATCTATGGTACATTTTAAATGTCACTGTACTTTTTTTTTCCATCTTTTGCACAAATATGTCACCTGTAAATATAAAACACAAAGGGTTGACTGGACTCTTACTACCCTTTTTACCAAGGAACATAACTGGAGTGTTCAGGGCTATCCACATAATGCTTTAGGATTTCAAACACTTAGGTTTAAAGCAGAGTTTAAACCAGGCCAAGCTCTGCTTCACAGCAGCATTTCTTATGGCTCCATCCTGAAGCCAAGGGGATTCCTTACTAAATACAAAAGTGTGCTGGTAAATGCAATTGTTATTTTATATGTGTTCTGATAAATCAGATCTTGTATCTCCAAGAAAGAGTTAAACTATTATAAAAGAATGGTTTTGGTTTTGTTTTGTTTTCTTTTTACTTTCCCTTCACTCAATAACTTTGTTCAAACTTAAACTAATATTTTAAAAATTCCAAAAATAGGTATAGCAAGTAGACACAAATTTATTCTCCAAAAGGGGAAAAGTAGCCTGATTTTCTTTTGGTTTTCCAAAATAAGACAGGTGTTGTTTTTTGGGTTTTTTTTTACAGTGATGGTGTTTAATTGTTGGATAAAGAATCAAATGGTGGGTTGTCACTCATTTGACATCCTCAAATTAGGCTTTCTTGGAGGATGTGCTTCCACCAAGGACATGTTAATGCACTCAGTATGGTTGAAATTAAAGGAACATTATTACAATATTGGAAGTTAGACTACATTATGCAAAGATGGGGTTTTTTTGAGCCTAAACTCAAATGGGAAAAAATTACAAAAAGCTCAGGAGTTTTACTGAGGCTGTTTACAAATGACACAAATTCTCTGCCCAGGGTCACTAAGCACACCAAGCACAACCCAGCTTACTTGTTTGTAAGGCACATGGCTATGTTACCATGCCCGTAATGACACACCCCATCTCTCACCATTCAATTACTTAATCTGATAGTTTTGGAGACAATATATATATTTAGGCACAACACTACACACTAACAAAAATCCCTACTTTCTGGGCAGGTCTGCCCCTGGGTGACCAAAGCTGGAATGCAAGCAAAAGAAGTAAGATGCCTCGTTTTTTTTTACTGCAGTAATGAAACGGATCAATATTGCAAAACAATTTCTTCTTAGGCTATCCCCAATACCACAGCTGGAGTTTGGAGATCTTCAGAGGTAGTAATTTGGGCCAAGTTAGTCCTTTTTTCCTGTGGAGATTATTTCAGAAGAAGCATGTGATGCATTTTTGACAATATGATTAGAAATTACGATCCTAGTCCTATTAACAAAATGGAACTTAGTTTTAAAGTACAATTTAACACTGGTTTTCTGAATGGAACAGGTCTGCAGCTGGATGAACAAAGGAGCCAGAATGAAAGAAAGGATTTTCTTTATATTTCAGAGCAGTCTGTCACTCTGAAAATTAAATGGCTGTTTTGGATTGAGAAGGAGAAGGTTATTACCCACACAGTACATTTTCTAATTATTTTCTTTATCTGTCTATATACCTGAGCAGCTATCTTCTATATATTGTATAACATTGTTACCAGCAAGTAGGGAAATGGAAGGAAATCTGATGCACTTTGAGATGGTTGTGCTTTAGTAAACTTAAACTGCACTTCCATAGCTATCAAAGAAACAAATGACTGCACTATAGAAAAACCTGTAGTGTTCAGAGTCTACTGAACTGATAACAGCCCTGAAGAAGGAAATCAATCTCTGCATTTTATTTTATTTTTTCTGGTTGTGGTTTCTATTGCTGTTTGTTTGCTTCTTTGTTTTCCTGAGTCTAATCTAAATATAAATAAGGGAAGTAAAATAAACTAAAACCAAGTATCGTCTTTAAAAAGTCTACTATTGTAAAACTTGGACTACGAAACAAAATCTACAAGGAATCATCTTGTTAAGACATACAGATTCACATTCACTTGTTAAAAAGTCATAGTGATCTTTGTTTCTCTATTTTCACCAAATTGGCTTTCATGTATTTTAGTCGCTAAGGTATTAAATGTTTTTGGGGAGAAATTTGTTTCAGATTTACCAAAACCAATAGTAAATAGTAAAAATACTATCATTATTTCCCAGTTAAAGCAATTTTGCTAGGCAGAGGGCACCTACATATTTTTCATACCAGAGTAAGAAAAATATGAGCATCTCAAAAACAGCAAACATAATAATATTTTCTTTCAAATAGGTGTAAATATGCTACTGTAATCATTGAATGTTTAGCCATAGTCTTTTGTGGGATCAGGATTTTACTCAGGGTTTAAAATTCAGGCAATAAACACCTAATTCTGAATTTTCTCTTATCTGAAAGCTGTCAGAAGTGTATTTTTTCCAGAAACTACTTTGTCATATAGTTTTTTGAGGTAAGCTAGTGTGATAATAATTTATTCCCAATGAACATTAGTGTAAGCAAATTAATATGTAACTTCTTTTTATTTTACTCATTAAGTCTGATATTAAAATAGGATTGAGGGAATTTCATTTCATGTCAGTTATATCCAGGTTATTTGCAGCAGCCATGAAAATAACGTAAATCTTGGTCTCTACAATGTGAATTTTATAAATCTTGAATTACTAATTGAAGAACAAAATCTCTTGAAAAAGAGATTTGAGGATTAATTTTTAAATCAGTTTTTAATCTACTTATTCAGTTTTCATTACTGAGCAGAGGAAATTTATAATGAAAAATATAGTACTCACCCTTTAATAATTTTCCTGTTTTCAATATACTTAATCCCAAAGAGCTGAAAGACACTACATATCTGAAATATATTCTAGGGGAAAGGATATACAGTTCACATCACATTACTTATGTGGGGTTTTTTTTTACAGCAGATCTATCAAACAAACTTTAAAACTATTTGTTATAACTTCACTTGCATAATGTAACACATATACCCTTTTTTTTTTTTTTTAAAAATGAGATCTAAGCTGCCAGCAGAACCCTGGGCAGAAAATGTTTCCCTAGGAAGCATTTTATCATTTCTGTGTGTTAGATACCACAAAATACAAGTGAAAAAGAAGTCTTACTTGCAACTGACAAAAAGTTGAATTTTTAAAGACATCACCTACATAGAGTCATTGATATAAATCAAATTATGCTCAGCTGAATGAGTCAAGGACTTTATCTGTCACATGTAGATGAGCAGGGGTGAATGGAAATTAATTTGTAGTTGATTTTTCACTTGGCTCATGGAAGATAGGAGGTTTCTTCTCTTTAAAAGGATCAAGTTTTTGTGCTAAGGATGGATTGACACAAAGGATAAGATTTTATTAAATGCTCTTCCTTTTGTGATTATGCAGAATTAGTTTAACTGTGGTTACAACTGCTGTCAGGACAGAATAATATTTTATGTAAAATCCACCAAAATTATTGTGAAGCTCATGATATTAACTTGTTTGCTTTTTCTTTATTTTATGCTGCATTAATATCTGAATTTGGCTTTATAGTTAGGATTTAACTTCAGGGTGGGCGTGATTCTTGTTAACAATAAACAGACAAGGGGACAAGGAAGTATTTATTTAAGTGATGTTTAACTGCACCTGAATTACTCTTAATTAAGTAATTAGCCAAATTTAGTTTTGGCTAAATAAGGAGATTTCTTGCTCCTTTTTCTGAGGGATTTCTGTTGCCTGGTTTTAGAAGAAGAAAGAGCAAGAAAGAAATACCTTTTGTTCTTTCTTCTAAAACTAAACTTCCATTGAGTCAAAGATGCCTTTGAGCTAAGATATTCCAACCAAGTAAGGTGAACAAGATCAATATTCTCACAAATAAAATACTGTTAACAATTTCAGCAGTATTGTTACTAATTTATAAAACTTTCATGCAAACAACAACCCTAAGCAAAGATTTTCCTTGTCTATATAGTATTTATTTTCCTTTGCCAGACTAAGGGAATCATCTTGAAGGGTCATTTTAGGTAGTATACAACACCAACTGCCACTAGACAGTGTCTAAAAGAGAAACTAAGAACTTAGCTTTGGAAACATACAGCAAAAACTGTGTGAACTCAGAACATTTATATATGACTTTCTCTGCAAAGCTCATCTTATTTGCATGGGCAGACAACTATGTTTCTTAGAGTGCTAAGACTGATATCATCAGTACCTGCTACTGTTTTTAATTCAGTTCAGCAGTGGGACTCAGAAAGCCTTAATGAGGCCTAGAGGAAGGCAGAGAGTCAATGCATGCAAACCTGGCAGCAGGAGATGTGCGAGGTTTCTGGCACAGACTGAGCCACAGTGCTGGCCAAGGACCCATTTTCAATCTCCTGCTTAGAGAAACACTGAAGTTTATGACTGACTTTACTGTCTCTCAGACATTTAGGTGGTCCTGCTCAGCTGCAGAACCAGTTTTGATGTTCCACCTTGCCCTAAGAAGCAAAAGAAATACCACTCTGTTTACCTGCATTTGTTTATTCTCTCAAGACTTAGTGTAGCGATCAACAAGAAGGATGGACGGCACATCAAGTCAGGCCCATGGGCACCAAAAAGCCTGGCTAGGCATGTACAGCATAGCAATGTTGGCATTTTTTGCTGTTGCTAATTTTTTTTCTGTTTTGTAGTATACACATATAGGAATTCCTACGGGTTGAGTAAATGGCTGAATATATTTTGAACTTGTTAAATTCTAAAAGCTAGCAAGCTCTCTGCAAAATTGACCTTAAACTCGTATGAATCAACTGAGTGTGGCAGGGACTTTTCACCATACATAGTATTTAAAGAGTCTCATTCATTTTCCAAGTTGTTTCCCTACAGCCTCCCTCAACAGTCCTACTGGAACTGCTTCTGACTAAGAAGCTGGCCCTTTCAAGGGCTACTGCCCTGTTCACAGATCTCTTTTAGAAAAGAAAGAACTTTCTTTTCTTAACCTTAGATTGTCCTTGCTTTTATGATGTACAGTGTTAAATTGAAAGTAGCTAGGATGTATGAGCAAGGGTGACTTACTTTTTGGAGGGGAAACATTTTTCAGAAAATGCCAAAAATAAAATTAATGAAAGTCACAAAAAGTCTTTTCTATATAGTTATTTCCTTACACATTTACTTTATCTTTGAACTGAAGAGAATAGCAATATTACTCTAATTCCAAAGTTTAGCAGTTCATTGATACCAAGTAATATAATTAAAATTACATAGAAAAGGTGTGCAATTATCTTGCTTGGTAAAACAGACTCTAGATCTATTTTCCACTATGTCTATGCACATAATTGCAATTAACCCACTTCAGACACTGCATTTCAAAGTAACGTAGTAAATTCTTTTAAACAAAAATGTTCCAAAATTTAAGCACTCCAATGGTACTACTCTCCTTTTGATTTGATGCTCTGAACAAAGAGCTCTCACTCCTCAGTAATGGCTTAATCAAATTTTCCGTATTGTGGACATGAAAAGATATGTCACTCCACCCTGCACAAGACATCCTTTCCTGTAGAAAATACATTTAGAGTCTGAGCAAGACAGAAAATATCAGAACAATCGTTTACTTGACTGGTTGGATAGTTAGAGATTAGACTCCTCGATTTCAGTATTTGTCACAGTGAATATTCATTTAACCCTGCAAAATGACAAGAGGCAGTTCGATAGCTCATGAGTAGGATGACAGTGCCATGACTGTGTTTTATGGAATGTGAGTTAGCATTTCTAGGCCATGGGAACTTCCAATTTTTTTCTAGGTTTATACAGGGTTCTCTTAACCCATTCCACAGCCTAGACAGATAGTTCTCTTGCCCAATGATCCTAGTTATAAATTTATAAAATTCCATCCTAAAATCAGGTAGGCCGTTAGGTCTAGTCACTTCTCTTGGAACACAGTGGCAGAGCCCTTAATGATCAGGAGTCATTTTATAACTTCCAGCCCTAATTTATTTGTACTGGCTTATGCAGTTATGCCCATGCACTAATGTTAAACTGTAATTAAATAGACAATTTTCTTCCTCAGTGCACTCATATTCTTTTCTTACCTTTATATTTTCTAGCATGAATAGTCTCTATCCCAGAGACTTCTTACGTCAGTTTGCAGCAGGAGTGCTTTGTTCCATCAGTTACTTTGGTGGACAATTTCTGCAATAGTTGCAGCCTGAATGAAAACTTTTTTAAAGAAAGATGATTGGACCTCTGGGGTTTTTTTAAGGTTATCTTGTATGATGACTTTAACACCTAACTGTCTCTTTGGGAAATGGCTGTTACTTTCTTTTTATGGATCTTCCTGCTGCATTCCAGTTAGGCATGCCCATGTCATTCCTAAACACTTTTGCTTCCTTCTTCAGACTAGTTAGGAAAATGTCTGCTTTACATTGCATAGCACTGTTTTCTGCTTTCTGCTTCCACTAGACCAGGTTGCTCAGAGCCCCATGCAATCTGGCCTTGAATATTTCCAGGGATGGGGCATCCACAGTTTCTCTGGCAACATCTTCGAGTGCCTCACCACCTTCACAATAAAGAATGTCCTCCTAATATCTAATCTAAACCTACTGTCTCAATTTGAAACCATTCCCCCTTGTCCTATCATTACATGTCCTTGTAAAAAGTCCCTCTCCTGCTTTCTTGTAGGTTCTCTTCAGACACTGGAATGTTGCAATCAGCTCACCTCTGAAAGCCTTCTCTTTTCCAGGCTGAACAATCCCAATTCTCTTAGCCTTTCCTTACAGGATTGGTGCTCTATCTTTCTAATCATCTTGGTGGCCCTCCCCTGGACTCGCTCCAACAGGTTGATATCGTTCCCGTGCTGAGGACCCCAGAGCTGAATGTAGTGCTCCACATGGGAACTCACCAGAACAGAGCAGAGGGACAGGATCACCTCCCTTGATCACAATCACCTCCTTCTGATGCTGCCCAGGAAACAACTGTCTTTCTCACATGCAAGTGCACCTTGTCAGCTCATGTCCAGCCTCTCACCCAAAAGCATCCTCAAGTCCTTCTTGGCCAGGCTGCTCTCAATCTGTTCATCCCTAAGACTGTACTGATACCAGAGGTTGCCCCAGCTTGGGTGCAGCACCTTGCACTTGGTCTTGGTAAACCACATGAGATTGCTAGGTAAAAGAAAAATAGCTCTGAGGGAAGCAATATGCCACATGGATACAGGTGTAAATATATTTTTAAGATAACTTCCACAGTGCCCCACAGAGTTACTCTAAAAGGAAAAGGAAAAAGCTAGAAATCGAACCAATTAAAATAGACTTGCCTCTTTGTCTTTCTGTAGATGCTATCCGTCTGTCTCCAAGTTTTTCTGTGTGTGAGATCTCAGGAAGTCTGCTTTAAAGAAAAATCTTTTCAGTTGAACCTAAGGAATATCCATTCTGTTAATGCAATCTCTTCTTATTTTATTGTTTCAGGGAAAGGTACAAGGACATGCACACATAAAGTTTCCTTCTTGCGAACATAAGCATGTGAGCCATTTTTTAAGGCCTTAAAACCTGAAAGATTTGGGCCCATGTTTCTTCTCAAAACTGTGCAAAATTTGTCATTGTCAACATGTAAATGGATTTAGAGCAGAATGAGGTTCAACAGCTTTGTTCTAACTGTATTGTACCCAAGGACCTGTTTATCTGCATTCATAGCTGATTATGGGCATTTCACAGCAGCCAGCAAAGGTACTTATATGTGGAGTGCCTCCATGGCTTCACATTCAGGATCCTTGCAGACACCTTATTCACAGTTTGGTAGCTTCTAATATTTATTTGTATGATGGAAAAAGGTAGAAAATTTATGATAATAACAGTTGGATATTATCAGTTGGAACTCATTCTCTATGACGTTTCTGTTAATCTGAGATTTTTAACTAAAAATAGTAAAACTCTTTAAAAAATTGGCATACTAAAATTATTGTGGATGTTGATTTCTTATACAATACTTCTTAAAAGAAAAGTAGTAGATGGATGGCATTTTGGCTAATTGAAATGAGAGTTTTGTTGTTAATTAACCCTTAGCTCTATAGCTGAAACTATTTTGGCTGTTTTCTAAAAAGTGTGGTAAAATATATCATAAAATATATCATAAAATATATCATACCTTGTGTTGTCAGTGGTGTGAATCCTACACCATTGTTAATATTACATAATTATTATTCAGGAATGTGTTAAAGAAACTCTTGCAAGTTCTGGGAAGGCAATCTCCACAGGAAGATGCTTAGTTAGTTTATCTAAGTGTGGGGGAATGGGGAGCCATATCTTTCTTTCATGAATGGTATGAAGCTATTCTTTACAGAGCTTTCTAAGCATCTATTTTTGCTATACCCTCAGGCTTCTCGCTGCAGGTCTTCATACTGCAGGAGGGATTTTCATCTTTGTTTTCGACTCATTCCTAAAACCACCCTAATCCAGTTGTAAATGGGTCATTCAGTCTAAAGAGTCACAGGTAGCTCAATTTTAATGTAGTTATATCACTTCTGCAGTGTTGACTACAGTGATTTACGCTTAATATATGCCTACAGAAGCTTCCAGGCTTATCTTAACTAGCCTCAGGACAGGGTGCGTCATCTCACCTAACATGGAACTTTGACAGATAGTTCTCAGGCCTCAGTCTGTCAGTGTCATACATGAAGATCTTGAAGGTGTTTACAGCCATGCTAGCTGAGACAGAAAAGTCCCAATTTTACAACTACAAAACTGAGGTGAACAAAGATGAAGTCCCAAATCCCTAAAAACCATAGCAAATCCTTCTGCTCTTGGACAATGTAAAATTGAGTAGAAAATATGTGTAAAAACTATTTTTCCCATCCCGTTGCTATCGAGGCACTCTTCCTGTTTAGGCCATCCTAAAAAAGAAGTAGAGGACTCAGCAAGGTTCCTCTTGGAATAATACTCCAAATTATTTTGTGTGCATCTTGAGGTTTTTCAAGCTGGTGTAACAGGCAATAGTCTTGCTCTAAAGCTGAATGTCTGCTTGAGGCAAACGGCCAAGAGTCTTAAAACACTAATCACACACTATGAGCCACAGGCAATCATATGGGTTTCCCCAGCTCCCTGAAAATTATGACCACAGTGTGGTTGGGGGTGTGTGTCTATTTCTGTCAGCAGAGGTACATGAAAGTGGATTTAGAGTACACAGTAATATTTTTCATATGCATTTGTTTTTCTGTTCAGTGAAGTCTTCACGTAATCCTACCCACTAAATAGTATGGCTTTATAAAGTATCCCTCTACAGAATCCTTGAACATCAATTTTCATATTTTTGTCTACAGTGTAAGAGAACTTTTGTGGTAAGTATTTACCAATTTTTCTCTTACCTTTTCCATTCAGAAAGAAAACAAGAGATAGAATCCTTTGAATGGGTTACTTCTTCACATTCATTAGAGGGTCAATGACTAAACTTGACACTTGTACATTGAGAAACCCACAGTGGTTTTGGAGACATGCATATAAACCTCTGGACTAAAATGACCATGTGTGTTTGAGTGCACAACAGCCAACATTTTAGAGGAAAGAGCAGGAGATCGATAATGCATAAGAGAAAATAGCTATTATAAAAAAATACCACTTCTGAGTCAAGAGAATGGGCTAATGTTCATACTTGTCAGAATCACTGTTAACAGGAAAGTCTTTTTTTTTTTTTTTTTACCTTCATTTTCAATATGACACTTTTGCATGGGAATGCCCTACAAGACCCTCAACAGCAAGTTTGCCCAGAAGTGCTGTAATTAACGGTACCAAATGGTCTACTACACTGTCAAGTTAATGCCTTCTATCTGGCTGTTTGCTGGCCATCATGTATCATTGTTCAGCAAATGACAGCAGTCAGGTTATTAAAGGTGTAGATATTAAATTAACAACAGTGGTAAACATTGTAGCTGTACTTCACATCTCAGCAGAGCCAATGAAGTGGATGACACGGCATCCATGCTGATATGCTGCAATGACAGATGGGTGTCATTTAACACAATACATCAGTGGGCAACCCACGTACCACAGCTGTCCTCCACTAAATGAATTAGATCAGGGTAATTAATCTAAGGCAGAAAGTATTACTAAAGTGGGTCCTAAGTGGAATTAGAAATGAATGGAATATCCTGTTAAAAAAGGAAGGGAAAAAAAAAAGAAAAACAAAAAGAAAACGCCAAACAAAGAAACAGGACTAATTGCTGCGTGAGTGTGGAAACAATTAATAAGTGTTTTAATTCCACACACAGAATGCCCATCTCCTTGTGTGAAAGAGTATATAATGGACACCTTTTTATTCTTCAGTCTTTTATCATAATCTCTTTTTTTCACCATATGCAACAATGGAGGCAACAAAAGCAAGAGATCATGACCAAGATGTTACATTTGACACAATACTCTAATGTAAGAAAATCCTATCACCTTTATTACTGGCATGTAATGCTGATGGAATTATTCCTTTTTACAGATCCTCCAGTTATATTGATTAACCTGTTCAATATCTGTGGCATTTTATTGGAGGGATGTCTTATTTTTCTTTTTGGTCTGCGGATAGCTATAAAAAAATCCCTACTCAATTCCCTTTCCTTAACACAAAATTTGTAGGGTTGCTACATCGTTGTTGTTTTCTCCAACATCCCCCACCTGTATTGGGTCAAAAAAATCCCAAACAAACAAACAAAACCAAACAAAACCCCACAACTAAAACCAGAGAAGGAATAAAACAAGTTTGTTTTGCTGCCATTCTGATTGATTACAAACATATTTTAACATTTTTTATTATATTTTTGCATCAGTGTTCTATATAAATAAGTTGCAAGTTTTTTTTTGTTTTTTTTTTACTAAGAAAAAAATCAATGTTGTCATGTCTGTTTGAGATCATAAGATGATTAAATATCAAAGGCTTAGACCTAGGGTATATCAATTAATTTCTAAATGTAGACAATTTAAAGAGCTGTTGTAAAAGGAACTCAACAAAGAACTGCAGCCCAGAAAATTTCATTGTTAGTCTTGCAGGTTCTGTATTAATTCTGTTCCACTTCATTTAGTGTATGACATCTGCAATGGAAAATTTCCCTAAAGAATGTCTCTGACAAAGGCTAGCATTGATCAAGCATCATGTACTCGCTTGATGCTGTCAGCTCACTTGCAACTCCTCTTTTTTCTTTTCTCTTTGCCTAAGAGAGCCATCATCCTTTGAAACACGTCCTTCTCTGTAGGTAGAGACTGACATTTGCTACTAGTTTCAATCTTTCAGGGAAAAGGGAAGGGGAATTATTTTGGGAATAGGTATTACAGCAGTGATTATGTTTGACTGATGCTATGGAAATATGCTGCTACTAGGCTAGTGTGAACCAACAGGAAATTCTTGAAATGTATTTGACTTTTAAGAAAGTAAAGTTTAAAATCAAGTCACAAGTACGTATGGAAACTCTTCGGTGTATTTCAAAGTGCATCTATATTATTAAATATATATTTACTGTTGTTTTGCATATTCTCCATTGTGAAAAAAGCCTTAGTCTCTGTGAGAAGTGCAACTTCTTTCTGTTAGCGTCTCCACACTGCTAAACCAGAGTAGTCTTATGAAAAAATGATATGGCATGTGCTTGAAAATTCCAGCATAGCATACTTTGCATATAAGTTGTTTTCACACGTGTAAATACTTTTAGAGGAACAGAACAACAGGCCCTCAGTTATTTTTGGTTAATACCCATACTTTTTCTACTTCTGTATTAGTTTTGTT
Source organism: Acropternis orthonyx (assembly GCA_035583155.1). Classification (NCBI taxonomy): domain Eukaryota; kingdom Metazoa; phylum Chordata; class Aves; order Passeriformes; family Rhinocryptidae; genus Acropternis; species Acropternis orthonyx. The sequence continues at coordinate 25,836,284 of JAWWEU010000081.1, forward strand.
TCTGTGGCATCATGAAAAATATCCGTCCAACTCATCAGCACTATCTCTTACTAATGTATTCCTGCTTTCATTATTAAATCCTCCTCTTTATGCTTCTTGAAACATATTTTTCTACCATGCACAAAACCTAACTGCTCAGATCACCTTTTTCCTATAGCTTTTAACATGAAAAAGATTTCCTCCACTTTTAGTTTCAAGCTGCAGCACAACTCTATAGTTTTATCCTAGTGGAATTTTCCTTTGCATAGATAATCATGGCATGCCTTCCCTGACTAAAAAGGCACTCCTCTTCTCTTGTCTTCAGGTTTTATTTCTCTTTTGATTCTCACCAGAAAACCAGCCAAATAGCATTGGTTGAATCAAGCAGCATGTGGGGTTTTTATGTTGTCTTGGAACTTTTTCCTATGCAACACATGTTTTGAACCCACCCACACATGGTTTCTACATGAGTATGATATCAGCTTTATACTTGTAGACTTTTCATCACTGATGCCTTGTTTTTAGTTACTTCACTCTTACATAAAATTTCTGAAGTCTGAAGCACCTCTCTTATGAGGAGAGACTGCGAGAGCTGGGCCTGTTTAGTCTAGAGAAGAGAAGACTGAAAGGGGATTTCATCAGTATATATAAATATCTCAAAGGTGTGTGTGAAAAGGATGGTGCCAGACTCTTTTCAGTGGTGACCAGTGACAAGATAAGAAATAATGACCATAAATTAAACCACAAGAATTCCCACCAACGTGAGGAAGAACTTCCTCACATTGAGAGTGGCAGAGCACTGGAACAGGCTGCCCACTGAGGTTGTGGAATCTCCCTTTCTGGAGACATTGAAAACCCACATGGACATGTTCCTGTGTAATCTGCTCAAGGTGATCCTGCTTTGACAGGTGGGTTGGACTGGATGATCTCCAGAGGTCCCTTCTGACACCAACAATTCTGTGATACTGTGATTCCAGCTCTTTAAGAGCAGGGGTCATATACACCTAGGGTTTTAGATATAGTAATTGTTATGACTATTACCATTCTCCAAAATAAGGCATGGACTACAATATAAACTAATTGTATAGAACATGTCTGAAATTTTTTTGGGAAAAAATGTTATCAGTTGTTACACTTGTTCTAAATTGCAGAATTGTTTATGTCTATAAAAGGAATACCCTTTCCCTGAAATTATGACAGCAATTGAGTGGGAAAGTTAAATCTTTTTTTTTTTATTTGTGGTATAGGACACTGGGAACTAAACAGGGACAATAAATTCACTTTGTTCAGATGAGCAAAAAAGTTTATACAGCTACAACTTCAATTTCTTCTGATTTGATCCCAAGTTGAATCACTAGCTTTGAGGTGAAATGCAAAAATTTTTACATTACTAATATCTTCTCTGACTTGGACTCTGGAAAATTATCCACTTTTTCAAACTTTTGAAAATTAGCATCCATAGCAAGTACAATCAGCTACATTGCAGAAAAATCATGCATAAACTAAGTTAGAAATAAATGATGATTTATCAAGGTGTCAGATATTGTGTGGTGATGGATGAACAAAAAAGATGTAATAGTACAGTTTGCATACTCATTGAAATGTTGCATCCTCATCAGCAATATACTCCTATATCTTTTGAAAATTATCTGAAATGGAAGAAACAACCGTCGCTTTGAATGCTTTACATAGTGCCCAACTTGTTACAAGTTGTCTGAAATGTCTAGCAGTGGTGATTTTATCTCCTGTGCTGACTGCACTTAAATTTGGAAGAGGTTTTATATACTTTTTCAATGTTCATGCATATCCAGCATAAGGACTCATCATCACTGCAGCCTTTAGGTACTTTTACAGCTTAAGCCTTAATAATGAATATAATATAGAGTTTTATGAATGTGAAATTGAACGTTTCTCCTAATATCCTAATATAGCTTCTTTTACGGCATAAAATTGCAGTGATCAGGTTACGAGTGCTACATGAGACATGAGCATGCCATCTCAGGACATTGGAAGACTGTATTGGGATGAAATAATATAATATTACACTTTTTTCCTTGTCTTTTAAAGGAAATAACATTACTGGTTAAAATAACAACACTGGTAAAAGCTGCTATATAAATACTCTATGGATTGAATTTCTTGTTTGACTAAAAAACCACTTCACCTAAGACAAAAGCAATTGTTTTCATAAGATTCATCAGTCCCACAAGGGATTATCCTAAAAGATATAGAGTACAAATTATTCTGCATTAGAATTTAATTCTATAGATAATTTGCTGAATCAACCCAGCAAATGTTATAATGTCATGCTAACAATGATCCTCGGGGAATGGAATAACTAATCAGAATATGATCACATAAGATTTCATGATCAGCACATGATAACATCTCAAAACTGTTGACTTCAAAGGAGAAAAAATTATTTCAAATGACATTGTTAAACTTCCCCTGCAATCTACTTAACTTTTGAGATTACCCTTCAAACTTTTCTTCCTTACCTTCTTCACCATCATTATTACCCTGATTTTTGCACTGTATTTCCCATATGGAATTAGTTTCTTAACCTGCAGTTCCATGAGAAAAATATTTCTTCTTATGACTTATATCAGAAGTCCTCCTATTATGTAATTTCCAACCTATTTGGGGGGAGATAAATTTGTTGGTCAGCATTTTCAAAAATGGTATGAAGCATTAAGATATTTTGTTCTTTAAATGTAACTGTAAACATTTAAGTTCAATTAGCTCTGTGGAAATTTGAGAATTAGTTTTGTAAAAGCAGAACACCACAGTACCATAGAAACTAAATTTTAGGATCCATTTTCAATATGTGTTATTTGAGACACATTTTCAGCTTTTCAAAATATACATATATATAAAATATGTATACATATACATAATACATACATTTCTTCCTATACATGCACAACTCCATGTATATGGCAGCTGTATAGAAAGAGAAAATGAACACTGAACCAAACCATTGACACTATTTCAGAAACTTCATTGGTCTTATTAAGTTTTCAGAGCTTTCTCTTATTTAATCTGTGCAGTATTTCTAGACAAGTAGTACCATAATAGCAACTCATGTCCAGTTCATGTTAAATCTTTATTAAAAACTGATGTTGTCAGCTGACTTCTAGGCAATGCAAAGATTACAAAAGGCTTGCTTGGCCCTAAATCTCTTACCAGAAGATGTCATTCTAAGTGGTCATAACCCTCTTCCTTTCCTGACCTAGTTTGATTAGGTTAACTAATGCCAGCATTTGCTCCCAGTAGTCTTCTCAATCTTAACAACTGCTCAGTATGGGAATGCTGCTGCAAGGCAAGTACAGAGAGGCATGACTTTTTGTGTCCTTTTTCTTTCCTTACACAGAAGCATAGAGCTAGTCTCAATATATCTGCATGATATATTTTATCATCCTTGACACTGGAGGAGTGGGAGATTCCCTGGAACAGACTATTTAGTTCCTTTAGGAGATGCATGTGTTTTCATTCTGGGAGGCCTGGTCTACACATTTTAGTCCTTGTGGCGGGTAATCTGTTTTACTACAGGAAGTGGGAATAAAGCTTACCTAATTTTATGCTGCAGTGCATTGTCATGTTTCCATGTCTGTTGAAACTAAAAGCTGCCTGCAAGGCTTAGTGTTCTGCTGTGTTGAAACCTGAGGAGAGAAGTGCACTGGAAAACAAGGCATAAGGATAAAAAAAGGTCAGGAAAGATGAATAAACTAATCAGAACCAAGTACTCCAGTTATGAAAGGAAACAATTCTCTATTTATCATACTCAGAAAAGTGATCAGTTGCTCACTGCTTTTGTCTGTCAAAAATCATCAGGTCTTACTAGCTTATAACCTATAATATTGTAGATCTTAGATAGGTCTTTGATACCAAGTAAGGAAATAAATATTTTGTCTGTGAATTGGAAATAGAGGGACTCCAACTCTTGCATTTTTGAGACAAAACCAAATATTAATCTCAAGGAAATTTATGTGGTATTGCAAGGTTTTCCTTTGGCTTTTAGAAGCTTTGAATTATGTGCCTGGTGAATAATGTCTTTGTTAAAGAATGATTTTCTCAGTCATTTTCCTCTACTTTTCTCCATTCCTGGCTCTATTTTCTTTAAAATAATCAAATTATATTTCATTGTCATTCTTTCTGGTCCACCGAAATCCAAGACTGGAATTACAATACAGAGCTTACAGAAATGTTTTCATTGATTGTAGTGGAACTGACCCATGGATTTGTTTTACTAATCACAACATTTTTATTGAATTAATTCTATGTATTTCATTAGAAACAAATCATCAAGGAAAATCTATTGGGGTAAAACTAAAGTACAGATCTGTTGAAGTTTATTCACACAAGGAACATTCTAGTAAAGAATTAAAACAACTTATGTCAACAAGTGAAATATACTGCTGAAATGATCCCCAGCCTTAATCAGGAATGAAAGAACATGTTCCTCCTGGTCATAAACTGACTCAAAACATTTTTAAGGTCACTAAATTTCCTGGAGTTAGTATTGTTATTCATAGTAGTCTAGTAAAATTTTGGCAATATGGTGTTACTTTGCACCCAGTTTTGAATGGCACCATAAGTGACAAGGTGAGTTAAAAAGCAGTTGAGTTTCCAAAGTGCAAAACTATTGAAGTTTTTCAGAATTGCTCTTGATTTATATTACTGAAAAAGAAAAAAATATTGTCAGTGATCCTTTCCATAAATGGAGATCTTCAGACAATGCACAAAAGTCTATTGAAAGACAATCAGATGGAGTTAATTTTAAATTTAGAAAGCATGTATATAAAAATAAACAGAATTCCACATGCACAGAGAGGCCTCATATTTCAGTGCATTACACCCTAGATATCCCTGTTTCAGACAGCAGCTTACACAGCCTTCAAATACATCAGTGAGTATTTAGGTCTTGCTTCTGTAGAATGGTTTGAAATAGCAAGAACTTTATTCACTAAATATTTCAAAGAATGAAGGAGAAAGAGAAGGCCTTTTCTGCCACAAGACAGAAGGATAATTAACAAATGGCTGAAACACAAAAGAAGGTGCACTAAAACTAGCAAATTATTTGTATCATCTGATGCAGACCAAATGTCATTAGAACCTGCAGGTTCTAATCCGAATTGCAGGGTATGAATATTAAACAAAACAAAACAAACAAAAAAACCCCCATGAAAGCTGCTTATCTGACTTAACCTACAGACTATCATTAATTAAAAAAAAGAACACACCCACAACTTCAATGAACCCTCTCAAATTCCCCCAAGCCCCAACACCCCCACTCCCCACTGAAGCTGTTTAGGAATGAAGTGAGATAGATTGCCTCAGCTAAGCAAACAGATAATGTTATACACATTATCTAGCTTACCATGACAGTCAAATGTCCTTCTGTTAACGCTATGTGACCCTTTCTCATTTTCCTACAGGGATTTCCATTTTTAGTTTAAATTGATGAAATTTTGCACCCATTTCTATCAGTGAGAGTTTTGTAATTAGTAGTTGGTGAAAAAACAGGATTTCAGATGGTGTCTGTATGTCCCCCAATTCACGCTCTCTGATCCACAAACAATTCCCTTACGAGATAATTAAATGAGGTTGATAAGAGCCTATTTTGTTCTAATCACTGGCTGAAATTATCAGAGTGTAAGCCACAGACAGCTATCGCTCCTGGTCACAGGTATTTTCATACATGGTGAAATGAAGACTCTTCCTGCTTGCCTGGAGAGTTTGACAGTGAATTTTCAAGCTGGGTACTACAGTCCAGTCTGAGTTTCTAGGTGCAGAAGTGGCTGGAGAGGAAGGTAAGCTTAGCTGTGCTGCAGTCATCCTTCCCTGTGGGTTTGGAAGCTGACTGGGGAACTGAGGCTTTGTATCCATCCAGACACTATTCCCAGATCTCTTCATCCACTCAGTTGCATGCAGTGTATTATAGTCTCTCAGCCACTGGAAGACTCTGAGTGCCATACAGGAAAAGTTGTGCACCCTTTTGTATTAAATGACACTACTACCATCTCCTTCAAATACCTTACATGTATTCTTCAGGGAAAAATTGTGTGTAGTAAAGCATTCAGCCGTGCTAGGCATTTGGCATTGTTTTCCAATGTATGAACTGTTATTTCTTTTATGTTAGAGTTGACAAGGTTAAAGAAGTGCATGTTGACCTGGTCATTTCCTTGCAGACAACACAAGAGAAGTGGTTTTTTTTGAGAAACAATTACAAAAGGAAAGGGCAATGGCTTTCCTGACCCTTTTTAGTAGGGCACTTCATTCATATTGATAATGGGAAGAAAGCCATACAGCATTTGTATGTTGGTATTGAATCATTGCTGAAAAGATGTGGTGTGATGTGATAAGAGAGTGGATGAAATTGACTCAAAAGAAAAAAAATCAAAACACACTTTTAAACAGAGCTCTTAACAGAGTACTATTCCTGTATTCCCTTTTATAATTAACATCCAGTTTTTATCAGGCTTCTTTCTGAAGTCTAAATAAATGCCCCTATTGTGTGGCTTCTGGCTTATATCTTGCAGAAGATACAGGTTCTAGTTCATCATTAAAAACAAATCCTAGTTTTATGAGCCATATAAAGAATAAGACTGCCCATGGCTATAATTGAGTTGCTGGTTTTTATCTCACTACAGTCTGTTGGGTGTCTGTCTAGCTATAAAACAAGCAATTTTACAAAGACCCTGTGGTGAACAGAGCAAGGCTTTTGGCTTTCTAGTTATTTAGTTCCCTGTTTTCTGTGCTTTTTTTTCCAGAGGTATCAGATGCAAATTAGGTTTCTAGTTTCTCTTATCTCTTTGTTCCTTCCAAAGCTGAGATAGCTTTAAGGAGATCAAAGTCAACTTTCAAATGTATCCCAAATTGATAATCTCCAGACTATCATACACCTTGTACTCAGAACAAAAACCCTAAAATCCATAATGACATGAGCATGGTAAATATGATTCTTCTGTTAGACTAAGTAAAAGTAGATTATACATGTTTTTTAGACTTCAAAGGCCTGTCCTTTTAGTTGGGTTTCTTTAAGGTCTCAAAGGCACTGTGTACTCCCTTTTGTGTAAGAATAATAAAATACACTGCAGCAAGAACCTGAGAGAATCTTTTCCTGCTAACATTGCAGTTTCAAATATAAATGGACAAAAAAAAAATTAAAAAAAGAAAAGTAGGGGCATTTCTAGTTTATTTAAAGCAAATAAGGATGTATAATGTGCATCAAAAGTAGTTTGTACTCATACCTGACTGTAATAGGTATTAGTCTATTGTTTCAGATATGCTGGCTGAAAAGGTTATCAAATAAAAAAGACAAAAATGAGGGTCCCTTATATTCTCTGCCTATGCCAAGATAAATGAAAGAGAGAAATGCACATATCCAATAGAGTGCAAAATCTGCAGGTCTGATCCAAAGGCAGTTTCCTCTGACACTAATGAAAAATGACAATATTTCCTAATGTCAACATTTTGGACTGAACTGCCTGGTGCAAATGAGACTACAGTTGGGGCCCACAGAAAGTTTCATGACCAGAGACATGTCAAAACCATTGGTGCAGATCTCATGCACCCACACACCGTCACTGCAGAGCGCCTCTCTGGTATGGCAGGGCAGCTGGCAGGTAGCCACATTGCTTGCTGGCTGGCAGCCAGTGGCTCTTACCTGTGCCCTGGTGAGCAGATTGTAATAACTAATCCCAGGTTTAGGAAGAGGTTTTAGTATGAACTCTATGGGAAAAAAGTGTGAGGAAGAGCTACATCCTCCTTTCCAGAAGTGCCTCTGACTTTTCTTTCACACAACACTTTTTTTTTTGAGTGCTCAAAGGAAGATGTTTGGAGAAAAACCATATTTGATCCTTCCAACTGCCCTGTTCTCTTCCAAAACACAAGGATGTTTGTGGGTATGTGCATGTGAATGGAAAAAATAATCCTATTGTTCAGCATAGTTAAATACTTCTGTGATTTGTTATTGAAAGTGTTTGCATGGGATAACACACAGTAATCTCTTTGTGGGCTAAGAAACACATTCTTTCACACAACATGTCTTCCTGGTATAGCACGGCGTGACAATTTGATCCTGTACATGCTTACAAAATATGTTTCTGTATTCTCTGTGCAGTGCTGCAAGCATCTGCATGTTTCCCTTATGGGAAGTCTATTGCAATGCAACAGATCTTCTCAGACAGCACTTCTGGGAAATATCAGAAACCCTACACAGCACTAAAGATAGAAGTGAAGAAGAAAATAGAGGAGGTTGTTTTTATACTTCAAAAACTCTTAGAGAAATATATTATGAAAACACTAGACTGTCAAAAGAATTCCCTTCATTGACTGGTAAAAAAGCAGTGCCATCCTCACGTTACTAACTGCTGTGTCCCAACTCCCACGTCTAAGGAAAAGAGAGTGTATCAGCCTCTCTGGTGTAGTCATTCAGCTGAGGCTGCCAGTAAAGCTGTAAATTGTTGTCAGTTGTCATGACTTGGTACGTGTTATAACACAACATGAAAAAAATAAACTCTAAATGGAAAAGTACCTGAGAATTGGTGACTTGTCTATATGAACCGAAACTGATTCATGACCATAACAACATTCGAATAAAAGCTGTATCTGTGCCTGTCTGAAGTGAAGAATGTCATCCAAACAAATTACAAATTCTGACTACCTCTGGAATACAACTGGACTCTAAATAAAAGTTGAAAAATGAATAGCCAATATTTTCGTTTTCAGTCCACAAGTGCACTTAATTAATAGAAGACGAAAGAAAGGAATTAAATGTACAGGGAAATACAGAATAAGGAGTAATTTTCTCACTGGCCACTGCTTTGACAGGAATAAAACACAGCTTCACATGAAGTCCTTTAGTAAAAGCCCCTCCTGCCACACTTTGGAGCTCTGCAGAACCGGAAAGACTGGCTAAGGTGAGAAGAGGTGGGGAACTGAGCTCTCATTTTCTTACCCCAGGTCTGCTGACATCTGTCAGCAGTTACACAGTTGGGAAGAAGGGATTATATCTTGGACCATGCCAAAATGGCTCTAAAACATCATCGGTGGGTTTGCTCTACTGATTCCATCTGTCTGTGTCTCAGTGCACATACAAGATATTTTTTAGCCACCTGCTGTTGATACGGTAGTTTCTTTCTTTTTTTTTTTTTTTTTTCCAGAGTGGCATTCAGACTTGCAAGATCAAAGTATTGATCAGAATACAGTGGAAGGCTTAGCATTATTCTTAAACCTTAACTTGCCTATCCATATTCCCATTACATTAAGCCCTGATGGGCTGCAACACTTTCTGAAGTATTCATTTTTCACTACTATTATAATTATGGATGCTGCCTTTGATCATAACAAAATTGTACTAACAATATGGATCTGGTTTTTTCTGTCCTCACTCTCATTCAAGACTTGGACCCAGGTGGGCTTACGAAGGTTGAACTAAGTAACACTCTTTTCCTTCTTTCTTTTACAATAGCAAAGGAAAAAAAGTAACAGGATGTAGATGCATTCACAACAGGAATTGTGACGTGTGTCATCAAACACTTGAATGTGTCCAGTAAAAAGAGCAGAGGAACAGAATCGTGGTAGTTCTAACTATTCTGTGTCTTCCAATTACTGCAGTGCTTGTTGTGCAAGCTGAGAAATTACTCAAATAGTGTTTTTTTCACTAATAATTTTTTTGTTGTTTTTAAAAGGACAGATAAGAGATAACTCAGTATCAGAGGAAGAGCTTCAAATAGTGATGGTAAAGTTCTAATGATTTCTGTATTTTTCTGTTTATTTGAGGAAATACTAATCACTTAAGTCAATGTTTTGACAGTGATTTCTACAGAAACAGGATTTAGCTTTTACTGTACAGGGATGCTCTGTTCCATCAAGTATTTTCAACACTGAAGAATTAAATCTGAAATGTCAGTTTTTATGGTAAATTTACAATTATGAAAGTGAAACAGAGGTTTTTTTACCTGTAGTATTCCCTTTTCCAAATATCTTATTCAAAATCGTGCAAAAGATAGGAAATTTCAGGAGATCTTTTGAATATTTCCAAGGGAAAAAAATTGAAAAATGGTTCATTCTCACCCTCAAACTATTCTTTACAATGAACAAAAGCCAAGCAAAACTTTGTGAATGTTTGATGTAATACACACA
>JAWWEU010000081.1:25846511-25877531 GCA_035583155.1 Acropternis orthonyx
GTCTGCATAAACCAACCAAGAAAGACAATGTAAAAAATTAAATTATTATAATGTCAGTATTTTTAAAATTATTTCAATGAAATTTAAACCAAATAATGAAAGTAATAAATGAATTATCATAAAATCAGCATAATAAATTAAATTTAGTTCAAAGTATTGCTATTAATTTAGTTTTATATCAAGAAGCATAAAAAAAGAAACTTTAGGAGATTGACAATACAAGTATATATGAAAATATGTCTATAAATATGAAAAACTGCTTTGAAATGAGCCATATTTAACTGCTGGGAGAAAGCAATAGAGCTTTCTCAGCACAATTAGTTCAAATATAAAACTACCCTTGATGACACCTTCTATGAAAGGTTTATCCCAATTTTTTGGTTTTTTGAAATTGTTTATCCCAAAACTCTCCATGACACAGTAAGACATTGTCTGCAGTTTAACAGTCTTTCAGCAAAGCAAGTTGCTGCCAGTAATGTTACCAAATGTATTTTGAATTCATGACACATTAGCTTACTGGTCCATCTATAATTGTAACTGCTCAGAAATCAGGAACCAGGAAGAACTGTTTCCTAGAGTGATCTTCTGGTCAGTTATAGCTGTGCTTTATTGTTCCAGTTGTAGACTGTAACTGCTGTGGTTCGTAATCTAGCTCCCTGATATCTGCGAGGACACCAACATAAAACAAATTACAAAAGGATTAGTAAGAACTTTGTCTCACTATTCTTATGGCAGATAAGTCACCAAACATTTAATCTAAAGAGGTCACAGAACATCAGCCATAGAAAAACTTGAGGTCATCTGCTCTTCTTGGTCAAAATACATTATCTATGTCTTTGGATCTCCCCCAGCACTTGGTTAGGACATGATATTGTTAGGTAGCTTACAGTAGTGAGACTCCAGAGCAAATAAACTCATTCTGTAGTAAGCATTACAGTATAGGCATTGCTAATTATTTGTTTCCTGCTGTTAAGCAGAAAACAGGCTTGACTGCCCTCAAAACAGCTGCAGCATTACAATGTGTGAAAGCCTACGAACTTTATGTGCTCACTCTCCTGAAGAGCTCTGGGGGCAGGGGGTATTACAAGCAGGTAGACTAGTTGTCAGAAGAGCCTTCTGAAGAGTCCTAGTGCATCAGCAGCAATTAATGCAGGTGGTATTTTAGACAAGGGAGCTAATGAGCTTTAATATGCATGCAGGTGAGGGAGTGCTGAATCAGTAGAGCCATTAATGAACCTATGACAGCCTAATTAGCTACAATTTAAAATCTATGGAATCTAATCAGAAGAGCTGAACACTGCTGCAAATCTGTGTATGAATGAGTCTTTCTAAATACTCCAATCTGTTGCTTAGTCACTGATTGATAGTAATTGCTTTTTTTCCTCCATTGTGTATAGGAAAATGCTCAATTTTGTTCTGATAGAGGAGGACACAACATTGAAGTCAAATGCCCGAGATGTTTGACTGCTTAAGTTTTAATCAGGAGATGTTTAAAAAAAAAAAAAAAAAACCAAAGTAAAATTAATTTTCAGCTCTGAATATAGATGATTAAAAATACGCCACCAAATTTTATGTATTTGGCAGGCATAGATTATATGCTAGTTAATCACCTCCAAATAGTTTATATGAAATTAAAGATAGAACTACAGCTGAAGTGGCATAAAATACACATATTAATATAAGAACTTCTTTATATAGGAATGTTATTAAACTCCTTAGATGAATGATTTTTAATACAACCAAAAAAGAATTTTCCTATAAAAGGTGAACTATAATATCTCCTGAATGTTGTTATTAAAAAATCAAAAATAATAAGAACCTATTATAACCTTATTATGAAACATTATATTTTCCTTTTCCAAAATCATCATGGGAAAAAAAGAGTATTTGGCAGTGAACAGTAGAGGAAGTACACAACACAACTACAAGGTATGTCCAATATTCTCACTGAGATATGAAGTATTTTAATAAAGGTTTAAATACCTGAAACACAATGAAATTTTCCTTGTATTGATGGCTCAGATCTTACTAATTTATGCAGTTGAAATTCCCTAAGAATTTTCCTTTACTAGCCAGCTAGTTCTTCCTTGCAGTAGTACAACAGACTGATAAATATTAGATTAGTGAGTGGAAAGATGCTGAAGAAGAAAGTTGCTGAGGATGCCTTTTTTTTTGCCTCAATTTACCTACCCCTCATATCCATAGTAAACATTACTATACTGAATCTGGGTATTAACACGAATTCACAGGGATTTGTTATTGTTCAAATCTTTGCTACTTTTGCTATTTTGCTGATGTTTGAAGTAATAGTGGTCTGTGTCACTACAGACATTTTCATGTAAATGCAAAGTATTTGAAAACAGGAAAGGTGTAAAGTAGTTTTAAGTCACAGCTAACAGCCATGAACTTGAAATTGCTGTCTATTGAAGACTGTATGCACAGCACCGTTGACCAAGAAGGAAGAGGAAGGGGAAGGACGCTGGAAAGGACTTGAGACAATTTACATCTTAAAGATTGCTTGTTTCTTCATGTGATTTGATGGTAATTGAGACCACGTGAAGCCCTCAGCACCCCAGATTTCCTCTCTTGCCACCTTGCAGGTGAATTAGGAAATACCAGAGAAATTACTGTAAATGATTTTCTAGAAGGAGCTTTGTCCACAGTGTCCAGTGACTGGATTTCAAGTAGAAATTGGTCAAGAAAACTGCTTTTTTTCACTATTTTAAGCTTTCTCCCCATAACTTATGTTAAACCTCTGTTTTCCAGAGTTAGCACAAAGAACTGCATTTTCACCCAGGCTTATTTTTTTTTTTTTTTTTTTTTTTTTTTAATTAGGTCACATATATTTTCTCCAATATGTTCTACAAAGGTTAGTGAGAAGCCAGTGAGAAAAGGCTCTGTTGAGACATCTGCTACCTGACCTACTCCTCTTGGAGACAAACACAAGCTTCAAGCCAGATGTGTAATTTGAATAGCTGTTCATGAATGTCTTTCAGATCAAGATGCACTTAGTGATGACATCTCTAACAGTTTTGAATTGAGAATAACACTGATAGAATTGCTGTCTGATCTCTTACAAATCATGGACAGCAGAAATGGTGAAATTCATAGAATAAATAATGTCCCAGGAATTATTTCCTTGGCTGTAATCATCACTGCCACTCACACAAATAATTTGCTGAAGCAGCAACATCAGCTTTACTGCAGATGAACTTTATTTCTGGTGCTGTGTTTTTTAAATCAGAAGGAGATATTGAGGTTTGATTTCACATAACCCAACTGCACAGTCCTTCGCTTTTTATTAAATGAACAGCCATATTTCAATAGATTCCATTTCATACAGCTTTTAAGCTTAAAATTCCAGTTATTGAATTATACAACGGGGAAAGAAATAAAAAATAATTGGTCCTGATCCTGAAGTGCTTATTCATGCAAATAGTAACTTTGCTTGAATTTATGCAGAATCAATTCTTAAGCAGTTCACTGTATTTACTTTAGCTTTCCCTAAAGCAGTGAAATATTTTAATGTCCTGGAGATATATATTATAATGACCACATTGTCACACAGTAGACTTTAGCTGATATTTATCTTTTTCTTAGCTTAGACCTTTGGTCTTTATGTCTAAATACACACACATATTTCTATTTACACTCACGGAGGTGTTTACAGTGCATAATATGAGTTTATCTCCCCTGGTTTCACAGTAATGCTACACAGAAGGCTCAATTCTCACATGGTCATTATTGCTAAGACCATAAAGATTTTTTTATGCCATTTTTCCCAGTGTTTTTTTCTTCATACAAACAGAACACAGCTTCTTATGACTGGGCAAAATTTTGTCACCCACCAAGGAGAGTCCAGAACCTGACTTCTGGCCCCAGTAGGGAAATGCAGGGATACGTATAATAAATATCAGAGGAACCTGTCTGAGAGTCAGGCTTTCTTACTACTGCAGAAAGTTTGACATGTTAGAATAAAAGTGAGTACTGCTGGGAGAAGTCACGGAGTCCAACTTTTTTCTTCATATGGCGTCAGTAGGCATGGTGGCTTTCCAGGGTTTTTCATGGATAAAGCATGTAGCCAATCTAGGCCTGCTGGAACACAGCAGAATCACTGCATACTTTGTTGTCCCAAATCTGTTCCTAAACTCAGGGGAAGTTTTGGGCAATCCAGATACCAAAGGAGTCCTCTGGGTTGACAAAGCAAGCTCACTCTGGTGTGACAAAAATCCTAGTTGGAGACTTAAGTGTTCATAAGGATGAGGTTCATTTTGCTTGCATATGAAGCAATGACCTGAACAAAGACTGAATGCTCCATCTTAGTGTAGCAAAGGTAGTTGTTTGTTGTTGATTTGTAAAAACAAGTAAACCATGATCTGTGGGGCTAACAAGTATATTCAAGCTTACACAGTCCATGTCAAAGGCAGGTTGACAACCAAAGGAATTACTCTATTTTCACTTCTACCACTGTGCATCAGAACCAGCCCCACTGAGGCCAGTGGAATGACAATGTTTTATTAAGGTGAGACCCTGCCATGCTCCTACCTTGTCATTAGGCAATCCTTGGCTTCTCTAAAGACATTGTGTTTCCATGCAAATTTGAGTAACAACCTTATACGCAAATACAACTGAGACATACCATGAAAGATGACAGATCCCCAGTGAAAATCATGACTTGGCTGTAAAAGAAACATTCAGAACTGCTCTATCACTCTCTTGGAAAGAGGCTTGCAAGAAATTTAATTTAAAATATAATTTAATTTAAAATGTAATTTAAGTAGATCAGGTATTACAGATGGTAAGATCACCAACATTTAAACTTGATGTAGCAGGGGCCCCTCACATGCTTCTGTTTAAACACATATTTACATGTTTGTTGAATGGGGTCAGGGAATGTGACTATGAAGAATGAAGCCCACTGGTGAATAGAACTGTCTTTATGCTCAACCAGTGCAAAGCAACCTATATAAAACCATCTGAAAAAAACTTCCTTTTTAAAAAAATAATTTTATTTATTTATTTTCACACAGTGGAAATTTTACTTTTTATAATGTTTCCTGCTGAGACATAGCTGAATTAATTTATTTTAAGCTAGTTGGTAAACTGTTTTCTTTCTGTTCATCTCTGGAGATGTGTTTTTTAATAAATTATTTTTAAGGTGGCTGTTCCAGTATTTTTCTTATTTCCTGCTGTGGAGATGAGTGCTTTAATAAACAATTTTTTGAAGTGGCTAGTTTTAATTTTTTTTTCTCCTATATCCTGCTGTTACAGTGCTGTAAGCTTGTTACATGTTTGTTTGTTTTAAATAGCTGCTGTTCCTTGGTTTTTAGAAATTACTCTTGACATTAGCCTTCATTTTGAGAATTTTTTTTCTCTCTTCTAAATAAAACTAAGTAGGAAAAGGCAGTGAAACAGACTTCTAAAAAAATGCTAGTATTATAATTCACAGAAATAACTAACCTGAGGACTCAGTTATAATAGCATGTAAGTCTTCCACAGCAATGAGCATTAATAGGTTCAAGCTTCTCACATTTTCCCAAGTTTAAGCTCATTTAACTTACCTTGGTGAAGTTCACCACAGATCGAGTGCTTACATGGAACTATGACAGTTTGGCTGATCCATGGATGTGCTAACTCAATGATGGGTTTGAATGCTGACCTCTTTGTAACAAATAGTAAATGCAGCCATGTTAATACTGTTCCTAAATTTGAGTTCTATCGATGACTTTCTTGTCCATGACACAGTTTCTAGAAATGTTGCGATATTTAGTGTTGATTTTTACTTTTTTAAAAACCTGACCAGTTTAATATTTCATTTTGTAGTGAAAGTTATTTTCATCCAAAAATAAAAATGGACTTAAAAGGGTTGAATGTGAGGTTGGCAATTGATACATATTTTTGTTAGGAATAAACAGGGGAAAAATAAAGTTTTTCCAAAGGAAAAAAAAAATCATGATTTATCAGAAAAAGCAGTTAAATAAGAATTCCAGTATTCATTTAGTCCTACAAGGAGACTACCAGGATTTTTTTAGTAGCAGACCAGCGCTGTCAAACCTAGAATTATCATGAGAATGCAAGGAATAGCATAATGACATCAAAATGTTGATGTGAGTAAGAAGAGAGGACTAGAAATATACAACTCTGAAAATAAGGAAAAGCCATATAGATTTGAAAAGGTTTCATTTCAGTGAACACCTTCAATCCAGAGGGTTGATACATAGTTAAACATTTTGGTTCTTAATAGTCTCTGGACATTAACAAAACAAAACAAACTACAAAAGAATCTTATAGGTGTGATGTAGTCTAACCTTTTCAGACACATGCTTAGAATGGGATGGCTGCTCTCCCAGAGACAACTTGCTACAGAGAACACTTCAATACTTAAATTTCAACAAGTGAATACATGTGAGACAAATTGTACCTTTTAATGCAATTGTGTGAACCTGGAGGCATTATATGAGAAAGAAAAGCAGTTAAAGTGACTAGTATCTACTGCCATATCTTAGATTATGTCCATCTTCTATGTTGTGATTATATTGGTTCACTGAATTTGTGTGAAGTTCTGGCAACACTGAACTAAACAGAAGCTTTGGTGTAGTTTTAGATAGCCTCAGTGCCAGTTTCAAAGGGATGGTTTAACTCAACTGGTTTCTGCTTCTCTGATGAACAGTAGCTTATGATGGACCATAGTTTGCCTACTGAGGATGCACAGTCTTGTTTTATCTCCTACATAAATAGGTATTGTGTAGTATATAAACCAGTCCTTGAACAGAAGTAGCCATAAAGTGCACAGTGATCTGTTCTAACAAGTTTTCAAGCAGTTACTCTGGTCAGAGCAGATTAAGATAGAAAGGAAACTCCCTCACTGTTTGCCAGATACTAGACAAAGATGTTGAATCAGAACGTAAACACTAATATTTTCTGTCTCAGGGGTACACTCTTGCAGGGCAAGAATGTGAACAACTAGAGTTCAATTTATTGAACACCTACCTTAGTTTTGCATTGTGTTTTATCTCTCTAAAATATATTTACCTACAGATTAAATCATGCAGCTCACTGAAGGGAAGATATCTGTTCAAATATTTTTGTCTTCAACTATTCATATTTCACTACAGTGGGGTTGCAAGTTCTTTGTGCAGTGCAGAGAGTTGAAAAATCAATTTTCTCTTAAGAAAAGGGTACGCTGTCCTAAAACCTTATCACAAAGCTTGCTTGGAAAAGACAGACAAAGCTTTGCCTTTTCTGTACAAAACAGTCTTCATAATTGCTACTCTGCATTTGCAGAGAATTTGAAGAGTGTGTGGAAATAAAGTATTTTTAAAAACATTAATTAGCCTTACTTTCCAATTTAATTCCTGTCCTCTTCAAATTATCTCCTCAAACTCAATTTAATGCTGCATGGTCTGAAGGTAAACAAAATACATTTGTCTGTGTGTCTGGCTTTTTTCATAAGCACAAAAAAATGCTTATTAATTCAGATTATGCATACATTCTGGAATAAAATTAAAGCAGATTGCAGTGTCTTCACTTGTGGAACAACTTTTGAGGCGATATAAGTAAAATTCCAATTCTAGTTTCAAATGGTTTGTTTTCCAATCAAAATAAGAGGAACAATTCTACTGACATCTGAAGAGTAGAAGAGCTGGAGGTGGAAGGGGAGTGAGAAAGAGGTAAAATTTTTATAGCAGAAGGCCCTCATCTTAAAAAAAAAAAAAAAAAAAAAAAAAAGAAAGTTCAAAAAAAAAAAGGTAAAATAATTCTTCAAAGCTAAAGATTCTGTTCTTGATGAAGTCTTTTTCATGATCTCTTCTTGAGTGGAAGAGATGTAATTTCTTATGTCTGTCTCACTCCTGCTCTAATTCCCATCTTTTGGTTTATCAAATTTCTTGTTACTTCATAAACTCATATTTTCACATATATCCTGATTAATAAGTTAGCAGAATCTCAATTTGGTTTGTGTAAGCCTATCTGCTTATACTTCTTATGAAAGGAAGTGTTAGTTTCTAACTATAATTAGAGGGCTTCCCAAATTATTTGATGTTTTCTAGACATATATAGGACATGAATGCATATGCTTTGATTCTATAGGAATATAAGAAAAAAAAGGCCATATTAGGAAAAAAAAATCAAAACAGGTGCTTGAATATCATGGTGATAAACTGTGGTACAAATCATTCATTACTGGAGATCTGAGTATGTGCCAAATCAACTTACTCTGACATTTAAAAAACTTGTTTTGTTCATATGCAGCGTGAGTATCTTGCTTGTTTAGGACAAGGTATTTTTGAGATTGTTTTTGACTAGAAGGAAGCATTTAGTCTAGACTATGTAGGAAAATTCATCAGTGTATGAAAGACAAATTTTATGAACTTCTTGAAATATTGAAGCTGTGACTACTGCCAGAGATATGATTAAAAACATAAAATTTTTTTCAAAGACTGGAGTTATCATTGCAAAGCAAATGAATTTAAGCCACTAATAATGCCATGCATTACCTTGTGCTGTCTCTATCTTTCTCTTTTATTTTATTCCTCACTTGAATATGAAGATATCCTGTGATTGAACTATCGAGTACTGAAGAGTCAGCATTGCTGATGTATTTGAGAGAGCTACATTGAGAACTTTATTATGCACATCTGAAAAGCAAAATCAGTAATTACAAACAACTTACAGGACAGCTGAATGTAGTTAAATCATTTACTTGCAATACACCCACAATCTTAAAATGCTTTAATATATAAAAATATATTCAGCAGCTGCAGTGCTTTTATCTGACATACATTCTCTCCTAAGATTATGGAAACTCCACTTTTTAGGAAGGTGTATATGTTCCTTTGTAAGCAAAAGGTAACCACGGGGGAAAGGACATCTCTATGCTTGATAGTTCCTTGAAGCTACTCTGATCATTGTCAACAGAGCGGTGAACATAATGCAGTGTTCCTTTCATCATCTTAGAAATCACTTTGGAAATTGCCTATGTGATCTTAAGAGAAGGGAACAATAAGGTTGTTATATCATAATGAACTGTTGAAATAGGATTACAACCTACTACTATTAATGGATAAGAGAAGTCTGAAGATACAATCAGAGATACATAGACATCTCTACTTATCTCTCATCATGTCTACTAATGGCTTATTATGGCTGTATTTCCAGCCTTTTCTCTCTTTATATATCTAGGTTTGGAATTTTATTAAAAGCCATAAGAACTAGGAGACACACACCTTTCACATGGGAAATGTTTGGCTAGGAAAAAGTTAGGAATATGTTTCTATGAACCAGTGTTGATTCTTTTGTCATAGTTTTCATATTGAAATTTCTTTAATGTCATGTACTTGTGCCTTCTCTGAGGGATACTTATTTGTTTTAAAGTCACGCCTTGAAGCTCTTTGAAACGTGTGGTTATGCAGGAGGTGATCTGGAGGCTTTGAGGCTTCAAACCAGTAACCTTGGGAGATCTCATGTCTGCCTTTCAGCCAACAGCGTACTCTGAAGTAGAGCTGCATTAGCAGCAGTAAATTCAATCTCACTGTAGTTTAGCCACTCCATTCTTCTTCACTGGTAATTACACTAAGGGAAATAAGGAAATAACTATTTAAATGGAACCTTGTGCTATGATTACATTTTTCAAAAACTGATTACAACATACAAGACAAATTTCAATTTGAACTTCCAAGTTCTAATTCAAAACAACTTTATAGTAACAATTTAGACCTGAGATGTACAGACACTAAAGTGATGTAGCTTACATGCCAGTTATTTGTGCTGCTTCTTCATAAAAATATTTCTTGTATTTCTGAAGATTAAATTCTGCCAACCAGTGACCAATCATCAGAGTTGCATAAACATTTCATAATGAGAAAGTAATTTGAAAAACCCTGCCTTTTTAGTGAACTACACACATGCTTGTTTGAAATTTCTTAAACTAGATCCCTATATAGATCTCCCTTATCCCTATATTCAGTTTTACCTCACTTTACAAGTAAATCTGCATGGCCATACCAAAACTCTGGTGTGGTGCTCTGTGAGGTAAATGTTTAGAATTGCCTACTGGGGTGACATTTTCCCAACCTACATGACACATGATGAAGAGGCAAACTATTTTCTATAGCCAAGAGACACAAGATCCTTATTGCATACCCCAAACACTTGCTGTTACTCTGGGAGCAAGTCACAGAGGTATTTACCAAAATTCCCAGTGATTCTAGCATTCTATTCTAGGATGAGATTAGTCTAGGCCCGTGGTTGGGACCAGGAAATAACATGGTGATATTTGTCTAAATTACTGCTGCTGGATCACTGACTTCTGCAGTCAGGTATTCAGACTGCCAGAGTTCTAAGATGGGAGGTGATGAAGAATTTTACAATCCAACAGTCATGGCTTGGCTGTCCTAATACATTCAGTTAAAATTTTAAACCGGCTTAATGTCCTTCATTCCTGGTTGCAGTGGTAACATAAACTGTCAAGGACTGTAGTATTCTGTAATGTTGAGATTTGATAAATTATTTTACAAGAGATATTTTAACTATGGAAGACACCTTATAGAGTCACTTTTATTGTCTTACCTGATGGTAAATATTTCTTTAGATACAATAGACAGGAAGGTATTTTATTTAAATTACACATGATGATAAAAATTTATTTTGAAAGATGACTCAAAAAAAAAAAAAAGGAGAAAATTAGAAGAATGAAATGTGTTAAATATGATTGATAACCACTACTTTCTGAGAACTGAAATTTTTTGAGTCATTCAACACATTAATACAATAGATAAGGCCTATGATAGCATAGTTATGACCTTATTCTTCTTTTATTTGATAAAGATTACTGACATCAATTGAGTATTTCTTAAATTATACTACTGTGAAAGAAGAAATGGCTTGGTGTATCAGTTTTACTATATCATCATGTAGCAATTTATTAATTGTTACTGTATAACATTTTGTCACAGTCTGGTAGGATTAATAATTATTTTACATCCAATCCCCATAAAATTATTTTTAAGGGTTAGATATAATAACCTTCATACTGACTAACCAATTGTTAATAAAAAATGACATTTGTCCAAAAATAGGGGGGAAGAAAGTGTTTTGGTTTTATATTCAGCATAATAGAATTATTTATTATCTTGGATTTTTATACAATGATAAATAATTTTTCATTTATCTATGATGATATGTAGTATCAGGTAAAAAAACTGAAAGATTAAAATTAAGTAGAAATACAATGCAAACTCAAACAGTGAACAGCTGTTCTGTGAAAAGTATAACATACAGTACCATCATCAGTAAAAAAGTTCATGGGCTTGATTCCTTACGCTTAACGGACCAATATGACCCGACCCATCTGTGTCAAATCCTCCAGGCAAGGATATTTTATTGTTGAATAGTATTTGTCCAGTCAGCAGTGAAATGGGTACCAGCAAGAGCCAAATAAAGCAACAGGAGATCACTCATCAGATATCCTGGAGACCTCCTGGCTTAGGGGCATTCCTCAGTAGGAGATTTTCACCACTTGCCTGTCATAACACAGCATGCATGGGTCCATTTATAAAATAAACACATTTATTGCAAAAAACTACTCTGAGTGTATCTGTTATTCCATGTTGCAGTAGAGAACCATCATCATCAACCCTTTTCAAACAGTTTCAGAACAGGATTTTACAATTCACGTGTAAAAATTATAAAATATTATGTTCATGGAGAGTTTCTTGAAGTTAAAAGCTAGCAAGGTACCAGGTAGGAGTTTTCCAGTAAACCACAGAGAGGCTATGGTCGTCGTAGTATATTTTAAGATTCAAAATATTTTCTGTTCACAGCTGGGGAAAAATTGAGTATCTATGATCCTTTTTGAAATATGGCATGCTATTATAGTACTTCCTTTATTTTTCTCTAAGAACAAAGCCAAGGAGCAAACAAATTTTCCAAAAGTAAGGCATGGAACACATTTTCTTCCTCAGACTGAGGTCCTGTATAGCTTAACCACAAAATATAACGAAGAAGCATGAAACTGAAAGATTAACTGAACACAGTAATGTAAACAGAATAATTCAACAGGATATACACTGCAAGTTTTTATAGTGAAACAGGTGTTGGTCTTCTACCATTAAGAAAGCTATGAGTTAATTATGCTAGGGAGCAACAAAGACATTAGCTAAAACTTAGTTCCATTACAGCTGATTACATACCATCCAATTTCCTAAAGATAGTCCAACCTGGAAAAAATCTAAAAAATATCAAAATTACCCAAATTATCCTCAGAGCAATTTATCTCTTTAAGTACAAATGTAACAGTAGAAGTAGTTACTAAAATGAAGGAAAGGAAATCAGATAAAGCTGCCATTGAATGGATTCTCATCAGTACATTATAAACCACGCCCACCTTCCCCACTCCCTGCCACTGATTCTTCTTATGACTTATTTGTTTAGTTTTCTTCTACATAGGAGCTGAATATCACAATATGACTAAAAGAAGGTCATTTAAGAGGCGAATGTCCCAGCTACAGATTTCTTCCTTCCCTTCCACAAAGTACAGAGACAATATAACACTTGGCATAGGATCCTACTTCACAAATATTTAATTGTGTTTGTATGGGGACAGTAGTCATTCTTTCAGATGACTGTAAAGGCACAAAGTACTAGTAAAGTTTTGTGCCTTTTCCTAGGTTTTCTATAATCCTTTCAATAGATATAGAAAAGGCATTTGACTGGGTTGAGGGGCTTCATTTATTTTAAAAGCACCGTATGTATGGTACATGCCTTGTGGTCTACTGGTAGAAAATTCATATCAGTTATCTTGCTAATCCCCTCCCCAGTTCAGGATGAGTCTCAGCGACTCTTAAGGTTACAGTCCCTAAAGAATTGTCATCTAGGTTCAGTACAGTAGAAGGTAAGAGACAAGTTGATGATGATACTAAATTGGGAGGAGCCAATGACTTCCTCAAGGGCAGAGAGGCGCTGCAGACAAGTTAGAGATACGGGCAATCGCCAACTGTATGAAATTTAACAGACAAATGCCAGATTCTGCACCTGGGGCTGGGCAACCTTGGGTGCACATGCAGACTGGGGAATAGGATGCTGGAAAGCAGCTCCGCAGAAAGGGACATGAGGGTCCTGGCTGACAGCAAGATGAATATAAGTCAGCAGTGCCCTGGCAGCCAGGAGGACCCACCATGTCCTGGGGGGCATCAGACACAGCATTGTCAGCTGGTCGAGGGAGGGGATTGTCCTGCTCTGCTCTGCACTGGGGCTGCCCCACCTTGAATGTTGTGTGCAGTTCTGGGTGCCACAGTACAAGAAAAACAGTATGTTATTAGAAAGCATCCAGAGAAGAGCCATGAAGATGGTGAAGGGTCTGGAGGATAAACCATATGAGGAGCGGCTGAGGTCACTTGGCTTGGCCAGGACTTGGACTCAGTGATCCTTGTGGGTGCATTCCAACTCAAGATATTCTGTGATTCTGTGATATGAGCAGAGCTGACTAAAATTTTTGCCCTAATCTCTTTGGCGTAGTTATTTAAGAAAGATGATAAGTGATATCCCAAAATAACCCAGCATGGGAAAAAAGGATGCTTGCATGGAAGATGAAGAATTCTTTCAAATTTCCTTCAATATACCTGGTTATTCATACAATTGTTAATTTTTTTGGCCATTGTGTATGCTGTGAACTCTCCATCATTGTGCATGGCTTCATCCTGTACATAATTTAAAAAAAAAAAAAAAAAGTGCTGTGTTTGGAAATGCAGGAAAACCAGTTAGGACAACATATATTCTGAGAATCTTGATGGAATCTAGACATGATGTGTGTCACTTGTTTGGTACTATTAATCTTTAAGTATTCAGAACTGCAGAATTCTAGAGAAGGAAAACTCAAAATTTGTTCCTATGACTTGGTCCCTGAAGGCTACTCACGTTTTTTTGTATTTCATCCTTCTGAACTGAAAACACATCAAAACTATTTACTATTAACGAGTTTAATAAAGTAATACCTTATGTTAGCCTCACAGCTCTTCATTTAAGTTGTTGCTTGTTCAGCTTAGTATTTTTGTATTAATCAGCATTTTTGCCTTCCTAATTGTTTCCCATATGGCCAGTATCAAATGATAGAATCAAGTTATCTGCATCCAACAAAAATTTTTTCTCTGTAGAAAGCTACTAACTTGCTCAGCGAAATCTACCAAGTCATTCTGTCATGAACTCTCTCTAGTAAATCAGCATGTTATTTTTCTATTCAACTTAATTCTATGTGAATGTTTAATGTACAACACATTCTAATGTCTTTTAAGGTATAGAAATCATACAGCTCATATTAGTTTCTTAAATGCAGATGCAATATTGTCATTCCATTGTCATATAATGGTGTTGTTGACCTGTCATAATTTTTCATGTGATAGTTACTTCAGAAACCTAGTATTGTCACCACCTTCTGCCCATGTTTGAGTATATTAAGCATTTTTAATTTTCTTTCAGCTCATCATCAATTCTATTCTATTATCCATCTCATGATGTCCTCACAAGAAAAAAAACACCAACCACCCAAAACCCCCCAAACTAAATTATATTAATATCAATGCAATATTCTCTTTGTATGCCTCACTTCCGCTGTCTTGTTCTTCATAATTTATATGCCTAGTATTTTTGTTTGGTTTATTATAGTTTATAAACTACCTCAGAATTTTTTAGTAATTAGTTCTACAACCCATGGACTCCATGAAACAGCATTCTTTCCTAATGGTATATTTTCTATTCATAAGGGATGAGAAAATTCTCAAGGAATTTAAAGTTCTTCAGGGTTTAAAGTAAGTATCAAGAGTTATAATGCAATAATTCTGATTAGAATAAATTTGAGAACTATAATTCGTATATAACCTTTCAGAACAGAGCAAAGAGCTTTACATATTTGTGACTTAAATTAACATCCAATGTTCAGGCTTCATATAACTGGAGTTTGATCCTATTTGTAAATATTGCTAGGGGATTTCCTAATGTTAGCTAGTTTTCTTAGCTCAAAACACACTGTAATGAGTATTGAAATGAATATGACAGTTCTATTCCAAAGCAAAATTAAAAGCACTAAATGTCTTACTCTTCTTGGGAAGAGAGAGAACATAATCAGATATTTAAAGGAGAGAAAACAGAAAACAGAATTCAAGCAAAACCACACTGATATGTGTCTAAGAAGCAGTCTTGAGCAAGAATATGCTAGATGCAGGACAAGTTTGTGCTCAGCCTCTTTTCCCTCTCAGGTTTCTCCAAATAAGACAGAGGAGTAACTTGAATCTAAGCTTTCTTTACCCCATTAAGCAGAGTTGTTATGAGGTACGAAAGTGCCTGTCATTCTTTTAATTGTGCATATCAGTTTACTCTGGGATACGTAAATCTTCAAGGTGAGGAGTCTATGCATAGCCAAAGCCTAATACTTTTGAAGAAATGTGGTTGGGAGATAAAAACTATTGATTTCAAAAAGGTTCAAATTGAACCCTTTAGGCCATTACAGCAATGAAAAATATTCCAAGCATAGGCTGAATATATTAAAAATTTAATACTTAATTTCATTTTCAGATGTAATTTTTTCCCCAAATAAAATTTTACAGAAAGTTTAAATTTTGAGAAAAATATATTTTCTCTCAAAAAACAGTGTTTTCCTCATCAGCTTTAACACAAATTAGCTACTATGTTTTCCATTGAAACCAATAAGAAAGTTTTTAACATCAGAATTCTTATAATTT
Source organism: Acropternis orthonyx (assembly GCA_035583155.1). Taxonomy (NCBI): domain Eukaryota; kingdom Metazoa; phylum Chordata; class Aves; order Passeriformes; family Rhinocryptidae; genus Acropternis; species Acropternis orthonyx. Next base: position 25,862,240 of record JAWWEU010000081.1, read on the forward strand.
CTCAAGTTCCTTTTTTTCCCATTACTTCATATGCTGACCTTTGAATACATATATACTTTTTGCCACCTAATATTATTTATTTGTTTTTTAGGGGCATCTGCAAGTTTTAAAATAAAACCAGACTTGCATTGTGTTAGACATTGTACTGCTGTACAAAAAAAATACTGGGTTTGAAAAGTTACACTTTATATAGCAATGGCAAAAGATGCTCAGGAAAGTAGACACAGAAGACTTGTTAAATAGCTGCAGAATCTGGCAGTAAAGGGGAGAGAAACCAGGTCACGAAATCAGTGTAGTATTCAATAGACTACACTTACTATTTGTATTGCTATTTCTTGGCACAGAGGATGCACACAACCACTGTTCCTAACTGCTAATTCTTTACTTTTCTAGTGCTGAATTGCCCAGATATTGTTGAATTCATTCTTCCCAACCTTGTTTTTCTCACAGAAAATTTTGCCTTTTTTTGAAAGAACTTCAATTAGATGGAAAAGCAAAAAATTAATATAAAAAATTCCATTCCACCAGAGGCAGGTAAGGCTTATATTGACGTGAACAGACACAGTTGGGTCAACACTCAGTGCTTTTAAAAAATCTCACTTTTCAGATGATGTGCAAACAAAGGAGAATTTTGTTTCTAAACTGTTGAGAATCACCACAAAAATGAAGGAAAACAGAAGACAAAAGAAGTCTAATCAAAACCAAAAGACATTTAATGAACAAAATTGAGTGTATCTGTTCAAAGCAGAGATTATAATTCCAGCAATTGTGCTCTGGAACCTGTTTTTATTTCTGTTGATATGTGGCTTCAGCTATGTGCAGCTGAGCATTACTGTGCTGACCTATGATGAGAGGATGGTAAGGAGGCATTTGATACAGAACACTTCAGGCTTTTGTTATCCATCCTTCCTATAAAACTCTAGCAGGAAAACCTCTGAGGTTTTCAAAACCAGCAACTGAAGTGGAAACAGAGCCCTATAAAAATGTGTTTCTACTGGTCTGTCTCTTCTTGGTAGTCTTTAAACAATTTAATATAAATAGTGTACAAAGCACCTGGCAGGAACAATCTCTGAACCTGTAACTTGCACTCTGCTCTCTCTAAACTCTTTGTCTCCCTTTGCACTTGCTAGTGTAGTCTTTCTTTGTAAATAGTTGCAACGTAGTCTGTTTGCATCCTCCTCCCATCATTCTGTAGGCAAAGTATATAGAATTATACATTCATAGAATGGTCTGGGTTGGAAGAGACCTTAAAGAACATCTAGTTCCAATCCCCTGCCATGTGCAGAGACACCTTCCATTAGACCAGGTTGCTCAAAGCCCCATCCAACCTGGTCCTGAACACTTTCAAGGATGAGACGACCATAACTCTCTGGGCAACCTGTTCCAGTGCCTCACCACACTCACAGCAAAGAATTTCTTCCTAACATTTAATCTAAAGGTACCCTCTTTCAGTTTAGAGCCATTACCCATGCGTTCTTATAAAAAAAAATCCATCTTCTACCTTCTTGCAGGGCCCCTTTAGGTACTGGAAGACCACCATAAGGTCTCCACAGAGCCTTCTCCGTGCTCAACAACCCCAACTCTCTCAGCCTGACTTTGTAGGAGAGGTGCTCCAGCCCTCTGTGCATCTTTGTGCCCTCTTCTGGACTCTCTACAACAGGTCCGTGTCATCCTTATGTTGTGGGCTCCAGAGCTAGACACAGTAAGCCAGGCGGGATCTTCTAAGAAAAGCAATTTAGTAAGTGCTATCTGATCTTATTCAGGATTTTATGTTTCTGTTTAGAGTACTTACTCCAGTGAAAGAAGATAACAATTAAGTCCAGTGGCAGCAACCAAAACAGATTTAAAAACTGGATTTTTTAAGTAGGTAACTCTAAAGTTTTTGATGTAAAGATCTGATCTCTTAAGGGGAAATTCTTCTTCTCACAGATGAAAATGAACTTACATTTATGACATCAAGCAGTTCAAATCTTTCTTCTCATTGCAGTAGGCTTTTAAAAACAATTTTACATGTCCTGTGTATTAAATGGAAGAGCTAATGCAATTAAGATTTTTCATTTTTTAAATTATTTTAAGTTGTGTGTTTGCATTTACATGTCCTGCATAATAGGTAATATGTGTGTTTTCTTCTTCTGTAAACACAGTCAAGCAGGTCACAGTAGGGAACATCAGATTTTCATCTTTTTTTTTAATGTTAAAATATTTTTCAAGTAATTTAACCATATACAGACTTCTTGCACATGGGTGAAATTTCATTCATTTGCCAATAATGAGAATCCTTCTGGCCTTGTAAATCAAAAGAACAACATATCTACAGGTTAGAAAGATGCAAACTTTATCTAAAGGCTCAAATAAAATACTTTGTGGAAGACACAAAGCACCTTTGCACAGGACTACATGAATCATTTCTGAATAGAAGAGTGTTCTTTGGGGTTTTTTATTGTACTAGTAGTACATGAGACAGCAGGTTAAAGTGATTATTCTTTTCTTATTTTTTTCTTTTTTTTTTTTTTAATAGGAAGCTCAGAAAATTGTGTTCTGAAAGTTAAAACATTTAGCTAATATCAAAATTAAGTACTGAAAAGTTAGCAAATGCTAGAGCTGCAGCTCCTCATGCAAGCTAACTTGCTGTGTGCAGGTGTGCTAAGATATCCATCACTTTTCCATGATGCTTTCGCAGTAAAATTTTGGAAATAGATATTTTAAAGTCGAAATTTGTCATTTGAAAATGTCAAAAACATTCAGCTACATACACTGAGAAATATTATCCAAACATAACTTGAAGCCAAAAAAAGGTTGTGTTGTTAAAAACAGAATACACCACATCTCTCCCAGCTCTCAGAGGGGTCTCTGCACCATGACTGAGATGATAAAAGCCTGTTTTGTCACCAAGACTGTTAAACTGAGTTTTCAATCCCGTCTCAAATACAAAGTTTTTTTAATTGTTTATGCCTTAATTCTGACAATCAGTGTTTGACTTAGAAAACTAAAGGGTTTTTTTCCCTGCAGTTTTTTTTTTTTTTAACGAAACAATTTATATTTTTCTGTATAATAAATGTGGGAAGTAAGTTGAATGCTGAACACTATTGTAATTTGGCTGTGTTATAAGACTGTATGCATTAGACCTTATATCAATTTAATATGTTCTGTACTTCTATTCATCAAGGATTCTCTCTTTAGGAGATTGAGTTTTAGTATATTTTACAAGGTGGTTGAAGTTGAAAAATACTTTATCTAATCAGCTTCAGATTGTTCCTCCTACACTTTCAAAATAAATATGTTTGTTATTTTTATATTTTATGGACTGATAAATAATTTTGGCAAATTCTGTTCCACTCACAGAATAACTGTGCATTATAAGAACTTGCATTTTTCACACTAATTTTTACTGACTTAAGGGAGGTAGCCTTGATACCTTTAATGGTTGCTGCCAGATGCTGTGAACAACCATAAAAAAAAAAAAAAGGAAATAAATAACAAGGTTTCTTTGGAAGAGGTTATTAACAGGAACATAATGAAATGTAGAGTCTTGGCCACAGGGGGGTTCAAAGGCAGTAAATTCATTCTGTGTTTGCACTCAGAAAGACAAAGAATTGGGAATAAATTATGATTACTGATAAAGGTTTCAGATCTTTCTTTCAATGACTTCTGTTCTACACTTTCTGCTACTTCTGGTTTGCAGAAAGTAATGGCTCACTGTGAGCTATGAGTCACTGAGGGAGAACAACATAGATGGAGTAAAGGAAAAAATTACCCTTCAAAGCTACTGGAAAGGATATCACTGAGACACTCCAAAAGGAGGCCCAAAGGGTTAAGCTTTTCACTTCATTAAGTTTAAGCTGTTCCCTGCCTGAAACCTTGCAAATTTCTGATAAGAGTTGTAAAAACCAGGTGTTTGTTCTAAAACTACCCTACCATAGCAGGGAATATTTCCCAGATAAAAATTAATGAAGGGAAAACTCATAAATGTGTCAGAAGAAGATAATTATTATTTCAGATACAAGCCAGATGCTATCCATGGCAAATCAAGTAAGAGTAGGAGTCTCAGTTTACAAAAGAGTTCTCCAATTATGAAAAGGAAGAATCTTCAGTGGTGGACTCCAAGTAGCATAAATCTAACCAAGAAAGATACCACTCAGTTCTAGGATGTTACACCAAAATAAAAGAACCCACTCATATTGTATTCATACAAGTATGCTGACATCTTGAGTGGTTCTGTTCTTTGAACCAGAAATATATTAGCCAGTTTAGAGCCCTTCAACAGCTTGTAACTCTAGTCATTCTGTATAAATTTTATTGCCATCAGAAAAAACCAAGCAAGGTTAAGTTTTATTTGGACTGTTTTGATCTAATTATAATGTTCATTTGATTATTAGTGCATATTTGTATTTGCATAGCCAGGTATTTTGGAAACAAAAGATTATGCAGTGAATTGTAACCACTGAGTGTACAATTTATTTATTATTATGGCACTGGAGTCCAGTTTAATGATGAATCTCTTCACTGTCCCACCCAGTCCATTTGCATGAGATTTTTAAGTCTGGAATACATGCCAGCTAAAATACCGAAAGAAAGCAAAAGAAAGCAGTCTTTTGGGGGAATTCCCTTTGTGCCTCTTTGTAATTGCCCACACATACAAGTTTTTCTGACGTTGTCATTTTTAGTGGTTTTGCATTTTCAAAGACAGCTTGGCCTGTGCATTGCAGCACCATTCAAAGGCCCAAGTTTGCCCCACTGATACTGCATGGTCATCCTGTTGCGCTGCAGCAGGACGCAGGTGTCTCTTGCTCCAGCTCACTGGATTGGGCTCTTTGCAAATTTGCAACAGAAGAGGGGGAGGAAGCGGGGGAGGGGGATGTGGTCTTGCTGACCAGTCCTTGGGCATCTTCCAACTTGTCCGTGCCCTGTGTCCCATTCCCTTTGACACCAACCCACCAGTTTGACGTTTCAACACCTCAGACGCCACAGCTTCTTTTACAGTCTGGTAGAGTGGGGACACTGAGCTGCTCTTTTACTTTTGTTCAATTACTTGCTATTTGCATTTGAAATTTAATTATTCATTCCATCAGCTTTTATTAAATATGTTTTAGTAATTTTATACCTATGTTTTTATGGTTATTTATATTTAATTTCTATAGTTTGATAAATGTATATATATATAAAACATATATTTATCCATATATAGATGTGTATATTATGTAAATAGTGTATCTATATATAATTAAATACAATATGATTTATACATATTTGTACATTCCATATAGTACACTATATATGTATGTATTGTATACAGAAGTATATATTTTTATATCTGAATCCTTCCTGGTCCAAAGAAAGTGGGAAGTTAATTAGAGAATTGGTGGGTATGCTGGTATCAAGAAATGGTAATCAGCCAGTCACAGAGCAGTACAATACTTAAAAAAGTGTCAGTTGCCTATCCTAAAATGGAGACCCCTGACCTAAAATGATGGCCGAAACATATGGCAGTCCCTTGTGTATACAGAGGAAGGGCCTTTGGAGCTGGTGTATTTTCTATTAAACTGGTAGTGGGTGTCTGGTCCTGGGCATGACTTCCAGGGGAAATGGCCCCTGAGGCTGATGGAAAGGGTTTCTGAAGAAGCTAGAGAAGGGGCTGCTCACTTCTTATCTCATATATTTGTGGCACCTACACTAACCACACTCTTGTTTCCAACTGGCCTTCAAACAGGCAGAGCAGGCCTGGATTCTCATCTCAGTAAGTGATAGCAAGTGATATCTCTTTTGATTGTAAATGAAATTATAAAGGTTCTCATCTGCTTCCTACTGCTGTTCACATTGTCAGTGTTACCTTCTGCCTTCTAAGGAGATGTGGTCTACCTTGATTTCATATCAAACCGACAAAGTAGCACTGACACTGACAGTGTTGATGTTCTTTCTGCCTTGGACATGAATTTCAACCTAGTGGAGTTCCTATCACTTTCGCTATGAGCATTAGAGTCAGTTACCCACAGTAAAAAGGCACATCAAGCAGCGGAAACATAGCAGGAATGGTATAACTACAGTTTCTTGGACTTTCAATGGGCTGCCAGGAAGATTTTCCAGAGTATATTAGCTCAGAATAATATTTTTAAATTTTTCGTGATAGGATTTCTTTTCTATTCATTATACTTGTAGTTCTTCCAATGACACTAATGGGAATTTGCATAGGTATAAGGGAATAAAAAAAAGATCTTGTATTCTGCTCTCCTTTTCTGTTCAGTACAAAGTTTCCACTGTAAAGAGGAAAGATATTCCCCAGTGGAAACAATATTCTACAACTTCTAAAGGATAATACAGGTTGTATGGGACCAAAACAGTCAGGCTATTTTTTAAAAAGCCACAAAAATAAAGTTTGGACACAACTTTATCTTATTAAATAGCAACTATTACTTTTAGAGAATTTTTTTTCAGGCTTGTCTTTGACTTATAGGTAATTAATACATTATCTTTCTGTCTGTCCTCCTCTTTTTCTGTTGAGAACAACTAATTTACCAACAGTTTTACTTTGTCATTGTGTGCAACATTAACTACTTCCAGAGAGTTGTCAATAGCCATTACAGGTCTTATTGTCACAGCCATTAATCAATACATTCTTCTATGCACTTCCATTCTTGCTTCAAGCCTATGAAATGCTCAAATTAAATTATTTAAAGATTTATGGCATATAGTTTAGATGAAGGTAACCCAGGTTCTGACTCAGGTTTTATCCAAACTCAGTAAGCAAAAGAGAACAGGACTGCAGTACTTACCAAATTAATCAATGCTTTTTCTGATGCTTGATTAGTTTATTTTTATTTAACTAAATTGACAACCTGGTCACAGGCTGTCAGTGCACTGTAGACTAAACACTCGAGTATGTCAGACTTCCTCCTCAGGTGCTACTGTGCTGATCCGTAAATACGCAGTAAAGTCCAACATGCCAGGTCTAGGTAAGTACTCTGTACAAGTTCATCAAGTCTGATGAGTCAGACTTCCTCCTTGTCAGTAAAATACTCATCACTTCCCAAACTTTTAAGAATCAGCCAAGCCTAACTTCCTGTAGGCTACAATAAATTTGAGAGTTTTTTCATTAAGAAATGCACATGCATTGAGGCAACAAGATTAATTCTATTCTATTAATTCTATTTCTATTTTCCTTTCCTGTCTTTTTCACCTTTGCTGTAAGGTTTAATCTGTATTTGAATTCCTCTTTAATATTGTTTTAAATATCTCAAATGAAATTAGTCTTTTGTTAAGTCTAGATCTCAGACTGAATAATTAGGAAATTTCTTCATATACTGGTATGTCAGGAATGGATTGCAAAGAGTTTGTGTCAAGGGTAATTGGCAGCAGGAATGTCCTTGTGGCAAGAGGCCAGGGCTGTCCTGTGTGAGACACAGCTGGTTCTGGCTGATTCCGATAGACCCACTGCAGTGCTCACAACTCAGCCCATCAGCCCATCTAGTGACAACTCTGGAAAACACATGCCAGTATTTTTGAAAAAAAGTGGGTCAAAGAGGAGCCTGATATTCTGTGTCTATTCAATCAGCAATATTATGTAGAAAATATAACAGCCTAAAAATGTTATTTGTTAAGAATTTAGATTCACAGCTAAAAGAAAAATCTACGCCAATATTTACCATACCGATAGTGAGAGCTTGGAAGACATCATCTCTGATTCATCTTCTAAGGGAGAAAGGAAAATGGGAACACTAAAACTCCCAGAAGCTATGTGAAAGCTACATTAACTAATACAGTATAAAGTTGCGGTTGGCATAATGTATTAGTTGGGCAATATTACCAACTTGGTTTTACTGTCTTTTTATTCATCTGCTCTCAAATGGACTGACACAAGTTATTGCTCCTTTCTATTTCTCCCAAGGTCTGTCAATAATTTTTTTTCCTTTTTTCTTGGATAAGTATAGTAATAAAAAATGTCTTTCCTTGTAGCGGTCAATTGATAGGTGTAGAAAATGAGAACAGAGAAGGACCATTTTGAAAAATGCCACAAGTAATTCACAAGGACAATATTTTAAGCTCACAGAATTTCCTGCCAAATGATTGTATGAGACATTGATAGCCTTGCTTTGCTTTATGACCCCTTCATACACATGCAAGCACAAATACAGTATTGTAGCCTTCCCCATTCTGTTAAAATTTTACTTATTTTGGCTTGACTAAATACCCTTAACTAACTTTGTACAGAGAAGAATTATATTATAAAGTAAACAATTAGGTGACATGATTGATCTATAAGTAATTTAAGCTATGTTAAATGAAAGCCCTTCCTTTTCCTTCAGTTGAAAGAAGCAATCATAAATACATACCAGAGAATAATCAGAAGGGATTAATGTGACTAGTTATTGCTGCTTTGCCACAGAGACCTGTACCACATAGTGAAGTATTACAGAAAATTAGTACATGAAATAAGACTAACAGACCTGGATTTCTTGGAGGGTGGCAGACATGTTCAGAATGTCAGCAATAAACAGAGAGGATGATGGATGTATTAAACATTGTCATTTAAGACACTGTCAGATTGTTTATTGTCACATAAGTCTGTCTTACTAAGGCTAAACCAGTCGATGATAGAGAGCTAGAAGGTGATCTGATACAAAAGGGTAAGATAATTTTAAAGGAACTTCATTTTTTTTTCTTGACTGTGAGGGTTTGGCTGTAATATAGTGAACTCAGATTTATGTCAGGATTAGAGTTTAATGGTATTCTGTGTCATGCTATTATCTCAGCATCTACTATAAAGGACTATCAGGTATGAGAGGTGTGAGAGGGTTGTCCATATCAGATTAAGTACCTACAGGCCATTCCTTTCCCAAACAGACTAAGCTCTAACACCAACTGTTTATATACGGCAGCTCAGACTTCAGTTCTGCATGAATTATTGGGGTCAAAGAACTGAGCTTTCCTGACTACATCAAAAGTCTCTGTTTTCACCTTTTGCTATTAGAAGTAAATTTATGAGATAAATTGGACTAAGTAAAATGGATAAAAATCGTGCACATAGGTTTTGTCTCAGTGATTTTGTTACTCTATTGAATTAGATCATATTAGCAGCTAACTTGTATTGCAAAAAATGAGTCTGCATGACACCGGTACATACCTGCACTGCCCAAGAATCAGGCATGACACAAAATTTCCACTTCGTGTTTACTGCCTTTCTATTAATGAACCCGATAAGCAATAGTGGAGGTCTGTTTTTCCTGTTCTTCTGCTTTACACAAATACAGCTGGAATTTGTCCTGGAAATTGGCTCTTCTCTGCTTCAGAGCTGGACTTAGTTCCTGAGAAGCAGACAAGAGGAAGCAGTGAGAGAACAATTCAATCTGCAGGTTTAAATACAGGCTAAGACAGGATAGCCTTTTATATGGTGTCCCTGTTTTCTTCAGTGAGAGAGCCGTGGAACACAAACTTACACTGAACATGTTTCTCAGAACATATTATTTGAATATGAACACAAATTTTAAAACCTTGTTTTTTGCTATATGATATTTTTTTCTCCCTGCACTAGTTCTATTCTGAAAAGGAATTTGGGAGAAAATCTTCTTTTCAGGAGAAACCATCTGTGCCAAGTTTTGAGAAGGTACAAAAAATAAAAATTGATGGCATATGACAATTTAATAACAAGGGCAAATTGAAAGGAAAACACCTTACTCAATTAATTGCGCATCAAGTCTTCCTTTGAGTTATATTCCCATTTTATATGAGCATTGGAGGAATATGGAGTAGTACACATCAATTACTCATGCAAGGAGTCAAACAGTGTTATATGTGTTTTTCAGAAATGGTACAAAATTAGCAACTGACAACTTATTTATTTATTATTTATTAGCATCTAAACTATCTGGAATTTATATAACTCACAAAAATTGCAGTGGCCCTATGAGATGGATTTTACGTCCCAATTAGTGTTCTCTTTTAAATGTCATGAGGTAAGTTTGAAGTAGGAAACAAAAGCAAATTGATGAAGATAATGTCTACAAATACAACTGGCTAGTTTGTTGGCACAGTGAGGAAAAAGAATCCCTAAAGTGACAATGAAGGGACCAAAACTCAAAACAGTCTACTAGTCTTGCTACATAGGATCCTGTGACTGATTCCAGTTTAATGATTCTTGGCCTTCACTTTTATTTTATATGGCCAAATATTTCTTCCCCTTTTAACTGAACATCTTGCTTTATATGTGGAAAGTTAAAACATCTAGAAAAGTAAATGATTGATTTAGTTTCCTATATTTCTGACTTATTGATATGTGCTTTCTGAGAAAGCTCCTGTGAGCTGACCAAGTGAAAAAAACCCCAAAACAACAAACTACTGAATTTTTAATGAGTTGTATGAAATGTCTTATTGTGAAGTTCAAACCAGAAACACAGTTCTAATATTATCCACAAAAATTCACAGGACCTATCATTGAACATACTGGTCCCAAGAGAATACATTTCTTCCTTAAGAATAGATACTGTGAATTCATAAGGCTACATGCCAGATTTTCTGGAAGCTGCTGTATTCAACTTTCTCTGAAATTCACTAATAGCTAGAATGTTTATTTAAGGTGCATTTTGTCAGGATGAAGTATGGCTTATCAGGCCAAAATTCAGTATTTGTAATACCTACTTTAAGATGTGAGTCTGCTGCCATGTCTTGCATGACCTGTTTTCAGTGTTTCTTCTAGAGTATAAACAATAACACTCTTCATTAAAATAAAACTTGCATCCTGCTGAGCAGAAAATGGATATAGATAGGTATAAAACAGGGGTTGTCTAATGATGCTGGTGTGGTCCTTTTTGTCCTCATAAGTCTCCAAACATTGTGATATTTACGAATTTCCTTCATAGCATGTTGAGAGATAAAATGTTGCTCTCGAGAGAAAATACTCATATTGACCACCTCCAGAGACAATTACACACAGTTTCCAAGGAAATAAAGTAACTACTGTATTTCTTTAAAATTCTGGGAAAAAGCATTTTAAAAGAAAGAGTATCAGGCTGAGCAAAACTTCTTATCTAACATAAAATATAAGGAAATATAATGTTTACTTAAGCATAATTGGCATTTTTAAACATAAAAAAATGTAATAGGTACAATTAACAAGAAGCAGAATGCAATTTTCACAAGAAATATATATTAGGAAGCAAAGTCAAAAGAGATGGCTTGAATATGTCAGTGACATTTTTAATTTTGATTTCTAATTCCTTAGAAGTGCTGTACCTTACTGAAACAACTTTACAAAAGCTAAATAATCTTTTTAAAATGTTGCTCTAAGCCCCAGTTTATTTGGTTCTCGTAGTGGGGTTTTTTTTCAGGTTTTGGTGTTTCTTGGGGTTTTTTTTAGGAAAAAGAGGAGGATTTTTTCCTGAACTGTAACGTTACTTGTAGTTTATTTCTTACCAGCTCAGCAAAAGAATTTATTTTATATTCTCTGAAGACGAAATAACATGTCATGTCCAGGCATTGCTATCTGACTCGTAAATATCACCTAAGGGATTTGTTTTGGTATTTCAAATTAGCAGTAGGTAGAAAAATAGGTTTACAGGCCTATTGGTTTACAAAAGGTTGTCTTCATCATGGAGCATTCACAGAATAATAGAAGTACTGTCTAGAATGGATGTTTGTAGGACATCTAGCCTAACTTTCCACTCTAAGCTGGGCTAAAATCAACACCAGATCTGGTCAGCCATGGCTGTATCTAGTTCAATTTTGAAAACCTCCAAAACAATTTCCACTACACATCAATGTAACCTGCTTCAGTGCTCTACTACTCAACTGCAGAAGAAGCTTTTCTTCTTGTTCTCTTTAAATCCACCATACCATAGCACTTCCTTGATGTACTGTCTGCCATAAGTGAATATTCATCACAAACTGATTGCTTACTAATACCCTTTTCTGTATCTGTTGTGGTGCTCCTATCCCTTTTGGTGGTGATGAAAGTCTTTGTATGCAATGTATTTTCAATAAGGAAGGTCAAGTTCTGCTGCATAATCCACTGAACTTATTCCAGTAAGTCCATTATTTCAGAAGTCCAGATCTGGATCCATTAGTCCCAGGTGTGTCCTCATCAGTGCTGAGCAGAGAGGAAGGATACCTGCCTTGACCTGCTGGCAGTGCTCTTCCTAATGCATCCCAGGATGCTGCTGGTCTTTGCACAAGGGTGCACTGCTGGCTCATGGTCAGCTTGCTTGCCACCAAGACCCCAAGGTCCTCTGCAGATCCACTTGCCAGCAGGTCCAACCCCTGCATATTCTGATGCCTGGGGTTATACCTCCATAGATACAGCACTTAACATTTCTCTTTGTTGGTTCCTCAATCACCTATGTCAGGAAGTAGTCTACAGTGCACTCCAGAAATCTGATAAGCTACTTTTTTCCTTCTGTGGTGCCCTTCCAGACAATATCACATGGACCTAGACCTGTGAATGTGAAATTTGTTCCTGTTTTGGGTATGGCTGAACACCTGACTGCTAAGGAGAACTGGTGAATGAATTCCTTGTTTTGCTTTGCTTGTACATGTGGCAGTTGCATTGCTTATTAAACTGTCATTTTCTGAACGTACAAATTTTCACACTTTCGCCCTTCTGATTCTCTTCCCCATCTCACCAGGGAAGCATAAGTTAGCAGCTCTGTGGGGCTGAGCTGCCCCCCAGTGTTAAACTACACCACCAGTGCAAAGGTCCATGCATCCCAGCTGTATAAGTAGTGGTATGAATACGGCCAGAACTTTCTACCACTTTTAATCTTCCCTGTTGATACTGATTTATACAATACAGTATGACCAAAATATGATACGCTACTTTTAATTGTGATATTTTGCATGTTTAGATCTTATGCTGAGTGACCTAGTATTAATTTTTAAATTTTACTGCACAAATAATAAGATTCCATTTAACTGTTAGTTTGACAAAGTTGTCACAGTAAAACTGAGTAACTACAAGAACAAGATCTTCATGACGTGTCCATCTTTTTATATGAAGGCAGGTTATTTTTACAAATTTCCTAACAGAACAAATCTGAAACTTGTTACTGACATTACTGCATAGCTTGCTTAAAAACTTATCTTACAGATATTGCCATTATGTCAAGAGTGTACAAATACTGTGGGCATTATTCAGACTTTTACTGATAGCATGAAAAATAAAATGTGGTTTCATACAGAACCAGATTAACATGGTTTAGGGCAAGAACATTTGTTCAGAGATGCACTGCTTTAAATGTTAAGTGGTTTTTGTTTTTTCCTAAAGATGGATGAGATGTCTGTTATATTAAAATTTATCTTCTAGTAAAGTCACCAGATGAGTTCAGACTGTCACTGCTCTTAAAGGGAACCTAGATACAAAAGTTTCTGTTCATGTCAGCTTTGTCAGCCAAAGGACTGAAAGGTTTATTTCCAGTTTCATATCTGCTGCCTTTCATTTAAGTTCTTATTATATTTTTCAGCCTGAAGAACTTCCTCTTGTACATTTCTTGCTCATTAAAAGATTTTGAGGATCAGAGAATGAAGGCGTTTTGAGAAGTTGTCAATCTTTTCTCTGAAAGTGCATCAGTGACCTTTTATTTTGGTATAAATGAGCAGCCACAGTTTTGATTAAGAGCCACACATTGCTGGAGATGTAAGCTCCTTATTGATCAACAGGTCAAAGCTTCATAGCCTTTGTTCTTTTTAGTCCTTAGAAATAATTCAATCTGTATGATGCGTGAATCCTGAGTGTTAACAGGCACTGTATTTATCACTGGGTAATGACCCACTATGTGCATCAATGCTTCAACATGAGTTGTCTCTAATGGAGAGATGATGATGAACCTTTCAAGCTTATTACAGTCAGAGTGTTACGGAAATTAGTGTTTTTCAAATGGAAGACCTCTATGGTGCAATTACACTGAGATGTGGCTTGGGTATCTTCCACCCCAGAAAGATATCCATGGTAGTTGTAAGTATGGCATAACTGAAGAAATCACTGCTTGTGGTAATGGCTAGGTTGAAACATTAAGTGGCCACTATTAAAACAGTAGCTTGAACTATTATCCTGTACTGGTTTTGGCCGGAATAGAAACAATTTTCTACACAGTAGCTAATATGGAGCTATGTTTTTTATTTGTGCTGGAAACAGTGTTGATAATCTGGGGATATTGGAGCTATTGCTGGGCAGTGCTTAAACAGAGTCAAGGTATTTTCTGCTCCTTACCCCAGTCCACCAGTGTGCAGGATGGGAGGGAGCAAAAGGAGTTGAGAGGGGGCACATTCTGGACAGCTGACCCCATATGACCACAGGGATATCCTATACCATATGGCATCATGCCTAATATATCAAGCTGGGGGAAGAAGGAAGGGAGAATGTTTAGAGTGATGGTGTTCATCTTTCTGAGTCACTGTGACGTGATAGAGCCCTGCTTTTCTGGAGACAGCTGAACACTTGCCTGCCCATGGGAAGTGGAGAATTAATTTCTTGTTTTACTTTGCTTGTGTGTTTGGCTTTTGTTTTCTCTATTAAACTGTCTCTATCTCAACTCACCTTTACTCTTCTGGTACGCTGCCCATCCCACAGACAGGGGAGAAATGAGCGAGCAGCTGCTTGGGGTTTACTTGTCAGCTAGGGTCAACCCATGACATAGATAAATGCTTGGCAACATTGAGCTGAGGTTTCAGCTACCAGTTCTTCCCACCTCTATGTTCATCAGTATGTTTGGGAAAATAGTTTATTAAATGAGGAAAAGAGAACAATCAGTATAGAATAATAGAATGTTTCCCTTTTTACATTTATTTCTTCCATGTAGCTATTAAGAGACTCACATTCCTAGAACATCTAGTTGCTTTCTCTGCTCACAGTTCACGATTGTCAGGTCTTTTCGGTGGTAGGTTCTCCTTGCTCCTTGCTCTGCTCTGCAACCATCACTAACTTCTCTCCACAGATCCTTATTCTTCTAGCTCCTGCTTGGTGTGCCTCACTTCATTAGGTGCCCTGCTAGTCACTGCCATCAGATACTCTTTCCACTGCTTGAGCTACAACCTCTCTCAGGAGACACTGGCCAACCACTGCATCAGCTAGCACTTCCTCTTATTTTTGCTCCTGGACAAATATCCCTGGGTATCACTGAGGACCACCAGAGTGTGAAAGCATACCACATGCTTACACAGGTGACTTGACTTGCTGCTGTGTGATGGGTTTGATAAATCCCAAAAAACTCAGATTAAGGTTTCAGTTTTAGCTAGGGCCCAATTCTGTGGGTCATGTGGTTAGGGACAAGTATCAGCTGATTTAAGTGACCAGTGAGGTATTTCATCCCATCTG
>JAWWEU010000081.1:25877631-25898608 GCA_035583155.1 Acropternis orthonyx
CACTTCTTTTAACTGAAACTCTGTCGCATTGGGAGGTGGTTGGCATTTTGCCAAGAGTCAAACCAAAACAATAACATGCTGTCACTTTACAGCTAACAGGAGACTTTTAAACAATATTTTATACTCTAGTTTTTTCTTTCCAGGATGAACATTTTTCATGTCAATGTTATGATGTGATGAGCTATACCTTTTAGCAGAATTACTTATTCTAGACTTCTATACACTAATAAAACCAGAAATGTTTCTCCATTTGATGATATCAGTGATTATTGATTTAATTTCCTTTTTTGTTCAAATCAGGAATGGCTTGCTGACACAATAAAACATCTGTGAATATATGTAAAAACATACAATAGTAAAAAAATAAGTAAAAACAATAATAGTCATTATCATCATCTAAGCTTGCACATTTATCCTTTTCATTTTTCTCCCCTTCACTACCTTATGTCAACAAATTATTTCTCCATATTTCATTCCTCACTCTCCTGGAAATCTTTTCAGCTGTGAGGACAGATATCTTTTGCTTTAGGCTTCAGTCTGCAATATACTGTGTAGAATGTACTTCTTTTGTGCTGTGTCTGCACCAGAAAGTGGGATTTTGGCATGCTACTGAATAAAATCAAACTACACTTTCTAAGTCTTGCAATTTCATTAGCGCTTCTTTCAAAGTCACAGTGAGTTGTCTTTGACTGGAGATCTAAAGAAGAATCCCTGGTCACCTTTGGGTAGGTAGCAAAGGCTTTGTCCACAGAATGCTGTGGAAGCCCAAGCTGAAAAGAGACTGAAAGCTTTTATGAGAGAAAAATCTGTCAGAGGCTGCTAAATACGAGACACTGTCTCTAATTCAGGAAGACCCTAAGTCACAAAGCTTTGGAAGTCAAGAGATCTTAGAACTAAGAGATCTTTATGGTATTCACAAATGTTTGCCTTGGCTTCCACTGCTGGAAACAAGGTAAGAATGGACCTTAGATCCTAAAATTCAGTTCTTTATTTCTCATGTTATGTAACGCGTAATAAAGCAAAACTGTGTGTGCATAGGCTCAAGTACATTTTAATTCATTTGTAATTTATAATATAATTGCTTTTTCTACTTGGAATGCAAAACTTTTTGAACTGACTCCGGCTACTGAGCTGATACCTATGAGTTGGCTACATAAGAAACAGGTGTAATGCACAGGAGGGGGGACCAAGGTTTGATTTGCTGTGATTACTTACAATTCAGAACTATACTTACCAACTTAACAACCTTAACAACCTTACCAGCTAGTTGAAGTTGCCTGTCCTAGGTGCACACATCATGCATGTTTGCACAGAGCACTAGTCGTTTGATGAACTTGTGTCCACATTGCAAGAAGGGTGCTCTAGAGGGTGCCCTGGTGTATACCACATCTACTCCATCAGGAAAGAAAACCAAATTTCAAGCATATCAACATTACACTCAAATCTGTACTGTATCACTTCAAATACAGACACTCTGTAAACAGTGGAAGTACTCCTGTGGCATACAGTCGCATCTGTAGACAGATTCTATGTCACTTATGACAGGTTCACGAAAAGGGGGTAAAAAAAAGCCGTATAGGACAGGAAATTCAACACAGTGGCATTATAGGCAATCAGGAAGCAATGTGTGAAGGGATGAAAGCACTTTGGCAACAAAGTGCCTTCCCAGCTCCACTCACAGAGGAAGCAGTTATTCACATCAGCAAATAGGGTAAAACAGAGAAGGTGAGAAAAGAATCTGGGACGCCTGTCAATGTGTGAAGCAGTATAGAGAGGAAAACGACAAGAGAGAGAGATATGTCTACAAATGAATAAGTGCTCACATAAACACTGGAGGAGAATTACATAGAGGAATTTGTTGGTTTGATAGATGAACTGTAGGGGTAGGAACTATATAGGCAGTTTTCCAAATGAATCACAGAGAAGAGATGTGAAATTATGTACACCTGTAAATTAAATGTGTCTGGGACTGAGCTATTGCAATGAGACTGATAGATTGTGTCCATACCAACAAATGTTCTTACTTTCTACAAGAGGGTAGTCATCCAATTAATCAGTGGACTTCATATTATGTTCATGGCTCAGTTTGACTTGAGAACAGTGCCTTGAAATTTCCTAATACAGTTGTATTTGGGCTGGATGGAGTCTGGTTGAGAAATATCATAGAAATGTACATATTAAGCAAAAGACCGTTTCAGTGCTCAGCAATGTCTCCATGCCTAGGACTGTTCCCCAGTGCTGTTTAATTTACTAGCAAAGATTTGTTGAAGATTGATAATTTTTGCTGCTGTGAATGGCCCATAGGCTTCCAAATCCCAAATACACATCTCATGACACATCTACATTCATAATAAATTAAATGCATACTAATTGTCTGTCTGATCCACCACCAAAAAAAATTCCAAAAAACCCCCACAACCAAAAGGCCAAAAAAACCCCCCCAAAACACAACCAAGCCCCTCCCCCACAAAAACACCCCACAAACAAACTAAGAAAAGAAGAAAATGAGGTGTGAATTTTTAGCTATAAGCTAACAATAAATTCCAAATGTATTTCTGGTGACTTCATTAAAACTTCCCACAAGCTGTTTTAAAATCCTTCTTTTTTTTTTTTTTTTTCTTCCTTTTCTTTTTTTTTACTTTTTTTTTTTTTTTTTTTTTTTGGGTAAAAGAATCTGTTTATTGAGTTAACATTTGAGCAAAGCAAATTGACACAGAAATAGTTTTTACAATAGAAGCACAACTGAATATGTATATGTGGTTTGTGCTAAAAAGATCTAAAGCAGCCTTGGAAATATAGTGCCTCTGAATAAGTTAATGCTGTAATCTGACCACAGTATAATGAATCTCCAGTGAGAGCTGGTCTGGTAATGGGTGGTCTCAGAGAGAATTTGAATACAGTTCTGCATCTGAAGACCCTTTCAAATCATGGATGCTCAAAGACCTAAGTCAGTCATGAATCATGCAGTAGTCCTCACCTCACATCTTAGATCTATTCTTCAAAACTAGACAAAATATATTGGATCAGAACTATATTAAGGTAGAGAGATATTTGCCAGATTGGCGTTGTCCTGCATATGACCATCCTGGGCAGAAGTAGTTCTTCCTCTTTCCTCTGCCCATATGCACACGTTCATGCACATGCAGACCATCTCTCAGTTCATACAGCATGGAAAATTAAAAGATCAATGCAGACTCATAGACATCTTTTTTCCCTTACTTCTGGAATTAGAGAAATAGTTTTAGTGTTGACACTACCAGTATCAGCAAAGAAATTGTACCAGTCATGAAGGACTAAGAGGATTGTTGACAGCAATCTGAACCACTGAATTCAGTGCACAGCAACTCCAATGTATTTATTTATTTGTTTATATTAGGTATATTTAGGTCCACACTCCAGGGATAAAACCTGTAGAAAAATCTGACCTTACTATCACTTTTGATCTGATGCTGTGGGTGGAATTGTCCATGAAAATTTCCATTCCTTATGTTTACACATTGCAAGCCTAGGAAAATGCTAAAATTCTCTAAACCAAACCACAACTGCAATTACGATTTGTGTGTGCTGGAGAGGGGTGTGGAAAGACTAGAGGACAATCAGAAAAAGCAGGGGTGAGGAATGCTGATTTTTCCAAAATGTGGCAAGATTATCTGTCAAGTTAGAGTTGGAATAAAAGAGTGACTTGCCTGGCATGTCCAAGAACATGAAATATACAAGAAACAATGGACATGAGCAGTAAAGAAGGAGGAAACTTGAGAGGACTTAGTGGTAGGAAGTATCTTGCTTTAAAAGTAGCCGTTATACTGAGGGCATCTTAATCACAGCCTTTGTCCACACTCAGCCATTCACACTGGAAGGATTTTTCCTCAAATAGTGTACTTGAAATCAAGGGTCACTTGTACTTTTGGGGATATGGTTAAATGCTGAACTGTGCTTTCTCTCAATAAAGATGGAGGTGAAGTTATCACCTGAAAGTTCATATATTTGCACTATTCCTATAAATCCTCACTGGTCCTTCCACAGTTGAGAAAACAAAACAGGAAACAATATCCCTGTCATATCCAGATACGCTGTTGGCCATACAGAAGCAAATGCAAAGAGAGTAACTAGTGAATGCTCACTCAAAACCAGATACAGCCATAATTCATGTCTGCAACAGGGACACATCAATCTACTCAAAGTCCTTTGAAATAATAACTCAAGTAATCATATAAAATTCACTACACTGAGGGATTATGCTTTTAAATTCTTTTGAGAAACAAATCTACTGGTCTTCTACTAAAATACTAGTTGTTGGGGTTTTTTTTTTAGCTGGAACATTTTTTTTATTAACTTGATGAGTTCTTAACATTTACAGTTATCAGCTCAAACTCAGGAGGAGGTTTTATTGCTCCAAGTGTTGTGGTGATAGGAGGAGACTGTAGTTTTGGCTCTGAATCCTTCTCAACCAGGTTGTAGCTTTTATCCAAGACTGTTCAAATCTGCACAGTCATTCGTTTCAATAGCATTCTTTTACAGTTTTATTGTACTGATGCTATGCTCATATCAATAAATATTTCTAAATGACTTGACAATTTGCAGCTTTTAAAAGGGGTTAGTAAAAAACAACTGAATTCCAAGTTCAATTAATGTTCTATGAACCTGGCAAAGAGTATACAAAGGAATAAAGACAAGAATTTTAAAATTATTTGCTTTACAGTCATCCCCTCTGGATAGTCTAAATTAAGCCCAGCAGCCACTAGGAAAAGTACCCCAGGGTTTTCTGTAACCACTTAATTCACCTGCTGTATCTCAAAAAGTCAGAGCTTTCCCACCCATCTTGTAGAAGCAGTACATCACTATGTTGACAACCTTAGGATCCACATAATTATAATTTTACTCTATAGCAAAGAGGACAAAAAATAAAGAAAAAAGGAAAACATAGTAGATAGCTAGAAACTCAATGCTGGAATGTAAATGCCATCATTCTCATTTTATGGCTGAAGAACAATTCACAGGATTAAAGAAAAGGAGCTTTTAAACTTCCCTGAGATTGTTTTAAAATATTTCATAAATGCAGGGTTTATACTGAGAAACAAACAACTACACTAATGGTGAAATAATACAATAAATAATACCATCTAGTCAGGCCCCAGATAGTTGAAAAGGAATCCTAGAAGGATATGTAGACTCATATTGACAAAAGGGTATATACCTGACTTTCTGGATTGCTTGTAAAGCCAGTTTTTTAACAGCCTTTATCCTCCATGCTCGCTGACTAAATGACTGTAGTGATAGACTGCTGACAACATGTAAGTACTCTACCCCATTTCCATTCAAAAGCTGACATTTAAAATGGTAACAGAAAAGATGCATGAAATAAAGGAATGAATTTCTATGTTTATTCCTGAATTCATATTTTGAAATTTATATAAATAATCACTACTACTTTGAAATTATTTTATAGAGTTGATTCCTGACAGTTTTTCACTTTTGGGACATATAGAACCAGGATATGCAAGAGACGTTCCCAAGAGCAACTGAAAGGCGACATCGCTGATATAAAGCTGTAATAAGTATCTGAATCAAACAATTGTAGTTTAAAGGAACTTCCAGACAAGTGGTTCAGATATCACTACTTAGAAATAATTTTTAACAGCAGTTGCTGGCATCAACAAGAAGTAAGTGAAATATGACTACTGATTAGTTCAAAGAATGAACAACTGTGTTAAAGAATGTGACAGAGTTCAGGATCTACACGACATGTCACACATATTTACTCAGATAAACTGATGATTGATAGAACAAATTATATTCTTCTTGCAATTTCAATTGCCCTATGGCCCTTTGTGCACATTAATCTTCATTAGAGTGTGCTATAGCATCAAATCTTTAAGCAACTAGCAAAAAATTCTTGTATTTAAAAATTCACCTTGCTACCTTGAATGCTAAGATTGAAAAAACTGAGGATACAAAGACTTCAGGAAAAAAACAAGTATATCCCTTGACAGAAGAATTATTAGGATTTTTCAGTGTTTTGTTGGGGCTTTTCTGATTTTCCTTTCTTAATTCTCACAATCTCTTGCACGCAGTCTTGAGATTCACTTTAACTCTATGTACCCCTATTTCTTCTGCATTTCAACGGAAGATATGAACCTTTGTCCAAATAACTCAAAATTCCCAAGAAGGCTGTGTCAGATAGAAACACAACCTGGGAAAAGGTTTCATGTTTATTTACAGCAGATATAGCTGAATCAGTATCAGTGTCTGCCTTACCAGTTTCTGGATTTCTCCTAAGAGTTATACAGATGGAGAGCCTAGAATAATTTTGCTCATAGCTCTTTTCTCATTTTTTTTATATACAAATAATAAAAGCAAAGGTGAGGGAAATATAAAAATAAAAAAGCCCAAACCATAAAATGCTAGGACCTGATCTAAAAAAATAAATTATGTATTTCTTTACTATGAAAATACATAATGGAAAACTGGGTAAGGACAACAATTAACATTAGTGAGAAAACCAAGGACTAGGGTTAGGGTTAGGGTTCAGAGAGTCACAATCCCTACAGCTCCAGAGACACTGGAGCCACAGAAGTCATGTCTAAGGGAGCTTGGCACTTCAACAACATTGCTCCCCCCATTTCTCTTCTGGGCTCTCTCTGATGCTGTGCCACTCAGCCTCACCACTGCCTTTACCACTATTATTTTGAGGCTACTAAGAAAATCTCTGAGTAGATGTAAGGGATATTTATATCAAGCAGAGTATGTGATTCTTTTTTACACTGCTAATTTTTTGCTTCTCTTCTCTTTTATTCAGAGGAAATACTCTTTTTTCCCCAGTAATTATTGTCCTTCAGTGTGGGATGGCACAAATAACTAAACCTTGTCCTACTTTTATCTTCATTATTTCTTTCCTGTGCTTTTACAGCCATCTTTCTGAATTTTTTCTAGTATCTACAAGCCTTAGCAGGATAAATTTTTGGTAGTACTGTAATTCTTGTCCAGTTAAGGACTCTTTGCATTTTACCTAGGCTACATTATATTCCATTTACCATAGTTCAGAGAGCTGATTCCTGGCATATTATTAGGATAACACAGTTGTATTACATTTGACCAGCCTTGGACTGTTGTTTCCTTTTCATAACACCAGCAAATTTTAACTTCTCCATCTAGTTTTACTTTCTCAGCCTGGATGTACAAACCAGTCCCTTTAGTTCGTCCCTGTAAGTATTAAGTTTTCCTTATGATGGCCAATGTTTTTGTTTACCACAGGTAAGTATATAACACAAGAATAATAACATGTTTATTGGTATTACATTTACCCCAACTCTGTATTCAGCTACATATTTACAGAGACATGTAAGACACATTGTACAATATTTTTGTGGACAGAAACACATAGCAGTGGTAATGTCTATTAAGTCATTAGGAAATAAATTAAGGAATAAACTGAGGAAAATATTTTCACCAAGGATGTAGTAAATTTAATTTGTTACATCAATACATTCTGCATTCCAAGTTTGGCTTTTATTTAACACTATTTCTGCACTGTTGGTTTTTTTTTTTTTGTCCTTCTTATTCCTCCCTAATGTTCCTGTTCTTTCTAGACCAATTTTTGATTTCTTAGTTCTAGAAGCTACGATAAAATTGATTTTATTGAGAGTGAAACCAGATCATAATTTTAACCATTCTGGTGGTTAACAAAATAAACACTCGTGCAAAATCATGCCTTTTTTACATCAAATCCTAAATGAAAATTACAGTTTGATGCACCTGTGAAGTCAATGGTTCACTTACAAGTGCCAAACTCTGTCCCCAGAGAAGGGAAGCTTAAAACAGTGGATACAGTAAAGTTAGGAAAATGTACTTGAACAGTGCCAGGCATATAGAAAATGTCTCTGAATCCCAGGTTACTTTAGAAATCAAATGCTGCTATTTGCTAAATGATTACTGCTGTCCAGATAATAAAATTTCAGTTTGTTCTCCAGACTCCCTTTTGACTAGGGAATACCTGGCTGTGGTCAGATACCAATAAGCTCTTAGCTTCCTCTACTGTTCATGTTTTCAGACTCATGTAGAGGGCTGTAGGTTATCTTGCAGTATTTGGCATTTTCCAGAGGAATAGTTCACATATGTTTGCATTTTTTTATCATTCTTTCTAATCAGTTCTGTAGGTTTAAAATCAGCAATAGATCTGAAGAAGCTGAAGAAAAAAGGCTAGGACAAACAGAAAACCTCTTGAAATACATTTTAAAAAAACTTAGTGTCCAAAAGTAGAAAGAGGTACTTATTTTTACAGTGTACATTATACAACTCATAAAGATCAGCTATTTTATCTTTAAATCCATCTCTTTCTGTATAGCCTAAGAAAAAATAAGCTAGGCTTGATAATTTTAAATGGAATTTTTAGAAATGTGTAGCTTTAAAGTCAAGTTATAGATGAACCAAATTAATCTCAAAATTGAGAGAGAGACTAATGAGACATAGGAATATTCAGACTGGGCACCACTCACTATTTCCTTCTGAGTTGAATAAAAATGTCTTTACAATACAGTTGTCAATCAACAACCATATAAATTCAACAAGGACAAGTGTCAGATTCTTCACCTGGGACAGGGCAACCCTGGTTGTGTGTATAGACTAGGGAATGAAAGGTTTGGAAGAAATACTACGGAAAGGGACCTAGGTGTTCTGGTCATTGGCAAGCTGACTATGAGTCAGCAGTGCCCTGGCAGCCAGGAGGGCATCAGGCACAGCATCGCCAGCTAGAGAAGGGAGGTGATTATCCCACCCTGCTCCGCATTGGGCTGGCCTCACTTTGAATGTTGTGTGCAGTTTGGGGCATGACAATATAAAAAAGACATTAAGCTATTGAAGAGCATCCAAAGGAAGGCAACAGAGATGGTGAAGGGTCTTGAGGGGAAGCTGTATGGGGAGTGGGGAGACCTCATTGTGGTCTTTGACATCTTCAGGAGGGGAAGAGGAGGGGCAAGTACTGATCTCTTCACTCTCATCATCTGTGACAGGACTTGAGGAAATGGCACAAAGCTGTGTCAGGGGAGGTTTAGGTTAAATATAGGAAATAAATAGGAAAAAGTTTTTCAACTAAAGGGTGGTTGGGCACTAGAACTGACTCCCCAGGGAAGTGGTCACTGCACCAAACCTGACAAGAGTTCAAGAAACAGTTGTACAGTGATCTCAGGCACAGGGTGTGACTCTTGGGGATGGTCCTGGGTAGGGCCAGGAGTTGGACTCAATGATCCCTGTGGGTTCCTTCCAACTCAGCATCTTTTATGATTCCATGATTCTCTGAATACAGTTTTAGACAGTTTAAAAGCTAGAGGCTATGAACAGAATGTAAATTATACTATCTTTAAAAAAAAAAAAAAAAAGAAAAGTAGCTGTCAGTTCACTGCCAAAGGCTGAGCTATCTTATCATCTTGGGTGTGGTGATACTTGTGCACAGTTCTATTTCCTTTCTGCACTATTTTTTTCCTTTGTTTTATTTTATTAGACTTAGCATCTTTTACATCAGTATACACACAGGGCTTGGGTTACATCATTACTGTCAGTAAACGTCTCTTTACTCCATACAGTGATTCCACAAAAGCCCAAAGTAAAGGAACTGCTTAGAGACAATTTTATCGTTAAGAGCAAAGGTATTTATTCCGATGTCAGGGAGCCAGCCAGCTCGCACTGGACAAACTAGCTCAAAGGCATCAGTGAACAGCAAGGTAATTTATACAGCCTACATACATGATTGCAACATTTCAACATGCATATTCATACAATTACAGCATCTAATCATCATATTCCTGATAGGTGGAGTTCAGGTGGGGCCCAGGTGGAGCTCGGGGCGGAGTTTTCTAGAATCTTCTCTTGGCACAACTTTTTGGTGGTCAGTTCTGGTCTTCAGCCTCACTTAGAGGGGCAACTGCTCTTCTTCCTCTTCTTCTTTCTATTGTGTGACCTGCTAACTGAAGCTTGCAGAAACCCTTGGCCCAAAGCCCTTCTAGCCTATTCAAATGTCCACCTGGTCCTGATTTATAACCCCTAGATTCACTGTACAGTGGTTCTAGTATGATTAGGTTTGGGTACAGTGAGCAGAACAGAACAAGTTACAGACGTTCTAACACAGGCAGAACAGAACCAGATACCTCAGTTAACTCTTTTAGGCCCCACTCTCATTTCAACAGTTTGGCACATACTTCTTGTTGTGTTGAGTCCCTTAATTACAAAAGACTGTTGGTAGATGGATACCAAGTATGGAGAAGCATGTGGTAGCCAGCATCACTGACAGTAATGGCTGAAAAATAAATGGAATGTGTCCAATTTAAATGGGCAATACATGTCAGACATCTGTCTGAAAATGGCTTTCAGTGTTGACACATCATAAAAAATAACCTAGATTGTAGATTTATATTTCTTAATATTTACTTTTAATGAAAAGTTAATCCCACTCTGCATACAAAAAAGAAAAAACCAAACCCAATGACTTTCTAAAAACATTTCAACTACTTTCAAGAACAAAAAGTTTTCCTGTTCCATAAGCAGATTTTCAAATAACATAGGAGATGAGAACACATGCAACAGAACCATAGTAGTTTGCCTCCAACTGCTTTCCTAGTTGTGCTAATGCTGTCTCTTCCTGGCTTGTGACACATTATTATGAAGCATTACAGTGTTTGGCAGGATCTTGATCCCTAAAAGAAATGGCAGATATACTTATTCCATTAACTAACAGTTATATTATTGGTGGGATCAAGGGAAAGTTAAAAGATGTGGTCTACTTTGATTTCTTTAATAAACCTAACAATTATATATATATATTGCAGGTCCTGCCACAACACCCTCTCTGGGCAAACATTTCAAAATCATTATACTCTAAATGTAAATCTAATTAACAGCCAGACAGTCAAATTAATAATAGTCAGATTGCAAATATACTCATTTATTTGTAGAAACCATTGTAAATTGGTTGGGAAAATATACATGGATAAAAACAGATTGAGAACTTTCAGAAAGAACTTCAATTACTGCTTTTTAGTGTTCAGAAACATTGAAAATGTAAATATTTATGACGTAAAATATGAATTTTGGCTTGGGAAAATCTTCATATTCCACTTATTTTTCCTGTCAAAACTCTTTCCAGTTATGAGGCAAGCGAAATGACCATGATGTAAAACAATCAAAGTGTCCAAATTTCTTTTCCTCTAGCCCCAAGAATTGCATTCTTGGTTGCATACTAATCAACTTATGGAAAGAGGAAATGTATTTCTCTTGTTCCTTCTTTCCAACAGTTTTTCAAAGAAATTGGAAAGGTGGTTTTAATTCCACGGCCTGAGGAGATCACTGAACAAAGAGAAGTGCTTCAACTATTTTGTATGCATGCAATAAGCATCACTGCTGATTGTATTTCTGATTTGTGTTTCATGTTAGGCTCAGATATCACCTGAATGCTTTGGTGTCCACCTTCTGGAACACAGTCAGAGTTCAGGCAATGCTGTGCATATCTGGTGAATTTTTTTTGTCAGTGTATTTCTAAAACTTCCCATCATGTGTCTTTTACCAACACTTGTGCATGGTGTTATTTCTTATGTTAAAATTTTCATTATTTTTCTACATAATCACCAGAGAGTAAGAAGGTTGAATTCCTACAATCAGTGAACAACAGCAACCAAAGTGTCCTAAAAATCTTTTTCCACAAAACAAATTTCTAACTCTAGGACTACAGTAAGAATAAATCATTTGGTATTTTATGGTATTTCACAACAGGAAAATATTGCTAGTGTCAAATAACAAGAGAAACTTAGAATAAGAAACATAAACTCCAACAATAATGGAGATGCATGCTAGTAGTTGCATGCTGGAGGCTTTCCAGAGGCTACTGTATTCCCTATAAATCTTACTGGTGATGGATTTTCTGCACTGCTGATGTTTCCTTCATCTTTGTATTTGTATAAGTATTGACCAAACTATTCAAATGGGGATCTGAGTGAATATCAAGTTATGTGATCAAGGACACTGAAAATTTTAATATTACATTTAATTGGAGATGTAGAGGTTAACGCTGAGGTTGAAACACTTCTCTATAAGATAGACTCTCATTAAGTTTAATGGTTATTGGTTTCTATATCAAGCTTTCAGCAATTGTAGTTGCTAAAAGCCGTGAGAGTATTTTATAGGAAAAGTTAACTATCCCGGTGTGACACCTTTTTGGCTTGTATAACATTTAGGACAATAAAATTCCAATTCCTGTCTAGAGCTCCTATATGACAGTGACAGTAGATACAATAACTGTAAATTATACTTAAATATGGATTTTACAAATACAAAATATTATAACTACTAGATCGGACACTTAGATACAGAGTTTGTACAAATGTTATTTTAAATGTGGATCCAAATATTACAACTTGTGTACATTTAAAGTCAGAATTTATAAACATGGGAAATTCTGTGTTCTTCATCCATTGTAGTTCACTATTGTAAGCTATCACCTAATTCCCTTCTACAACCTCTCACTTAGTTTTTTGATGCTACTGACACAAGAAGGAAATTGTAAATTGGAACTTTCAACTAGATGTTATTCCAATTTTGAAAAGCCATCCAAGGCTTTGTAAGCTCTAAATGGTTTGCAGTTTACACAAGATGCAAGGTTGTTTCCTTTTCCCTTAACAGAATGTCTCCCTCCATAAAAGGAAAACAAAAAACGTATTTACTTCAGCCTACTCTTTCTTCCTAACAATCTTCCTGAAAAAGGATCTGTGGAGAAACCAGGATTTCACGTTTTCAGACTTAGCTTGAAAAACATGGGAAGACACAACTCCCAGTCAGGAATATCTGTCACCAACAAACCAACCCAAGAAGAAATCATTTTAAAGGTCTACAGAGTACATTAAAAAAAAAAAAAAATTAAAAAAAAAAAAAAAGGCAGCAAGGTATGAACAAGATTAGCACAAAATCAGGGAAATGGATATTTAAGAGGATTGGAATTTCCTACCTATATTCATATGAATTTAAAATTTTTAAAAAAGTGGTTTTTGAGACTGTTACCAATTCTCCTTTTACTGCTTTACTTTGTAGTTAGCTGTTTTGCAGTGATAAAAGTTGGTATAATAATATTTTTTACAGGATACAATGAACAAACATGATGTGTGATCTGCCAGGGAACAAGCACCTCTACCCAAAATTTCAATGCAAAAAAAAAAAATAAAAAATTCAGATAATATAATGTAAAATAGATATTCCAGTCTAATTTACTTGGATCACAGTGAAAATGCAAACATTCCTAGTAGTGCAGCTCACAGATGACAAGATCAGTATCTGTTCTACGGAGGAGTGCACCACAAAAGTACATAAGTATGTGTGTATATATTTGTACTATTAGAACTTCAACCTTTTTCCAAACTTTTATGACTTTGAATTAAAAAAAAAAAAAAAGAAAAAAAAGGAAATTAATCACTTGGCTTGATGTCACTGAAAGGTAAAGGTAAAATTTTAACAATTTATCTTGTAACTGAATAACATAAAATGTCATAGCAAATATCTTAAACAAACATCCTGAAATGAAAAGTCACCATATTCTGTCAAAGAAGGTCAGCTAGAATGTTTTGACTTCATTGAAATTATTTCAACGTTCTTTAAAGGTTATTGAAAGCTAGCTGCTTTAGTTTTAATGAGGTGTCATTCTTCAATGAGAACACTATTATCTCAGAACATTATATAAGTTTTCAAGTTTTTTTCTCACATCTGATGCAAATGTGCATTTTACATAAACGACTAAAAATGGGAGACACAAAAGTGTTTCATATTGGCTCAACCTTGCTTCCATGGAAGGAAAGGAGGGAGAGGAAGTTACCAGACATTTCACAAACTACATACATGACTACTGATCAAGAGTTTTGTTTTGAGCAGTGTCATAGAAGAGTGATGGTGAATTTAACCCTACTTCAGACCATACCTTACAGTAGCCAATTGTGTATTAATTTTCTCAACTCCAAAATGTGAAACAGAGAACAATAAAGACACCTACGATACGGCCCTGCTTATCACTCTATTGCCTGCATAAATTACACTTAGAAGAGCTTTTCAAATTTATCTTGCCTTTTAAGGACATCCCACCACAAAAATATTTTGCAACTAGCACTGAATTAAATCCATTGTGCTTTCCCGTGACACTGATGAAGGAATTGTGTGCTATGTTTTCATGACAAACACATCATTAGTGTACATACATTTAAGCTGATTATTTCATTCAGCAAAAGGGACATTAGGGTTAGAATGATACAAAAGCACAAATCACACTTGATGTTTCTCAAATACCAAGCTTTGTGTGATCTAATCAAGATTTCATCAAATGTTTTATTAAACTCAGTCACGCAAGCCTTGCTGAAGCCAGATGATCTCTTATTATCAACTAGGAGTAAATTACATTCGTTTTTGAACTGAATTTCAATGAAACTCTTCCTAAAATACTTGGAAGCTAGAAAGGGGTTAATTTATAAAACCATAAAAGTGCTACTGTGTTTTTCCTTAGAAATTAAATGGTAAGCTGAGGAAATCAGCATTATAAATATTGCTGATCACAAAAAAATGAAGAGTATGATGCTAGCGATATGTCATATGATCACTAATGAGTAAAAGAAATTGACTTACCACTTCTCATTTTTATTACAAAAAGTATCTTTTTAATTACAGGACAAACAATAAGAAAATATTCCTGACTAGGCACATAAATCATGTGTTAGTAAACAGCACAAAAAATACTGTATGTTTCCTCCATATTCAAGTTAAATTTTCAGTTTTTTATATGTAAGATGAACAGGGGAAAAACCTAAATATACGTATTTAAAAGCATGAATGAGCCTCTCATTCAGAGGGTGAGAAAGAAAGTGCTGAAAAGAGATGTTCCTGCAGAAGGTCTTTCTGAAATGGACCCTATGTTAACAGTAGCATGCACTAGATGAGGAGGAGAGCAAAGGTAGAAAGAGACTTCACTGACCACTAAATGCCTAATTCTACACCTGAGGTATACTGGGTGGAAAAACTACTCTGATAACCTGAAGATAAAATTGTTTCTTAGCAAGAAAGAAAGGGTATTTCTAACCTCTGTAATGCACACTCCACAATTTGAAAACATAGCATTAATTTAGCTGAAAGTACAATTGTAAGAAAGAATCTGTCTTAAAAAGGAAGACCTCAGAAAAGTACATGTTAGGGATACAGCACCCTGAGGCATGTGTGAGGACAAACCTCTTTCTTACCTGTCATTGTCCACACACCTGTCTAAGTGGACAGCCTGGTTTTCACAACTCCATTCACATGAATTAAACCTTTCAGCAGGCACTGGTAAAGCACAGCTGAACACCCAAGCCACACATCTGTCAGGTAAAATGATGTCTATACAATTGTTCCAAAAACAGTTGATTATATTTAGCTTGGCATACTACCCTGGTCACAGCTGGCAGGATGGGGTGTAGCAGGGCGATGAGGCCACAAACCACACTGCACTGGTGTTGAGCAGGAGGAGGACGGCGGTCAGAGATGTGAGGAGACACCAAGACGACTTTTCCTGGGGCAGACGTGGGGTAGAAGCATTTGGAGCCCCATGGCATCAGGCATACTCTTAGGCGGAGACACTTAGTGCCAAAGCAATATGTCCCTGATGGACAGTGGTGTGCGGATGACCCGCAGACACACCTGAGGGACTGCAGCCCATGAAGGACACATGCTGAAGTCTGTACTCTGAGAAGCACAGAGAAGGCGAGGATGCCCAGTAGAGAGCAAGCAGCAGCAGAAAGCAACTGTTGCACACATGACCCCAGTCTCCTGTGCTGCCCAGCCAAAGCAATTGGGATGGACTGAGCTTAACCCTCAGTGAAAACAAAGAAGTTGATAGAAGAAAGGGGGCGGGATAGGTGCTCAATTTATAAGATGAAACTAGGAAGGGGCGGGGGGGGTTTAATTGTTTATATTTTCTTTTTTTTCTCAATTACATATCAGCGATTAAAAATTTATATTAACTGGGAATATATTAAATGAACTTCCCTAAGGAAAGACTGTTTTTTCTGCAACACATCCATAATTTCTTATATTTTTATGGGAGTTTCACTGTCATTCAAGTAATTAGATTCATCAGAGGGAATAAAACTGATTTGTCAGCTTAATTGTCACCATTAGTCCTTCATGGGAAGAGGTCTGATGTACAACTATTTTTAGACATATATTTAAGTGAAACTTACGATCCTGATAACCACAGTAAATGTTCAGGACTGTTTGCTCTCATTCTTTTTATTTCCATTATGTTGCAACTGTTTTACATTTTTACAGTGGATACAAACCTGGAAGCATGTATTGCTTCTTAAGTACCAAAATGTACATGTAATGCCAGAACTGTACTCAAACCATTAACTGCAAATTAGAAATTTAAGCTGGACACTTATTTGACAATTGAGTGCAAAGTATGAAAAATAAGGAAATGGCTCACTTTAAATAATGTTATTAATGAATACCTGATAGGCCAAAAAGCCTTTTCTATCCAAGTACATTAAAACCTTCAAATAGTGAAAAATAAAGCAGTCACTTTGGCCCTTGGCACTTTCAAAATGCAAAGAGTCTAATTAGACAACCACATGAAGAAACAGATGAACAATTTACTTTTGGATAGCAATTGCATAACAGTTAAAATTATATTGGGAATTTCTAGTGTCAAAATTTTGCCCATATAGTCTTATCAAGTACTACTTTCTCAGGGAACACTGATGACTTCTAAAACATCATTGACCAAACTGTCCAAATAAAATGGAGGACCCGTTAGTCTTAGAATCATAGAATCATACAATCGATTGGGTTGGAAAAGACCTCCGAGATACTCAAGTCCAACCCTTGGTCCAACTCTTGATCAGGTATGTCATTTTTTACTGTTTGGAAATGCTCAAAACATTGAAACATTAGATGATAATATCTTCATAGATAGTGAGTATCAGTCTATAACTTTTCTTAACATGAGATATGACTTTAAAATGCTCTCATTTTTCTCTTTAAGGTTTTCTCACTATGTAATATTAAAATATCAGAAGACTAAATGGACCATAAACTTAAATTGGGATACTGTTATGAAAATTGTCTGTTTCTTCATGACAAAAAAATCCAGTTCTATATACTCCTTCTTTCAACTGCATGCATAAGTATTTAAAAGGTGGAACTATTACATTTAATATTTTAAATCTTTTTCTCTTATTAGCTTTAGCAGAAAGAAAATCAGATTCCAGACAAAATGTAAAAAGAAATGTTTCTGTAACAATTTCCTAAAACTAAGATGCTATCAAAAAAGTTGGTTCTAGAGTTCCCATTTCTGAAGAGAAGCTTCATTTATGTGAAGTGTGGAACCAATTTAAAGTAATTCTGGTATGATCTGAAGTGCTGCAGATGCTGTACATGCTTCAGTAAATAAGATGCAAAAGCACTGATTAAGATCAAGTCAGTCATTTCAATTATTTTTCAATGTTGATTTTCAGTA
This sequence comes from Acropternis orthonyx, assembly GCA_035583155.1. NCBI lineage: Eukaryota > Metazoa > Chordata > Aves > Passeriformes > Rhinocryptidae > Acropternis > Acropternis orthonyx. Next base: position 25,895,132 of record JAWWEU010000081.1, read on the forward strand.
TGTTATAATCCCTTTTGTAATTCATGATGAGACAGTTTCAATCACGCCCTTTTTGAGGCCACAGAAAATTTGACAAGGAAATATTTAGCTTTTTAGTTGCTGGTAACAGAAAAATCTACTTTGAAAGGGTCACTTCAAGATATATATCCATGAGGTGTATGAGACCACTGATTTATATTATTTTATTTCATGTAATGGAAACACATCTGTGGGAACAGCAAATTAAGTCCTGATGAGGCCAAGCACCCTGAGGAGTCAGAGAGAAGGATGGTTATTAAGCAAGGAGCAGTTAGGAAGCAATCATGTTGCCCTCTTTCAGTCTATATGAAGCATTTCAGCCTGGCTCTGGAGCAATCGCCTCATCCCAGTGGCTCAAATAAACATCAGCACACTGAAGCAACTTCTGTTTGAGCACTAAGATCAGATTCACAGGTGAATCCTTTCAGTACAGACTGGCACACTGAAACAGTCTTAAATTTACATATTTTCTTCTTGTACTGTTCTTGGACATCCACCAATAAAATAGCTTTTCACTTCTAGTCTGCACAAAACCTTTTAAGAACAACAAAACTATTGGGTGTGCTATATGTAAGCCTGATCCCGATACCACTGATATCAACAGTAGTTTGGCATTTTAATTTCAGTGGGAAGATTAGATTGATTAAGAAATGGACATTAATAAAACTAGACTGTTACTAGTGCGGTTTAAAACTAGGCAAGTAATCCTGAGGAAACCTAAGTACTTGGGTGAGCACTCCATAATTTCAAATCCTGTATTTGTTAAGGTACAAAGAAATGTTTTTTAATTTGTTCATCAGAACAGAAGATTACAGAAATAATTCTGCTGTTGAAAAAGAAATAACCAGATAGAGAGATACCATACTCCCACATTAAATTCAATAGGAATTTGGTCTGGGAGCAGGTGTATATGTGGAGAAAATAAAAGCAAAAATGCAGTATTTTATTAGGAGGAAAGATCTAGAAAAAAACTAACATCCTTTCATTTATACATTAATATATTTCTTTCTAGTGTATGAAGGAAGTTCTGACTGACAAGACCATTCTTTTTACAGAAAATTATCTTAATTGTAGACAGGGTCTTGATCCCAACATATGATCCTACCCACTTCAGGCAGACAAGCTTACAATTTTATTTCCAAATATGATCCAAGAAAAAAGATAATAAGCTAATTCCAAGATACTGTCTGTCTAATCATCTTCCAACAGAGGCTAGCAGTTCATAACTCTGGTTTACCTGGATACTTAAGTACAGAAAGAAGTGTCTTGCCAGAGCTTCACAGTGTAGCAGCCTATATCAGGAAATCTCACTGAGTGATTCTTATAAAAAGATCCAGTTATGTCATCAAAGGCAGAAAAATGTTGCCTTTACAGGATAAATTTATATCTCTAGAATAAATAGAAAGTATTTAAAATTTTATTAAAACATTTACTGGAAAGCAGCACTAGTCTTGATATTTTGTGGTATTTATTTGCTACTTTTAGCCTTGTGAAAGTTTATTTTACAACATGTATTTTGTTGCAACATGCTTTTTAAATTTAAAATAGAGAACAAAGCTCCACATTTTCTCCCAACCCCAGCCATCTGGTTCATAAAGCACATAAATACTGGTTTCTTTATTCTATGGCCCTTGCAACTTTTAGTCATCTTGCACATACATACTGATATATAGGAATTTGACGTCAAAAGGTGTTATTTATCTGAGCTGTAGTTTCAAAGAGACTTGGTTTAGGCCAGTGAACTTGTACTGAACACCCCAGCTGCTCATCTGGTCTATAGGTGGGGAGCATTACAATTAAAAATAATTAACACAATTCAGAAGAGCCCTTACAAGACTTGATTTTTCAGTATAATTTTAAAGTAGAATGAGTAAGGCTGAAATTAATGCGGTGAGCACTGCTCTACAACTGATGGCAGTGGATTACAGGAACATGAACTGTTGTTTCCCTTCACTTGACCCATCTTCTTCTATTTCATCAGTCACTACAGGAAAGAGGCACAGGACCTGGCAACACTGATATGCCATGCCAACAGCCTGGCCAGATGCCTAAGCTGGCTAAGGCTTAATGTCATTTGCAGCTCTTAAGGATGCACTTCAGCAGCAGGAAAACATGGAATTGCTATTTGAAAGCAAAGAAATTTGCACCAAAATTGCTAAGATTGGAGTTATTATGACTGGAAATGTGTGTGTAGGCACTAAAACTGAAAAAAATAAAAAGGTTAAAAGGGTGACAAGGTTAAACTCCTGTATTGACAACATAGGAGATTGTTTTCAGAACTCTATTCCCAGTAGTAAACTTAAGAAATGTATTATGTCCAGACTAAAAGGCTCACAGTTGGAAAAATCAAATCACAGCAGACAGTCAGCAAAGACCCTGTGTGGCAATACCATGAGGATGGCAGCAAGATTGCATTTCATCATATATACCAGTTCTTTTCCTGTTAGCTGCTCAGGAAAACAAAGTGCCAACATATATTTCAAACATATATGCAAAAAAAAAAAAAAAAAAAAAAAAGAAAAGAAAGGGAAAAAACCCCCCAAATTACAACAAAACCTGGACAGTCAGCAAGAAATGTGGCCTAAGATCTATGGAGACTGAAGTAAGCAAGATTCTGATCCAAATTACAACCGTAACAGCTGATAACTACTAAAGGTTATACAGTTTATCATTGCCAGTCAAGAGGACCCAGAGCTGCTGTGAGGACTCCACTACCAAGTCTTTTCTCCTGTGTAGGACAGAAATGATCCTGGCCAGACCAGCTGGATACATGTCTTGTTGCATGCATTGGCAAAAATCGTAACATATTTAAGACTATTTAATATGCATTTGCTATGGTCCTAATGGTAAAACAGTGAAGCTAATAGAAAGTTAAAGTTAATATTTATTTTCTTTAGTTAAAAAGAAAAAAAATAAATTAAGACATTGTATTTATAGTTCACTTTTGCCTTAGAAAGGGAGCACCCATATTAATGTTTCAGGGCAGATCAGGAACACACTTTCGAAGCAAATCTTCTGAACTGTGCTTTCTTTCATATTGCAGAGTAGGGTCAGAGTACCCAAACTTGATGCAGAAGTTGAACGAGAAGATGTTCTCAGAGTGCACTTACTGTTCTCCACCTACTAATGGGCATTTATCTCAGAAGAACAAACTACCGTTTGTTCAAAGTAAAAATCATGCTTACTATAGCCATTAGTACCCCAGATTAAGCTGTACCTGCCCCTAACAGGCAAAACTACTACTTAAGAAGGACACCTTTCCTTTATCTGATGGGGGAGAAATCATCAAGATGTGTTCTGGTTTCTCCACTTTGACTTCTTTGTCCTCAGCTTCCTGCCTGGATACAGCAAAAATTCACCTTTCTGGTTTCTCTGTACTGGTTTGTATAATGATACATGTCTGTCAGTCTCCTTTTCTTTTCTTTTTTCCTCTTGGGGGGGCGGGGGGGGGGGGGGGGG
>JAWWEU010000081.1:25899595-25918426 GCA_035583155.1 Acropternis orthonyx
TGTTGGGGGGGGGGGGGGGGGGGGGGGGTGTGGGGGGTGGAGGGAAGGCAATTGTGTTTCAACTAGAATTCATTTTCGTTCTTCATAGCCCGCATACCTGCCTGGCTCCTCTGTGCGTCACTTTATTCCCACTGAAAACTGAACTAACCAGTGCCGTTAAAACCAGCCATCTCTGACCACGCGCCCGGGCTCTCGGAGGCTGCACCCGCCCCCGGCAGAGGCTGGACCGAGCACACCCGGCGGGGGGAGCTCCCCATCGCACGCCTAAACCTTTGCCCGTCAGGCGGAGATGCGATCGGCCAGGGGGTGGGTGCAGAAAGAGGAGCACGCGAAGAGCTGGCGGAGGGTGCCTTAGGGACAGGGAGGCACGTCTAGAGCCGCGCCGGGTCAGAAGAACAGCGAAAAGCTGGGAGAGGGCAGATGGAGGAACAGAGACACCGTGCACGATGCTCTTCTATTGTCCCGCCCGCCTTCGCCCCGCGGCAGCGCTTGGGAGGTTGGGAGGGAGGGGTGGGGAGGTGATTCAAGTGGAGCCTCAGGAAGCGGAAGGAAAGGTGTTTCACACGGTTTGTTTTCCTCAGTACCGGAGTCGGGAATTAAAAACTTATGTTAATCGGCAGTAAGTGCTGGCAGCTGTGGATCGAGGACGTTTGCCGGCAGCAGTGTGCAGTGGGCGGTGCCCGCCAGGGCTGGACCGAGTGCGGAGCTGGGCAGCACTAGCCCGGGATCTCTGCCATGGGTGCCCGGGGCTCTCCGTGTGCCCCTCGCTGCCAGCCGCGGGCACTGGGGCTGCTCAGCAGAGGCGGGTCACGGGGGCCGGGCTGACGGCGCTCCCGCAGCGATGGGCGGCGGATCGGGATGCTCACAAATGTCCCGGGGCGCCATCCCCCCTCGTAGGGGAGCTGAGGGCTGATCGCCACGCATGTGTTCGAAGCCTTTTAAATTCTTGGGTTTGGCGTTTTACAGAGGCTAAAGTGGAAGGCTCTGAGCAGTGCTTGTTCAGACTATGGTAATCTTAAACCCAACTGTCTGGTCTCCAGGGGCGAGGGGTGGAGGTGTGCTCTGTGACTGTGCACACTGAAGAAAATCCGTCCCGGTTATCTGAGAGGAAAGGCTGAGTTTAGAATTCAAATACGTTAAAGTTGTGATTATGCTTAGTTTATAAAAGAGTGTGTATTCAAGCAGGAATATTTCAAGAGAAAATGGAAGAGAAAGCAGAGTGGAGGTGGAAAGAGTCATGATGGGAGATGCAGCTGGAGAGGTGCTCCCTGAGAGAGAAAATACGGCTCTGAAGGACTGTGGCCTGTGAGTGGGTTGCCCAGTGGGGCACTGACACAGGCAGTCCCCCAAGACTGTCACCCACACAGACAGCTCATCCTGGAACAGAAGGGCAGTAAGAAACCAGGACCCATGTGGGAAAAAGAGAAAGAAACAAAGGCGAGTTAAAGAAAACCATTAGTCAGCATCCTAGAGATAACATCCTTCACTGTGCACTGCTAAAATAAGGAAAAATGAGGTTGAGAGAGGGGAGATAGATGTTGGACTAAGTTGAGTCTGGGGAAGGAGCAGTGGGGAAGGTTTGTTTAACTGACTATTGAGGGGGGAATAGGAGTATGATCAGGAATTTAAATCTTGTATTAATTGGCAGTGATCAAATTAAGTGAACTTTCCTGAATCAAGATTGTGTTGATTGGAATGCTGGGACAGGCAAAGAGTATCTTCCCTCTTCTTCCCTATTTTCTTAGATGTGTCTAAAACAGTTGTCAGTTTTTCTGTCTCCCTGTAGTTAAAAAGATAAATTCATAAGTCTTCTAGGCAGATATTCAGTAGTCATCACTGTGATTTTCCCAATAAAAATGAGATCTTTTCAACAAATCTGAAAATTTATTTTTGACTCAAAGTATACCTTTATATCAGGGAATATTTATTTTATGAAATAACAGGCTAGGTCTTTTATTAAGAAGGACTTAATTCTCACAATTTTAATATTTATTTTGAAACTGATTTTACTTTTTATCACTGATATTTTGGCAGCTTTTTTAAAATTTTTCTTTTATTCAAACCTAGTTTGTGGTGAAGAACTTCTTATATTTAGCAGAACTCCGTTTCCCCAGTTGTATTCAGGTGGATCAATAGAAGAGTTACCAATACAAAATACTCACTGGCCTACTTTAGGAAAAGCATACACTCACCTGCTAATGATAACTCTGGAGAAGAAAACCTTTCCTGTGAATGTAGTCAGAAAAATCAACTTTATATATTTGGTTTTATATCCCAAAGAGGTCTGTTTCTTATGTGTTTTCTAAACACCATGTCTAGCTTAGTGACAGAAACACATTTATCTTGTCAGCACTGCTGATCCAATGTGGTTGCAGATGGGCAAGCTGTGTTCTGTTTTAGCTCATCTATCAGGAGAATTTTCAGATTAATTCCCACACAAGAGTCTTCTTGCCTCTCAGAGCTGATATCTTAAACAGAAGAAAAAAAAAAAAAAGAAAAAAACTTGATTTTGAAATCCTGGGTCTTGATCTGGAAACTTTGTCTGTAAAATAATTTGTGGGCTGCTAAAATGATTACATTAGCTGTGTTAGTAGCTAAAGAATCAAAAGGGGCTGCATAGGGAAGAAAAGAGGTTATATCTCATTCTGTTCTGTGTACAAGGAGAGTACAAGAAGCTGTATGCTTCAGATGATTTTTCAATGTCTTGGCTCAGCTGAGGAAAATAGGTGACACAATGGATTGTATGTTGGGAAGCTGGTTTTCATAGGGATAAATGAATGGTTTCCAAATACTGTTTAAGGGATAGTAAATTTATTAACTTAGGTACCATTGGTAGTGAGTGACCTTGGCAAAATCCCTGTGTCTGAATTTGGTTAAATTCTAAATCCATCTTCCCTGTTGTCCACAGAAAAACATGCATTAGCACTGCATGTGTTCCACTCTATCTGCAGCTCGTTGAACTATTAGTTTGCTTGTTTACAGGAAAAAGTCTGCATTTGTTGGTTGAATTTTCTTTGTTTGTTTGGGTTTTTTTCAACTCTATTACAATGAAATTGTATAGCAGTAAAAAACCAGTAGAAAACCATGAAGAAGAGCGTTGCTTGATGTTCTCCAAAAACAAAAGAGTCTCAATATATGTTAAGAAACTCAATATATGTATTTATGGCTATTCAGTAACTTCTGTATTAAATAAGCTGCTGTCATTAGGCAGAAAAAATGTTATATGCTCATTAAAAATGGAAATGATGGTTCTAGAATTTCTAACAGAATTGAAGGTTGAAATTTTCTGAACAATTATTTCTCAGTTTTACTCAGAACTTGCCTTAATCTGTAAATGGCTACTGATTTCTCGTGATAAAATGTCCTTTACATTTACCATTGCCAACATGGTGTACTTTCAAGTACAAAGTAGTCCTTGACTTGTTGATACTGTAATGTTCAAAAATAATAGAGGTAGTGTTGTAGGGTTGAGCTGTCTTGGTTCTAGACTGTCAAAAGTGGGTACTTGACTTTGTAAAAATACACCTGCTCTAGCCAGCCATTGCTTAGGGATTGACTTGCCATGTGTGTTCTGCAAAGTATTCTCTGTTTAGCAGGTTTTGAGTGAAAGTTTTTTCTGTTTTGTAATAAGAGTGAAGAAGGGATGATTACTGTACTGGTTCAGCTATCTTCTTTAACATGAGATAGTGTCAGGGGGACTATGGAGCAGGAAAAAAGGTGTTTAATTGTTTTTCAGTAAACTAGTAATTGATATAATTGATAAACTAGTAATATTGATATAAGAGTTACGGACTGCTTAAAAAAACCCCAAAACATTAGAAAGAGAGAGAATGGAGGGAAGGAGTTAAAGCCTGAAGAAAAAAAAATCTTGATGAAAAACAGTAGAAGAGAATGCAGCATGCTTAAGACTTCCAAAATGCTCACCTGAGTCAGATACTTTGTCTTAACAGAACTGAGTGTTGATGAATGAACAGTCAATATAATACAAGTCAACATTTTTCAGCTCAGCAAATCAAGTGAGTCTTAAAGAAGTAAGCTTAAATAATTTCATCTTGGATGACAATATGCAAATCCCATAAAGTATTTTCTGTTCAGGATTTGGATAATGTCTGTGTAGTTACAAGAATTGCATTGTGTCTACAGTCATAAAGCTGTATCCCCATTTACCTGCATGACTGGAAAGCTACAACAAATGAACAGGAAACAGTAGTGTTTTGCATTTTTGAAAAAGTAATACCAGATTTCAATGCATATTAAAGAATAAATCCACTCAAACACACCTAATCCTTCCTTATCCAGAAGAAAAGCAGGACAGTTATGTTTACCTTGCAAAATACTGTGTGTTTCTCTTATAATGAGAAATTCATTTCAGTTCCAGTTCTGAGGTGTTATTTATATAATCCCCCCCAAAAAATATTTTTAACTAGAACTAAAACACAGATCAGCTAGGTTTATCAGAATGTAATTCAGGCTGTCAAAATACTATTTTTGTTTTCTGCATTTTAAGTTCTGGCCTTATTTCAAACTAAACTGTATGATATTCATTTAAATTCTTAAAAACCAGAATTTTATATATGCAATCAAGCCAAATTTCATATATTTAAAAATCCTAACTCCACAGTGCTGCCTGACTGTAAATTCAAAAATTTGAGTGTTCCTTTCAGGGTGCAAGGTATTCAATGTGCCTTTGTGATCTTTTGAGTTTAGCTAATGAGGTTCCAGCAAACAAACCCTGGTGTGTAAAACATGAGTAAAAATTCATGTCTGCTCAAAAGATGCACTTGAACATTCTCTTTAAGCAAAATATATTTCATAAAATACTTCATTTTTTCTGTAAAATATTATTTTGAAAGGAGGAAATGAAAATGTTGAAAACTTCTAAAATTTAATTTTTCTAAACCAGTGTTTAGGTTTTTATTCTAAATTTATTTACCACTTGGAAATATATATGTTAATATTTAAAAAAATACTTACAGAAGAATTCATGCAGGAAGAAAGTAATAGTGCAACAGTAGTAGTTCCAGAAGACATGCCTTTGGATCAAACTGAACTAAAGTAAAATGTCTTTTTTCTGTTCTTTTCCCTGTAATGGAAATTCAGTATAAAATTTGGTATTATTAAAAATTTGTTCCAGTGAGAAATGTAGTAAAAAAGATTAGGTTGTTTTTAAGAGGAAAAAGATTAAACATTTCAAATAGAATTCATTTACCTCACAGTTTCTATCCAGAGGTGTGATACCTAGTTTTAGGTAGTCATCAGCATTGCCTCCAGAGTCCACAAAAAGATATGACAATCATCAGATGATTCATCTCCATCCTTGGGTCTCTTTGTGCACAATTTATCAAAAAATGATGTACTTTGATGTATGAGAAAAATCATAGGAACTGTTCAGAATATTGTAATTTTAAATAGGTAAACTGATTGTAAATGCAAATTTATGGCCCATATAAATGCCCTAATCCTAAAATATATTAAAAAAATCAAGCAATAGAGCTAAGTAGCAATTATTATCAAGGTGTAGAATTAGCTTGCAATTTACTCTTGCATGGTCTGTAGCTGTCTATTGTAGTCACTTGATTTTGTACATCAGTATGGAGAATTGAAATTTTTCCATTACAAGGAGAATTGTGTCTGGATTATGCTCAAAATTAACATTTGTTTTCTAACTGCTCTACACACAAGGACTCAAATTACTGTGCTTCGGTCCACACTTGAAAAAGAATATCTATAACCAGTATTTCAGGGTGAAACCCTAAAAAACCAACAGGGATATCAGCATCATGGGAATTCCTCACCTGTTTCAATAGTTTCAAAGTTTCTCCAATCAGTCTCAGGCATAGAAACAGGTACTGCTGAGTTATTTCTGTAAATACCCAGAAGTGTATCGGTCTGATGTGCTGGGATCTAAATTTAGCAGAAAAAGAGCTGACAGGGATGCATCAGGCTATGGGCAGCAGAGGCCGAGAGAGGTTCCTCCCTTGGTAAGAGAGGAGCCTGGCCACAAGAAGATACCTTGAGGATTAGGACTGTTTTCAGCTATTTATGTGTATTAGCCCTGTCTCCTCTTGCAAGATATGGAAGGACTTTACAAGATGGGGCAAGATATCCAGAAACCCTTTGTTCCCTCCCCAGGTGGTCTGAGTGTAGAGACCCTGTGATGAAATACAGTGACTGGATTTCCTCACCCCTAGTTAACATAACTCATGCCCCTTATTAACATGTCCTATCTCCTCATTAACATATCCTGTTTCTCGGTTCTATATATTGGAGCATGAATGTTCAATAAATGTTTCAGCTTTCTACCCCCAAGCTGGGTCTGTTTAGTTTTTGACTGACTGACAGTGACAACCGCATTTCTTAACAAATCTGTATCTCTAAATTGGCGTTTATCAATGCCAATCTCCTATTTGTTCAATTCAACAGCCAGGAAAAAAAAAAAAAAAAAAGACAAATATCTTGCTGACTTTTAAGAAAGAAGATTATAGACCCAAACATTTCTATTCTCTCATGTTGTCTCTTTTTTCCCATTGGCCCCAAATGAATTCTAGAACTTCAAATGCATCTAAATGTACCATTTATCTTTTCAGGTCAGTATTTACACACAGGAAGTCTGATTGGAAGGAAAACTGGTACTGAAGTACCAGTCATTACGTAGCCAAACACTTAAATTTTTCCTCAAGTTATTTATTTTGGAAGACCCTCTGATATGGTGACATATATTCGGATGCTATAACATTCATTGGATATGTGCTGTTGGAGCAGAGTATTATTCCATTCCTTGGCAATTTTGTACGCAAAGCTACACTACAAGGAAGTTGAACATCGTTACTCAACTAATTCTATCAAATTGGGAATTTTTTATTATACCCAGCAGTGATCATCAGTTGCAATGCTTTCTATTCAACAAATAATTTTCTAAGTTAAAAATGCTAATAGGTCTGGTTAACAGCATAAAACAGAGCTAAATTATGAGCATTAGAATTACAGATGCTCTCATTTGCACATAATCTTTGCAGATACTAACCACACTAAATTTAACAGTAATGAACTGCACTAAACTCAACAAATCCTTCAGAAATGATTTTACAGACTGACACCAAGGAAGTATTTATGCTAGTGCAGGTGAAATTAAATGGGCAGTGGTCTAATAAACAGGGAGCCAAAAAATATTCTTATTCTTCCTTGTAGGGGAAATACTGTCCTGTCAAACAAAACAGTTTGTGGGACATATGGAACATTAAAAAGAACTTGCGTTAAGCATAGAAGAGTAAATTCTTAGTTCCAAAATATCTTTTTTTTTTTTTTTTAAACTGGATGTTATTTAAATAATGTAATGTCTCATAATGGATCAAAAGGAAACTCAATGGCCTGTGTAGTAGAAATATATTCTGCTTGGACAACTGATGAAAGTTTGGATGATTTCATTTTTCAACTTGATTTGTAATAAAGGAAAAAGAAATCTTAGGCAGTAGGAAAGCGTTTCCTACCCACCTGTACTGAAAAATGACTAATGGTCTAGTAGAAAAAGTGCCACTGAAACCCACAGCCTTAGCAAGGACATTGCTAGTTCAGTGTGAAATTGGGCAACTCTACCTTGACAAGTCAGCTACTGTTAGTGCTCAGAATGGGAGACTCAGTCATTAGTTGCTGCAAGACAGATGGGAGAAGGGGAGATGGTGGGAAAATTATTTATTTCTTGACTGCTACCTCCTTTGACAGGTACATTCTGCTGCATAAGGAGTTGTTCTCTGACTGCAAACATCCAGTACTGCTTTTGTCTCTTTTGTCCAAAGGTAAATTTGAATTACCCATCCATGATGAGAAGGAAATGAGCCCTAATCTGTATTTCCAAATATCTGCAATAAGTATCTGCAGCATACAGTAATGCTGATAAAAGTCAATAGTTACTTAGACAAAACAGGACTTTAATTGCAGAACTGTAACTGCTTCAGGGAACTGTGTCCTCCATGAAATCAAGCTACATGTGTTAGGAACTTGAAGTCAGATCATTTTGTGAACAAGTCTAATAACAGTGAAAAGCGAGCCAAGCATTCGGGTTTATCAACAAGCAGGGATTACTAATGTGTGAGGTATTTCTGAGTCTTCCAATTGTTATTTGATTTTGCTGGTCCTTTGAGAAAGAAACCATTGGAGTAATGAATTACTGCGAGATTGCCTGATTAATGCCTGTTGAGCTTTTCTTAAAACATGCTAAAAATTCAGAGACAGTGCATTCAACCCAGGAATTCATTAGCACTAATTTATCAACAGCACATGTCCAGTTTGATCTGAAACCAACCAAATCTAAAACCACAGGTATATGAGAAAGAGCAAAAGAATTATTTCAACAGAACTCTCCAATTATAAGATGTAGTGGCAGTACATATTGGACAAAATCCTTGCACTTAAGGAAAAACAAAATTAATAAGAGCTTCCTTTTATCCTACCTACTAGGGACTTTTATTATCTTTGCTTTCAATTTTCTCTCTCAAATTCCATTTTTTGTTGTTAGTTTTTTGTGGGTTTTTTTGGTCAACAAAGAACCTACCTAACATGCTGTATATGTGACAAATAAATTTTAGTTTTTCTCAGAGTGAAGATCAGTGATCAAGACGACACTTATCAGTGGATTCTCAACAATTTTGCACAAGTTTCAAATTGGCAGTTTTGTATGACATCTTTTCAAAACTGTTTTCCTTCATACAGACAAGGAACATATCAGATGACACAGCAGCATTGCAGCTGCATTCTGCCTGGGCAGTTATCTCTGCCTTTTTGCTGTTTGACTCTCTTTTGACATCTTTTGCTATCTCTGCTTAAAACAGTTTTTTAATTATATTCTGCTTGACCTGTTTCTCATCCTCCTTCCACCTTTGTCTGTTGATATTTCTCTGTCTTCCTTATGCTATTCTTTTTTTTTTTTAATTTTGTGAATATTTGTGTTGTAACTTTTTTAAAGATCATTTGATACCGTAGAGATTTGCCTCTACATTTCCCTGTTTGTTCTCTCTTTTCTTATTCCAAGAAATCTTAGGTAAATTTGCTCTTTATTATTTATTCTGGGTTTTTTCCTACTTTCTACTTCATATGTTTACCAAAGTACACAGTGGGTCCTGATGTTACTAGTCCTTGCTGTAAGTTTGTAAAGTACTACCCTCACTATAGATCACAAAAAGCAACAAAATGATTGCCTAAGATTATAATGCATGTGTTTGTCAAAGACAGCAGAACAGGACTTTGCTCCTTATGAGCTTTGGTTAAAGCAAACAACAGGTGTTGTTTTCCTGTAGTTACTTAATGAAAAGAAATATTACATGAACAAGGGAAACTTCTGTTGGATTCATTATTCTTCTTTATTACTGTGATGCATACTGTTACAATCTGCTTAAATGTTGCAGAAAGAACTTCAGATTCAAATATTTTCCTGAGCGAAATTAAAACTCACACAAGTTATCTGTTGATACCAAAAACCTGATTTTATTAATTGCTGAGAGATGCAAAGAGAAGAAATAAGAAAATGTTGGAAGAAAGCTAAGATTACTTTTAGAAGCAAAGAAAAAAGTACCACCAAAAAAACTACCTTTTGCCAAGTTAGTGTGGGGGGGAAGAGAAGCAGTTTCTGCTTTTTTTTTCTCTGTCTCTACCACTTTTTTTCTCAATGTTATCTCATTTAGGAGCAGGGGGGTTCAGCAGCTTTAGTTCTTTGGAATGCAGCCAGGAGGTGTGGGTTCATCCTTCACAAGGAGTGTTGCAGGCTGTCTTGGGCCAAGCGGGGCCAGGTCAGCACCTTTTGGCCCTCAAAAGTATAGTAAAGGTAGAAGAAACACATGTGGCATGGTACGTCTCTGTTCTTCTTCAGGCTGGCAGTGTTTCTGTTCCCAGTGGCAGGCAGGCAGGCAGCATTCAGTGGCAGAGAAAGGAGGTAAGAAGCTGAGGTGGGGAGGTAGGGAGAGACTTTTGGCCAAAGCAACCTGTTCTCTCTCTCTCTTTTCACATCCCCTAATTTTGCGAGGTGTCTTTCTGAGTTTTTATAGTGTTCAAAAAAGTTTGTGTGTGGTTGTTTGGCATGTAGCTTTATTCAGACGTTTTGTGGAGAATAGCAGGATCTTTTTGCAGAAAACTTTCTCATGAAGCTTTGGTGAGAACTGGCAAGGAAGCTTCAACAAAAAGTTTTTTGTGAGAACTTCTGGCAGAAAGGCTGACACAGAATTTTTGATAGGAAGTTAGGCAGGCAGAAACAAAGGAGAAACATAATTTATTCTATTTCTATATTATCTGTGTGCTACACATACTGTATTTTATATTGCCCTTAATATTACCCCCTTTTTTTCTTTAATTTTGTCTTGTTGCTTTTTGTTTGTTAGGTTGGTTGGCTTTGGGTTTTTGTTTTTGTTTTTGTTTTTTTTTTTTTTGGAGGGGGGAGGGTTGTTTGTTTGTTTTGGGATTTTTTGGTGGTTGTTGTTGGTTTTGGGGTTTTTTTGTTTTTTTTTCCCCTGGTATAGTTCAAGTTGTCTGTTACATGGGCTTCTGTCTGCTATCTGGACATAATCAAGCAGGTGTCCTGTACAGAAGTCAAATTTTTAAGCTCATCTTGCTGATCCATCTATAAACCCTTTCATCTTGGTAGTGTCTAGTCTGGTCTGGTGGTTATACTCTTTGATTATTTAAAAATTGTTGCTTTTATATCCAAGCCTTTTGGCTCTTTAATAAGATGAGATGCTACAGCAGCAGCATAACTTTTGATGCTGAATTCCTTTCAACTTATCTGCACTCCTAAGAAGGGAGGCACCAAGATCTACCTAGGGTATTTTAGGTGCCATTTGCTATTCAGACGTCAAAGAGTGACTTTTTATGCCTTTGTCTTGATATAGAATCATAAAACCATAGAGTTGTAGAATCATTAAGGTCAGAAACGACCTCCAAGATCACCAAGTCCAACCTTTGACCAAACACCACCTTGCCAACTAAACTATAGCGCTAAGTGCCACATCTGGATAGGAACAGGGATGGTGACCCCACCACCTCCCTGGGCAGTCCATTTCAATGCTTGACAAGTTCTTCTATGAAGAAATTCTTCCTGATGTCCAACCTGAACTTCCCCTGGAACAGCCTGAGGCCATTTCCTCTTGTTCTTTCACTAGTTGCCTGGAGAAGAGCCCAACTCCCACCTTGCTACACCTTCTTTTCAGGTAGTTGTGATAAGGTCTTCCTTCAGCCTCCTTTTCTTCAGGCTAATCGCCCAGCTGCCTCAGCTACCCCTCAATGACTTACTCTCTAGACCCTTTACCAACTCTGTTGCCCTTCTATGGACATGCACCAGCACCTCAATGACTTTCTTGAACGGAGGGGCCCAGAAGTAGACACAGTACTCAAGGTGTGGCCTCACCAGTGATGAATACAGGAGGAGAAACAGTTCCCTGGTCCTGCTGGCCACACTATTGATACAGGCCAGGAAGCCATTGGCCTTCTTCGCCACCTGGCACACTGCGACTCTTGTTCAGCCATCTATCAACCAGCACCTCCAGGCCCTTTTCTACTGTGTAGCTTTCCAGCCACTCTGCGCCCAATCTGTAGCACTGTGTGAGGTTGTTGTAGCCAAAGTGTAGGAGCCAACACTCAGTCTTGTTGAGCTCATACCATTGCTCTCAGCCCATCTCAGATCCGTCCTGTTCAGATCCCTCTGCAGAGTCTTCCTACTGTCCAGCAGATCAACACTCCCACCCATCGATGAACTTACAAAGGATGCACTTGATCCCCAAATCCAGATCATAGACAATGATATTAAATAGAACTGCATCCAATACTGAGCCCTGGGGAACACCACTAGTGCCTGGACACCAACTGGATATAGCACCATTCACCACCACTAGGTCTGGGTATCCAGACAGTTTTTAAGCCATATGATCCCTCCCTTCAAACAGTTCCCAAGTCATACTGACATCTTCTTGTCACAAATTTGCTTTATAAACACACACCTAATTTACTGTCCATTAATTTACTTACCACTTGTAAGTCCTTTCATCAGTTCTTGTTTCTAGATTGCTCCCTCATAGAACGTTGTTAATTTATATTTCTTTTTTTAGTTGAGACTACCTATAAGCAACATGTGTATGTATGCGATGTGTTGCATTTCTTTCATACACTGGTTTTATGACCCTCTTGTTACAAAAATGTCACAACTGCAGTCTCCTAAATGTTCACTTAGTGGTAAATTGTCACAGATGTGTTAGTTCCAAGAGGAACAAGAATATGAAAGACTTATAAGATGATATTTATCTTATTATTCTACCCAGCGCAGGAAAAGATGAGATATTTGTTGATGTTCTAGTCTGACAGCATACCCTGAGGTGGCAAACTCTGGGAAGACATATCCCTACATCCCTCCTTCCCTAGTCTACAGGCACAAAACATAGGTGAATGAACAGAGGGCAGTGTGCAGGTCCACAGGAAAAGAGGAGTCACATTGAATTTTCTCAAGAGATAAACTGTAACTGTCTCTTGTAGTGTTACCAGATCTGCTGCCTGATTGATGAGGCTTGAGAGGATATATAATTATTGGTATCTCTCCAAACCACCCTATAAAATTTTAGGCTTCTTTGTGTGATTTTCCTACACTTCTTACATTATATATGTTTCCCTTAGCAATGGAATTAAATATATGGTTCCTAAAGTTTAATCTTCTCTCTATTCCTTTTTTGTGATCACTGGTATGTTTGCTTTTCTCTAGTGCTTTTTGGTTCCCTGTGGCTTGAACAATTGCAAGTGGTTAGCTAAGTCACTGAATACCCTAAAAGTCATTACTACTTACTAATTGTCTAAAGCAGTTTTGTTAATTTTGTATAGCACTAACCCTTCTTTCTCCTAAATTGAGCCTTGGGAGGACATGTTCATATAACCTATTTTATCCCACTCCTTATTTATTGATGAGCTAAATCTCACTTCTTTTTCTTTGTCCCTTTATTGGGTCTGCAGATATATTCCCTACTCCCTTGACCCTATTTTCTAACATATATTACCTAATGATTTCCATTTATAAGATGGGAACTTTTCACTTCTAACAGAGATCTTGTTAGCCCATCAAGAATTTACTTTTTTCCTTACATTATAACTATCTAATTTTTTATTTTTTTTAAAATAGCCTTACATCTTACATAACTTGCTTCCAAGTATATATTTCAGCAAATATTTTTGGAATTTAAGCTTCTGAACAGTGTCCTGATCAATCTACTGCAATAGCCTTTTGACATCAGAAAAAGTTGCAAATAACCATCTCAATTACTTCACTTTGTGCTTAGAATATACAATATTTTTATATTTCTTTGTTCAGATATAATATTTCTTACTTTGTTAAATTGAAACAGCTTGTGGTCAAAAGGTACTGAATGTCACTATTTCTCACAATTTCTACTAATCCTTCTTGAGCAGGCTATTTAAATTCTCTCCTTTCTGGATCATAAAAGTGCCCTCTGTGATGATGCATGCTTGATTAGCTTTGTTTTTATCCAACAGCTGTATTGGTACTTAATGTCCCCCATGACAGGTACAGTTTTCCTCATCTTGGGAAATGATCCAGGAATCTTTTTCTGTTTCAGCCAGTCTTCATACTGCCTTGCAGATGTTCAGTGTAGTTCCCTTCCATATTCCTTTTCTAATATTCTTGATCAAAGTACTTAACTAACTTTATATATATTTTATGTGTGCATCAGTTAATCTACCTACATGTTAGTTTTGCAGTTAATTTGAATAAGTTTAAGACAGTTTGTCAATGGAAGTGGGGTAATTTGCCTAATTTGCCACATAGGAAAAGCATCCAGGATACTGGATACTTTCCTATCTTAAAGGCTACAAGATCTCACATGTCTATATACTCAGTAAACTGTGGTATTTGATACAAATTATTTCAGGTAATTGGGTTATTGGCCTAGAGCTCAGGCAAAGTATTTCTCCATAATTTTATCCACCATTTACCAAACTTCTTTTTGCCTCAATGTAGATATTTTATCCAGCAGTTTTAATTGCTTGCATTAAAAGAACCTCTGTCACCTTAGCTGGGTTTAAAACATAGATATGGATGGACCAGAAAATATACTCAAAAGAAATCAGTTGCTATTCTAAAGATCAGACACTTCAGAGAACCAAGTCAGACAAAGAATGGGAGAACAGAAGTATTAATAGCTTATTTTACAGATAAGGAACTGAAGAATAGAGAGATTAAGGTCAGACAGGGAGGCTGTGGCAGGTTTGGGAACTAGTCCCAGAATACTTTCTTAATCACAAAACCATTCTTCATTCTGAAAGATTTTATTGTTTATTCTTCAGATACCTTCTATGGAGCTGAAAGAGAAGCAGAACTTGGATCAAACCTCAGACCCAGAGTCATATAATTTTGCTGTTTGACTTAGAGACTAACTCCAGGATATGGTCTCTGCTGAAGTCTCTGAGTTCTTAGACGTACAGTTCTTGTCAGCTGGTGATCTGGAGACGAAAGGATTTTGGGTTCCCTCTAGTTAAATTCAGGTCACAGCAGATTTTATACATCAAATATCAATTAATTTTAGTAAGTTTTAAAAAAATAAAAGCTACTTTTGTTTTACATTTTGTTTTACATTAATTTGTGTTGTTTTATAATTCAGTTTTCTCCATCTTGTCTAATTTATGTAAGTAAACACATCTTTAAGGCATTAATGTGCTATTCTTCTCATATAAGTGGGAACCTGCTGATCCTACTTGCCACTGCCTATATTTTAACAGTTTGTGGATTCCAAGATCTGCTCATTTACACCAAAAAAGTTTCAAATTTGTCCTGGTCTCCTGTCACAGGGGACTTTCACTGTACCAGAAGCTATGTTTTGCAGTTTCTTAATGACTCTAAAAAGGAGCAATAAATGTCAACAGGCAAAAAGGCCAAAAACAAGGGAGAACTGATGCTCACTAAGAGATCTTTTGGGGATTAGTCATACCAGTTCTTGGTTCTTTGTTTCCACTGGCATTTTTGCAATAAATTATAAAAGATTTAAAAGCAAGAAAAATGTTAAAGATTCTTCTACCTAGTTGACAAATGAGTGAAAATTGAAGAAAATAGCCCTTGAATTCAAATCTTCAGTAATTTTAAGAAGCAGGTCTTGCTATTTATAGCTTTAATTATCTCAAAATCTGTCTCCCATGGCTTATACAAAGAAGCACCAAACATATATTTAAAAAGAGACCTGTAAATGCATTTCTATCAAAACTGGTTGTGTTCTAAATTTTTTATACTTTTTATAGAAATGGATATTACTATTTCAGTCATTTATCCTGTTTTTTCCCATATTAACACAAAAACAAAACACAAAGAGAAAACTCCACAACATATATTCACAACTGTATTATTTCAGCTATAATAGCCTCATAGTTCATATACTACTTATTTATCTTATAATTTATTTTAGTGGTTGCATAGCTCCCCTTCTTCTATAGCATAATAGTTATAATTGTTTTAGGAAAATGAAAGTATCTGCTTGTCCTTATGTTGCTTTTTTCAGTCCTGTCTACAGATGTTCTTTGTTTTTTGCAATAATTCCAGCTGGTAGAGTGAAGTACTAAAAGAATTTTGAGTGTTTCAGATTCTTAAATGGACATTATGTCTGCTTAATGTGAACTAATTTTATAAACTGTACCAAAACCTGTATAGTCAGATGATGATTTTTCCTGTCCTTGCCCTTTGCATTCTTATGAACCAAGGTTTTCTCCACCTGTGTTCATATCCATGGAAAGCTTGTCCATGAGATAGTCCTGCTCTGGTTGTTTTTAAATGATACTGAATATAAGAGACCCTACTCTTCAAGGTGGATCTCTGGACTAGTGTCCCCTTCATTACTGTTACAACCTGACATAAAACCAGAGATTACCCTCTGAATTTGGTCACACTGAGTATGCCAACCTCCCCACCCTCTGAAAACATGCTCTAAGTCTGACTAAAAGGAAGACCCTGCATCATATTTGAAGAACGCCATTCACTGAATCACTGAACCACAGAATATTTTAAGTTGGAGGAGACATCTGGAGGTTATCTATGCTGACTTCCTCAAAGCAGAACTGTCCTTAAAAAAAGAGCCCTTGAGTTCCTTATGTGGTAAGGCCCACTGGTCCAACGTTCAATCTTCTGGCTTTCCTTGTCTTCCTTCCCCATCAAGAAGCCAGGTTTCTCACCACTGCTTATGCAAAATATCACAGAATCAAAGAATCATGAATGAATTAGGTTGGGAATGACCTTTGAGATCATTGAGTCCAACCTGTTACGAATACCACCATGTCAACTAGACCATGGCACTAAGTGCGGCATCCAGTCTTTTGTTAAACACCTCCAGGAACAATGACTCCACTACCTCCCTGGACAGTCCATTCCAGTGTATAATCACCCTTTATGTGAAGAAATTCCTCCTAATGTCTAATCTAAACCTCCCCTGGTGCAGCTTAAGATTGTCCTCTTATTCTGTCACGAGTTGCCTGGGGGAAGAAGCCAACCCTCACCTGGCTACAGTCTCCTTTCAGGGAGTTGTAGAGAGTGATAAGATTACCCCTGAGCCTCCTCTTCTCCAGACCTAAAGAACCTCAGCGCCTGCAACTATTCCTCATAGAATGTGTGCTCCAGACCCTTCACCAGCTTTGTTGCCCTTCTCTGGACACACTCCAGGATCTCAATGTCCCTCCTAAACTGAGACGCTCAAAACTGGACACAGCACTCAAGGTGTGGCCTCACCAGTGCTGAGTACAGAAGGACAATCACTTCCCTGCTGCTTCTGGCCACAGTATTTCTGAAACAGGCCACCATGCCTTGGCCTTCTTGGCCTCCTGGGCACGCTGCTGGCTCATGTTGATGTCTGAGTAGAGATCTGTGAAGTGTGGTGTTCCTCTGGGGTCAGTATTGGGGATGGCGCAATTTAACATCTTTGTGGGTGACATAGAGGGTGGGATTGAGTGTGCCCTCATCAGGTTTGCTGAGGACAGAAAGTTGTTTGCTGCCATTGACATGCTGGAGGGAAGGGATGCAATCTGGAGGAACCTTGATAGACTTGAGAGGTGGGCGTTGTTCAGCCTGGAGAGGAGGCTCTGGGGAGACCGTAGAACAGCCTTCCAGTACCTAAAAGCTTAGAAAAAATCTGATAAGGGATTTTTTACAAGTGCACATAGCATAAGGACAAGGAATAATGACGTTACAGTGAATGAGGGTAGACTTAGGTTTGATTTTAAGAAATACTTTGTTATGAGGGTGGTAATACAGTAGAACAGGTTGTGAAGAAAAGTTGTGCATGCCCCATCTCTGGTATCCAAGTTTAATTCCAGGTTGAATGGGGCTTTGAGCAACCTCGTCTAGTGAAAGGTGTCCCTTCCTGTGGCTGGGGGGTTGGAACTAGATTATCTCTAAAGTCCCATCCAACCCAAACCATTATAAGAAAGATATTAAGCTGTTAGAGAGTGTCCAAAGGAGGGGAACAAAGATGGTGAAGGGCTTTGAGGGAAAGCCATAAGAAGAGTGGCTGAGGGCACTTGGTCTGTTCAGCCTGGAGAAGAGGAGACTGAGGGAAGACCTCATTGCGATCTGCAACTTCGTTGTGAGGGGTGAGGAGGGGCAGGCACTGATCTCTTTTCTGTGGTGACCAGTGACAGGACCCAAGGGAATGGCCTGAAGTTGTGTCAAGGGAGGTTTAGGTTGAATATTAGAAAAAGGCTCTTCACCCATTGGGCACTGGAACAGACTCCCCAGAGAAGTGGTCACAAGTCTGATGGGGTTCAAGAAGCATTTGAATAATACTCTCAGGCACATGGTGTGACTCTTGGGGATGGTCCTGTGCAGGGCTAAGGGTTGAACTCGATGATCCTTGTGGATCCCTTCCGACTCAGCATATTCTGTGATTCTGTGCATTTGTCCTAAAATTTAGTATACAGCCTTTAAACGGGAAATATGTTGCACAGTATGAGCTTGCCTTTAGTTATATTCCAAGAAAGGGAGTATTTTCTCAGTACTGCATATAAGAATCTTTTAAAAAACCTTTTTGTTTGCATGCTCCGTAGAATGCAGGAGGCTGTGCACATGGTTTCTCTCACTTTACATGCTTCATATTTGTATTCTGGAGTCCAAAGATAACAGGATTGCTCATGCCTAGGTGGGAAAAGAGAAGGATCAGATATGCTCAGTACAACATTCAGAGCATGTGGTCTTCTACACAGAATCACTTCAAGTTGCAGCTCTATATCTTAAGGGATGGCCATGAATTTTTGCCTGTAGTGAATAGGTGGCTATTTTTGAGTAGAAGTTAGTGCTTCTAACGCACATGTATACCCATTACCACACTGGATTAGCATGGGTTATGGTCTGTGAACAGAATCCTTGCTCATAAACCATAGGAAGAAGTAAAATTCTTCTTTTAGGAAGGGATGATTCAGATATGCCAAACAGTACATTAGTTTTGCTTCACCTAAATTCAATTAGAGACTCTGTATGAGCTTTTAAATCTCACTGATTTTTTTTACACTGAATTAAGTATACCTGAGTGCAATAGTCCCAATCAGGCTTTTCTGTCCTGAAGAGGTGATCACACTATGTTTCATATGTCCTTTATCTGCTAGCATTCTAGATTTTTTATGGTATGATTATTTCTTTAATATCATTCCTTTTCTGTAGAAGTACAATGGAAACAAATATCTAGGTATCTTGGAACTGACATGATTCTGTCTGACATAAGCCTTTTGAAAAGGAATGACAGAAGACTGAAAGTTGTCTTTCCTTTCCTTTCCTTTCCTTTCCTTTCCTTTCCTTTCCTTTCCTTTCCTTTCCTTTCCTTTCCTTTCCTT
>JAWWEU010000081.1:25918439-25937732 GCA_035583155.1 Acropternis orthonyx
TTCTTTTCTTTTCTTTTCTTTTCTTTTCTTTTCTTTTCTTTTCTTTTCTTTTCTTTTCTTTTCTTTTTTCTTCTTTTTTTTTTCTTCTTTTTTTTTCTTTTCTTTTTCCTCAGTGAGGTAATTTACTGCTTCTTCTGGAAGAGGACAGGATTTCTTCATGTGTTTTCAAGTGTTAAAATCTCGCCAGGGAAAAGGATATGCATCAACACAAAATCTCTCAATTTTAAAGTCAAACTCATGATTTTGAGGGAAAGACCATGATTTGTGATTGTGTAAGGTTGGCAGCATTAGAGAACTGGCTTTTGACATATTCAAAGTGGTAACTTGTAGAGAAGAAGATACTGACTGTAATCTGTAGTATCTGGTATCTGTACCTGTAATATTCAATGGCTTGATACCTGTGGTTTACATTAAGATATAATTATAATTATTTTCCTTGTTGCGTGCTTTACAATGCCCAATCATAAACACTAGTTATAAACCTCTCAAATTTACTGTCAGTATCATTGTTTTCTCTTCTATCAGTGCCTTGTGAATAGATGTTCAATTGCTCTTGTAAATTCCTTTTCCAGTGGGATCATAGTTTATTATTTCCTATTGGTAATTTCTTGTTATTTACATTAGTTTGAGAGATTTAAATCTGAACATCCTGACAAAATACTGAATTACATTTGCAGTCAACAAAACATAGATCAGTAAGAAAGGCCAATGTGGGTCTGAGTCACCTTGTTACTTTTCACACTCTAGATTCAACGAAGCTTTTTCTTGAAACAGAAGATGGTCACATAATTCTTGTACACCTATATCTTCAAATGGAAACCATGCTGTACAAATATTTTTTCCATTTCTAAACTTCCAGCTAGTCCATGATGATCCCAGAATGATGCTTGTTCTGTTGTTACAATACAGAATAAATTGTACAGAATAAATCATGTCTTCTGTGTTCTTAAGCAGTCTGAAGAAGTAAAACAGACTGTGAAGCAGAAGAGCATTTTCCCTCTTATGGTTTAGTAGCAACATTGTATTCAGTCTCCAGTGTCACACCTAAAGTCAAATAAGGCTGCACATCAAGTCACCACTTCCATGGACTAAGCCACAGAATTTGAAACAAGACTGTTTGAATTACGTATTTTAACTTGGAATGGCATATCATTTTAAGGTAATGTCATTAACTAATAATATAATGTTTGACTCATACTTGTGCTCATTACTTAGCTTTTGTGTGACATGTGGTACCTACAAACAATCTTCTGGACATTTTAGACAGACATTTACTTTCTTGCTTATAAAAATGACTCTGTTTCTCTATTCACTTAGACTGCTGTGAATTAGAAACAACTAACAAACAAACCTACTGACTTAATCAAAATCCGTGGTATTAATCCTGTAAAAGTGAGCTCAGAGGCATGCCCTCTACTCATTGTCAGTTTAGCCCTTTTTCTCATAATAAATTTTTTAATTAATAAAGATTTCTTGTTCAATTTTTAATGAAATTATTAATTGTTATTTGTGAGTTCTTGCAATGTCAGACAACAATGTGAAATTCATCTCTTAATAGGAAATCATTCATTTTGGCTATTTGTAGCTGATTATTCATTGTTTGCAGGGAGGAGTGGTAACCTGCCTATGAAAGATCCAACTGGGCCTTGTTTTGCTAAATTGCTTCTATTTTTGAAACAGGGAAATGTCAAAGCAACTTCTTCAGCTCATCCATAAATATTTTGTGTTTGAATTTACATGTTCAGTATGGAGACCAAGTCTCTCTTCTAATCATATGGAATCACAGAATCACAAGAATGGAATATAGGTGTGGTAGAAACACCGGTTCATAGATGTAGATAGTTTACAGAATAATGGTCATCCTTTTTTTTTTTTTTTTTTTAATTGAACTATATGATTCAATAATAATTTCTTTCATATTTGGTCACTAGCAGTATTCGATGTATTCAAAGTCCACTACTATGGGAATTGTTCTTCGTTCCTTTTGTTTGTGGATATAATACATCTGGCCTAGGTCAAGCAATGATTAGCTTCCCATATTTGCTAATGTAGGCTGGGTATTTGATACTGATTTTCCAAAATACAATAACACTTCATTTGTGGCACCATGAAATTCCAGCAGTCATGAATGCTTGGCTTTGTAACCTTGATAATGTTGTTTTAGCATACATTGTTGCTGTGCAACTTCTTAGCCAATTTTCTCTTGAGTTAAAAATATCATTATACTGCTAAGTAACATTCTTTTGACATCATTTGTTCCATGTTCCTGACTGTAGTATTTTTAACTATCCTATAGGTTTTAGTACTCCTTTTTCTTAATTCTTATTGGCTATTTCTTACAAATGGCACAGTTTGTTTAAATTGCAAACTTTATGAAACACAAACTGTGCTTTGCAGTATGTAAAACATCTAATACCTTCAATTCAGGGTAGTACAAAAAGATTTTAGCTAAAAGAAGCATTTATCAATAAAACATTAGTTTTCTTGTGAGAGTTTTTTTTAGTTTGTAATCTCCATACTACAAAACCAAAATTTTGTGTTATAGCATTTGGTATTTCATTTGAGAAAACCTTAATGAAGTAATTTAAGAAAGAGATGAAATTATGAATGGACTTAAGTGCAAAATTTTATGTAGAATATGAGTTAATCTTATTGCTAGTAATATAGAGAATTTAAAAAAATATAAATATCGCTAATTAAGCTAACTGGAAAAGCAGTCAAATAAAGTAGGTGCAGAAGTCTAAAGACTGCCATGATAGATATTTCAGATTTTCATGGACATCCATGTATAGCAATTTTCCTGCCTCTATGTTGTATATATTAGAATGTGAAAATAGGAAATAAAAGGAAATGTTCCTTCAAGTAGGATAACAGAGAATTTTTTGGATATAAACCTATTTCCAGGCTTCTGGTGTAAAGATAATGTCCTTTAGTTGTAAATTCTGTTGAGATTCTCAAAGCAATGGTGCTGTTATGCAATGACAATGAAAGAACTGAATTATTTTTTTATACTTCAAGGAAAGTGAAATTTCATCAAATGATTAGAAAAATACCATTTAAAAAGATGAATCAAAATGCAACATGCTTAATTTTTAAAGTAAAAATAGATGTGTTTCATTTTTTTGGATGTTCAAATTGTGCTTTTACTTGCAAAGACCCCTGTGGTTTAAATAAGTCAGTCCGTATACCCTAATAAAAATCCCATTAAATTAAATGGCCACTAGGCATATAGAATGTCCTGTTGCAATTTCAAGAGACAGTTTGTTACAAGACACCCTGCTATGTACCTTTTATTTTATCAAAAGAGAAAAAAGAAAAGGTTGCAAAATGTGTTTATTTCTATGAAAAATGTTTCCAGTGTACTAGAAAAAATTGATGTGTTGTGTGTTGGTTTTGTTGAGGGCTTTTTTTTTTTATTTTTTATATAGAATGAAAGAGTTGGTTTATTCCATGTCTTGTACATTTATAGCACATCCTACAATAAATATATATAATCAGCAGAATCGATCAGTAATTTTCATCCTCTGAACTATTACTTGTTTCTTTTGGAAGGTGGCAATTCAAGAAGTAATTCAGTTTATATTGTATTAGAGTAAACTGTTTTAGAGCACATACTGCACTTGTTTGCCAGCAAACATTATTTCTGAAATAGGGTACTGTTTTTCTTGCAAATGTTTTTCTTTCTTTCCTTTCTTCCCTTTAAAACAAAACAAAACAAAACAAAAAACATACCCAATAAAGACCCCAAACCTGTGGCTATATTGAATACTTGTGAAAACAAATTACAAATATCACACTGAGATGAGGTTAGTACCTATGGTTCTCAGCAGATATTCCCCTCCATCCTGCCTACCCAAGCAAGGCCTGTGATTTTGTTGAAGTACAAAGCAAGAAATAAGATAGACTATCAAACTAATTTTACTTTGTGAGATTTTATCAGAAGCTTATATTCCAGAAGTTGCTAAACCTCCTATCTTGCTTTCCCATATCTCCTTCATACTTATGGAAATCATAGTGTTGAAATTTAAATTCTTTAAATTTGTCTTAAATATTCTGGTCTAGTCCCATTTCACTGCTTGTTTCCTGTTCCATCACTTTACACGTGGCCAGTTCCATTTAGTAATATCTGATTCTGAAATATATATGGGCTTTCCAGGACTCTGCTCACCTCATGTTTAGTTTGTCAATTCCTTCCTATAGTTTCTCAAAAAAATGAATTGCCAGCATCCTCATTAGTACCTCTCTCATAGCAAAGGTATATATTCAAATGTTGTTTAATGACAATATAAGGACTTGTATAAAATACATTTTTATTAAATATAAAATAAAATTGAGATTGTCTCATTTAAAGAAATAGATCCCTAATTCTTACTTTTGTCTTTGTTCCCTTTTGTTGATATAAAATATTGAGTGTGTAAAATGCCTACAGGAACAAAATATAATGTAGCCTTGACATAGTAAGGTGTACATTAACTCTTCTCACACCAATGTGTTTGTACTATACACAGGTGTTTTGAAAGAATTTTGCATTTGTCTTCGGGTGTTAGGAAAAAATCTAAAGACTTAGCAAGTATAAGAAATATCTATCTGTACCTTTCTGAATAATGTTGTGGATAGATTTTCCTTTGTACCTTCCAGTTCCATCTCTAAAGCTCTGCCATGCCTACCTGTGGTTCAGAAATGCCTCTGTTGACTAAGTCGGCTGTGCTGAATTTCTTTCTGAAGACATAATTATATCCTCATTTCTTTAACCAGTTGCTTCAGTGAGCTGAAAAGACAGTCTGTCCTCAAAAGTTTACAACCCTACTGTTTAAAGTATTATTATGTAGTTATTTGTCTTTACTGTCCCAATTTCTCCTGGTTTTTAACAGCCAGCTGATAAACCAAACTAATGTGTTCATGCAGAAATTTTCTCCTGAAAAACATTAACAAAACAACATTGGTAACAGCTACTTGCTGCTAATACTTTTAGAATCTTCGTTAATTTCCTTCTTCTTATGTAATTTATACTCTTAGATTAAATCACCATCCTTGCATGGAGAATGTTTATTAACTGCTCCATGTTCATGAAATGGTCTTTATTTTCCGTCATTCTCTTTCCAGTTTTGAATGGCATCTTGGAGTTTACAGGCCAGTAGACTCAACCCAGCTTTGTATTAAAAAATTTTCTCTAAGAATGGGACAGGTGGCGAAAACATCATACTTTCAGTCTTTCTTGAAGATTAAGTTTTATGGGAGAACAGATGGATCTTGGCTGTCTTAACATTCCTATAGACCCTTCATGGTACTAGAAAGGATGTGCTGACCCTGCTCAGTCTTAAACAACAACTTTACTCCACTAGGTAGAACTCAAGGAATTCTACAGTTAACGCTGAGTTGGCTATGTGAAAAAATTAATCTCCCTACTGAGATCTTAGAGGACAGTGAAATTTTTTTGGCTGAAATTTGAAATGATGTCAGCAATAGCTGATTTAAAAAGTAAAAGCAAATAGTGTTCTTTTGAAAATTATTTACGCATATATAACAAATTTTTTCTGAGTACATGTCATGATTCTGAAGTGCCACCATGTTATGAAGCATTAAAGAAGAAGCACACCAAAAGTGTATAACTGCTCAAATTTTCCATGACAGATCTTTTAGATGGGGTTTCTGGCACTTCCTATGGCTTTGAGAAAAAAAATAAAGCATGCGAGAAGTGTGAGAAGGAAAAATGTCTTTCATTCTTTTATTTAGGTGTTTAACATAAATATTTAAATCATATGTAAGTAATATTATGTATATTTAAAGCATATTGTCTTCTTACTAGCAACATTCTTGCTCCCTACCCCATTATAATTAACATGTAAAAGAAGTTGCAGATAGAAGGCAAAATTCAACAACTTGCATTTCTCAGCATTGCCATTTTTCAGCTGGAACTCACAAGTGTCTTTTAAATAATGATGAGGTAGAAAGCACAATGTTTTTTCATACTCAGTTTTTTATTAATTACCTCTGTGATAAATGTATTTGCATATTTAATTTCCTCCATTGCAAATGAGCACCTTTGAACCACTTTCTAATTATTTTATAGTATTATTGTGTTGCTGTAAATCCAAGGAAGAAAACTTCCACGAGAGGATGAAGGCAGAAAAAGGTCTTTTACTGAAAGTTCGTCTAAAGCTTTAGCAATCAATGACATGCGTGCGGGGCATACAGCATTCTACAAATTTATAACTCTTCTTAATTATCTTATCTATAGAACACAGCCAATGTCTAATTAACCCATCTTACAAACAATCCCCCACCACCCCCCTTACACGCCCCTTTGAAATTGAGTCAGTGGTCTTAGGGACCACCTCTTCTTTCCCCCCCCCTCTCATCTTCATCGCATTACATCTTCTATTTGGAGGTTTTCCAGCACCTCTTACCTTTCTTTATACTGCAATTAAACAATGTTATATTTTGACTATAACGTGTTCTAATAGCTATCTGAATACAAAGGTCTTTATGCAGAATGTTCTAACTTAGTATCTCTCCCTTAGCACAAGAACAGGCTACTTAAAAGTAACACAGAGGTTAAAATCTTGCTTAAGTATGTGGTACAGGGGTTACAAACTATTTTTCAAATGCAAAAGACTATCAAACTATATAAAAATCTACAGCTATATTAAGGCTTATGGCAACATTTGTATTCATTTTCATGCACTGAATTTACCAAATAAATGCCTTTTCCTTCAAAGGACATTTGAAATTATTAGAAACTTATACATAGATCAGTTGTTCTTAAATACAGTATTAGAAGAGTCAGAAAGGAGTTCTTAATATGAAGCAGATGTTAAAAAAACAGAGTTCTTTATTTTGTCAGAAGTTATCTTTCCTTTCTTTTTGTATGGACTGATTGAACTAATGTATAGGAATAAGAAAAATACCATTCACTCACAACTTTCATGTAGATGACAAGGAACATACCACAGCAGTCCTGGTAGTGTTGTCCAGTCAATGGTCACTACTGACCACTAATAATTTATTTGGAGATTTTGTTTGTTCTCTTTCTGTTTTCCTTGACCATACCTAGCCCCATTGCTGAGTCTGACAAATAGCATTTCATTCAGCTACTCTGTCTGTGGGAGGTAGAATCCTGTTCTCACTGAGGATGATTCCCAGATTGCATTATGGTCATGCAAAAAAACCCCATTATTTCACTCATGACTATATACACACATAATCACTTCCCTTGATTTGCAGTCTTTATAGATGTCATAAAGTTTCTTTTAAAAAGTCCTTTTTTGTGTATGTTCCTGCTATCTTGTCAGGTGTCTAGACAATATTTTCAAGATCAAATAAAGCTCACTTTGTTTTCTGCTCCTTGCCCTTTTCATCTCTACCTTCTTTCATCCTTAGCTACCTCTTTCTAGCATTGTACATCAGTCCTCTGTCTCCATGATGCTATATATTTCTTCCTGATTTCTGACATTCCATTATGTGCTCCTTAATCTCTCATACTCCTCTCAGAATCCTCCACACATTGCAAGGAAACCCCAATCTCTATCATTCATTGCTGTTTCACGTGATAGTATTGGACAGCCCTAAAGGAAGCCAGCACAGCATTTCAGAGACTGGGAGAAAAATGTATGGGTTGCACATTGGCAGTCTTGGCAGTTCTACCACAGCATCACTTCAACGTTTAATCAACTACAAAAGCCATTTAATGCTTGGGATACTCCAATGCTATAAATATGATCCCCTAAGTAATTACACAGCTTTATGTCCTGTAACATATTTGGTAACACTTTAAATAAAGTGTCTTCAATGCATTTTGATGCATTTTTAATTTAGGCTGGATACAGCTATGATTGCATGCTAGATAAATAACAGTTCAAATTTAAATGGATGCATCGACATTTCACAACAAGCTAATAATTAAATAACTTGGGATGCAGCAGATGAAAGTATCAGTGTATTTCAATGATTAATTAATAACATATAACTTTTAAGTAAAACATCTTTCCTAATAGCAAACTATTAGCCACACAGAGAAGTAGCGTGGCGAGGCCTATTACTTTGACTCCAAATACAGGCTAAAGTGGAGATTGCTTTTGGAGTGTAGAGAAAAATCTATGTCATTGCTTGGGTTTCATTGTCTGGTTACCACCTTTTGTTACCTAAGGATGAGTTATTTGTCTCTGGTTTGTGAAACTGAAGTATCAAAATAAACAAACTGGTCTTAACTAAAGAGTCAAAGAGCTTTATTGTCACAATTTTTTAGTGAAATATGTACCTTTGCATTAAAAAAGCTTGTTCACTTAATACTTTTCTCTAACATCCCTTTTAATTTAAATCATGAAACCCCTTACTTGACTATGAAGTAAAACTTTGTATTTAAAGATTAAATTCTGAATTAAGGTTTTTATAATTTAAAACCAATATTAAAATTAATATCCCCAAATATACCTTTGGAATTTATAAAGACCAAATAAAATATACAAGTCATATTGTATATTTTGTACCGGAACTAATACTTCTCTGGCCTTCATAGTTCTACATCACTGTAAATACAGACTAGAACTGAAGAGACCCAATCACTGCACATGTGAGCCCAAAGTAATATATTTAACAATTTAATGTTTGAATAACGATTGCTTATTCTGTAATTTGCATTATAATTAAAGTGCTAGTTGAGGACCCCTTCTAGCAGAACATTTCAATATTGCAAGCATTCACTAACTTCCAAAAATAAAAAGAAAACGTAAAAGAAAGAAAAAAAGAAAGCTAAACGTCTTTTTACTAAGCCATTATCCAGATAGCTGAACTACTGGTGAAATCTTTGGAAAAGTAAGATACTTCTGCCATGCAAGGTACATTTGTACAGCATTTCATCCTCTTTAATATTGTTAAGCAGAACCCTGAAGAATTCAGTCAAAGATGTACATCTAGGAGGATTCAAACCTTTATTATACAACACCATTCAAAGTTTTACCCAGCTACTGTATTAAACCAACAAAATAACTTTTTATTATGCTTGAGTTTCTTCCTTTAATCAGTAAACAATTATAAATGCTAATAAAATTTTCACTTTTGTGAAGCTATGGAAACAAAGAACTTAATAGGGACTTACACCCATTTATAATAAGATATATATTTTTTAGGATGTGTTTCTTGAGGAAGTACAGTTCTAAAATGATCTAAACTATCAAGGGGCATAGAGATGGTAAGAAAGCTTTGTGGCAAATGAAGGCTATGTGCTTATCTAGAAGGCCTGAGTAGACTAAAGAAAAAACATGACTGAAAAGCATTTAAGTTAAGCTTATAGTGAATAATAATACATTATAATATCTGTGTATTTTGGTATCTGTTGAAAGCTTATGCCCCAAGTTCAGTGATAAACTATTTGTTTAAAAGGAATAGATCCAATATGCAGTGGATCAAACAAACAGTAAACTAAACCTATTATTTTCTTCTTTCTTCAATTCAAATACAATAAACAGCAAAAATTAGGGATGTTTCACAACAGTCTAAGTTAGGCTGTTCTAGTGTTTCATCATTCAAACAACTATAAAGCATTTTTTATTTTTTCCTAAAAATGAATGTACATCAATTTATCTTCAGTTTCATCAGACTGATAGGAAGGAATAATTATTTTCCATGTCCCTCACAGGATACTTCTGTTGCTGAAGCTCTGACCTGCATTGCCTATTTAATGTTTTTGTAATGGAAAGATGTACCTGACTCATATTTAATTTCAAAGACATTATAACCCTTAGATTTTTTTCTGTACTCCCATACAGGTCTCATTTTGTATGAGTGCATTTAAATACTCTCTTTGAACTGTGGATCTTTGCTCATGCTTTCATTTAATTTGCTCTTGTCAATTCCTTGCTTTCTCTCCAATTAGCCAAGATCATTTTGATTTATGATCATATTCTTCAAAGAGCTTGCAAGTCTTGTTCTTTGCAGTTTCTGGAAATCTGACATCCAAATTGCTGAAACTGTTAAACGGAACTTGACCTACCGTAAGTCCTATTGAAAAGAGATCCTTTCCCATTTCGACAGAGACATATTGATAATTCATTTTAGAGTTAGTGCTCAGACTTGTTGTACATGAATCAGGCAATTTGTTGTAAAAATTATGCTGATGTAAGTTATAAATAGATCAGTATTTCTTTAGCTTTCTTAGGAGCCAAACCTTTTGAATAATACAAAAAATGTTGCACATTCCAAATATCCAAACAACAATTCCTCCCATGCTCACTGTATTCTCTCAGAGAACTTAGAAAAATTTATCATTTGCTGTTGTCAAATCAATGTTAATTCTTTTCTCTTGCTTTAATATTTTAAGGTATGTATTTGATTATTTGATAATTTTGCCCTGATTTTTCAACAGATGAAAAGAAAGAGGATTTCTGAGTTCTGCTTTTCTACTAAAGACAGTCACTATATTTGCATTCCTTCAGTCACTGGGAATGACAGTAAAGACTTAGAGATTGCTTCAGAAAAGCATAAGACCCTAACAATTCAGGCTATTCTAACTGCATATTTTGCAGTCCGTTCTTCTTATTTGGACTGTGCTCCTGTCTTCTGGATAAACTCAAGTGGCTAGTCACAGTTTAATATTTTGGTAAAGATTAAAGAAACTGAAAGGCATTGAATATTTCAGCTTTTCTCTGTGCCATCTATTATTTGTTCTTTTTCCCACTTGGCAATGGAATTATTCTCCCCTTTGTTTTCCTCTTACTTGTAGTGTATTTATAGAACCACTTCTTGTTGCCTTTTGTGTTCCTTTCTAATTGAAACTCAGTTTGTGTCTCAGTCTCCCTGGATTTTTTCCTACATACTCATACATTTTGTTTGCAAGCATATGAGTTCAGATTCAATTATCGTATTATCCTTGAACATTTTATTTTTATTATTATAATTATCATAAATGTTAATATTATTATTTTACATTATGATTTAGGCAGAGCCATTTGAAAATTTGTATTTTAAATGTAGTATTTATTCATAGGATCCTCATCTTACGCATTTTGCCTAGAAATATACTGAGGTGTTAAGGAATAGTCTTCATTTAATGCTTTAGTCACATTTGTTTTTCTTTCCTCCTTATCTTTATTCTTGCTTGATATTTCTAGCTCTTATCTATAGTATTCTGGAAGCTGCATACATTACTAATATAGTAACACCAAATATTTCACTTTTGTTTTTCATGGCTGTCTTTCTTTTATCAGATGGAGTGCAAGTGAACAGTGAGGCTCCCTGAGAGTAACAAGTGCTAAAGATACATCTCTTCCTTTGGTTTAGCAAGTGAAAAATTTTCATTCATTAGAATTTCAGTAAATAAATTATTTCTTAGTTTCAGTGGGAGTAGAAACCATCATGGGACCTTTTTTCTTCACAGAATATCTTTTCAGAGGTTAGTAGTTCATTACCAGTGGAACGGTAATTTCAGTTTTTTAAAATAGAGATATATTTTGAGATTTTTTATAGCATTGCATTTCACTGGAATGGAATATCAAATATATGGTCTCTGTAATGTTCTTTTTCTCCCAAAGGGATGCTAAGCCACTGCAAACATTAGGGTGAAAGCAAGCACCATCAACTGCGACAGTGTGGTCAATGTGTCTTGCAGCAGCAAAATTCATAGCGGGACAGGGAAGCAGAAAAGACAATAAGTGTTTTACTGGAAATGTTATCATTCAGGTCAAGAATATTGTGTGGTGCAGATTAATCAAAAAAGTTGTATCAAATATGATATACCAATGCTGCTTCAAGGTCATTCTTTAAAAGACTTAAAAGGTTCATATAAAAGCTTCATGTTATTTTGTAACAATTTTCTTCTTCTGGTTTTGTTTTGTTTTTTTTTTTTCATATAGTGTATGTGACTTTTCTAAAGTAAAAATTGCATATATCCTAATCAATGTGATTAATGAAAACTGTCAAGGTATTTTCCTTAAGAATTCCTCTCAAGTATAAAAGTTGTAATCCTGGCCATGTAGGTTGTGCTCAGGTTCACTGTAGCATTTGTTCTGTCCAGCAGTCTATCTATTGCAAAAAATACATGTATGAAATAGAAAAGTACTTAATAACTCAAACTATCAAGATAATGCTGTTCCTTTTTTTGCACTGTCAAAAAATGTAGCCAATTTAAGTAAGTAGGAATTGTCCTACTAGATCACGCCAATTCAGTTAATAATGTATCTTCAAAAATGTGGAAGAACACTTCCCTTTCTATGAAGAAAATGATTTATGGTTCCTGTTTACCATTACCCCACATCATCTTCCCATGTTCATGTAATCTGGGGTATCTAACTTCTGAATCCTTCTAGTACAGAAAAAAACCCCAAAAACTTTCAGCTTTATGGAGGAATCCAGAGAAAAGGATATAAATATATGGAATGAAAACCTCACAGAGAACCAAAAGACTAGGAGAATAAAGAAATGGATGAGTCATATTTTTAAGTGACTAAGACTGGACATTTTAAATGCTTCTAAAAATATTTGCTCCTCCTGGAAACCAAAAGGTTAGTTGTCTAGAAAGGGAGGCAACCAAACCCAGTAATTTTTAATGTTTTGCTTTTTTCCTTTTGTGCTTTCCTCTGCCTTTCCATTTTCCTCCATGTCTGTTTTTATTTTTTCCCACTAGGAAAGTATCATCGTGATCCAGTTGACAATACCTCATGGAAGAAGTTACAAAGGCAGTTGAAATAATCAATTCTGATATTTCTTTATATGTGTATTAATTTGCTTTGATATCTGAATGATAAGATGAAATTAATCAGGGCACATATAGGTGCCCTATATAAAAAATGTATACTGAGAAAGTTGTGATCAGTTGTTCTTGAGACCTATTGTACCTGCTGCATCATCTGATACATAAAAAAAGTCAAGCCATAACTTATGCATGACACATAATGGTGGTAATTGTACATTGAGTTTTACATAGGCTCATATGGATAAGAATTTAATAAATGTGAAATCCACCAAGGTGATAAATTGAGAAAGTTTCTTAAGGGTAGATTTCCTCTTTGATCTGCAAACACAAAATCAAAATGAGAACATTAGGAAGCATAGCTTTCAAGTAAATTGCTTCTCTGATAGCAGGTCTGTACGTAGACTTAGTAGGGAAAAAAAGCTAAATTAAGTATTAAGGCAAATGTTCGCTTCTTGAATATTTATATGGCTTATTTTACTATTCTCCTGTCACTGCTGGTGTCAGAGAATTGGGCAACTCAGAATGCTTTAATATTTGTCCTATTAAATAGAGGTCATTTTATGTAAAAGCTTGCTGTCCAAGAATGCCGAAGCTGTACAGTCAGACCCTTTTTTACTGAGCAATGAGATAGAGATTATTCAGCCATTTAGACCAAAACAGGCTTTCTGAAAGCAGCAGTTTGCATTTTTGCTCTAAAATTTACTTGAAGTATAAAGGTTCAATAACTCCATGGAAATTACTGGTTTTTTTCCCTTTGGCTTGGGAAGCAGCTATTGTGTCCTGTTCTTGAACTTCTCAGAAATGCAACTAAAGGGATACTCATAGACTCTTACTTTGTTTTCATCTGCTCTTTGTTTTTTAGAAATATGCTCCACAAAAAAGTCAGATAGTGCAAAATGAAGTTTATATTCATTTACCAACCTTCTTTAGAAATTTTCCATTTTCAAATTAAAATCAAAGTAGTTGGATTCTGTGTACTCAAATTATTGTCTCAAACCAGAAGCAGACAGATTAACTTTTCACATAGCAGGAAGGCCCAAACCATTTATGCACCAGTTTTCAGAGGTTTCATGGTGAGGAGAATTTCTCAAGAATTACTATTTTTTATGTTAGACCAAGCTCTGCACAATGACTTTTGAACACTGGCAGAATCTTAAGTGGGAGATGTGGTTACATATCTAGTCCCTCGTCTCATAACAGACTGTCTCTACTCTTGCCACAGATTCCCCACATCTTTGTCCTACTCTGCTATTTTTATCGCAGTTCTCCATGACATTCTCCAAGGCGTGTATCCTCAGTAGCTCACTAGCTAGGGAAGATGAGTTCAATAAGAATAACAGATACTCCCTGTCTCTGTATCTAAAAGCCAAAACATTGAAAATCCACTGTGCTCTTGTGATACCCAGTCATAGTAATTTTAACAGCTCATGCTATAACCATGTGGTACTATAGTGAACAGAAAATAGCATGTCATAAAAGCTTCAATATTTTAGCCTCCCAAAAACTTTTATCAAAGTCACAATGAACATTTGAACTTCGGCTAAGACATTTTAGAATTTTAAGTACGTGACTAGAATACAAAATAACTTTGGAGTACAGCATATTCCTCTGCCCACAACAAAGTTTAGTATTTCAAAGACAAATTTGAGAAGAAAAAAGAGTTGTCAAGAAAATACATTCGTCTGAGTGATGATAAAGTTCAGGACTTCTGTACTGAATTCCAAAGGTAATACAGTTTGCCACTGTACTCTTCTACTTGGAAAGAGAACTGCAAGCAAAATAAATAAACCCCCCCTAAAAATTCACAAGGATGGTATAATTGGAATTGCTGATATTTACACTGGAGAAAACTGAAGTCATTGTTTTCAGACATCCTGCTAAAACTGGATAGCATCTTGCACTGTATTGAATGGAGCACAGATATTTGCCTATAATTAAAAAAAAAAAAAAGATTAATGTGCTCTTATCAAAAAGACTATTTGAATAATAATAAAGTTTGACTGCCAAACTAATTTTTCTTCTGTGGATTAGCAATCTAGAATTATTTCGAAAATAAAAACTAGAATTTTTTTAATATGTATTTCTATTGTCAAAAAATTAGGTACAGTATTTATTCAGGCCTGAAATTGCCAGATATGTCCATGTTCTTCCTCATTTACATACACTTAACACAACTACAAAAATGCTAATTCTCGAGTAAACATATCTATATTAGAAGAAAGATGTCTAGTTTTCAGAAGATGCAAAATCTTCATTAAAACTAACACCATGGATATTTACCTACTTGATAGAGAGATTGCATGAATGTTTTCATCCATTTTCTGGAGCAAAGATGAGAAGAACAGCACAGTCTGAAATACCAAGCATAACTCCTGCAGTTAAGGACCCATTTTATCATGCTGAATTTGGCGTACAACAGGTTTCTGATTTTCGATGGGCAAGGAAGAGGTGTTC
This sequence comes from Acropternis orthonyx, assembly GCA_035583155.1. Taxonomy (NCBI): domain Eukaryota; kingdom Metazoa; phylum Chordata; class Aves; order Passeriformes; family Rhinocryptidae; genus Acropternis; species Acropternis orthonyx. Next base: position 25,933,579 of record JAWWEU010000081.1, read on the forward strand.
AATCATCATGAAATAGGGAAGACTTCTGTTTTAGTTTGATCAGAATATCAAGAGGCCCCTTAGAATTTAGGTTCTGATTGAACCATAAATTCAGTGATAATGCTTGAACATAATTTTCTGAGGCAATGTCCTGGTTTCAGCTGGAATAGAGTTAATTTTCTTAATAGTCGTTGGTATAGTGCTGAGTTTTGGATTTAGGGTGAGAACATTTTGACAACACACTGATGTTTGGTCAGTGCTTACACAGTCAAGGCGTTTTCTGCTCCTGACTGCACCAGCAAGTGGGGTGGTCATGCCCAAGGAGTTGAGAGGAGACAAAACCAGGACAGCTGACCCAAGGGCTGTTCCGTACTGTATGGCATCATGGCCAACATTTAAATTAGGGGGACTGCTTGCCCAGGGGCCAATACTCAGGAACAGACTGGACATCGTTTGGTTGGTGGTGAACAATTATTTCTCGTTAGCATCATTCATCTTTCTTCTTGTGTTTTATTTCTGTCTCTTTTTGTGATTTTCATTTTCATTAAATGTTAACAATATCAATTTCAGTTATTAAACTGTCCTTATCTCCACCCATAAGTTTTCTTAGTTTTACTCTTCCAATTCTCTTCCTAATCCCACCATGAGGGAGATGAGCGAGTGGCTGTGTGGTCCTTATTTGTCAGCTGGAGTTAAACCATGCCAGAAAATAATCAGAATCAATCAATATCCAAAGCTTTCAGAAGTGTAATTAATTTGATTCTTGCCCCTCCTTTTACAAGTATATTTTCAAATTCTGTATCCAAATAATTTAGTTTTATTTTTGCAATTCTATTTCTTGACTATATTAAATTTTAATTTTGTCTTTTGTCATCTGGGTTTTGTTAATGAGAAAGGTAAGCAAGGTGACAAAACCAAACTCTAGATCTGCAATCTGAGATAGAACTGGAAAGAACTTCTGACAACATCCCAAGAGATACTTTTCATTTATTTAAAGATATCTTAAACATCTGTGAAATGCGTGTTTGGTAGTATCATGATAGCAGCAATTGTGAACATACCTTTCACATCCACTTTTACATCCCACTGCTGTTCCTGTGTCTGCTAAGACTCACAAGTCAGAATTTGGTATGATTCTTCTAGCTTACAACTTTGATATGTATTAGGAGAGATGCTGTCTGATAAGCATATAGATTGTAAGAAATAGGGGATATTATTCCTTTTGTCTGTATTACAAATCTTCCATAAGTATTTTACACTTTACATTTGATCAAAGTTTTTACAATGAGTCATGAGGTAATTTATTTATACTGTATTCCTTAAGGGTGAAAGTAAGTAAATATATGATAAAATTAATTTAAGCCTTGTACACAAAATAGTCACTTTAATGTCCTGCATTATTAATTTTTAAGATTTTTACATAATTTCAGGAGATAGCAAATTATTACTTGGCAAAAGTGAGATTTGTTTGGATATTGTCCATCTGCAGACCTCATTGTGACATGGTTTTTCTAGTAGCTGTGGCTTATAAAAATTTTTCAGTTCTAACAAGAACAGATTACACTCTTTAGAATAGTACTTAATATTCTTGATGTAATTCTTAATTCTAACAGTTTTCACTCCTAGGGATTCATGAGTGATTGTTTCATGCAAAATCTGTTCCTTATATTTCTCTTGTCTAGGAGCAGAATAATTTCATAATACCAGTCACTGATATTCAACATCTCTGTATTGCAGTAAGAAATATACATGGAAAAACTGGAAGAGTATCGAGGGATTTGGGGTGTTGTTTTCTTTTTTTTACCATAGTCTATCATTTTATTAGGTCAGATGTTAAATAACTTAGAAGAAATTTGGTGTCCTTCAGGAAGCAGCAAAGAGATTACTTTATCCAATAAATATTTGCACTTTAGCTTCACAGAGTATAAACTTAATGACCAAGTAATTTTAAGGTTTTTAATGGAAAATGGTAAGGAGCTAAATTCATAGGCGACGCTTTCCTGCTTGATTTTGTGAAGTACTGAGTAATCGGTTCAGTCAAGCAAATCCCAAAGAATGGTTATTTTTAAGTTAAGCACATGCTTAAGTGCTCTGCTGGAAAAGAAAAAGAATGCTCAGTAATTAGTAGGACTGAAGCCTTAATGGGTAATTCCAGATAAATTAATTCATCAATGAAAGCTGGTCAGATTAGTCTGTGTAGTCTGTTTATTTTCTACTGCTCCATTTCCTTGTTCTCTCTCAGAGGAGAGTTGAGGAGATTTACTTGAGCTTCTCTTCAAAATACCAAGTTGCAACTGAGCTACTGAGCATTGCATTTCCTCAAAGCTTGCAATCACTGTCTCTATGGACAACAGAAACACTTGTCTGGAGCATTTGCAATTCAACTTATATCAGTCTATGCTTCTTTACCAAGAGCCTATTTCAAATTTTTTGTGATTCAGATGAGGAGATGTACTGGAGAATGGACTTAGGTTTAATTATTTTCTTATCTTCCAAGTTTTTTTACTGGGATCCTAGAAGCTAGAGGGTAGTTCCACAGAGTTTTATTATAAATGTGTCAAAGATGAGTGATTATTGAATCAATCTCACAATATTTAGTGTAATTATGTATAATTACTTAATTTAATCTAGTAGTTTATCATAGTGGAAAGCTCCCCATACTTTAAGAAAAGTAATTCATTAATCTTTTCATGTATCAGTAAAAAGACTGATATATACTCTCAAATCAAGAGTCCAGCCTGACAGCAACTCACTTTTCATTGACATATGTCCACATAAGCTCAGAGGAACCATTTGAGAATACCTGTAATAAGCTGCCATCTGTCCATAAAGCAGAAAATATCTTCTTTGTTTAATTTTGATTTAAAGACAGACTCAAACTCCATGTGCCCACATGAGCTCTGTGGATAAAATAAGAGGTGATGACAAAAGTATCGTATATTGTGAAGAGTTGCAGTTAAAATGTAAATCCCCCTCTACCTGATGATGCCTCTGCGGTACTGAATGCTCTGCTACTTATTCTGACATGTGTATAAATCCAGTTCTTTATAGGTATCATGCTTTCCTGAGCATAAGGACGGGAAATAACCCCTATGAAGCTGAATAAACTAAACTATTAAAACAGAATAGTGTGAGGAGATTGGCTTTTCAAGCTGTCTCAGTGTTAGTGAGCTCCTAGTCTGAAATGTATTTGGCCTAAAACCAACTTTTTACAGAAAACTTCCTGGCTAATTCAGTTGCTATAAAGCTAGTTAATTTTTGCCAGAACGCAATTATTTACAAAGAAAAGCACAGTCTATTAAACACCTTCAGATAGCTGCAGCTAAGTACAGCCATTTTGCGTTTGGACCTGAAGATGCAGCAAATTGCACCAGGGATTAGATCTGTGTTTTCTTAAATGGCTTTTATCAAAGACAGTGCTCTCACAATAAAATTCCTATTGGAAAACTCTGTGTTGTCCTGTTCAATTTCCTGTCACATCAGCCTTTCACTATCATGTTGCACAAAACAGTGTTACACAGCTTGATGGGTGTAGCTCGATATGCTTTGTCACATCATGATATTTGAACCAAGGCAACTTAAGAAAAGTCTGTTTTGAAAGAGAGGTGGTCAACAAAATCTGTTTGCATTTTATCTTGTTATTGTTTGGTTTGAATCTTTGCAAAATGCCAACCACCCCCCAATGCGACAGAATTTCAACAAAGGAGTGAAGGGGGGGAAAAAAAAAAAAGAACCTTAAAACTGAAACTGATATATATACACCTATATTTACACAAATTTACAACATATATATGTATAAATATAAAAGACAAACCAACAATAACTTAAATTCCAAACTTCCCTCCCAACGCACAAGTAACCACCACCCAAAACCCCAGAGAAACATCCCAGTATTTCCCAGGTAAAACAGCTAGCAAAGAGAGGGAAAGAGCAAATCTAAACAAAACAAAAGTATTTTACTTCTCAAAGAGCAAAACTGCTGTGGATGTCTCGGCACAGGAGCGGTGAGGCCTAATCTTTCTGAGCTGCTGAAGCAAGGTGCTCTCAGCACAGCCAAAGGGAGAAGAGAGGGATACTGGGAGTTGCTCTTTGACTTACAGTCGAGCTGACGTCAGATGGCATGAAATACCTCATTGGTCACTTAAGTCAGCTGATACTTGTCCCTAACCACATGA
>JAWWEU010000081.1:25937832-25977704 GCA_035583155.1 Acropternis orthonyx
CCCTTCCCGTCCCTTCCCTTCCCTTCCCTTCCCTTCCCTTCCCTTCCCTTCCCTTCCCTTCCCTTCCCTTCCCTTCCTCTTTCTTTTCCTTTAGTCCTCTCTCCTTCTTTCTCTGCTAACCCCTTTCACATTGGCAACATCATTACAGAATGTGAAGATTATTTAGTGAATTTAATCAAAAGAGAACACAGACAGATGTCCTTCTCCTCATGCAGGTTTCTATGTCTTCAGGGAAATACTCAGTATTGTGCTAAAAATCCTCTAAACCAAGGGCAGTAAGAGGTGTGCCAGGATGCATTTTTATTGCTCAAATTAGATGTAAAGTTTTCATTGGAATATTAACAGAATTAAGGAGATGCTGTATTTTAAAACTTGCTGTTCCCTGTAATGCTAATGGCAATGTCTCATCCTCCTTCAAGGGGCTTCCACCAGACAGAAGCTGGAATCGGCCTTCAGTCTTGTAGATTACTTCCTCAGGGTGCTGCAGTTCTTGGGCTCGTGCACTGTGTCATGCATCATTTCAAATCTCTGACCCTGTGACTGATTACCTTGCCCCCTGTTCTGTTGGTCACTAAATGGCCCTGTAATGTGAATTTACGGGAGGCTGATTTAAAACCAAAAAGGAACAGGTGCTCAATGCTTTATTGGAGGGCTCTGATTTTCTGAGGCCAATGAATGCTCACACACTTCACCTATTCCCATCATTCTGAGAAAAAGGCAAGGCAGCAAAACTTAAACTCTCATCAGCAAATTTCCATTGGTATTTTTATTATGGCTAACAATAATTTTGTATTTGACTCTTTACAACCCAGCTGAATTTTTTTTCCCCTTTCCTGTCTCCTTGACAACACAAGCAAATTGATTTCACACCTTTTTTTTTTTTTTTTTTTTTCAGTTGTGACAATCTAAATTAAATGTGTATTAGACTCCTTGGAAGCAAACCTATCTGAGCATTGTCTAGTCAGAGACTAGTAGATCCCTTTGAAAAAGCTGAAAGTGCAGTTTAAATTCCCCTGAATTTTAACCCTTAGCATCCTGGTTCTCAAACTCTGCTTTGCAATTTAAAAATAGATTTTCTTATCCAGTGTAAATTGCTATGTTAATCACTTGAATTCACTAAAACTGGAATATAGTAACTTACATACACTTCCCTTGAAAGTCAGTTTTTATTTTTACTGAGAAAGTATTCTCTCTGACCTGCTCAATTCCATCTAATCCATGAGCACTACCATCTTTCACCAGAGATCATTATAAAGACAGTCATTAATTCTCTTTGCTGGGGGAAAGGTGCAATGCAATGATACCATGAAAGCTGATAATCCACTCATGTTTACACTTCAGATATTTCCCACAGAGCTCTCTGGAACAAGGGACACGTGATGATTTGGCAAATTCTGTCCTTTCATACAAACTCCCTGGGTGCATTTGGACCAACCTATCAGAGAATTCTGCTATTCATGTCAGTAATTAGATTTGGAGAGAGCAGTACCACATGCATGTTTATGGCAATCACTGTTAACCCAAATGATGATCTGTTCCCTTTCTCCCTCCTCTCTCTCTCTGTTCCCACTTGAATTTGCTGCAGGCTGCCACTGCATCTGCCAATAAATAAATAAATAAACAACCAAAGTACCCGAGCTTGCTCCCTAACAGGCCAAAATCCCTTGCATTTTGCTGATTGCAAAGACAAAATCAAATAATAGTCAAAATTTGGATAAGAAAAAGGAGAGCAAACAATGAACTAAAGATGAAATGACAGAGAGAAAAGCAGAGAAACAAAATTTTCTTGGGGAATTTTGTAACAAAAGCTAAGTTTTTAAAAGATGAAAAAATAAAAACAAGGTGTTACATTGTAAAATTTATTAAAATGGAGTTTTTAGGAAACAAATGTGCAGATTTATGTGATATTGGAATATAAAAATAATGTATACATGGCTCTTTATCCTTTTCAGTGCTTTGCACCTCTATTTTCAGTACTGATAGAAAAGCTATAAAAATATAAAAAAAATTCCATAGCCTTGGGAATGATTCTGCAGAAACTCAGTTTAAATTCATTTTACATTTGCATTAGTGTAAAACGAATTCCTATATTAGATCTTTTCCAAACAGACTTCATAAGATTTTTCTAATTATTGATAATATATATTTTCCCTCCCTTGCCCACCCTTATATCTGAATAAACTCACGACCTTACTCACAACTTAAGTTCTACTTCAGGAAAACCTCCTATTCAGTTAATAAAAAGAGGTTTTAAATACCCTTATTGAACTGGACTAAGACTTTCCACATTTGCCATGCGTTTTATATGGGTATTTAGCACATTTTAATTTAATTATTGTTAATGGATATAATATAGAATATTAAGACACATAAATACAAAGAGATGTACACACCATATGTTGTGCTCATTGGTGCTTCAAAATAATCAAGACCTTTATCAGGATTTAATGTTTACACCTGCACATATTCTTATGATATAACTGCTATTTTCACTTCCACTTCCAGGCATGATGTAAGTGATGGAAATCCAAGTAGACCATCAAATACACTTCCCTTCTGAGCTAAGGAATGCTTAAGTATAAAAAATTATTTGTTCTTTTCATCAGTTTGGATTGTATTTTTCATCCTGATCTGCTAGCAGCTGAACAATTGATAATTCTTGTAAAATGAACAATTGATCTTACTGAACTAGAATTAAACATTGAGCTAATTTCATATATGCCACATAATACACATCAGGTAGCACTGTCTGTCACTCCATACTGACTTGGGTCTTATCAGACCCCTTAGCTAAGCAGAAAAGGTCTATCTAATATTTCTAATAACCCATTGAATCAACCATTTACTCATAAACTATGTGGTTTTAAGTTGTGGAAAAAAAACCCTTTGGTAAAATATGGGGGTTTTTTTGCTTTAACAGATCAGATAATATAACTATCCCTGTAGTCAGTTGTTGTTTTCATTAGCTGAAATTCTTGTCATTTTAAAATCTACAGATGAAATTTCACAGTTTCTTATCTTTATTAGGACATGGAAACTATGAACCTGTTTAAAAACATTTTCTCTCTGTTTTTTTTTCTTTGCTATGTATAAGAGACCTGAACAGGAAAATGACCAGCTGCTTAGATTACCACTCCAATCCTCTCATGAATTTTTAAAGTAGGGATTTTCAGAGAACCAACATCAAATAAAGGATCAAATGCCTTCTATTACAGAATACAAATGTGTTGCTCAAAATCCCTAGAAATTACGGTCTTTGAGAACCATCTGGACCCACATGTTATGCAGAAGAGGAGAAACACAAAGTACTGATTAATTTTAATGTAGAGTGAAAAGACTTGTAATTAAATTCAGTTTTATTAAGTTACTGGTGTTTGTAGCTCAAATCTTACAGGCTAGTGTTACAATCTAGGCTTCTTGAAAGTAGGTATTCTTCCCACATTTTGAAAACTTATTGGATATATTAATAAGAGTAAGTTTGTAGACTTGGCATTGATTTATTTCATGGACATCCCTTCTGAGCAATACACTGCATTAGTTTAGTAATTCCTACCATTAATGATTTGCAGTTTTATATTTTTTATATGCATACATCTTGTTTATGGCAGTTTAAACAATTTTGCCTTATGTCATGAAAAGCAGAGTGAGACCTTTTTATTAACACTTGCTCAATACACTTCCACCTGTAAGAGCTTTAATTTTTTTCTGGGTTGCTAAGGGAGAAACTTCTTGCTTATCTGAAGTGAATTGACAACACAGAAATCTATGTTTTCACACACTCAATGATTGTTTTTACAATGAATAGAGAGCAGGAAAAGGAGATGGGTTTTCTTAAAATGTTATCTACTACTCTTCTGTTGCCTTTAAAGGGCCATAAATTGTTCACAAACTTCTCTGATTATGTGAACAGAAGATTTAAATGACAGACAGCTTTAGTTAAATGAATATAGAATTCAATCAAAATAAAGAGACGGTAGGTGACCATATCACGAAGTAGTGCATAGACTTATTACTGCTCTCTGCACAGAAGTTATTTGCTTCCAGAATTATTTGCCGTCCAAGAAGAGGGCTGAATTTGCTTTCAGTGTGGCATTTTCATTGTGTGTAGAAGCACACTAATTGGAAGAGTGTTTTTCTGATGTTTACTCTGAAATGCAGAAAGCAAATGGCATATGCACAGATTTCCTATTTCATAAATAAAGGAAAACTGATAGATGAAAACTTATGAGAGAAAAAAAACCAAAACAAACCCAAACAAAAACCAAAAAACCCTCAAGTAACCTGAAAAAAATGGAGAAATGTAAAAAATAAAAACAATCCAAGCATTCATACCAGAATTTCCTATTATGAAGCCATAGGAAGAATTGTGCTACTTGCAGATTCTAACATCAGTCCCATATAGTGCCAGTCTCTTCTTAATGTTCTGTAATGTTGATGACTCCACAGCCCCTTCAGGCAAACTGCCCTTGTACTTCATTAGCCATTGCCTCTATATTTTACTTTTTTTTTTTAAATATAATCTAGGTTGTTGCTGCTGTAATTGTAGTCCGTTACTCACAGTCCTATTCACCCATGCATAGAGAACACATTTTTTTTCTTTATCACTGTACTAATCTTCCAAAATCCTGTTAGGCACATTGACTACTGACACTTATTAAATATACAAAAACTGCCTCCAGTTCAGGAGGTCCATGAGTTGAAAATAGTTAAGAGTTGAGAAGGTTTGGGATGTGTCATCTTTTCTTGTGCTTACTTTCTCTGATATTTTCTTTTTGACCATTACTAGAAGTATGATAACAGGCAAGGTGGACTTTTGAGATTACATACTCCTTTCCATTCGGTTTATATGTAACCTTGAATATATTACTGTATCCCCTCCCAACCGCGTTCTTTCACTTAGGTTTAATAGATCAATTTTTTTCAGTAACTAGGTCATGTACGGTAGAACTTGATCATTCTCTCCTCTGTCACAGGCATATACTGCATAGACTGGTTCACATCTTTCTTGAAACACATCTCAGAAGAGAGCTCTACAATTCATCTGAGTTGAATGGAGTGGAAAAATTTCTTCCCTTATTTGGTAGGCTGTCCTCATATTTATTTATTCTATTATGCAGGTTGCCTTCGCTGCAATGGTATGGAATTGCTGTCTTGTATTCAGTTTGTGATCTACAAAAGATCCGTTCCTTTTTTCTGAAGAAGTGTTACCAGACAACATTTGTGCAGGTGATTGTCTTGCATTTACCTTTGTAGGAATTAACGTTACTCTTTTCAGATCATATGTCAAAGTTATTTATGCTTTTTCTTTAAATTCTAACCCTGTCCCAAATTTATCCTCATTCACTTTGGTGTCATTGGTAAATGAAATAGGGCAATTTTCTATTCCTTCGGGAAGATTACTAATGAAAATACTGAAGAGTATCATAATATTCACAATGCTACTTGACACAGTTTTCTATGTGAAAGTGAGTTGTTGAAAACTTGCTTTCTGGATTGAGTAGTCCGATCTGTTTTGCTGCAAGAAAATAAAAATTTCATTCAGAATCCCACAGCTTGCTTATGGGAATATTTTGCAAGACATGAGTTAATAGAGTAAAGTAACAGAATTTCTACTACTTCTCTCCTATCCATAATACCTGTTCCTTTATTATCATTGTGGTTTAACCCCAGTTCACTCACTTCCCCCCTTTGGGATGAGTAGAGAATCAGAAGAGTAAAAATGGGAAAATTTGTGGGTTGAGATAAAGACATTTTAATTGCTAAAGCAAAAGCCACACACAAAAACAACACTTCTCATGGGCAGGCAGGTGTTCGTTATCAAGCAGGACAGCAGGGCTTCATCACATGTAACTGTTATTTGGCAAGACAAACCCCATCACTGTGAACATTCCCCCCTCCCCCTTCCTTCCTTCTTCTCCTCCCTAGTTCATGTGCTGGGCATGACCCTACATGGCATGGAATATCCCTTTGGCAGCTGTCCTGGCTGTGTCCCCTCTCTACTCTTTGTGCACTCTCAGCTCACTTATGGAGTGGGATGAGAGCGGAAAAGGCATTGACTCTGTGTAAGAACTAGTCAGCAATAGCTAAAACATCCCTGAATTACCAACACTTTCCAGCACAAATACAAAACATAGCCCCATACAAACTGCTGTGAAGAAAACTGAACTATATCTCCACCAAAAAACAGCAAAATCTATAGGTTTGAATCAATTTGTTCAATTGCTACCTTACTATCACCTGTGTACTTACAAATAATTCCTTTGATTATCTTTCCCAGACTTTTTCAGAATTGAGGTTGACTTGACTCAATTCCTTTTGTCCTCCTGTGTTGATACCCATGCTATGACATTCTCCAATGCTCCACAACTTCCTCTTTTTCAAAGACAATTTGATTATGAAACTGTTTCAGATATTTCAGACATTTTTCTAGTTTTCCTAGGAAAAAAAAGCCACAGAAAATTGATCCACACAAATATCTGAAGGAATTGAAGAATTACATGTCTATGCCACTTACAAAAATAAATTAATTTTTAAAAATGCATGGCATTCAGAAGTTTTGAAAGGTAACTTTTTACCCTACTCTTGAAATGGTTTGAAACAAATAATGAATTCTGAAACCATAAAATATCTGTGTGAATATAGATTTCATTCACTTTAAAAGTTTAAAGCACCATTATTGTGCTCAATTTCCTACCTAACACAGGTAATGCAGGTCTTCCATTATGTAAACCCTATTATTTGATGCATTTGAGTAAAATACAAGTTTCACATGAAGATTTGTATTCTTTTGTAAACTTTCTTTGAAATACTGGAGCATGATAAGGTATGATATGACTGAAACTGGATCAATTATGGAAAAGGGGAAAACATGACTCCAGCCTATTTGATAGATATTGTCAAATTGGTCAGCAAAATGGTAGGTAAACAGGAACTGACAGTTATAATTTATTTTTATTCAGAAATGCTGCAATCAAACTCCTCATAAAAAGCTTTCTGGAAATACAGATATTTTGGTCTAAGAGGCAAACTACTGTTATGGATTGGACACTGACAAAATAAAGAGTGTTTTCTAAACACGGAAATATAAAATACAGAGTTTGCTAAATTGTGCAATTTGGGACTGTTTTTAGTCTTCATTAATGATCTGGAAACAGGATGAATAGGGAAAATGAATGAAGAAAACAAAACTAAATGCTAGCTGCTTTTACAACCAGTAATATTCTCTGGGTGTTTTTTTAAGTTCAATCAATATGTTAGCTGGTTTTTGTGCTTCAATTTCAACGGAACATCATAAAAAGTACACATCTGAATAACTGTGTTTCATAGCAAGCCCAATTCTATTGTTCCTCCTCATAAGCAAGTTTTTAAAAACATATTGAAAGTAGAAATAGGTTTAGATGAACTGAAATTACTTAATGCGCCACTATGTTTTGACCCCTGAGGGATCTGCTGATGTTTTGTCTTCTTTGTTTTGCACCAGGACCTTTACTTCCCAGTTGCATACACTCTAGGTGTGTATATCTTATACAGATACACACTAATTCAGCCTCAAACTTCCATCGTGGTGCAAATCCTGAGTTTTCTTCTAGAGGTTCATGCATTTTGGTTGAAGATCAATTCCTTAGAATTTTGAATGCTTGTGTGCTGTAAACGAGGCCTGTGTGTGTGTGTGTGCTTGTGCATGAATGTCTCAAACTTAGCTTTTGAAATGCCAACCTCAAGCCTACCATAGTGAACTACAGCCTGTATGCGATGGTTTGTAAACTGCAGTTATGACCTAACTGAACACAAATTACACACGTGGTACTCTCTAAAGTGTAGAAGTGTGCGCTATACATTTGCCAAAGGAACTGATGGGGAAGTTGGTGGTGCACTGTACTTCTGCGTATACACTCTTGAGACTGGGTAAGTCTTGTCCTTCGGGAGATAAGCACCAGCTACTGCTGAAGGAGATGAAGGGACACAGCTGTAACTACAAACAGCTGGACCACATGAAACCAAAAGGTATTCCAGTCCAGCTTTCCCAGACCAACAGCAAACTCATTGATGGGAAGTGATGGCAAAACTGGATAATACAGAGGGAGAACAGAGTACATGAAATAATAAAATAAGGTAGAAACATGCTTGTTGGCTCTTAAATAAAACCCACTGTAAAAGCCTGCTGTGAGTTGCCATTTAGTTTGTTTCTCCTGCAACAGACATAGCTGAGAGGATAGCTCACGCTCTCTACAAGTATTAAAGACACAAACAGTGAAGACTTTAAAATTAAACTTTGTGCTTCTTGCTGCTGTTTTATTCAGGACCAATTCACTACACTCTGATAAGAGAGTCTGAGGGGTATGCAGATTTGTTCTTGCCCTAGTTTTTCACAGGAATCTGAAAACACATTTGAAGATTGGAATAGAATAATTATGTTCTGGAAGAACTTCTTTTTTGTCAAATGCACTCACTTTTTGCCTCAGTAGCAACTGGAGTTGGAAAGAGGACTGCTGAAAGAATCACTTGATTACCTCTGTAAATTTTGGCTCATCCTTAAATCTAGTTAACCATGGCTGGCTAAACCAGCTATGGAAACTCATTAAGCTTCCTGTAGGCTGTACTATACTGCAGAGATAAACAAAATGGAGACATCCTAAAGAGCTCTGAAGTCCCTCTTTATCCTGAAAGCAGAGACAAATTCTGTCCTTAGCCAAGCATGTGACACTTCAAGTGACATTTCCATCTTTGCAGGGTTATAACAATATGTCTGAGAGCAAAATATTACTTTTCTTTAGTATTAATTCTTCCCATCCTCAGTTTTTTCACCATCATGTAATGGAAAACTGTTTCACATAAATGCAAGAACTGTGGTGGCTTTCTGTAAAATCAGTAGAAAGTCATTACTTAATTTGACTTCTGCAAAATGATCCACAGGTGAGGAAGGCGATATATTAGGCTGCTTCTTTCTTGCAGACATTTGGAATTTCAGCAGTAAGATAGCATTAGAATTTACTGCTATGTTGGATATTGCATCTTCTGTGTGTAGCAAGATACTTTTGGTTCATATTGTTGATTAGCAGATAAGCAAAACAGGTATTTCAGTTATCATAAAATAATAGAATGGCTAGGGTTGGAAGGGACCTTAAAGATCATGTAGTTCCAACTGCCCTGCCATGGGCAGGGACACCTTCCTGTAGACTAGGTTGCTCAAACCTCCGTCCAACCTGGCCTTGAACACTTCCATGGACAGGGCATCCACAACTGGGCAATCTGTTTCAGTGCCTTACCATCCAACATTCTCAAACAGTTGTCTCTCAAAGGTTTAATTTTTCTGAGGATTTAGTATGGATTATTACAAAAGGAAAACAATGCTAATAAATTCTTCATTTCCTCTATTGTTTTTTATTCCCAGTGTATACCTAGTAGCTGATGACAGGTATTAGCAGAATTGATGTTTCCAGCTGCCTCGGCTGTTAATCATGGATGGTGCCTCCTACTGATCTGGAGGACTGTGTTTCTGCTATCAGTCCTGGCATAAATGTCAATGTAAATCTCATCAGGCGCAGTTAAAGCAACATATTGCCCATGGTGTTGAAAAGTAAAGCTATATTAATATCCTTTGGTTTCCATCTGATCTGTGGTAAAAGCTGAAGGGTAAAGAGATTTCCACTTCATAGGCACAAACACCTGTAGGTGGGTAACAGGTTTTAAATGTTTTAACACCTGTACATATCCAGGTATGGTGCTTCAGGGACTATCTGCAAGCTGTGCATCTGCCTGAAGCATGTTACCGCTGACTTTCTGCTTTGTTTTGGTTCATGTTTTACCTCAATATCATAGGTGATCATGCTCTGGAATCTGTCACAGATGGGATTTTTTTGGTCACTTCCTTGAAACATGTAAGTGCATTACTCCTGATCTATGTCCTCTCCAATCATATATTAAAAAAAAAAGAAAAATTCCTTTTAGCATTACACATGCAGCAACAAGCTTTGATAAGCTTTTTGAGCAAGACAACTATACACCTATTTAGGTTATTGATTTTGTGTACTTTTTTATTTGACAGGTTTAAAACAAGTTTTAGCAGTTGACTAGGCTGTGATATTCCTTCCCTCATTCCTCTCAAGAGAATTTTTAATTTAAAATGCTAAAAGAGAAGGTGTATAATTCAAACAATGGCCAATTTGCAAAAACAGTGGGATAGGTGTCTAGTTTCTGGAATATTTTCCCAGCTCTCATATTGAGAGTTAAAGCAGATTTCTAATTTTTATTCTGCTCATTACTAAACAAGAACACTGAGGTCACAGCAAATAAAGCAGTATGAGTTAATGAGAACAGCTTTAGCAAAAAGAGGAGGTGTTTCTCAAAGTACATCAAGTGCTTCACATATATTAAGAAACCCCAGTTGAATCGATTTAATAATGTGGGGATTTACACAATTATTACAGAGCCTTCATTATTCACCCAGCCTGCACATACCACAGCACAAATGAACATCTCAGTCTGGTGGTATTAACATTGCCATTTTCTAACCCATTCCCAGGCCATCTGCTACATGCTGATCATTCACTGCTTTAACATTTAACAGTTACCCAACTGCAACTTAGCAGATTTGTGTACTTTTGAAAACAGCTGGTTTAATAACTGCTTCAGAGCTTCTGGATAAAGAAATTATTTTGTAGTGCTTTACAATAGAGTTTTTTCTAAAAAGTGCCTCTGAGAAAAGAGTATAACAGTTACTTCCACAAATTTATGAATTTTCAATGCATCAATTTATTTCTTGTCATATAAGAAAAAAATATTTGATTACTTATAGAACAATAATTCAAGAAATCTCTTTTTACCTTCCTGGTTTATTTTTTTATCCTCTCTCAGGTACAGAGGAAATACTTACACACTGGAATAATGAAAGAGCTTGCTTAATATGTCAGCCTGTCTGAAGGCTCAAACCCGTTGTTTGTCATATAAAACAACAGACCTATATCTTAAAATAAAAAATCATAACATAGTAATGATCATTAAATTAAATAAATATAAAGTTTTGAACATAGTTGAATTGTAACCCTGACTTTCCAAACCTGACAAGAATGTGAATATAATGTTCATTCTTCCACTGCTCTTGATGTCACATTTGATTACAAATTGTAGCTAATACTGGCTTGAACTATTCTCTTTACCTCTTTTATTTATTGTTTTTAACACACACACATCTTCTATCTTGTTAATTACCATTTGATTTGCTTATTCTAAATACCCTTCAGATCCTGATTAACCCTTGCTTCATAAACATTCATGTAGTTGTTACTGGATGCTGACATTGATATTTTTATTAAAAACCAGAATGGATGGAGTTAAAAGGAAGAACTGAGTATTAATGTGCCACAAAATTGACAATGCATGGGGTTGTTTTTTTCCAAAAACACTTCTTTTACACAGCCATGAATGAAAGTTACAACATCTCTTAGATTAAGTTTGGATTCTCCGTCACAAATCAATTTATCTATCTAGTACTTCCTATCTCTCTCTTTCAATCAAACAACAAATAAAGCAAATCAAGACTTCAATTATTTGCTGATTAGTCAATAAACCATGACAACACACTTGTGAGAGTACTTCTGGGATTCTCAAAGAAGCTTATTTATAGCAGGTAGCAAGTGTCATGATCAGTCTTCACAAATAGAGGGACATTTTATTATTATTAAAACTAGCTTCATAATAACAACAAATGAAAAAATTGGAACAGCATAAAAAATAAATTTGAGAAACACATTATCTGAAACAGAACATAGCATAAAATTAAACATCTCAGAAGTCACAGAAAATGGAAGTGCTTTGGTTGTGTGCAATAATATCTTTCAGTTCCTTTCACTGGAACCAGAGCAGTGAGGAGTGTAACACAGATATGCAATGATCTGCACGCAGCTGGCCAGAAGGTAGGTTACACTGTGGAAATGTCCTAAAGTATTAAAAAACGTCACTCTAGCCACGTGAGAAGGAGTGAGAGCAGAAATATCTCCAGCAGCCTGTAAGATGTTAGGAAGGAATACTGTGTCCTTGACACAGAGCTCAATTAACATCCCGTACTATTCTGGTTTGCACCCTTACAACTAGCTTCTTACAACTAGAAAGCCAGGACAGAGTCATGGGAACATTTCATTCCAGATTATTCCACCAAGAGGCAACAGGAGTGAGACTACATAAGGTTTATCCCTCCCTCAGAAGCCCACAACTTACTAGCACGGTCCCAGATGGCTTTTCACACCTAACACTGATATAGAAGAATATGCAATATCCCTGGGCACAACACATATAGTTCCACTTCACAGAAACAAATTCACCATTTCAGTAACATAAAATGTTATCTTAAGCACTTTAAATTGATCAAACATGGTAGGCCCAAAGGGGAATTAGAAGCAAGAGTAATGTAGTGCAAATAAGATCAGTATGTTTGAGAGAGAACTCATCCCAAGCATTATGGATTAGTTAATCTGTACCACTTGACCTTGGGACTGTGGCTTGTTTCTTGTCTCTTTTATTTAGCTGTTCAAGGATACTTTGTATAGTCTAACAGGGTCTCACATCCCGGTCTGAATATCTGTTGGAAAACTCAAATAACATGGTTCTGCCCTTTTCCACTTGAGCCTGAAAGCAAAATTTTCATGCCTGCAAGGAGTTGCTCTACCATATAAATTTTTCTTGGGAAAACAGGAATGCAAAAACTTGGATTACTGAACACGAATCCAACCTAGATCTGTATTCATCATCATGACCTTCTGTCAGTTTGGTATCACATGAGATCTTCACAGTTTTTGTAAAGCAGAATAAAATTTTGCTGCTGGAATTCAAAAGATGCTTTTTCCGATTTATTTTAAAGGTCTCATTCAAGTTAATTCAGTACCAAAACTCAGATAGGAAGACCAGGCATTAATGCAATAAAGATCTAATTCTCTCTTTATATAATTCCTGCCAGTGTCAACAGATGTAATTTGAAAAGAGGTGTCTGAACAACATCAGAAAACTTTCAAAATAAATATGCAGAGATTCTGTAACAAAACCACTATGGCTAACAGAAACATGAACCATTCTATTTTTGAAGTGGTCAAGAAATCAAGCTACATACCCTGTGCTGTTACCATGAGCATAAAGTTACACTGTAATTAAATTCCTAAGTAAAATTTTAATAGTTTAAATTACTTAAAAACAACAGCAAAACAAAAAACTCCGAATGAGTAATACTGTATTTCACATTAATTTCACTTTCATAATTTCAGCTCTGAAAATTATATGCAAAACATCATTAAAATGCTTCTTTCATTTCAACAGTTTTTCAATGAAATTAATTTAATTGGATGCATTTGAAATTTGTAGATGTTGAAAAGCAGATTGATGATGAAACATAAACTATTTAATGTAATTCTGGGTAAGAAATTACAAAGAAATTATATTACAAGTTAAGCACAGTTGATTTTAGACTGATATTCACCCACAACCTAATAATGGTTGTAGCTGTCAGCCAACTTAATATTTATATAAATACATATTAATATAGATCTAAATATCAAGAATCTTAAGAAGACTAGCTAATAAATAGCAATATGTGCATTTTTAAATACATTTTTAGTTTCCTTCCTAAGTGTTTTGAGGTACAATCACAAGTAGACTCTGTTAGAAATTGATACATGTGCAATCCTTGATAATTATCTCCAAACAGAAGCAATTCTTGTGTTCCTTAGGTCACAATAACATGTCTCAACTGAATCCTGATACTCTCATCTCACTTGTCCTACTCTTCTTCCTACAGATTTCTGTTCCTTTACCCCTTTTCTTCTGGTTTAATTTAATTTTTTTTATTTTAACCATACAGACCTAAGCATTTGGGAATTTTACTTGTAGTATATATATAATACATATATACATAAATATGTGTGTTCTTGAGCACATACAGGTATTGTCCTGTTCACAGAGGCCATTAACCTTTATTAGCTGGTTTTACAATCAGATTTACAGATTCTCAAGTAAGAATTTTGTCTATTAATTATTTTAAAACTGAGGCAGATGATATTTACACATTACTTTATTGTTCCATATCTGTTTCTTGGTTTCTTTCCCATATTTTGCGGATAAAGTCCTGGTTTTTTTAGAATCATATCAGTGTTATATTTGGGACCCGTGTTTTCCTCAGTGTAGACTTTTTCTCACTATTCTAATGCCATACTTTCAAATTAAAAACCTGTGTTACACTGGTAATGTGTAACAAACAACAAAATATTGCAAAATAACAAAGAAAAAGTTGTTTCATGCTTCAGAGCAATGCTTTGGATTGTAGCACAGTTCATCAAGTCTCATTGGTCATGTCACATTTTGTATCTCTTGTAACATAAGATGCTCTAGGCTGAGGCAACCTGATGGGTAGAATATCAAAATGTACTGCACTGTATGTCACCTAAGAAATCTTTGACAACAATATTAGCAAAAAGAAGATGATTCAATGAGGGAAAAAAGCCAATACTGAAAACACAGAGAAAAAGAAAATGTTTCTACATATAACTAACAGTTAGAGCATATTAAAAAAATATGTATCTGGGCTTGGATTTATGCTGGTGAGTGAACTGTTCATAAAATAGATGTGCTTGGAACATATTTGCTTTTAGGTGCCCCGATAAGGACCCATCTAGTAACATACTCACATTGTATCTTATCCTACTTAACAGTGTATAAGGCATGATGCTTATAATGTATGTCTTAATTTGGCTCCAGGAATTTCTTTATAGACTCAAAAGATCCTGATTTGCAGATAAGTTGCAGAACACTTAATCTTTTAAATCTGAAAATAAGATGAAAGGTATTTAAAATGTTGTTACAGAATTCCCATTAGAAATGCTATCTGAAAAGAGAAATCTGATGGAAATAATTCTAATTGCTTCTTTTGATCTCTACTTGGGGAACTAACAACACTGACAGATGAACTCTGGTGAGTCCTGTTGAAGTAAAGATGGTATCAGCACAGCTGCTTGCCTTGTTTTTCTGCCTGATGTTTCTATTTCCGCGGCCAAGCTGTCAGAAGGGAAACCTGCCCACACATCAGTAGGTATCTTGGCTTGAATTTCATGCCTTGGCTTAAAAATACAATTAAACTGGATGTGCATAAAGGTACCAGACTCTGGATGGAAGCACATGCACCATGGATATGCATTCTCTTTTCCTAATTCTTCTGTGGAAGTGGTAAAATTTAATGGGTGGCTGCTGTAATAAATCTAACTTCCACAAGAATTTTTTAAGTGCCCTAAATCCCAGAGTCTGAATACTTAAGAGCAAAAATTTCCACATCTTCCTTTGTTAAGATAACTAGCAATTAAATATCAGACGGATAACTTCCTCGTTATGGTATCTGAAAAATGATTTTTAAGTAATTTACTGTTTTTATTTTTTCATACCTATCTTGCATGTTTCTGCAAAATTTAAGTTCTGATCTGAAGGGTAAAAGAGAGTAATTGAAAAAAGTTCACTTAATTTTTAGAATTGTGAAAAGCTGATTTTAAAAAACAAAATATGAAACCACATGTTTTTGTGGAAAATGAAGATATATTTACCTCACAAAATGAAGAACTTGAAAGAAAAAGTTTTAGACTACCTAAAGGATCTTTGAAGAGGGAACTTTATTTTCAGAACTGATAACATTTTTTACAACAAAAACCTATAGTTAAAAGGCAATGTCTATGCACTGTGCACATAGCAAGTGTCTTTATTATTATTTTACATTCTTCCTAGTCATGAAATGTAACCATATTATATCATGAGTCATACTGCCACCAAATACCTGTGCAAAATTAGCATGCACAGTACCAAGAATCATCTATTATTAATTTTTTTTCATTGATTTCACAGAAAGAGAAAGATTCTGTAGCCAAGAGAAGCCAACGAGAAAGCATTATAAAAGTTCAGAAACAGTTTCTTCCCAAACCCACAGTTTTACAGAGAAAGAACTTGGAAATATTAGATAGTATCTGTATGGATGAATGATGGTGGTTCACATCAACACTGTAACAGTTCTGAGTACCAGCTACATTCCTTTAATTGTTTAAATGTTTTTGCATATGTGGATTTTTTTTTCTTGTTTTTAAGGTATATCACATTTTTTCCTGGAATATTATTTACATTTCTGTCCTAAAAGAAATTTTAAAGAGGTCGTTTTCCTTAAAGTTTGTGATGATGCATTTATTGCACTCTATCATAGTTAAAGGTTATGCTTTTTTAATTGTGCTTCTACTCCTTGTAGTTCATTGTCAATTAATGAAAATTTTGTATTAACCACATAAATATCGTCAAACCAGTAAAAATATTTTTTTCTGTCTTCTTTTCCTCTGGCCCTCAAATTTAGAAATGAAAAAAGTTAACCAGTTAACTAGTGTTTAGAGAGAAAATTACTTAGGCAGCTTCAGCAACTTAAACTCCAAGTTATCTTCTTCTGCAGGGACCCCACTTGCAGCTTTAGAGTGGGGATAAAATTAATCAATTACGAGTTACTGCTATTGGTTAACTCAAACCACAAATGGTATGTCTTATTCAATCGCAAAAGACTGGAAATTTATTACACATAATTATTTCTTAGTTAAACACAGTAAGGTAATGTCATCTCTCATTGAATTATACATGCAGAAAAGTTTTCTTGTTTTTAGCTTCAGAATGGTGCTGTTGAAAGCAGACAGGTATTTTCATAGTGTGAACAATTTAGTTTTCAAGGTACTACTAGGAATGTGTGTTTGATGAGCTGAATGAAAGCTCTAACTGATGAGCCTTTCAATTATTTTTATTTTTTTCTCACTCAACAATTCCTTTACTTTTACTACTTATTACCTTTGATTTTGGGAATTCACTTAACATCCCTTAAAAATATTTTGTGAGCTCTTTATTGCAATCGAAAGGAAGAGAAAAATTCAACCGAAATGTCATCTGTACACTTGAATTGGATTCTAAAGGAATAAAGTGCTGGGGTTTTTTTCAACATTGAATAGAATATTTTCTCCTGAAGTTTCCAATAACTTTATTTCCCTGATTGATGGGAGACTACGGGAGAAACATGAAGCACTTTAAAAAGAAAAAGAAGAAAAGAAGAATTTATTTCAATGAATAAAACCAAGCTCTAATAAATTTCTTATTTTTTCTGTATCTCTCTTTTCAAACATGTATCACCACCTTGAGTTAATTTTTCAATAGAAAACTAAGTTTTTACATGTGTCTCTATTTCATAAACTACACTGGAAAATTGATTTGGAGAAATGTCAAAATTGCTGTAGCTTCCAAGGAGTCACATACATTTATGGGTTTTGAATAGTGAAAATGGTAGATGATATTTTCATAAAAAATTAACACTTTTAATTTCATCTAGTTATAGACTAAACATATTCATTTATTGCTCCCATTACATTTCCTTTGGAATACTTTTCTTTTTCAATGAAAGGGTAACAATATAAATTTTAAAATATTCATTTGGGCAAAAGTAAGTATATATTTTTTCAAGTTTCATTTTAACCATCAAATTGAAAAAAATCAAGCATCCACATGAGTAATAGTTTTGGCTGATACTGCATTTCTCATTTATCTGTGTATTGAGGTGTGTGCTGATTTCTGCAAAGGTCAGGAGACACATTTCCTTCCACCTTTTACCCCAGTCTACAACATTTAATGCTTGTCTAGAGGCATTCACTGGGATTTTTGCCTTTCTGTTAAACATCAACTATTAGTTACTGCCAAAGGCAAGATTCTCTCTTATCTTGTATGGCAAATTGTAGGTTCTTTTTTCTCTTCTCACAGGCAAACAGATCTGTTTGAACTGATATATAGTCCTTGAAATGAGATGTCATTCACAAAACATATTTTCTATTATAAAAAATTCTGTTTAATAAATGTTTTGTGAACACTTAAAAATCCCTTTATTTCTCTGAATGAATAAAGTTTTTTTTTAATTGTACACAAAATTGGGGTGGAAAAGAATACTGTTTCTTAAAGTGGTTCCAGGGGACAAAAATATCACAGTTTTAGGCGATGTTCTGTTTGTTGTGAGCAAATGTTCTAAGTACGTAATACTGCCTCCAGGAGAGGCAAGGGATCTGCTAAAGTCAGAGCAGAAAGGAGGTGTTTTATCTGGAATTTTATCTGGCAAGAAATACTTTACCTTGTTGAGTAATTAGTGCTTTACAGGATTCTTACTGGTCTACCAAACTTTAAAAGTCTGCAATGCTCAGAATCAAGATCTTTTCTCTCAGTAGTAAAACCTCATATCTCTTTCTGGACACAGCATTCAGCAGAAACTGTGAATGGCAGTTCACTACCTGCAAGAGATTTGAGAGTCCTCTTCAGCGGCAAGGCTTTCTGTAGCAGCTGAGAGAAACGGTCATCACTGGGTTTTGCCTTTCCATGCAGCTCTTGCAATCTCTGGTAAAATGAGAGTCTAAAAGCCAGAAATCAGTTCTAGTCTAGAAAGTATATTTTTTTGCCTGACTTCAGGGATGACCAAAAGCTAAAATGCGTTATTAGGGCCACTGTCCAAATTCCACTTAAACACTGACAGGCTTACAGCATTGATCACTTCTCTAGGAAGACTATTCCAATGTTTCACCACCCTCTCAGTAAAGAAATGCTTCCTAATGTCCAGTCTAAACCTCTTCTGGTAAAGCTTAGAATCATTCCCACTAGTCTTGTCACTGGATACAAGGAAGAATACCTCAGGACCTCTATCCAGTTCTTATCCCTGGGAAATTGTAGAGTGGTGAGGACACCCCTCGGCCTCCTTTTCTTCAAACTAGACAAACCCAGAGTCCTTAGCTGCTCCTAACAGGGCATTTCTTCCAGCCCTTTAATCAGCTTTGTTGCCTTCCTGTTGACACATCTGAGTACCTGAACATCCTTCTTAAATTGTGGGGCCCAGAACTGCACACACTACTCTGGGCGAGGCAGCACCAATGCTGAATACAGTGGGACAATCACCACGTTTGACCATCTGATTATGCTGTGTTTAATGCCCCCCAGGATGCCACTTGCCCTCTTGTCTGCCAGGGTACACCACTGACTGATACTGAGCTTCCTGCCAACCAGCACACCCAGATCCCTTCCTGCAGGGCTGCTCTGCAGCCACTCCTCTCCCCCAGTGTAAACTCATGTCTCGTGCCATCCTAGGTGCAGAGTCCAACATTTGGACTTGTTAACTTTTATCCCTTTAATACTTGAATTTATCTGGATTCCTCTGTAAGTCATCTTGCCCCTCAAGAGAGTCAACAGCACCTCCTAGTTTATTAGAGACCATTACTGTAACACAGCAACCATACAGGAACCTAATAGGAGAGCATGCAGGGTTTCAGTTCCCCTGAGGCACTGCTGAAATTCAGAAGTCTTTCTTAACCACAGAGGCAAGATTCTGGGATCTCTCTTGGAGAAGAAAATACAACAGAATTCTAAAATCATTTTCAGTTGTGTTGCTTCCATCAAAACATGACAAAGATCATTATTTTTAAGATAATAGTAATAAAGTGAATTCAGTCACAATGAGTTGAAACTTTGAGAATAATGTTGAAAGAATGGGCCATATGAGAGCTGTTCACTACATTTTGGTGTTATGTTAATAGGGAAAGATGAGAAGTCTGTAAACAAATGGGAGGGGCAGGACAGAAAAAACCTACCACAGAGCAAGGGAAAAGAGGGTGAAATAAAGCAAGTGGTACTTGGGTATGAGAAAAGGAGAAATTGTAGCAAGTAGATAATCTGAGCAAAGCTAGGTAAGTCTGTTCAAAACTGTGGGTAATAGGTTGTGTTTATCTGTGCTTTGGCAGTAGTCTCAAACTCCTCTATTGGTAGCTTATACTACAGATCTAAGCAATGAGAGAAGAGTTTAAATTATGAACTTCATCAAATGTCTAGTTTCTGGGGGATATGTCAAGGACCCTTTTTTACTTCTAAATAATTTAAGTAGCTTTGAACTCAGAACATCCATGTCTGCAAATTCCCTATTTCATGCTGCATGAGACTTTCAACTATTGCACTGTTCAATTCAATATGGGTAGATTGGAAGATATGTGATAGAAACTGAGTGCTTCATGCCAAAGGCTAAATTCTCATCTCAGTGGACTGGGACTTAGGTGCCTATCTGCTTTGAATATTGTCAGGACAGCTATCATATGCATGAAAATTCTTGCGCAGCAAAATGCAACAATATCTGAAAGAAACATTAACCTAAGTATTTCAAACAGCATATAAACTTTTTTTAAATAAAGATGACATAAAGTCTCTATAGTTATAATTTTCTATGTGTCATAAGCTCTTTTGGATGTACAAATCTGTAGAAGTTTTGAAAATTAAAGGCTGCTATTGATTAAATGTAAGATTTGTTCAAAGCTGTGAATCAGGTCTAATGCTTATCAATTATTTGTTATTTCACATGTGAGACACTACTGATTTTTCCACATGCAGGCAAGATTATCCCTCCATTAAACAACTCAGTTTTGTATACATGACACTTTTCTTTTAGGTTTCAGCTTTTTTTGAGGCTGCATAATTTCACTACCAACCAGTGACTTGAATAATTCAGTTGCAAAATCAATAAATTTTAGCCTGCCATGCAAAAACATAAGTAGTACAATTTTTACATGATGCTTCAATCTGTAAGTTTTTAACACACAGGAAAGACAATTCACAAAATCGAATTTTCACATATGTTAATTGGAGGAATTACCAATACATATTGCAGTTCAAAGCAACCTGAAGCCAAATCAGGAGTGGCTGAAAACATGACAGTAGTTTGCACTGGAGGCAGAAGGTCCCTCTACTAACACTGTCAAATGAGTAACAGCCTCCAGTTTGGCCTAAGTCTGTGCCAGGGTCCTGGAATATAATAAAGGATCAGATCTCCCTCATCCTTGGTAAGGAAGCAGATCAATAGCATAGGGATATGGCATTTTCTGTTTGTTTTCCTGACATAATCTTTCACATTACCTTCAGCAGAAAGCTTTCGACAAGTGTACTCTGGTACTCCAGGAAAGCAGAAAAAATTTAAATGCACAAAAGCTTAAGGCTGCTGCTGAAATGAGTCCTGCTTTTAAAAGTAAAATAACCCCTGGCAGAGTCTATCAAATGGTTGTGTGGATGTGCACTGGTTCCAAGAGGTTCCACAGGTTCAGTTCTCATGGAGTCACTGATCAATACTCAGTTTCTGACTTCTGACCAGACAGAAGGGATAGCAGTGAAGTCCAATGGACCTCTCAGTCGGAGCAGCTCTGGACACAGAGAGAAACAAAACTCTGAACACTTAGACTTCCTTACAACCATATAGGGATTGTCTGTGTAAAGGCATCTTAGAGGGCTTCTTCTGAATCACTGTTTTGCGTACAAGTTCTATCCCATTCTTGTTAAAACACTCTTTCTTCTGGGCCCCATCCACATCAGACCTATCTATCATATTTTTGCAGATGTAAACTGCCATATTGCACATGAGCAATTATTATTATTATTATTATTAGCAGTAGTAGTAGTAATAATAGTAGCATCACCATCATCATTTTGTTTTACTGTTTTATTTCAATTATTAAACTGTTCTTTTCTCAGCCTACAAGTTTTCTCACTTTTACCTTTCTGATTCTGGGAATGAGTGAGGGATGTGTGGGGCTTAGTTACCAGCACAGGTTAAATCACAACAACCTGCTACAGCCAGAATCTGTGACTGAGCCCTGAATTATGTAACTATACAGCCTCGCAAAGAAAAATAAAAGTACCTGACTTATAAAAAGGGTTCTTCAGCATGTATTCAGTTTTAAAGATATAGCCTTGTGGGATGAACAGAACTTCAAGGACGTTTAAACATATAACCGAAGTATTTTACTTATCAGTATTATTACCAACAAAATTTCTTGTTCTGGAACCAGTTTACATCATGGGAAATTTTGAAGGACTTGAACTAAAATCTGTATGGCATATTCTATACTCTGCAACCCAGGGCTTTTCCTCAGTAACTTTATGGGTAATCAGAGTTTTTCATATGCTTTGCCACTTCAGTAATAGAGTTATTATGTTCCACATAATTTTTCCAAATCTCAGAAAATGCAACTTGAATTGTTCTTTAATTTATCTGTTCAACCTACTGCAATCTTCTTTGGAAAAACATCAGAAATTCTAAATGGTACTTCAGATACTTAGATAGCAGCATAGCCATTTAAACTATATAAAATATCTTGTATCTCTGTCCAGAAATAACTTTAAAGAATGGTGTTTTTTCAGAAGAAACATCCTTTTTCAGACTCCATCTATCTTTACTGTATTATGATATATTACTTTTATATTGAGCTACATATTCTACCAGAAAAATTACTCAAAGTACCAGGAACTCCTAACTTTTCTTCCACAGAGGACAATTTTATATATATATATATATATATTTATTTTTATTTATTTATATATAAAAAGTAAATATTATAGAGAGAGATATATATTAAAAATACATATATATATTCCAAGAAATGTGACTGCTCCTTCTCCATCTATGGCACAGTCTGTGAATTTCAGTCCCAGGAGGAATGTACTTACTCATTTTCCAGTCTCACGAATATCAACATGTTTTTGTTACCACTAATATAAATCATCAAGGCTTATTTTGGATTCATAGGTAATTTGCTTCCAGCTCATTTAATAATTTAAAATAATCAGTACTGTTTAAAATCTTAGCAATTTTGAAGTTGTATTACAATCAAAATGCATTTAGATTGCCATGCAATTCAACCTTACAAATCACCAGCCAATCAGCACCCCCGATGCTGTGAAGCACTCTTATCTTGCTCTAAAGTGTTATCTCATGCTGCTCTTAACACTTTTGGAAATTGAGAACACTGACTGCCTTTAGTGTCTGCATCTATTCAGTGTTTAATGTCTGAGACTTCACCGGTATTCTGTTCAATTTAGTGTGGCATTTCAACTGCCGCTATCTTTGCAGTAATCATGTTAAATTCAATACAAGTAGGTTTAACCACAGATTACAGAGAAATAAATTATGAATTTATTATTATTATATTTTGAAACATGGGAACTCTACTTAGTGTCTCTTTAACGCCAAGGAAATTATGAACTTCAGGGTAGTTTTAATTTAAGTTTCAATAGCACGATCATGGATGCATTGCCTAGGAAGCTGGAGAATGAATATGGCCTGCTTTTTCTATTTCAGAGTAAGCATGGAAACATCAAGAATGAATTCTGCAGCCTTTAGAATAATTCCTGCCTTCCAGTTTATGAGTCTTGGAGGATTTGGAGAGTTTACGTTGTTTTGTGTGATCCAAGATTAAATCCTTTCTTCCTTCTGTCACATAATGCAAAATAAAATTTAAATTCTAACCATCTCTCTCTTTTGACACTAGTAGCTTCTTTTTTTTTAACTTGATAAGAAACTCCAGAACTTCTATTAGATTTTTCTGATTTTTTTAAAAGTGTTGATTTCTGCCTTTGCCTGAAAAATAATATTCCATTTTTTATTAGCAAGCTAATTGTCCGACTTGGGGAACCCTATAAGCCTCTGAAAAAGTAAGTCATGCTGTATTCACTCAAGCCAAGGTAGGAACACCTTTAAATATTAACATTGTTTATTTTAGATTACTAACATCACTAATGTGATTTGCCTAAATGAAATGTTGTTCTTTCTAGCCTTCAGAAACTTTAATTTTTGAAATTAGAAAGAGATTAATTAAGCACATGCATCTATTCCCTCTGTCCAACTGCCAGAATGAGAAGCAGAAACCCATCCCAACAACCAATTTTTTTTTAAATTTTCAGTCCTTTTTTATTATTATTACTGTGTAGTCCTTTACTTTACTCCTAATGCTCCATACTTTGGATAACTTTATTGAATGAACAGTATAGTGACAAAAAAATTACAGTATTTTGAGGTAAATCTTAATCACTGTTCTTTAAATTCAACCTGGTTAATGTGTATATTCTCCATCTAAAGTATCATCTTGGGTGTTTTGATTTGTTATTCACCCAAAAAGATAGTACTCTCCTTCTGGAATTATTTTATCAAAGATTAAGAGAAAAGTTTAATTGATTAATTCTTGCACTTATCAGTTACTCTTGAAGGGGCAATTTTACAATTTTGCAAGCAAAATGTCAAGGATATGCTCACACCCTAAGTACATGTAGAAATGTTTGGTTTGTGAAACAGAGAAACACAGCATATAAAGCCTACAGGGTTGTTTTTGTTTTTGTTTTTTTACCTATTTTCTTTCATACAACAGTGGTAACTAACACAGATAGCTCTAGATTGTTCTGTGCATTGCACTGTGTAGCAAAGAGAAATATAAAGAATTTCAGTTTAAGCCACATTTTTCTTCCTTCAATCTACTGTCAGTGATACATACCTCACCTCTGTAGGCCCGTTTTCTCTTTATACACCTCTTCAGCTTTTTGCACAGCTCTCTTTTCCGAATCCTGGCCTCCGACAAAAACCTTGACTTGCTATCCATCTTCTCTCTTTGTGAGCTCATCTGATTTACATGTTTCACCATGATTCTTGTCTCAGTCTCCTCTGTGGCTTTTCACCACAGCTCCTGAACGACCTCCTTCCCAAATCTCTCACGCTCTTCTACTCACCTAAATCTTCAGACACTTCAAGCCTAACTTCCCATCCTTCATTCTCACCCTTCTCTTCCTCATATGACCAGCAGTCCCCCTACTCCCTTCTTCCCCTCCTTAGAGAGCAGACCCTTTTGGTCCCATCACAGCTTTTTTGTCAATCCCAATTTCTCCAGGTAGCATTTTCTTTGCTTTCCCATACTCTGCACACCTTGAATGAGACAGGAAAGGCACTAATAACATTTTTAGGCACATTCTTATGGGTAAGCTTTTTAGATTAGCTACCAGATCTGACACCAGCTGCAAGAGCTCAAAGCTGAAAGGAAGGGGAAGTTCCATTGCAGCCTTAGGATGGGACATGTCCAACACAGGAAAAATCAAGAATTCCAGCTAATAAAACATTTTCACTGAGCATTTACTAACTATACTATTTTAAAATTTGTATTTTAGCCAAATTTAGGCAGATATTCACAAGGTGACAAAAGACAAGTCTCCAGTGAACTTCAAAAATCTGCTTCAGGGATTTGCAATGCTTGAGACCATTAAAGATGGGGTGGCAAGATTTTGCAATATAAAGAAAACTGTATATTAGTCCTTTAACTTAGCTTTTAGATAGGGTTTAATTTTTTTTAACTAAAATTAAACATATGAACCTAAGGCACACACACCTGGCATGACAAATTTCAGCTTGGTTGGTTGCATTTTGGCAGAAATATAAGCAGCTGCAACACAATTCTTAGAGTGGCAACTTGTAACATCCTGGAAGATGCATGTGCATGTATGAAATGTATACACATGCACACAAAAATGTATGTACTCCATATGCATTCAGTGCAGTATATTGTGTCATAGTGTAATTTCTGCCCTAACGTTTCACCTAAAATTAATAGTGTTCTTCCTAATACACCCATCCACAAGAAAAGCAAACTGACGTGGCAGAAAACAGACTTCTTAGTCACATAAAACATGATTCTCCTAGTGTAAAATCCTAATTTAACATAAATTTTGAAGATAAATATATTATTTCTGCTGTGTGGATCACTTTGTGCTGTGTGGTTCAATCTTTCTGCGCATGTGATTTTATTACTTAACTCTGTTAAACATAGTAGCAGCTGTCCTCTTTTACACCTCCAGGGAAAAAAAAAATCAGAATGGATTATTCAAAAGATTTAAATCCCTTTGAGACATGGCCCTTCCAGCAATACTATAAATTCTTTTTCACTCCAAGGTTAGATGCTATGTTGGCCTTGATTTAAAACCCAGGGTTCTGTTAAAAATGGCAATGATATCCAGCTCTGACAAATTGAATTGGTCTCAAGGTATTGAAGGATGACTAATAAATCTGAGACTTGATCCTGAAACTTTTCTATAGGTGCTTTGAATCTCTTTTTACCTGAGACATTTGCAATACTTTATATATTAGAATCATGTCATACCAGTGATCAATTTAATTGACTTAAGCTGTGTTTGGTATTTTCCTTCAGGATAGAATTGTAAACTTTAAGGAAGTTTGAGTGAATATATCTTGCCTGCATGTTAGAAACAACTATAATTTTCTTTGGGTCAACACTGCTATACATTTCATTGACTAAAGCATACAAGAAAAACTTTCATGTAGATAAAGAAGATTACATGGCATATTTCTAGTTTTAGAGAACTTGTTTCTAAGAAAGGATCAATGTATATTCAATATATAAAACAGAATCACTGAGGTTTGACTGAAACCAGCAAGTGTGAGGCTTATGTTCTGCCATCAAATTTATATTCAAGTCATAGACTTTTCTGTAAGAGCCAGTCAGTCATCCCATATGCTCAGCCATCCATCCAAAGGATGCATAATGCAATGAACTGAGTGCAATGGAGTGAAGATCCTAAGATTCAAGTACATTATTTGCGTCTTTAAACTGGATACTTATTAAAATATGAATTCAGATTTTGAATTGGTCTCTTTTTCTTCTTACAGAATCACATAGTCACATAATCATCGATGGAACAGACCTTCATGATCATCTGGTCCAACCATCAACCTAGTACCACCACAATCACCCCTAAATCATATCTCCAAGTGCCACATCCAAACACCTCTTGAACACTTCCAGAGACAGCAACTCCACCCTGGGGAACTTATTCCAATGTCTTACCACTCTTTCAGTGAATTTTTTTTCTAATATCTAATCTGAACCACTCCTGGTGCAACTTAAGGCCATTTCCTCCTGTGCTTTCACTTGAGACATGGTAGAGGAGACTGACCCCCACCTTGCTACAACCTCCTTTCAGGTACTTGTAGAGAGTAATAAGGTCCCACTGAGGCTCCTCTTCTCCAGACTAAAGAATCCCAGCTCCTTCAGCTGTTCCTCAGAAGACATGTTGTCTAGATCCATTTTAATTTCAGTCTAAAGTGTCTTTCCCTTAAGGAGCACTCTTTACTTCACTGAGGAACACTCCTTTAATCAACTAACATATAAAAACTGTTTAATAATTGCATGCACCAGAAAGCATCCCAAAATGGACAATTACACAGCAGCCACTAGCCTTCTTGTCCATCTGCACTGAATCACAACGTAATTTTTTAGTAACTAATGAAAAACCAGATAAAATGAGTTTTCCTACATACTTAGCTCTGGGTAACCTCAAAAAAGAAGCAATTCTACTAAGTCTTAATATCCTCCAAATGGCCTATGTAACCTCTTCTTATTTCCTTTCACCAAGCTTGATCTTTAATCCTTTTAATGGTGCTCTGTCCTCTATCACTTATTAGCCCCGATTACTTTTTAAGGCTATAAATTGTGATCTTGTGCACCTTAAAAGATACCTAGATTGTTAATGGAGAAAAAAAAAATCATTAATTTTTTTTTCTGTATTAAAATAAAAAAACATTATCATTTGAGATTTCTCTTATTTCTCTTTTAAAAGCAAAATGTAGCTACTAATCAAACCTGAAATAAACCTCAGCATAGTTTTAAAAAAAAAAAAAATTTAAAAATTGCTTCAATTCTGCTGCTAACTTGTCTTGAACTGTGTGCTGTGCCAATCAGGTCAACAACCCAGATAAACAAACTCAGGAAACTCTTAGGAAATCAGGAATCTTTTCAGAAACAGAAAATAAATTACCCATTTCTATGTCATCTGTGCAAAAAAAAAGGAGACAAAAGGCCTCTAGCTTTTAACACCGTTTGCAGTTAATTACAATCTAATGGATGTAACTTGCATCTCTGGAAATACTCTTCCAGTTTTCTTTTTTTTTTTTTTTTTCCAGCCTAATTAGTAATGCTATTGATTATTATGAGGCTGGTATATTGTGGAAAGCCACAAGGACCCTGCTCGGCAAATGTTAATCTCTTCTGTTACCCACAGTCACACAGATTCTGAACATGTACACCTGTTAACAGACAAACCCATAATTATAGCAGGATCACCCCTAGGATTTATCTGGGCAGACTGTGTCTCGCTCCTCTTAGCCTCCTTTCAGTGTCCTCACATAATAGTTATCAATGTGTACCCGAGACACAATTTTGAGTGCAGTATCACAGAAACACTTTCGTGACTTTAGAATTACAGTTCTGGGGATTTTGCCTGTGAAAGGGAGCCCAGATGCATACTTCCATAAGTAAAAGATCATTTGGTACAACTGATGAATCAAAACATCTGGTCTGGTTTCCCTTTTGTTGCCAAATCTATTCTTGGTAAAAGGTTACTTCAGCTTTAACAGATACTGCAGGCAACGCTAGCAACACACCATCAGCCAAAGGAATACTGGTGCTCAAAGTCTGGGGTGATGGTTAGAAAATGTAATGGCCAGGAAAAAAAAAAAAAAGTCCAAAGAAACATCTGAAATGATTCTTCACATGCAGCATAGGTGCCTAAAGAAATCCAAAAAAGTCATCAGGAAATCTGATCCAGGAACTGCAAGATCCATTTTGGAGTCTGCATTCCTTTTGGTCATAATGAACACCATGGCATAGGGAAAATAACATCACCTCCAGAGAATTCTGCAGAGGCAGAAATTAATTTTGATTTTGAGGATCTGGGAACAAGGTTGGATCATAGTCACTTCGTGCCATAGAAAGTGTGGGGTCTAAAGGAGTAGCTGCTGCACCTGACTCTGATGAGGAAGGTGGGAAAGATGGAGACAGAAAGTCTGCTTAGTAGTTTGAACCCATTTGTTGGTATCTTGCCTTCCAGAGTTCTGGTGTTTCAGGACAGTTAAGAGAAAATGGTGTTCCATTTGGGTTAAGAAAGAGTCACTTGGTTGGATGCTATGCCTGCCCAGATGCAGAGCCTGAGCTGGGCATGCTCATAGCTCAGGGTCAGGCAGCCTAGCTCTCCATGTAGTACAGGGGTCTGGACTTGATTTCTTCTCACCTCTTGGGTTGCATAGGACCTTCATTGCCTCAAGTCATCTCACTGGGATGAGGTATTTAACCTTTGGCTGTAACAGTGCAACTGGATGTAAGATGACTCTTCTGGTCACAATCATTCTTTAACAAGTTAGGATGTGCACATAACCTGTACTGCATGTTAAACACCATTCGTGACAACAAAATAGTGGTTTTCTACTATGTGTGCTCCAGAAGCCTTTTTCAAAGGATTGAAATTTTCAAATTTTTTTTTAATGAAGCAGAAGTATTGCTACTTAATAGAAACTTTACAGTATTTACTGCTACAGATCTCTTTTAAGAGAATGTTATATTACTTCATAGTATAATCAGCAAAGGTACCCTTGAGTGGATAAATTAATTTTGCTCTAAAAAATGGTTAACTCTTGGGTAGAGACCAGGTGTGGTAAATTTCATGCTAGGATCTCATCACTCAAAGAAAATTATGTCTATCTCATTTTCCAAGGTTCAAGTCTAGTTGCTGTGGTTAAAACTCGTTTCAAAATAGACAATAGCCATAAAATTTACAATGAAAACTGTCATTTTGTATTCTTTTAAAATTAAAAAGTAGGTCAAAGGGATTTTGTTTAATAAATGTTGAAAAATGTCTTTTTGAAGGGAGAAAACTAGAAAATATACTAAAAGCATATTTCATTCTATGAAGACAAAAATTTAAAAACTTGGAGTTACAATGGAAACTTGTCTGTAGTCTTAGAAAATAACTAAACAGCTGTCTAAGACTGATGCAAATTCTCCTGCTTATGGTTTGCATTAGCAAGGTATTAGCCATTAGCCATAAGACATTATCCTGTTCCCAAAGTGATCTACATGGCAAGGTATGTTAACTTAGGTATTGTGCCACTACAATGTGGCTATAAGGTTTCTGGACCAGAGCTGTTTTCTACCAGCTCTGACCACAGTGAATTGAGGTTATGCATATTTTCATCTGTTGGAATAAGTCTGCCTTTTAAATAACAGGCACAACTGCATATCTGCTGTAAATGAATTGGATAATGTTATTCTAAAACTACACAAACAACATCAACCTGTGAAATAAGTTGAGTGTTGGGAAAGTAAATGAGAATGCATATTGCTGTTATTAAGGGCAGTAACTCTTGTGTAGAACTGACTGGAAATTTTTGGAAAATACTTATTAGCAAAACAGAATTTTTTCTAATAATTTAGCATGTTCTAATTTTCCCACAGTTTTTAGCCAGAATACAGAATTTAAAAATTCTAAAATATATTTAGTCTTAAATAAAAATAGATTTTCTCAAATCACTCATTTTAAGTCCCAAACTGTTGAATTCTGTATGAGTACAGCAAATAGTTTGGTGTAAAACTGTCAATCCCTCCTGCTCAAGGTAAATGACTTCACTTAAATAAACACCCTTTCTTTGAAGCTGTCATGAAGATGTAAGAAAAACTTGGTCACCGGTCTCTTTTTCCCATGACTCATTATCAAAATATTTGCCAGTAGTCTTGGACTAGTGTAAATCTCTTTCTAGTGTAACTCATCCTATGCAATTGGAGCAGCTCCAGCAGACTGATTACTCTATCCAGAACACTCATTAGCATGGTGTGTAGTGAACATGCAAGTTAAAGGTTCAAGATGTTTGTCTGATTTTGTGAAGAAAGATTTTACACTCATACTTCCCAGTTTTGCCGCAGACAGGACAAGAAAAAAAGACAAAAATGTCAGTAGTATTGGTAGAGAAGGAAAAATGTTACACACAAAATTTACATGAGTAATTGGATATGAACAAAATCTATTCTATGACCATATTTTCATTTAAGTGACCATTCCCATATGTTTGCTTTCAAATGAATGTGCCATGTCCCTGTAAGGAAAAGCTGCAGAAACTATATACAGTGTTAAGAAAAATGTTGCAATTTGCCTTTACTGCAAACCACAAAGACATTCTGAACAATAAAACATAAAGAAAATATTTGGAAAAAATTGCCAATCAGCAGTCTAAAATGCACTTCCAGGTTTACTTTCTTTGCTACTTTGATTTGAGCATGACCTTTAGAAAACAATAGATTCCTGGTTTTCAGCACTGTTAATGCTACCACTGCAAATATTTTCTCAAATAATATGAAAATACAGCCATGTAAGGAACTGCTCTGATGATACAAAGAATACTCTAAAAATCTCTGAAGTATGTAGTATAAGTGACTTCAGCAGCTCAAGGGGTCCCAGACTATAATACCTTTTCCCATAAGGTACCTCTCCACTGTATTTATAAAAACTAGGTCACTGTTCAATGAAGTTTGTAAGACTCATTCCACAGGGAAAAGACAAAATAAGAAATTTCATGGTTTTATACCTTCCTAACATGGTGTCTCAGCAACTCTGGTCTCTGACTGTCACTGACTGTCTAATTAGTCAAAAAAGTCTACTTATCCATTTATTTAAGCTCAAGAACTGGTCTAAGAGTTTTGACTAATTACCAGGCAACATGGATATGAACATTCTCCCTCTCACACTATGACTCCCTTTCTCTAAAACATCAAGCAAACACCAAGCATCAGTACCTCCTACATCTTGAGCAAAAT
This sequence comes from Acropternis orthonyx, assembly GCA_035583155.1. Lineage (NCBI taxonomy): Eukaryota > Metazoa > Chordata > Aves > Passeriformes > Rhinocryptidae > Acropternis > Acropternis orthonyx. The sequence continues at coordinate 25,969,344 of JAWWEU010000081.1, forward strand.
GTCAGATAATAATTCTATTAGCACATGCGTTAAAATGAGGATCTCCTTCAGGAGACCGTCTTCAGGCTCCTCAGGTCCTACAACAGATATCTGGTCCTAAATAAAGGATTCATGTTTTAGATTGTGAAAGGTTTTTATCAACTATGCGTCAGATGCGTGACCTTCAGAAATGGGAATAATTCAAGTTATATTTCTGTGCTTCTTGCCACACAGCTCTAGTCCATTCTTCTGGATAATTCCAAAGTCCATAACTTGCCATGTGGCACAGTGAACCTTCATGCTCAGCTCTATGCTTTTAATACTTCTCCGGGGGTCTATAGAAGGAAAGTGAAGGTACTAAAAAAGTGAAGCAATGAATACAAAGATGATCAAGTATCTTATTTGGTCCAAATTTTAGATTGGAATGTTTGGGTGGGGTTTTTTGGTTTTGTTTTTGTGGGAGTTTTTTTGTTTGTTTGTTTTGAGTGCGGTAGGAAACAATTTTTTCTTCATGAAGTACTTTACGCACCAAATGTCTGGAGATATGAATGGAAGAACATGAAGTGCCATAAGAAAGTTCAGTCTCTGTAAGTCTAACAGCTGATCAAGACTCAATAAAGGATTTTAGCAGTCTGCTAGAGTCTGTAGGTCTCCTGGGATTCTTCTAGACCTTTGATTTCAGGAACTACAATGATGAAGGAACCAGTGGGGTTTTTTTAAGAGAAAACAACCTGTTATTTCAGCCAGAGTTCTACTTCATAACAGGGCTGACTTGCAGCAAGCTTGTTCTCTTCCTTTGTTTCCCTCACTGTGTTTACAGCAGACTATCATTAGAGCTTTAATCTTGAAACTACAGCTTCCATTCCCAAAAATGTGTAAGAGCCAGAAGAGTCCTAAAGTTATCCTATTTTTAGCAATAATAAAAAAAAGTTTAGAACTTTAGTCTGACCAGTATTTGAGTGAGAAAAAATAAGTTGGGAAAAGTTTTTTTCTTTAAATCTTACTAAAATTTTCTTTACATGCTCAAAGCAAATTGGTATAACAACATTAAAAGCAAATCTTAAATTTATTTAATTACCTGTCTTTTAAGCAGTTTCTTTTACTTTCATCTTCCTTTTATATATTGTATCTTGATATCTTTTGCTCATAATATTTGCTGTCATGAGCAGTGCTTTTAGTCCTTGCACAGTGATTTAACCCTTTGTGTTCTTGACAAATTGACTTATTTCTCCTCGAACAACAGGCATTTTCTCAGAAATTCAATTTGTGCTCTGCCCAACTAGCATAACAGGTTATTTTCCATAAGCTTAGATTCTTGTATTGCTTATGTATTGCATATTAACCTTTTCTTTCAGCCTGAGAGATCTTATTTATATTCTAGCAAAGTGGGTGAATGAGGTACTATATCAATGATAAACAGAACTTTGGAGCCCATGAAGCATATGTAGGGTGCATTCAGGGGAGAACTGTGTTCATAACTACTTTTTTTCGATTATGTATACCCAGAAAGTCTTTCCCCTACCCAAAAAGCATATTTCTTTATATGAGTTTGTTGTTGTCCAAGGGTAGGGGACTGATAACATTGCAAGGAAGTCTCATCAGGCAGCTGGAGAATTGAAAGTCCAGTCTAAAGAATACAGGATACAAACTTTTCTAAGGGCCTTTTTTTTTCTCTTTATTTTTAATTTTTTTTTTTCCCCTGAATGGTTTCTGTTAGCCTCTCTAACCTTGTGGCAAGAACACTGACTACTAGTCTAGTAACTAAAAAAGTATGATCATTAACTGAAAGTTTGAGTTTGTTCTACATGGAAAAAATGCACAGGATACAAACTATGAAATAGAATTAACCTACTGTTGTCATCAGCCAAATACACTGTCCTACCCTGTTTACTATCCTGCTGGAACGTTGCTTGTTCTTAGCAAGACAGAAAAAGAAGTGACACTAGAAAGGTACTTGAATTTATGTCAGTGGAGAGATTTATAGCTGGATACTACTGGGCTCATAATCTGTTGTATACTATTGCAATGAATTTGGGTCAGTTGTTTTTCCTTTCTGCATATGAACATTGTAGTTAAGGTATCTGCATTGTTTAGATTCAGGGAACTATACTGTCAATAAACTGGCTATGTTTGCAGGAAACACTGAAGTTAAATATTTTATTGCCTTGTGCTTGCAGTGTCTTTAGTGGTAGTCCCCTAGCTCCTGGTTACAGGATCCTCTGGAGAAAGGATTGAAGAAAATAGTTATGAAACTGCTCCCAAGGGCTATTTCACAACATATGTTGTAGGACTCAAGGTAAAAGGGGCAGAGTTTTGGGTGCAACAGGAAACAATGCGGACATTTATGAAGTCCTGGATCTTGTTGGTGATCGCAGGAGTGTGCTGTCACTCAGAGCTCTCTAAGGCTGTGTCCAAATGATTCAACCTGGGATGCATCTCCTGGTCTTTAGGGAAGTTCACATCCCAGATTAATATTGACTCACTGTGGAACATGACCCATGTAGTTACTTCTGCTCCTCTTCTTCCTCATGCCATGGTTTCCAAAGGAAGGAAACTGGGAGTAAAAGTCCAATGGGACTTGCAGTGTTACATTCAGAGCTCTGATAAGGATGACTGACATTAGAACTGACAGAGCAACAGACCCACAGCCTAGATATAATTTCAGTTAATGGGCTCAAACAGAGTGCACCAAGGAACTTTTAAATTATATAATTTTATCCTGAGGTCTACACCGCCTGTGCTATGTGATGTCTGAGAAGAAGCTGAAGTGCCATAAAATCCTGTGAATGAACAACAGTAGTTGCTGAGCTGGACTGACCATAAAAGGTAACTTGCTCTAAGAGGTCCTGTAAAGAATCTCACTTTTAATTGCTGAACTTAAAATCTTGGGCATGCCACAGAACCTTAACTTCTGTTTTCACGCTTTGCAAACCTGTGACTGATCATTCTTTCTGAATTTTGAGTAATTCTGCTTCATTACTGTACCTGTTTTATTAAAGAACTATACTTGACAAATTAAAAAAAAAAAAACTTCATTAGAAATTATGATTTCAGGAAGAAAAACTCCAGAGAATTTCAAATTGCAACAGCAAAAGAAATGGAAACTTCCCCTTTCTGCCATCCCCAAAGATCTAAGGGTTTCTCAGAAATTCAGAATATTCCCTCCCCAAGTCTTCATTCCCAACAAAAACATCCTCCTTTTTCCTTTAACACACTGCTTAATGAAAAAATGTAAGTACTCCAACATAAAAGATTTTTAATCATCCAGACTGGTGGCTCTGTAGTACAAATCAAGGAATTAGCAGGAACTGATGTTAAATAGGAGATACAACAGAAGTGCCGTGGGGCAAATCAAAAGCCAATTTGTAGTTCTACAAAACCGTGAGGCTAAATTTCATTCAGCGTACAACTTAAACATCATTTTCACAGTAACTCCATTTGTAATGTGCCATTTTTTAGTTGGAATAATGTCATTGTTGAGACAGACAAATGACAAAATATACAAGAAAGTCAGGCATAGAATCCCCCCTTTATTCTTCGCGCAGCTACTTTTTATATCTTTTCTAAGTGTACGTGCATTAACATTATTGGTGCTTATTACATATAAACAATCATTCATTGGCCACAGTTATAACCTTTTGTCTCTGTACAAATTCACCCATCTTGTTATCCCATATCTTGTAGTTTTCTGAGTTCTCTCAGCACCTGCAAGTTGTTTACAATTCTCTAGCTCAGAGATGTATCTTCACAGGCACAGAATCTCGCCAAGGTCAAATTCTTCTTGCTCTGCCGAGGGATCTGCAGACCCATCGCAGTTCCCCACAGAATAAGTTAAAATGTAACTTTTAAATATTATGAAAAGGTTAAACTGATCACATCTTTCTTTCCTGGGTCATTCATTACATGCTATACAGCTACTGTATTAAGGAAGTGTTTGCGTTGTCATCTTGTATTCTTTCATAAGATCCTTTTCCTATTAGGCATGAATATTGAATGCAGTGTATTGCACTTGAGTTCTGCTGGTAGCTTGGGACAGCAGTTTAGGGACAGTTATAGATGGGAAAGGAAATAGAAGAAGGAAGGGGAAGAAAAAGGAAAGAGAACTTGAAATTTATGGGTATTGTAGATGGGTGTCTATAGTTACTATGGAAAAGTAATGAAAAACACATTTAACTATCTATTATGTCTCATAGCTGCACTGGACAGTGATACAATCTGATTTTCAGAAATTAGAAAACTGAAAAAGGTCTTTGTTTATGAGTAAGGCATTACGAGATCAAGAAACAATGAGCTGTGATGTGTCTCTTCTTTTCCTAACAAATATTTGGAGAGAATGGGGCAATGTATCATGCTGAAGCATTAAGATTCTTTTTCCTCATTTTGTTGTAGCCACACTACTGCAGAGGCGTTTCTGTGGAATTTGGACACTTAAATAAAATTCATGGAAAAATTTTGTTTCCCATGTATCACCAATCTTTAGCATCATGCAGGAACATAATATTCTAGAAACATTTTGCTTACTTGAAGTAACAAAAAAACCTACTTAATTAATCTATTTTTTTAATATGTGGTGGTTTTGTGATATACAGTTAGTCACTGTGTAGACTTTTATGATATAATTTCTCATCAGCATGATAGTCCCACCAATTTAATATTAAATTGCAACTCAATTTAATTCTAAACTATAACTCCTGTTAATTGTGAAAGGAACTAAATACAGGATAACAGGGCAGGCATACAGCAAGTATTAAAGAATCCACAGCCAACAAGAGTCTGCAATCTAGTCACGCAAACCTCTGTGTGGGTTGCCTGGCATGTGAGTGGGTACATTTTTACATGTCTCTCCATATTCCAGCTACAGATAATTTGTGCAACTGAAAGCTTTTTTAATTGTTTTATTAGGAGTTTCAATATCAATGTGAATATTTTCTAAATTAAAACACTTTATAATCATGTTGGTAGTAGATCTATAATGAGTATCAGTTTGGTCAAAACGGATTTTGAGGCCAATAAGAATCAGAGCTAGGGCCCTTAAAAATGTAGTCACAATATTTTAAATCACATCTACTTGTGTATTCACAAACTCATGTTGCAACAAAATTAGACAATTTACAAATACAATGAATGGATAACTCAACATGCAAGGTTTACATATAAAAGTACTTGCAAATATTGCAGTCATTATTTAGAAGCTTGTCCAGAACAAACTATTACAATTCAGCAGATAACATTTAGAATTATAACAGATAATTTTATGGAAACATAAAATCTAACTAGTGATAAAAGAAGCCCTAACAGCCAAGAATCTTAACCCTAGGGATTGATAGGAAAGGAATAAGAGAAAAATATTTGCAATTTACTTTGTGGTACACCTGCATTTTAGTACAGTAAAATCCTGTTCAATGCCACAAAACATGTGGTACAATTAGAAAAGACAAAGATAACAATAATGGTGATCACTGAAATTATTTTAACTGTGGGTTAGATTGAGACTATTTAACCTGGAAAAGACACAGCTTGAGAGGAATATTATAGCAGTCTGTGATTGTGGGTAGCACAGGGAGTAATTATTCACAATTCAAAAAAAAGAGGCATCAAATTAAACTGTTATATGACAGGGCGAATAAATATCTCTATATTTTCTCATATTATTCTCTGTACAACTACTCTGACCACCTCTGAAGAATGAAACTAAAACAAACAGATAATTGGTTGCAACCAGTAGTGCTGCTCTCATGGGGAATTTGTCATATGACCATTCCATGTAAGTGTTTCTAATAAGTATCTGTTACAAATCCCCTCTTGTCCTCTCTTGTTACCCACTGGTAACTCAAGAATGTGCTAAGTGTAAAGCGGCACGAGATGTCTTCAGATAATGCCTTTTTGCATTCCCACTATACTGTACTAAGGGAAAAATATGGTCTACTAAGTTTGTTAGCATCAGGCAGGTATCTAAAGGTTCTTAAAGTACTTGAATTCATATAATGGCATTTTCAAGAGTAGTTGTGAAATTTTAGTTTTACAGCCATAGTGAGTGCTGCAACAAGATTTTAAAGCATATGTACTCCCTACTATAAAACAAAGCTTCTAAATTCACTTGTACATTAATTTTAAAATAACACTAACCTTTGAGAATCTTGCTAGAGGAAAATTTTTAAATATATATACACTTGAAAACAGAAATCTAAATGAATTCCAGTTTTATTAATTTTGCTTGCTGGTTTTTTTTATTATTATTATTTTTGTTGTTTGGTTGGCTTTTTGCTTGTTTGTTTTTGTGAAATGTTATGCATTGGGAAAAAATGCCTTTTTAAGTGAAAAATTAATGAACATTAGAAGTGTATAAATAGGTATTTCATACCCCTTGCATCAGTTATTCCTAGATGAATTCATGAACTCTACCATTATCTTTTAATTAAGGTCATAAACTGCTTGCTCTACAGTTTAGGTATGTTCTTGAATGTCAAGTTTCAAGAGAAAGGAGATAGAAGGTTGGCAGAATAGATTTTGTTTGGATTTTCTACAGCTGTAGCATGAAAAGAAGTTTCACGTACAAAATTGGCTTAATAGTTCTTGAACAAAAACTCATGGATTTTAAAACTTGAAACTAACTTAGATTATACATATGCTGATGCTCACTTTTAAGAAGTTTTAGGTTCAAGGATGTAGTCCGCCAGATGACTTGCAACTCTTGCTTGACAACTAATGTGCATTTTGCCAATTAGACAGCTAACATCTTTCACAGGAGCAATGAGGAAAGAACAGGTTAACAGGGAGACTGAGGCAGAAACCCTCACCAGGAAGATCATACTCCTACTAGCAAAGAACTCAGGACACTAATGAGTTGCTAAAATGCACCAACCCCCATCCCCATGCACACCCTCCTTTTTCAGGAACAGTGAGGTTTGACTGTCAATTTTAAGGCCCAAAAAGTCTTTGGAGGGGTGACTGCATATCAGAGAAAATAGTGTTTGAACATATAATATTGTTGATCATTGTCAAACTGTTAATTGGACTAACAGTAAATTCACAGCCCAGCATGCATATGCATGCTCTGCCCCCTTTTTGCAGATAGCAAGGTTTTCTGTGTAGAAATGTTTGTCTCTTGGTTGCAAGACTAAAAAGTATAAACTTTGTTAACTTGATTTTTTTCTTGAATCTTGCTTCTGCACAGCAATAATTTGAAAGCTGTAGGAAAGCCTCTTGCCTCTAATTGTCCACAGTATAGCCAGTACCTTGGTGACTGAGACATTTTTCTATAAAGAGATATATGTGTCTAGAAAGACAGTTTTTGGTGTCCCAGGCCTAGAAAAGAATTGCCAGAGATTCATGACTCATGCAGGTAAAGCTGGCATTATAACCTGTGGCTGTGAACAGAAGAATCTACAGCTGCTGTGATCTGTACTCAGCACAGTGAGGATCCCCTGTGTCGTGCATAAATGATGATGTCTACCAGACTAAGCCATTCTGTTGACTTGGATGGTGTTCCTGCCTTCTGCATTATCAGGCATTAAACTTCAGGGTCTTGAACTTGGTCTGTCACAGCAGAAACCTCAATTGAGTACATATATTGCTGGCACCTCACTACTTCTCCTATTCTTCTTTACCACAAAAAAATCTAGTGCTTTGTTGCTTTGACATAGAGAAGTCAACTGTATAAAATTTTACAGTCTGCCATGCTATAAATCATCCTATATGTTGACTTCAGTAGAAGAAAGTAAAATTAATACCATCAAATAAAACCCTTTCAGTGTAATTATTCAACGTGTTTTTCTCAGACTCTCAGTACTCTCGTCTTGTGGAGAATTTCCAGTTTGCTTATTTGCTTCTTATGGTATCAAATACAGGAAACTCACATAACTAATTCCTTCAAAATAATCAGTCAGCAGAGCATTTACAAGTGATTAAAGAGAATTAAATTTCATTGTATGCTGCAGTCCTAAACAAATTTCATACTCACCTGAGTTTGTTTCACAGCTAATCAATAATACTAAAGACTTGATTTGAAGAGACAATATATAGTTTCCTATTCCTGTTCAGTGTGAATATGAAACTATCAACTACACTTAATGAGAAAATTTTCCATAAATGTTGATTGGTTGAAATGTATCCTTTGCTCTAAGAGACTTTGCCATTTTGTGTCTGACATCAACTAACAGCCTTGAATATCAAGAGGCACTGTCCAACTCCCAGGAACACTTTTTATGCTTTTCAGTGATCTCTGGGCAAGTATTCAATGATTCAGTACTAAAGTACAGCTATCAGTAGGATTAAAAAGTTTAAAAAAACCCAACAAAACAACCACACTATTGTAGTAGTCAATGCACCATTTAAAGTATGGAAAGATTCTTGTCATAAATGGAATGTGGATGCTAATGCAGA
>JAWWEU010000081.1:25977804-26024664 GCA_035583155.1 Acropternis orthonyx
GGGGAAGGGGGGAGAGCTTGCCCCCTGGTAAGGATCGCAGCCGCCGTGCCAGGGGGAAACCCACCACCCGCTATACACTATAGTCATTATTAAATATTCTTGTGATACCAATGCTTAATCAAGTAAAAACTATGAAACATACTGCAAAGGTAATACCACTGCCAGAATCCATATACTTCTTGGGTATCAGCATGGCAATACTTTGTGTCTTTTTTGTCTCAAGGTGCAGTTAATTCCTGCCCATCAAGAAGTCCTCAGAAAGCATCAATGTTCTAAAATATTTTCTTAGGGAATAAAAGCAGCACAATAATTACCAAAAGGTACAGAGATATCATAGGGTAAAATAATTGAAGAGGGAATCCTGGAACATTCTAATATTTCCTGTCCAGTTGTCAATGAATGATTTGAGTTTATGAGCTGAATCTCCTTCAAGAAGAATGTTCCCAAATGGTAACAGGTATTGAACAATTTCATAGAAAGATGTGAAAATAGAGATACATTCAAATATTAACACAGATGTAACACAGGCTTAAAGTATTAAAAATGTTTGAAGCAAATTTCCCATCAGTGATAAAACAGAATGTGATTGTCTATCAGCTGAATAAAATACTTTGAGAGTGAAAGGAGGAGCAATGTGAGTCCCTGCCTGAGTTTTGTTTTGGAGGTGTGTCTCCCTGCATCTAGCCCTACATCATGCATAGACCTGGACCCTGTGTTGTAAGTGGGATTTCTCCTGGAGCCCTTGAACATATGCTGCGTGTAACCCTGCCTCTGGTCCTGTCTCCTGGATGGATTTTGACCTCATGCTGTAACCTTGTCTTCAGCCTGGCCTCTGGCCCTGTCTGCTTTTCCACCAGGGTGGATTTCCATAGAGGGACCCCAGATGCAGTCCACCACACTTCTGTTGATGGAACCCATTAGCAGCACCTGGCTCTGCCTGCAGGATTCAGCCCATGTGAGACTCCATGCCTCCCATTGATGAGGACATGGCCCCAGGTGGAGCCACCCTCAGAACTTGGCTTGTTTGCTCTTGAGGAGCAGCTCTGTCTTTGCTGCTCCCTGATGCAGAGATTTAAAGCTACGTCTTCCTGTAAGGGTTAGAGCTCTAGCAAAGAGTGATGAGTATTTTTATTGTTATGCACAGGCAAGCACAGAATTCATGTGAAGATTTAAGCACAGAACACCCTGTAGCACTCTAAGTAAAAAGGTAATTTGTATATCCAGAGTGGAAAAATGGAGCAGCTGTATTTAATGCCAACTTGTTAACAACACTATAGAAAAAACATTTTTAAAGATAACATAACCAGTGAATTTCACTTTGTGCATATGACTAGAACTTGGGTTTTGTAATTCTTGAGAAAAAAAAAAGGGGAAGAGGCTGTCAGTTAAAGTATTCTGCCACCTGGTTTATTTATACATTCTAGAAGCATTAGGAATCTTGAAAGTATTTTTAATTGTAATAACTTCTGAGCTGAGTAGGAAGAAAAATTAAATGTGAAAAACTAATTTTTAATGTTCTTTTTCAATCATGTCATGTTAACTGATCCAGATTGGTTACTATAAACATAACTTAGTGTTTGAAAATATATAACAAAATGGAGTTTGCTTCCCCAGAATTTTTTTAATCTGCATGCATTATTTTGTTTTAATGAGTAGGCATTAATACATTTCTACTGTGTTCTAAACAAATACAATTCAGTTTGTGCCACTCACTGTCCTTCCCTTAGCAAAATCCTTATGCACGTGCACCTGCTTCTGACAATGTAAGCGCAATGAAGCATGGCTGGAATTCACAGGTTCCTGTAGCTTTCATTAAATAAAAAAAAAAAAAAAAAAAAAAAAAAGAACTAATTTAAATAGACTGAAGGCTCAGTGTGTCTGCAAAGGAGATACTATCCTGCAGTTTATTGCATTCTGAGCCAGGGAACACGGCCTTTATAGCACTATTACCAATGAATTTTAAATCACTCTAAAGTTCAAACTTCACTGAAGCATCACATTGTATGTTGAAATCAGATGACCATTTTGGATGGCAAATGCCATCTATATTTCAAAAAACATCCATGTTCTAATAAAAAATTAATTAAAAGACATGGAAACTTCAAGCACCGTTTGTCATCTGAAACTCATTTCATTAATATGCCTCAAATCTCTGAAAAAAGCTAAGTCAATTCCCAGATTACCATAACATTCAAAACTAAACAGTAATGCATTTTAAAGTGAGTGTATTGGAAATTGAATGCCATCTGAAAATAAATGATGGCACCTTTTAAAATTAAATTACAACAGACTTTTTTCTTTGTTCTTTCCCCTGTTGTCATCTTCAGTTAATCTAGCTGTCCAATTCTTACCATATTTACTCTGTGACAAGAAGGGCCTAGAATATAAAAGACAAAAACACCACATAACTTTTCATAATTAAATACTTCATAACAATGTGAACTTGGTATAAAAATAATCCATTACATAAAAAGGAGTTTCTTCATCTCTCTGTTTTCTGTTCGTTCTCTCACTATATCTATCCCTATGAAATTTCACACATATAACTGGTTTTTTCATTTGACCTTGTTCATAAATATCCTTATTTGATATATCTTATTTGATATTTGTACAGCGAAACGTATAAATTTTTAGTAAGCTTGGTATACATTTAAAAACAAAACCAAAACTAAAAATATATTCCCTAAAAACAAACTGGCAGACCAAAAGTTTTTCACTATGAAGTTTTGGTGTGGTCAGGAAAAAATTAGAAACTGTGAAAAAAGGAAATTCAAACCAGGTATTCATTATATATTGATAGTGAAAGTTGAGATTTTTTAAATACATGTTAAAATACTTCCTTTTGCTGATGTTCCCAAAATACTATAAAATTCCAAATATATTAAAAAGCCTCAGAAAACCAAACCCCAACCCTTGCACACTTGACAATAAAATTTAGTAAAATGAGAATGGTGTTGTAAATTCCAGAAAAGTGGCTAGGTTTTTTAAACTCTAAATTGGAGAAAGTTACATAACAGATTTATAAAATTCCAGAAGTCCCTTTTCTGCATATTTAGATGTCTGCATTTTTTAAACTTTCCAAATATTTTTATTTTTTACTTGTGCCTGGCACAGCATATATGTCCCCACTATTTCACATTCATAAAGCAGTAGTATGCAAAGAATGAAAATAAAATTTGTAACTATTATTTACAAAATTATTTTGGTCAACCTCATTCTTTCCATGTTCTTAGTCACCATTTCCACTTAATGGGCTGTATTCACTGTGCAATTGGCAGATCCTGTTTGCCTGATGTCATAGTTGAAAAATAAATATTTTAGACTACTTTGGCACTTTAGCATAGAACATCTTTCTTTATTTGGCATCCTTCTGTTTTTCATTGTGGCCACATTTTTAAATGCAACCTCTAATTTTGCATTGGCAATCAATTACAGGCGCAAATAATTGGAGCATTTAGATGTCCAAATACCTGATTGAAGTCACAAATCATGTAGTTAAACTCTAAATGCTATTGATTGTGACCACAAAATGAGTGGTTTAGTTGAATTCCCCTTTGCTTGTTTGACTATGAAAATCAAGATGCTCTTTAAAATAAATAGAACATTATTCCTGATGTTTAGAACTTATACCTCTATATCATAAAGGTCTTTTTTGTTTTGACTATTCTTACAAAATGCATATTTGCATATATGTCTTTCTGGCAATTGTGCCTTTCAGACCCTTAGTAATAGAGTTACTGATATTTTAATGGCTGTACAAATATGATAATAGTGCTGTACAAATATGATAATAGTGCTTTCTTCACTTTAACCACAAGTCACAAAAACTGCAAGGGCAGTCAGGCAAATTGTCTCCAGCTAAAATTCTCTCTTTTCTCTATGAGAATTTTGTCAAGGAAAGAACGGAAAGGTTGAGGCATTCTAATAAAATGTAACTGAAATAAGGTATATGTGCATTAGAAAATATCTTTCTATACTTTTCCTATATCTCATCTTTCTGTGAGTAGCTACGGTGCTTCAGCTGGAATCTGAACTGTATCTTGTTGCTTTGGATCTAAAAATGCTTTTCTGAACAGAGATTACTAATTATGCTGAATTATGGGGAAGATTGTTGCTGTATATAAACATCTGGTATGAAATATGGGGAAACGAGCACATTTCCCTTGTCAACTCATACAAACGATTTGAATCCAGGTCTCCAGAAGTAAAAGGCTTTAAGAGGAGTAATTCATCTGGTCACGGAGGGACTGAAACAATTGACAACTGTAACACATTTTTAACCACAAGAAATGGTAGACATACCATTTTCCTGTCAGTATAGTGACCATTATGAAATAAACATGCACATGTCATTTGGTAGACATAGGATTAATGGGAGACAAGTCCTTGAGTCAGCATTCACAGGCTGAAAAAAGGTATTTGTCCAATTACAGACTTACTGAAATGACTTTGGCCTTATGGCTATGCCCTGGGGAAAAGTCACAGGATTGCCACAATAGATTAGCTTAGAATCTGGCTTTCTATATATTATTTTGACAAGAAGCAGGCACTGGAAATTTCACTGCTCTCCCAGCACCTTGCCATACGTTCACAAGTTCTGAGAGAGCTATTCTGGCTCAGCTCTCCTAGGAATACTAGCTCATGGTGGCCAGTGTAAAAGTAGGGCTTCAAATGTTACAGATAAATTTTAGTCTGTGTCTCAAACTTTTGCCAAATTTCTGGGATGGCAGACTTTGAACTGTGGATCTTACCCCTCCCTAATAACTTTCTCACAGGAAGTTGACATAAGGGAAACTATTTCCATTTTAAGTACAATAAAAAGTCAACACAGGGCAAGGGCATTTTCCCATTTGTTTTTGGTGGTGGGCTTTAGATGCAATAATTATTACTTAGGAAATGCATTTAAAAAAACATAATAAAAGAAAAAATGTCTCCCAGAAAATATGATAAAATCAATATTTATACACCTTTTAAAATTCTACATTCCCAGGGTACAGCTTTTAATTCATAGTCTTTCAAAATTAGTCTTTAAATGTTGAAAATGCAGATAATCATTATTGCAACAATGAAAATTAATAAATCACACTCAATTTTTTTAATTTTAATTACTGCAGAAGGGCCTGCCTACTGCCTGGAACAGTCTGACATGGACGTGAAAATTCTCTTTCTAAATCAGAAAGCTAATATTGAGGGCAACTAAATCTAAAAAGCAACATGTGCAAGACTACTGGGATATTACCAAGTTTGAAATGAAAACATTTTTCCCCTCAAAATCCATGCAAAATTTTATAGATAATTGAAGCTGATGTAGAGAGCACATCAGAGCATTTGTAAAGTCATCCCAGTAAGGTCACAGAAAAAGAGCTCAAATGAATGTTAATTTTTTGCTAAAACTTGCAGTATAAGATCCCAGACTTCAAAAATGTATAAGCATATTTAATACCATGCATATGAATTCTATTTTGAAGGCTTCTTTCAAAAAAGCCATATCTGTTAACAGTTAGGCAATCTTTTCTCTTCACTTCTAGACGTAACAACAGCTCTTAAATTTTGTCACACAGGTAGATAAACACTGGTATAGAGAATGTTGCTAGCTTGGAGAGCTTGCAGCTCTTAAGTGCATTTAACTACAGAAACATTTCAGTATAGGTAATAGATAATTCAGTCTTGGACTTCAACCCTACTAAGGTTCATACCTCTCCAGTCTTATATAATTTGTTCACGTTTGTCAGTCAAATTACATACATAATGCATTAGTTTCGTGTAATTCCAGCTACCTAAAAACCATGAGCAAAGTGTAAGCTGATGATCACAGAGGAAGGTAGTCACTCTGCCAGTGTGTCTTTTGAACTCAGACACCTCTTTGCAGAAAGGAAGGATTCCCCCACTGAGGAGGCATTTCTGTCTCCAGGTGCTAACACTATGTTTCAGGTATAGATCAGAAAAACAACTTCTAAGCCATTCTCATGCAAGAATTTAAAACAAAGGGTTAAATTGTTGTTCAGACTTATCTGAAGGGCTTTTCCTCTGAAACAGAACATTCACTCTGATCCTCAATTGAGAAATTAAAACAAGTCATTGGTGCCCTTTCTTCAAATGACCTTTAAGCTAATTTTTCCATTCTTTCTAATTGTGATTAACAGATACCTTCTCTTTCTAAGCCTTTCTCTGCAGTCATATTTCCTTTTGCTCCAATTAAAACATTGCCCATTTTTCTTTCAGAAACAGTTAATGAATATGAACTTCAGATAGAAAAAACAAAATTGCACCTCACAAAAATACAAGTCAAAGACTGTGTTTTCTGTCCCTTTAAGATATGAAGTAATTGGAAGAGAAATCTTAAAAAGACTGAGTTCTAATAGGTTCACAAACCTGTGAGCAAAAATAAGTTGCAAAACTTTAAAAAAATAAGTGGGAATGAGTTCTAAAACACATATTAGTTAGTAATCATATGAAAAGACAAACACATTTATTTTTAATGTTTACTTTCACTTTTACTACTCTCATCAGTTACCATCTACTAAAGTTTTACTCCAGAGTTCAGCACAGAGAGGAAAATTTAAAAAAAAGAGAAAAACACTTGGTCGCAAGGAAATCCCAGACCTTTCAAATAACACTTTCTTTTTTTTTTTTTTTTTTTCATATTCTGAGCAGAAAACTGTCAAAATTAATGTTCAGTTTCAGATAATTTTGTGGAAAAGTAATTTCCATTTTTCAGCTATTGAAGGGCACTTAAGTAGGTAATCAGAATAATTAAATTAGCTCCCCAGAATTCCTTGTACTAGACCATGTTCAACAGTATTCACTTAGGTCATATTATCTGCACAAACATCATTGAATAGGACTCCTGAACTTTTTTTTTTTTTAATCAAAAAAAGACATTCATTGGTTGCAAATTGCAATGACTGTGAAACTTTCATACGTACATGATGACAGATATTCACTTAACAACAGACATAAATGCATCAGGTAGATTCCCTTAAATGAAATTTAGTATGCATGATAGGTAGCAGTCTCCAAGCTGTGCTCCCTGAGTGCAGTTGCAGTGCTTTCCTGAACTGTGCCATTGTGCTCTGCATGATGGTGTTAGTCCAAAATAATATGGAAGAAGAGCTTATCAGGAAAATACAATTTCCATGAGCAATCATTTTATTCCTGCTGTTTGACAAACACAAAGAACATCCATGGCTGTATTGTCATTAGCAATGAACTTACATACTGGAACTTCCAAAAATTCACAATTTATTCCACTTGAAAAGAGTAAAACAAAATAGTCAGTAAATATAAAACAAGCTAAGAAATGAAAATGGATTTTCCAAATCTGAGCATGATTATCAACATAGCCTTTCTTTCCATTAAAATCTATAAATTCACTTAGGAAAACATTGCTGCTTACTCAATAGGTTTTAAAAGGTGTCTCTAATATGAGTTAGGATTTAGATTTTAGCTTTAAGATGTAGTCTACACAACTAAGAACAGGTATTAAGTAATGTGGCTTTCTGGTCTCCTAGATGGCTGAATCAAGCCATCTAACAGAGCAGTGTGACACACGGATAATATAGAAATAATGTTTTGGCATTGTTTCTTCCTGTCTAAACTTCCTACCAAAAAATTCTCTGTCAGCTTTCTGCCACTTCTCACAAGAACCTCCTGCTGGAGCTTTCGTGCTAGGAGATCCTGCTATTGTGATCTCTTCAAAATATCTGAATAGGGCTACATGGCAAAAAAAAAACATATACACCCTCCTTTGAACACTATAAAAGTAAAGAAAAATTTTGGAAAATCAGAGAGTGAGAAAAGAGAGAACTGGTTACTGTAACCAAAAATCTCTCCCTACCTCCACCTCAACTCTTCACTTTTTTCTCCACCACAATCTACTGCTTATCTGCCACCGGTGACTGAAACTCTGCCAGCCTGGAATGAACTGAGACCCACCATGCCACATGGGTGAGTTATATCTTATCCTTCTACCCTTACCATAGTTTTGAGGGTCATAAAGTGCTGCTGGATCGTGACTCTGCATGGTTGGTGAACATAGCTCTTTGTGAGCAAAAAACCCCACATCCTGGCTGCATTCCAGAGAACTAAAGCTGCTAAGATGCCCCACTGCTAAAGAGATAACATTGAAAAGTGGCAGAGACAGAAAAAAAGAAGGCAGAAACTGCTTCTCTTCCCCAGCCACGCCACCTTGGCAAAAAGGGAGTTTTTGGTGGTAACTTTTCTCTGCTTCTAAAAGTAATCTTAGCTTTTCCCAAGCTATTCTTGTTTCTTCTCTACATCTCTTAGCAATTAATAAAAATCAGGTTTTGGTTTCAACAGATAACTTGTGTGAGTTTTAATTTTACTCAGAGGAATATTCAAATCTGAAGTTCTTTCTGCAACATTTATGCAGATTGTAACAAGAAGAAAGACCCAATGCTTCCCTGGAACCTCTCTAGTGCCAGTGCTCAGTACAAGTGTTGAGGTGTTCCTAAATTTCTGTTGAAACACTGTACATGGAACTTATAGAAGGAACATATGTTAAGGCATTAAAAGATTATTTTTACATTACAAGGGACAGGTGACTCAAATATTACATAGACAAGGTGGGAAAATTATTAACTTCACAAAAATAAGTGGAAATTTCCAAACAAATGCCAGCTTTCAAATCACCTCTTTTGTTGTTATACAATAAGTAATAGTATTTATTATTATTATCAGGTGTTTTACACTTCAGAGTGTGTGACACATCTGAGAGTTATGGTTACCAGAATTACATGGATTCCAATTTATCATTTCTTAATTGCCTGCTTGGAACAAAATCAAGGCAATTTCCTTTCCCATCTGACCAAAACAGCATTTTTTGGCCTTGATGTTCAGGATTCGGTTTTCGAAAGTAGCATACCATCAGTAAAAGAGCTCAGCAGAAGAACCCTGCAAGGTACATGAAAAATGGTACTTTGAACCAGTTGATCTCAAAGTCACAGAAAAAAAAAGAAGAAAAAAAGTGAAACTGAGACTAGAAAGTGAAAAATCATTTTTAGAATAAGCAAAAGTGTTTTCTTAAGAAGAACTAAATGCAATATTTCTATAATAGATACCTTATGCTTTAGAAAAGTAAAAGTGTAGTCTTTTAGAGCAGTAAATATACTTTTGGGAAAAAATGGTGCAAATATTATTTGTTTCCTAAATATAAGCCCCAGGGCAAGCCCAAATAATTTTAACCAAAAAGGAATAAGAAATAAAATACAAACTACAGTTTCCTGTTAAGAAAGAACAACAATGAAAAAGAAAGTTTGAGGAAACAAAGCATTTCTCAAACAAAATGGGTGACTCTCTAAAAGGCCACATCAAAAGAATTAAAAATCACTTGAGGAAGACTAATTCTTTAAGAAACTGCATGATGATATCCACATCAAAAGAAATACTCAGATGCTTAATGTTAAGCACGTACTAAAGCGATGTGCTGCATTACAGCTCTGAATGTCCATACCACACCAATATCATAACACAGAGAAGCTACATCACTGTTGCTTGTGATAAAGATCATGTTTTACAATGCAGTGGTGCTTTCCAAATTGCTCTATGATTCAGAGGAAAGCTGTGAATATGAATGCTTTATCAACACACCAGGCAGCTTCAGATTTAATGCTCTCAGCCACTTACAACTGAAAACTGGCAAGATTAAAAAACCAGCATTAACAGCAATTTTCTAGTACTGGAGAATACTGGTCTCATTAACATGATAGTAGTAACTTGAAAAGATTAATTATAAAAAGCTATTCATATAAATGATTCCATAAAGGCATACAAATTAATTTATACAAATAAAAGGGAAAACTCTTACTCCTTTGTGAATCCTTTTGGAATGCAGACTTGCCAGTGGGGTATATAAACACTGCATATACTCATAAAAATAACTTTCAATAGTGTAATATTGACAGGGAACCTTTGGAAACTGAAAATAGCCATCTCACCTATTGCAAAATAAAGTGCAAACTTCTGCAAGTCTCTCTCTGTGCATCAGTGTAACTATCATGTGTTGTCCCTGGCAAGATCTTTAGGGTCCAAAATGAATGGAGAAGTCAAGAACAGAATGGAAAAACCTCAACTTTTTGTTTTCAAGTCTGATAATCATCACCTCTTTTTCCATATCTTCACTGTAGTTTGTCCAAACTTTAATCTTTTTTCTTATCCTTGGGTGATCTTGAATCTGAAGTCTGCAAAGGATTCCTTTTAGGAAAGGACATGCCCTCAGCTTTGTTTTGCTTTCTTTTTACATTTGGTTCATTTTTTTTGTTCTTGTGTGTGTGTGTGAGCTTGCAGGTGGTAAGGTTTTCTCTCTTTTCTTCTTTTTTTTTTTTCATCACTACCAGATTCATTATTCTGCATTAAGCTGCATTGAACTACATTTGTCATCTATTAGTCCTGTTACTGTCTGCATTGTTCCTCATTAATTACTATTCCTCCTAATTTAGAATCACATGGAAATCTTGCTTTCAGAAGCATTATCCAATTCATTTATATGAATAAAAATAGTAGAGGACAGATCACTAGTGCTTGCAATACCAACACCTCACTAATAACTTCTGTTTGATTTAGGAAGGAACATCTTCAACTTTTTCTTTTGTCCTTTTGCAGAAATTCACTTTACTGAGTTTTTGTGCTGGATTTCTAGCGTGTTTTGGAGGTTAACCTTTGAAAGAGAACTTACGCAATTGGTTCTAAGCCAGGTTCTATGGGTCCTACATACTGCTGTACTATACCCTTCACTTATTAAAGAAAAGCAACATTTTTCAGAACTTTGTATACTTGTAATGCCAAAATTGAAGGAAAGGAGGAAAGGAATTCCAGTGAATTAGAGAGCAGAGGATCTTTATTTCTTTGGGACCATAAGGTCCATTCATAACATCAAACATTGCACTTGACAGTCAAACCCAGCATTTCCCATCAGTATCTCTTACTAACTTTACCTGTATTAACAATGTGAAATAAACATTTACCAGCATGGGAAAGTTGGCAAATTGTGCCTGTGTTGGATAAGCAGTGTAACAATACTTGAGCTGTTTATTTATACTACATATAATGTTAACCTGTACATATTATACAATTTTACCAAGCCCAATATACACTGATGTGTTTCACAGACTTTGAACCCTAACATATTTTGGTCCTACTTTCCTTTTGTGCCATGTTGTATTTTAATTAACTTGGCCACCAAACCTTCTGTGTTGTTTAAATAATATAGATGTTTATAGCTTTTAAATAGCACAAGTCATTTAGTTAATTTGCCATATAGTTTGCCCTCTATAGAAGTATGTGATAAAATGGGGCTCCTATAGACGGAGGCATTCTCACCTCCTTTGTTAAGGATGGCTAACTTCTGGTTCAGAGTCTGCTAAATTTTAAATGTAAATGCAATAAAGTGTTCCACAGTGCCTGAAAAATGTTATAGGCTTTATAGATGACCATTTTGATGATTTTTTTTCATAGCTGTTGCATCAGATGAATAAATTCATATTAACAAACAAGAATTTCTTGTTCTTTCTAGGAATTTTCTAATTTGCAACTTTTAAAAAACAGATTATAAAAGGTTAAAAACATCTTTGTCTTCTCTCCGAGAGGTAGTCCAAAGGAATTCTGTGTGCTGTTTCATCACTTATAAGAAACATTGCACTTAAACAACTTTTGCTTAGTTATTTTTATTTCAATTATTACCTACTGCAAGCTCTGGAGCCTGTTTGCTTTGTGAATATTACTGGCAGCTGCAAAGACACAATATATAGAATAGGAAGAGAACATGAAATTATTATAAAACATATATGTCAATGCAGTCATGCAAATATGTGTGTGTGACATATGAGTGACAAGAAAGAAAATACAAATTGCTAAGTTGATTGTCAAAGTCAATAGGGATCTTTCATAAATGAAAATGTATCAGATTTAATAATAATAAACGATTTCATAAACAAATAAATGAGTTAATTTTTTCTGGTCACAATAATGGTTTAAAAAAAACAAAAACAAAAACTCTGTTCAGCTTTTAACAGAAGTCAGATTGTAAAAAAACTCACTAAGAAGCATTTCTCCTTGGAGTTCCTGTAAGTTATGTGTAATGTGCAGTCTTTTAAAGCAGCTTGAAATCAAATTATAGTAGAAACTGTCCAAAAAAAAAAAAAAAAGGTAGATTTTATAAGTAGATCTTGATTTCTGTGTTTTTAATGAAGCGTGTTTCCAAAGCAGCAAATTGGGATTTTTATTCCCTTTCATAACTTTTATTTACAAGTAGTGCGGTGACTGGGTGACATAAACAAACAAGATTTATTCACACAAGTATTTAAACACAGTTAAAAAACGAAGAGGAAAGAAGCAAAGCACAATATCAGATAAAAAATAAAAATACAATTTGAACCTAATAGTAAATTGGCAATTATGGATATGATACTCAGGTCACTGTTTCATTTTTACTGTTCCCTCCTGTAGCTGAAAGACATACAAAGCTAAGATAAAGGTAAAACTCTTGCAGTGGTTAGTCTCAGATAACATCTGAATATATAGTTGTTCATCTCCCAATCCAATTCCCAAATTATGAAGAAAATCTTTATTAAAAGGATAGGTTCTTCTGGCAATGTGTCAGTCACCACTGAAATTCTTTGACTTTGAAAATAAATGAGAGAGCATGAAGGAGACCTGGCTGGAGCTGCAAGAAACAGAAAATAGCATCGTTTTTTTTTTTTCTTTTTTTTTTTCCTTTCTTTTTTTTTTTAAGGGATGGAGGTGACTGCTTTTTGGCTCTAGAAAGCAACAAATCTGAAATCCATGAAAGGTTTTACATGGCTTTCATCTCTGAAACAGTTACTTTAGACCAGTAATTTCTCCTTGCCTCATGTTCCTAGCTGTGAAACGGGAGTACAAGCTCTTCTCCAGGCATGCCCTAAAAATGATACTATTCTCATTCTTCAGTCATTGCTTTATTCAGTGAGTGGTTCCACTTCCAGTCTCTGTACACATAGCCCATTAAAAAATGTCTGGGTTTGTGTGTGCTTTAGAGCTTGTTTTTTTCCTGAAACTGCAAAGGATTAAAAGTATTTGTGGTCTTGCTTGGTAACTCTAATGAACCCAGCTCTGAGAGAACTGTCATTTTGTGGGTAATGTTGCTTATTTCATAGCACAGATCTCAATTTCTTAAGAGCTTCCTTATTTTATATCTTAAGAAAGCATGCCAAGAACCTGGGACATGTTTTTGAGGATGTCTGATAAAACCGTGTTTCTATCATAGTCTGGTCACAGTAATCCCTATCCTGATGTCATGCAACAGTTAGCTTTTCAGGTCAGAGAGTTATTCTGCTTTTCTTTCTGACTGGATAGATCCACTTGGCATGAACAAAAAGTCAAGTTCATGAGTCAACAGGAAAAGAGCTGGAAGGTTCAGTTCAGCCTGAAAACTGCAAAACAAAATTAAGTAATCAAAGTGACATTGAAAACAGTGTCAATTTTATCATATTTTCTGTTTGGGCTTTTTGTTTTTTTTCATTTAAATGTTGTCAAAAAATCTCTTATCTGCATTTCCAAAGAATGAAGAACCAAAACCAAAGATTTATCTTCTCCATGCCTATTATTTGGGGTGGGTCTAATGTTGTTTTGCTTATATATTTCTTTATAACGTTTTACAATCACAGATTATTAATCCCATTCCTTTACATGGATTTGTTTTAACACTATTTTGATTACTCTTCTCTGAACCTTGATACTAAGAATAGCTGATAAACCATCAGTGGTATAAGCCACTGTTTTGACACTATCAAACTATGTATTAACTGCTGCAGGAATAAAATGAATAAAAACATGGAAAGTCTATACAGAATTTTTTTACACAATTTGGCCTTTTTCAGAATTATTTGACACTATTTGTCATCATCAAATAGTTCAGAGAGGCACATTTTTGGTGTGTTTTGCTGTTTTATCTGACAAGAAAGAGTACTCTTGTTTTTTTCCTCTGTCTATAAAATCATAGTGGTTACAATTTTGCTTTTAAGACAGTATGGATTGTCCTGGCAGTGAGGTCAATTTCACTTGTCTGCGATCCCTGGAAACATGATGAACATGTCTTTTAGGGATAGTTAATATATCTGCTGCCATGCAGTGTAACAGTTTATTCACATTAAATTACATACTTTTGTCAGTATCTCAGCCACTTCTTTGTCAGACAGCTCCAATATGAAAACTATTTATTCTCTTCTTTCCTTACTTCAGTTCCTGACAGCCTCATTCTTATTACCTGAAAAGATGAAGTAAGGGAGGTACTTTTCCGATGGTCTGGTGAGATGGGTACACAGAAATTATCAGGTGTCAGTGCAACAATGTCCTTATCTGATGTAACAGCACACGCCATTCTCAGCTGTTGGACCAACAAAGCAAATAATTTTTTTTGTGGTTTTCTGTCTCTGTACTTGAGGCTTGCTCTTTGAATTGCAGATCTGGGTCTGAAGCTGGTGACTGGATCCTCCCACAAAGCCCTTTTCCCACAATTTGAATGGGTCCCATGCTGCTGCTATGCAGTCTGCAAGAATTTTGACCCTACTTGCCCCCAAGTATTTGAATCCCTATTGCATACAGAAATTAGAGTCAAACACATATTACTTATGAATGATATAATAAAATGAAGAGCCTCTCATTTCTATGGGCAAATAATACTCTCTCCCATTCTCAACCTAAATCAAACTGCAGTCACTAATAAAAATAAGTCATGACTCACAAAGTTAAGTTCTTTTGCATTAATCTTAAACTCTTTAGGAGTTATTGGAGTCTCACATCATTAAAACTAATGTCAGTGGTATAGTCTGTAGTAACTATTAAATTTACAGCTAGAAGATAAGACATATAAAAGAAACATCATAACCGTACTAAAGATGAAAATATGTAGATACTGTTTACATTGCACAGCTGTGGCAGGTAATGGTTCACAGGTAAACTGTAGGAAATCCATTATGGTTTTTTTTGCGACATTATTTTGTCAAATAATTGTATGAGAAGCCAAATTGTATAAAAATATCTTTTTGTATAGACTTCAAATGTTTTTACTCATTTTATTATCACTTCTTGCAGCAATTAATAAATACTGCATACACTAATTTAACACAGTGCAGCATTTTTAACTGTGTTCTACTAGACTGACCTGAATAAAATGAGCAAAATTACAGCAAATATAAAATCTCTCCTAGGTTCATCAACAAAATACAGTTAACAAGTCATTGTCCATGAATTTACTATAGCTCAAGGACCAGACCAGGCTGAGGAAGGCAAAAAAATCCATCCAGAAACATACTGAGGTTACCATCTGAAAGAAAAGGTTACCATCTGTAGGAAAGGTTGCCAGAGAATCTTTCAGATCTGTTAAATCTTGTATTGTCTCAGTACAATAACTAAAAAGATATTTTTACTGGAGAGGAAAAAAAAAATCCTTGTATAGTAAGAAGCTGAAAGGATTTTGCTCTGGTTCTTGACATATGTCCTGCCTTACTTAGGGTGTATGTGTAGACTCCACACAGGCTGACTGGAAGCTACTGCTTCAAGGGTTTCTCACCTACCTCTTTCAGTCCTTGTAACTCAGGAAAGGCCTAAGAGGGGATGGTGAAAGGAAGCAACTTGCTTCTGTGTGAATTGCAATGTCTCACCAGCCAGCAAGCAGAGGCTGGGCTGTTAAACCTATAAATTAGAAGTGAGTTTATGTGCATTGCAGTCACTGTCCCAGAAATCTGAGGTGGGATTTCATCTCCTCAGGCTCTTTCACTAAACATTTTGTAATTTTTTTTTTCTTTCTAGTAGAATATTTATGAAAACACACTATTAGTTTAAATTGCTATTGCTCAGAAATTAATCTGAATTTGTGAGGTTTAGTGATGATTTTTCAGACTATTAGCACAGTACATACACTATATATGAAAAAAGTATAATCAAAACAGCTTGGGGGATTTTTTAAGGAAAAGTCTTAGTATTTTCTAGTAGAATATTTTGAATAACATTCAATTGTTCATTTTGAGACTCAAATCCTTCAAATGCACACAAAAATTTCATAAAACAAAACCTGAGTGATATTATTTTAGATTAAACAAAAACTTTAATTTAATTTAAACCATTTTGTTTAAAAAAAAATCAAATATTTTTAATCAACTTAAAAAAAATAAGATTATTTTCTAAAGGGACTTTAGGTAGAAAAACCAATTAAGCTAGAATAAGGCAACCATTTAAGATAAAATAAGAAAAGATTTTATTCACGTAGGTTGAATGTTACTTAGATAATCAGGCTTTTAAGTTTTTCTCTAGAAGAAGAAAATGATAACTAGATAACTGCCTTTCATTTTCTATCGAGCAAGTATCATACCATAAACCACTGTAAACCACAGAAAAGATTTATATATATATATATATTAGTAACTGTTTAAAAGCACCATTTGAAATTAATCACAGAATTGTAAGGGTTGAAAGGGACCTCTGGAGATCATCCAGTCCAACCCCCCTGCCAAGGCAGAGTCACCTAGAGCAGGTTACACAGGAACATTTCCACATAGGTTTGGATGTCTCCAGAGAGGGAGGCTCCATGACCTCCCTGGGCAGCCTGTTCCAGAGCGCTGCCACCCTCAACATAAGGAAGCTGTTCCTGATGTTGAGGTGAAACTTGTGTTTTAGTTTTTGGCCAACACTCCTCATCCTGTCTCTGGGCACCAGTGTAAAGAGTCTGGCACCACCCTCTTGGCACACATCTTTGAGATATTTATATGCATTAATTAGATCCCCTTTCAGACTGCTTTAAACTAAACAGGCCCAACTCCCTCAGTCTCTCCCCATAAGAGAGATGCTTCAGACTCGATCATCTTTGTGGCTTTCCACTGGATCCCCTCCAGTAGCTCCTTGTCTTTCCTGTACTGAGAGGCCCAGAACCAGACACAGAACTCCAGATGTGGCCTCACTAGGGCTGAGTAGAGGGAAAGGATCACGACCCTCAGCCTCCTGGCCACTCTCCTCCCAATGTACCCCAGGACACCCTTGGCCTTCCTGGCCACAAGGGCACATTGCCAGCTCGCATATTACAGGGTTGACAAGATGTTTATCTTTCATCCATATGTTCAGTCTAGGGAAAAATTCTCTTAAAAGGCTTGATTCAATTTAGCTATGCAATAGAGACCAGATCCTTTTTCATGAATCTGATTACACAAAGCAGGCAAAGAAACAACCAACCTCCTTTAAAGAAGGCTTTACCTTATGTAAACGTTAGAATGACTAGAAAACCTACCAAATTAAAACAATTCCTCTGCCTTTTATGGCTTTTTTATTACTGGAAAAAAAAAAAAAAAAAACAAAAAAACACAAAACCACCCTACTAAATTGGCAATGATTTAATGAGGATTGCTGCACAAAGCAGTGTGTCATCAGTGAAATCATTTAGGGAAAGCTAAAACAATTCTTTCTTTTAACTTAAATGTTTTGAGGACAAACAATTTCTTTTTTTCTTTCAATTCTGAGGTTTTTTTAACTTGCTTACTTTTACTAGAAAGTTGCTGTTAATATAATTGGTATTTAAAAATAATCAGAGGAGATATAATCTTATTTCTGCCTGTAGAACTACTTATGCATATCTATTTGTTTTCTTTAAAATATCTATGTGTTCTGTTAGGTGGTCTTCTCCAGTGTAACCATATTAACTTCACATCACATAAAAATGGGCATATTCACATTTTCTAATACAAAACTCAATACCAAAACTATGAGTCTTAAGCTTTTGAATTGAGTGTTAACATTATGTTAAGTTACTGTGGAAAGATGTATTTTCAGGTGAAATGGGGCTAAGTTTGTTCAAAAATACAGTTGAATACAAGGTAGATAATACACTCAATTTTAGTTGTTGTTCTCTGTAAATATGAACTCAGGTCCATATTCAGGTTCCATTGTGGTGTCTATAAATGTGCAACTCTCCATCACTTTCCCAAGTTTAAAAGCCAAATGTCTATATAAATTAAAGTTTCAGAATTATGGTTAAGGGCTCTTGGTTAGTCATAGATGTAGACATTGGGACTTCTCAGAAAAATCTATAATTTCAGCATAGTTAACTGTTGTTATATTACTTCTTTATGAAGATTATGATCACAGAGAAATTACAAGGAATCCAATATCATATTTGCCTTTATAAGTCCTGTTAGTTAAAAAGAAAATCCTACTTTTTTTTTTTTTATTCCTTGTCTCATAGATCATACAAATTAACTTTAATTTGGCTCACTAGGGCAGTACTTGTCTTAAAATGGGACAAAACTCAGAATGACTTTGTAATAAGTGAGTTAATATTTTATTAGATATTTTAAAGGGGTCCATACAGCACTTACAAGATTAGCTAAACTTATGTTTATATTAAAACACACACATTTACTTAAGCTAAATAGAAACAGGAAGTATCCCAGATTTCCCCTATTGCTATAAAATTAGTCAAGGAAGATATTTTTTGGTATGTTAGTAGGAATAGGGAATGCAGAGTCCTTTAAAAGACAACTGTTTTTCTACTTCTAAAGTAAATTTTTAGACTGCTTAGAAATTAAGACAGAAGGGAAGAACAAACAGTTATTCAGAACATTAATTGCCTCAACCTATTTGGCAACAGAAAGATGCAGTAGGAAAAAGCAAACTTTAAAGGGCTACAGGACACAGTAAAAGGCAAGCCATACAGCACTGCATTTTCCTGAGCTGAGAGAGAGCTAAAAAATACAGAGTACATGGAGCAATGACAGTGTTTGGTACTAGTTGACAATGACATGCAGAGCATCCTAAGCAACAGTGTTTATCTCACAGAGCATCTGAATTATTCATAGATTCCAACAGTCGAATAAATTTATTGTCTCCTATAAGAGATATAAGAGGTTGATAAACTGCTTTTCTGACCTTGAAGAACTTTGTTGGCACATTAAGGGACTTTGATACATAGCAAGGTACAGACACTCACTATGATTTGTTAGATGCATTCTGCTGGGACTGCACTATCAGGTGAATTGAAAACAAAAAACCTCTCTCAAGAAAGTAGTGTGGAAAAAAAAAAAAAGTGAAAAAAAGAGCAAAAGATAAAAAAAAGCTGGTGGATTTTCTCCCACTGTCCTAGTGGTACTGATTACAAGGTGGGGGAGGGCGGGGCGGGGGGTGTTAAAGTTTATTTTTTTTTAACTACGACTAATATGTGGAGAAGGAAAGATGGAATATTGTCTTCTTTTTTGTCTTCTATTGTCAATGTACTTTCCACTCTGGTACCAATGACTCTGACCCATCCTGCTTTGCCCACTACAGATTGCTCTGTACTACACACATCGGGATTTGAAGAGATAACAGCAGGGCCTCAGAATGGCTAGAACTAAAGTCCTACTGATATGGAGCAAGGACATCCTTCTCTACTATAGTACAAATACCCTGCAAATGGGAAGAATGAGAAAATCTTGGTAGAGGAAAAAATGTTGCACAACTGAAACATTTCTTTCAATGGATAAGAGGAAAGAGTGGCACTAATTACTGGCAACACAGGTTCTTTCAGAGGATTTATCTTAATATCCTCTATTCCATCTCTATGGATTTAGGCTACTAGCTTAGTATCAGGGTCTTTTCATTCTCTCCTTGTTGGATAGGCCAATACAGCTTACAGAAGTGGTTAAACTACCTGTTTTTCTCAACCTCGGGGACTCAAGAGTTGTAAGTGCAGAGGCATCAGCACAGAGAGCCTCCAGAGATCAGCAGTTTGCCTCACAAAACTGCCATCTGTAACTCTGAATAATTAAATATAACTGATAATCAATCAGGAGCATATGGTTAGCATAACAGAAATTGAACTGTCGCTGAAGTCAGGGAAAAAACTGCTTCACTGAGGATTAAGAAGATTGGATTTTGGTTACCTGCACACTATATTGCATGTGAATAAAAAGAGGATTTGAGTTTCCAGTATAAGTAGTCTATTAATCCTAATAAATGCAACCATCTTTCCTACAGAAACATTTAACATGAGTTTAATGCTTTTACCTCATTCTAATACTTCTGTCATAAAATAGCCCAAAAATAATGTACCATCCTAAAAGAAAACCACAGGGCTGTCTTATATAAGCTATTGAGAAAGATTTATTGTTTTCAGCTTGAAAACAGCAAGAAAAACATAAGAAGGTTAAGGGCTGAACTGTGATCACCTTACTCAAGGAAAGGAAAGCAAAGCAAGCAAAATGATCCCACTCCCATAGTTTGTGAGAAACCAGTTGGATAAACATGAGCAAAGCAGTGATGTTTCCTTTAAGACAATATATTTTAAATAAGCAGCAGTCCCTTCCTTTCAAGGAGTCGCTTGCAGTCCTAGCAGCCATTGGCAACTGCTGGCACACCTCTGCTTTGATGTTGCCAATTCAGAAAGGTGCATTTTTTTCTGTATCCTCATTCCATCTTCCTGCTTTCTCTAGGAAGAGACTACCTGAATTAGAAGAAGCTACTTGATCTTTAAGACTACCCCTGTTACTCCCTTTGTGAGTCCACATTCAAAATCGCACTGTTGTTTTAAAAGACAGGAGACTGCACAGCTGGAAAATTGCCCTACAGGCTACTAATGAGGACCAGTATATTATTTATGTATCCAAATACACAACTCTATAAAATAAGGGCTATTCAGTCTGAGGAGCTCCGTGTTCACAGACTCAGCCGTGGTAATACTGGATGCCTGAGCTCTCAGCGACTAGCAATGACAAAGTGCTAGTTATGTATACCTCTGACGATGAAAAATCAGCAAGGGATTGACAGTAAGCATAGGCAATTTTGATTGAATAGACTCTCTAGGTTCACATGGACAATTCAGAAGCCCATTATACTTGTTTAATGAACATGAGTAGAGCAATAGAGATCATTCATTAATTCACTACATTAATTGAAGCCAGTATTGTTACCTTTGGTCTTTGTTTAATACTGCCATTATCTGACCCAGTTTTATATTGTTGATATATTTAATACTCTGTGAACTGTTTCATGTTGACTTTTTGATGTGTTATAAAAAATTCAATGTAATTTCATTAAGAATAGGTCTGACGTGGGATAAATAGTAACTCCAGCTATGGTGCTACCTATATTTTAATTTTCAGTATAAAATGTTCTGCCTGACCTTTTAGAAAGCTCTATTACATTAAGTTAGGATTCTGTATTTCAAATGGTCTATGTTCATATTGGCATTTCTAATAAACCTTGGAAAAGGAAAATATTTATAATTTAAGTTTGTCCATTACAAGATACATGCCACAGTTGCAGACATTTTATGTAAAGGAATATATATCTTTCAAGTAAAAGCAAGAAAAATGGCTTGTGTAACTTTACAGCCTTTCATCAGGTAAAATGAATGGGGTTTTTTAGTCATTAAGATCTTGCCTAGGTTTCTTTCTCTCTCTGACACTTTTCACTAAAAACCTGAACTTTGGGATAGTATGTGAATTTGCTCATTTATTTATTTTTGGGTAGTCCCAAGCCCTGTCTTTGCTTTAGCTGAAAAGACTGATGGCATGTTAACACTTCTGAGGTTATTTGTTCTTAAGTACATCTTCTAGGTTATATGTCATAATGACAAGCAGCCAGCATTGTAGGTGCCAGAAACATTACAGCCCTGTTGCAGGGTTACAGTTCATAGACTAAATCAGCTCAGAAGATGTATGGGTGGTCCAATGATTGCTGAATGTTCAGTCCAGGAGTTTAAAAGAGAGAATCAATGAGCTGCAACTGTGTAAAGTAGGGGTCAAATATGTACAGCTGAGGCTCCACATATATCAGATAGGGCTATGTTTTATCTTCTGCTGTGTAACATTTGTTACTGAAACATGGCTCAGAAATGCTCTATTAAAAGTAGATTGGTATTAATTAATTCAGATTACTGTCTGCTCTAGAAGACAGAAGAATAGCAATATAGTTCTGACTCACCTCCAGCACATTGCTATCTGTCTCAAAATCTAAGTACCAATTCAAAATTACCAAGCGGATATTTGATCAAAACTCTCTCCTCCACTGATGGCCCCTTGGTTTTGTGTCAGTGATTTTCTTGCCAGCACAATCTGCTCTGCCAGTCACAGCTTCCTTGCTTTTTTATCTGCATGACTTTTTGTTCCATTGGATGGTTGAATCTATTTCAGGTCTTTATTTCTGGATTGGTAAATAATATTCTTTCTATGGTGCTGATTCAGTTTCTTTGACATGAAAAGAAGCTTGGTACTGACTTAGAGAAAAAAAAAAAAAATTTCAGGTGGACCAGTGAGAATTCAGAGAACCTCATCAACTCAGCAAATTTAGCTTACTTCCAACACGTGAGAGAACATGTTTGGGGGATAAAAAAAAAAAAAAAAAGAAAAAGAAAGTCAGTTCTAACATTAAAATCCTTAATTCTCAGACTCCAACATCTGCTCTCATTATTCATACAAGTCTGTAACGATTCTTATGGTGACGCTCTGTGGCTTTCCGTCCTGCATTTCTGGAGCAGCCTACACTGCTGCAGCATCCTTAACACTGAGTTGCTCTGTGCCCTACCCTAGCCTAGAGATGGTTTCAGAGAGGAATTTGAACTCAGATCTGCTTTCAGCATATGGAAGCCATAGCTCATATTACTAATACGGTTTTGAGGAAGAGTACAGATTTCCTTTGCAATGGATGGTGGTGGTAAGAGTGCTTTTAGGACGCAGAACTGCTACAGTGAGAAAGCTGGAGCATGCCTGATCCTCCCTTTCATTGAATGAGGAGTTTTGTTGATGTCCCTCTGTACAATTTTGAAGTAGAGGTTTCTGACTAGTATTTGGGAAGTTGAGAGCTGAAGAACTTCAACCTAGAGAATGAAAAGAAAGAAGTCGTGAAAGGTTAAAAAAGGCATAGATAAATGTGAATATGGAAGTAAATGGAAGCAATAGCACCGAGGAAAGAAAAAAAAAGCCACTAAGAGGCACTAATAGTCAGAATAACAATACTAAATATAGACAGTATAATTTTGAAAGGTTTCTATTTAGTCTTGTAAGGGAATTGGATATGACCATTAATGCTGTTGTAGGCAGATCAGAATTAGGAAGGAGGAATATAGATAAAATAGAACAGCTGAGAAGGGTGTGCAAGTTACTTAACTGATTTTAATGGTCTGGATAATTTCTTGGAATCATAGAATGGCCTGGATTCGAAAGGACCTTAGAGATCATCCAATTCTAATTCCCCTGCCATGATCAGGGACATCTTCCACTAAATCAGGTTGCTCAAAGCCCCATCCAACCTGGCCTTGAACACTTTCAGGGATGGGGCATCCACAACTTCTCTGAACAATTTAATGTCATGAAAATAGCTGTTTATGACATGGTTACCATAAGAGAGACTAGTCTTCTATCCCTATTTTTTAATGCTTTGTGGAAAGAGAAGATACCTTAATTGGCATATTAAGGAAAATTTTATGTTTAATTTTCTTTTGTTTAGTTTATAGGCACATTTTATAATCAGTCAAAAACACAGAATCTTTGTTGAAGCTTCATCTTTTTATTCAACTCAACATTTATTTCAGGACATTTGACTTGCTGGTCAGTCGTGCATTGTAGAAGGCTATCAGGCTGGTCAAGGACGATTTCCACCTTGTTTAAACCACTACTACTGATAACCTTCTTTTGTTCCCCATCCTTAGGGATGATATCCAGAATGAGCTGTTCTGCCACCTTCCCAGGGATGGGGGGAAGGTAAGTGGCCAGTAATTTTCTGGGTCCTTCATGTTGCCCTTTTTGAAGACTGGAGTGACACTAGCTTTCCTCCATACATCTCTCTTTTTTTTTCCATGATCCTTCAAAGATGACTGAAATTGGCTTAGCGATAACATCTGCCAGCTCCCTCAACACTCATGGCTGCATCTCACTGGGGTCCATGGCTCTGTGGGTGTCAAGTCTGGCTAAGTGACTGCTACCTGGATACTTCTTGAACAAGTGGAAATCTTCCTTTCTCCAGACTTGCTCTTGCCTCCAGAGTCTGGAATTAGTAGTAAAGACTGAAGCAAAAAAGGTATTCAGTAGCTACATCTTCTGTATATCCTCCATCATCAGGGCACTCATCTCACTCCAAATAGATAAGATCTATAGTAGATGAAAAGGTACATTTACTGCCACACATTCCAATGCTGAGAATAGTAGGTCTTACGAAGGTTTTTAGGCACTGAGCAGAGTAATAGTACTGGTAGTGAAAGCAAGGTGGACACTTAAAACAGTCTTCTGCAAATGTATATTGCAACAGCTATTCTTAATAACCAGAGAAATTTAAAAAATTTTTTTACAATTTTTAAGGGGATGATAAGGCCACATCCTTCTACTCCTACTCCTGTTCTAGGTGAACCTACTTTACCAGGGAAGTTGGGCTAAATAATCTCCAGAGGTCCCTTCCAACCTCAACCATTGTGTGATTGAGACTTCATTCCATAAGTCTGAAAAATAATTTTGAAATATTGAATATAGATGTTATTTTTGCTATGGGACTTGAAGTTTTAGAGGAGAAGTAGATAGATAATAATTCTTCCATTAGACTCTTTTGTCACTCATTTTGTTGCTTTAGCTACTAATGACATTTTATTAATATGTAGCTTTCAGTATGACGTAGAAAACCATTATGCATTTTAACACGGGGTAAACAATCTTTCAGATACAAAAACAAAATAATAAAAAACCCTTTTTATTAAGACAGAAGAGACAGCCAAACAGGTCATTAAATGTCAATATTGTTATGGTATTTCGACATGGTTATGCCTGTCATGAAAGAAGAATGATGTATTCTATAAAGTGACCCGGGGATCAGGCCTTTACCCATTAAAAAAATGCTTTCCCTTTTGTTCATTTGTCACAAAAATTTAATCTGCTGCATGAGATGTTCACAGGAAATGTTTTTATTACTGAGAGATGAATCTTAAATGTTTAGTGAGATTTGTAGGTAGTATTTCTATTTGATGAATGGGTATTGGGACAGAGCTAGTTCAATTCAGCACACGTAGCTAACTGTTAAATAGTTAACCACTATGTCTAAGCTAATCATTTAGCCTCCTTCTGTAGCACATCAAGATAGAGAGACACTCCTTCCAGAGAACAGTTTATTTTCATTAATCTAAATATGTAATTTTAGATAATAAGCTTTTGGAAGTGCTTTCCCCTTTCTCAGTAGACTAGAAGCAACACAGATCTAAATTAGTCAGTTCAGATTAGATGCCTGACAAGACGGCTGACAGAAGGTGAAACTCTCCTCAGAAAAACAAAGCCAAGGCTCGCAAGGTATTTAATTCCAAGTAAAATCAATAGATGACAACAAAAATGAAATAACTTACAATAGTTTCTGAACGGAATCCTACCTAGAAGAGCAGTGAAAATAAAAAGCTGCTTAGGGATATGAAAATGGACATCTTCACACCAGAACAGGAAATCTAATAGCCACACTCTTTGCTCTATATTTAGACTTTGTAATAGAAATCATACAGATCTATATGGGGGGCGGGGGTGAAGTTACAGTATAGCATAGCACATTTTTTCACCTCAGTGGGAAAGAGATCTTTTGAAAGTCTATGAAAAGCTAAACCTTTCTCCAGAAAATCATCTGAATTCATTATGGTATTTCAGTGTATGTACATGAAGGTTTGCGTTTTTGCCTGAGTATTGACCATGGTCAGCTCCACTTGAACTAATCCTAAGAATTGACTGCACTTATGTATAAGATATTAAAAGCAGTGCACAAAGTTGTACTCAAAAGAAAATTTGACTGGGAGAATATTAGATACACAAAACTACATTTTTCTTACAGCAAGTAAACCAAATTTAGTGGATTAAATAAGAGACACAAATATAATTATTTTCATTCATTTTTTAAAGAGAATTCATAATTCCTGCCTTTAACTGCATCAACCTTGTTTCTTTAAGCTGTTAACTTTTAATAATTATTCAGTACTGTTCCCAGTTGAAGCAATTATTTCAGCATGGGAGCAGGACTGAACCCAGCTGCTTAAATTCCTTCAGTTTTCACTTGATCTTAACACTCACAAATTTCCACTGCTGCAATTTAGAAGCACCCAATTGATTAAAATATTTTTGAGCTGGATTTTTGATAAGGACCTTGGAATCTTTCTCAAGGATATTCAAGTTTAACATAAGGTATTCCAACAGGCCAGAAGTTAAACAACAGTGTCAAACTAATTTTAAAGGAAACCAACAAATTAAAAGTATTCTTTTCAGATCCCATCAAAGATACTAATTTAAAGGCCTGCTATTCTGACAAATCACAGAACACACTGATCTGGTTGGAATCTCTGCTTTTGCAGAGACAGTGAAAATTAAATTGCTTTTACTCAGTTTAAATATCAAATCACATTTTATGCTTAGCAGAAGTTAGAACTTGATCTCAAGAGCTCACTTAATATAAAAGACATGAGAAAAATGCATGAGCTCCTGTACTCTAAAATGCTTTATAATACAGTTCAATTTAAATAATTCATATTCAGTGCTTTAGCTAAAGATTAAGTTTTATGGGACAAAGAAATTTCTTTATGCACATGAGTAGGAGTGAGTAAAGATCACTGGAGTCTGCATTTCTTCCCGCAGTGGCCCTAAAAATCTGTGTCAGGGCTATAAACATGGTTTTTGGTTATGCATACTTAAGGTAGGAAATCACATTTCTGACTGACAAGAATGCAGAGGACTTGGAACTATTTCCACACTTATTCAGAAAGAGAGAAATCTGAACCCAGTGCAGATATAGAGTAAACGGACTAAGCATTACCTAGGTCTGTGGATGTGAGGGACAGAACAGCAGTTGGTGAGGTTCTGTTGGAGTCACTGCATTTTGGGCATCTCAGCAGGCCCAGGGATCTTATCCTTAGAAGGGTATCACCAGTAAATTCACATAAATCCACTGTCCGTGCCCCAGTGTACATTTTCCATGTGAACTGCATTTTGTAGAACACAGCAAACATCAACAGTCCTGTCCGGTAACAATTCCTTTGAATGCCTCAATTTCCTCTGCTGTAATTACTTTATTTACAACTGAACATTCTGGTATAACAGTAAACATAAATATTAGCATGCAGACTTATGGAAACAACAACAGCTATAGCACCAGGCAAGCATTCACAAAAAATATACAACAAAGTGAGGGAAATAAACGAGCCTGAAGGCATGGAAGCATAGTGTCCCAAGAGGGACTCACAGAGGTATCCCTGCTACTCCTTTTCTGAAGCTGAAGGGACAAGTAATTTCTAATCCCTCTATTGACTGCCATCTAGGGGCCCTTAGAAGTTTTTAGTGCATATCTTGGTGCCATCATCTGTGTTACTTTGCGTGGTGGGAATATAGACAGGAAATTTTCCTTTTCTGTCATCTTAACGGTCATTGATCCAGCAGAAGTCTGAGGCAGAAACCCCATAATTGTAACGGTTATTCTGGATAATAAATAAAAATAATTAGAAGCTGGGACAGTTATTTAGAGTTTTCTCTTACTTTGTTACAAACATACAAAGTAAAACCATAAAATAGTTGTGATTAGTATCACCTATGACTTTATACAGTAAATCTGTAGGACAGAGGCATTAACAGCCAAAGTAAAGGATGGGTTTTCCTGAGCTCTGAGTGGTCTCAACTCCCTCTGACATGACCACAATTTCTGGATAATTTCCAGCTCAGAAAATCATGACTTCTATTTTGTTCTTTTGGTGTAGTTTTCATTCACTGGGCTTTGAAACACCACAGCACTCACTCATCCAAAAAAAGAGGCTTGGTTACCATTTTACACTTTTCACATTAGTGACACTGAATGTTTTTTTGAGAAGATTCCAGACACTTTTGGAAAAGAAGGAATCTTGCCACTTGTTTTCTGAAGATTTTTGTGTACAAACTGTCCTAGCTCTCTGAGTTACTCCAGGAACAATTTCCCTGGTTGTTAAAGAGGCTGTACTGTGCTGTCAGTTTTAGTCAAGGCCAGAGGAGTTATTTTTTGTCTTTGGTGTGATACATACATGTCCACTCACATTCTTAGGTATCCTGCATGTAGTTTTCTTTTTTTAGGGAAAGGTCTGCCTATCTGTCATCGACTATGAACTTCAAGCTATCAACAAATTATGGAAGTTATGCTTTAAAAATGGAAACTTAAAAACATCAAAGTAGCCGTCTGTCTGCATTCAGATAGGCTAAATGTGTTTGACATTGTACCATTATTTTTATATAAACAGTATAGCCTTACAATGGTGAAAGTGTTATTATATCTAATTGTCTGACTTCTTTTTTTTTTTTCCTTTTTTCTTTTTAATTTTTAATATGGTATACAGGATTTAATTTTAATTGGTTGTTAACTTGCAGTTCTACTATGGCCACCCAGGGATCTTTATAAATAACATGTTACAGCAGAATATTGTATTCCTTTCAGTCAGTAAAAAAAATTTTAACAGAGGTTGTTTATTTATTTTATTACGTTTTGAGTGAAAATTTACTGGGAAAATAATGCAAAGAAAACAGTGATAGCTTTTTAAAGATTTCCTTTAAAATTAACATCTTATATTCTACCTGTCTCTGTGACATAGAAGGCAACATATTTTAAGCAGAAGACCTACCTTGTCTTAAAGTCTTTCCTTTCCTGACTAATTAATGCCCCCAAACACAGGGTTCATATATACAGAATAAAATTCAATCAAGACCTATACATGCCTCAAATATCACCGTATTGATAAATACATTCTGGGAGGAAAAAAGAAAAACAAAAGTTTTTCTCTGCTTTGGCCCAGACAGAGAATATGATGGATGGAGGTAGAAGACAAAAATGGTACCTTCATCATTCCCAGAATTAGTGCGGTCTGGAAGATACTGAGCTTAATTCTATTACTTTTAATCTTTTACTTCTAAACATCTAAAATCAATGGAGCAATTCATAGAGTTAAAGGGAAAATTTACTGTGAGTCAGAATGACAAAATCTGGTGCTCTGAATAAAGTGAATACAACTTACAACTGGAAGTAGGGCTGTACAAGACATAATGCACTGCTTGAAGCCTTTCTTCAGTGAGCTCTTAAAGTGAGAATGGCACAAAAATTTTTCAATCTGAGAACCTGGAATGAGGACTGTGAAATTTTAAGACAGGTTACAGTACAAGGATTTTGCACCTGAAATATTTTATGCCGTGAATACATACACCAGAATAAAAGGCAATCAGACATATTTTTTTAATGATTTCTGGGCATCTGCTAACTTATTTTCATGGTCTCAGATTATTGCCTAAAGTCAGCTATTTTCCTACAACAGTCACAATGTAGACAGAGCGCAATCTTTCTGTACAGTATTAGAGCGGAACTAAAAATGACTGTGTCCTAGCAGGGCTGCAACTTGTTACGTTGGTTGCGGTGAGACAATGAAGCTCCCATCTGCCGTTTTCTACCTGCAAAATGAAAGTAATTACACTTTTAAACAATATCTCATTCCCTGCCTGACTTTTCAATACAGAAACTATTTTATATTATGTATCTGTACCCAACTGAGTAAAACTCCTACCGGGAGTATATAAATGCTACTGTAATAAGTACAGTAATCTTAAAACTGCTTTGTGTAAAGTTCATGCAAAAGAGAACAAAACTAAATTACAAAAACATCAGAATACTTGTGCTTTACTTACTTTATGAGCTAGAGGTACCTTAGATGCATGGGTATGTGTCAAAACAATGCCTGTTTTCCTGTACTAAATATGTCTTTGACCAAAAGCATAATTTTATTGACGTGCCTTGTAAGTCGCTCTGTGTGCATATGTGCAGGAGGGAAGGAGTACCACTCAAAGCAAAATTCAGTCATTCAGACTAAGTGAAAAGGTAGGGCTCCTCATCTGGTGAGTTGGGCAAGCAACGAATAGCCCTTCCCTTGAGGACCTGCTGACAAGCTACAGTGTGTTTGCTTTTCTGGGCCATTTCACTTAAATAAAACTTTAAGCAGGTGATTTAGTTCCTTAAGAGAGTCTCAGAGAGAGATTATTCTGGCAGGTGGTCCTTGTTGCCAGCATGTTTGATTGGTACAGTAAACCTATTCACTTATATTCATGGATAACTTCACAGTTTCACCCTCCCTAGAGTACTGCTCTTTCAAGCACCATTTTTACACCCTCTTATGTAGATGAAATTCAGGCTGGCTAGGACTCTTTTTGCATTCTTGTGTTCAATTTTGACTACACAGTAAATATGTGAATAGAATCATACCCAGTGATGAAAGCAAATATTGCACTCTCAGATGCTTTAAGGGTTCTTCACCATCAACAAAAGGCAGCAGATGGGCCTGTTTGCTTTATTGTTTTTAAGAGAGGGAGAAAACAAATGAGATTTTGTGATATTGTATCTTGAGTTGTATGGCACATTGGGGTAGAGAGGTTTAAGTAAAGTTTGTCTCAGGCTTTTGCACCACTTAAACTCCTTGTACTTGTTTAAGGCAATATTTTCATGTGTAGGTTTTTCCTTTCCAACAGGAAATATTTTCAGATGATTCCTTGCCCTGTTCTTCAGCCAATGTTTCATAAATTTTCAAAAATGTCTTGTCTGTCGATTGCTAAGCCCTTAGAGCCTCTGATCTATCCTGTGTTTACCAAAGCTGTTTGCTTTATGTCAGTGGTCTCTGCCAATGGTTATTAAAAAAAACAAACCCAATCTCTTCAAGACACCAAGGTGTGGCTCAATTTAAGAGAGGAATAAAAGAACTAAAACTCATATATGAGACTGAATGCACTGAACTAAGTA
The DNA here is from genome assembly GCA_035583155.1 of Acropternis orthonyx. Classification (NCBI taxonomy): domain Eukaryota; kingdom Metazoa; phylum Chordata; class Aves; order Passeriformes; family Rhinocryptidae; genus Acropternis; species Acropternis orthonyx. The sequence goes on from JAWWEU010000081.1 coordinate 26,008,552, forward strand.
TCACTACCCAAAGGCTGTCAAAGACTGGGGTCTATTCTGGACTCTGCTTCTTGCTTGTTGTTTTTTTATTAATACAGACATATTAATTTCTCCACCATAAAGAAATTGGGATTTAGTCTGTTACAAATTGTAGACCTACTATAGTTCTGTTTGCTGATGCAACAGATGCTTGGATAGAAAATAAAATGGTGTTACTCTCACAATGAAAATGCCAGCTGCTCTTTATTATGCAGTTCAATATATTTAATCTTGATCCTGGATGTACGTAAATATAGAATAGCTTTTTTTTGTCTGATGTACTCCACTTTCTCCATCAAGTCCATTATCAAAGGTCAAAGGCTAAACAAGCAGGAAAGGAAAAATAGTGGTATCTGTCTGCCTAAACTCTAAATGTGTCTGTAACTCACAAGCAGGTTTTAAGGGAGCTTAGGGGAATTAGATACCTCAATTTCGTTGTTATTCATCTATTGTCTTGCACCTTCTTTCCTGCACAGAATCTATATAACTATAATGTATGTTTTCTGTCTAAAGTTAAGCATATCTCACTTGATATGCTTAGATATGGTATAAAACAACCTGTGGAAAACTGGAAATAAAAGTAAAATTCTCTTATGCTGAAAAAGGTAAATGCTCTCTCATCTCTATCTCTATAAAAATGTCATCCTCGTATTCCGTATCCCTTCTTTTTCTTACTCACCTGTGAAAGACAGGAAAACTTTTTCCCTGTGCAGGAGTAGTCAGGAGGCCTTGAGCCTAGAGATCAAAGATAAGAAATGAGGATGATTAGACTAAAATGAGAGAAGGGAAAGAAAAATCGAGATCTGGACAAAAAAGAAGTAATAAAAGAAGACATTTAGTTCTGTCAAAATATTTATTTTTAATTTTTTCATTGATAAAAAGAAGTTTTTATTATAAAAACAGGGCTTTCCAGAGTTTCTGTTTTATTAAAAATTACAGATAAATTTTCTGGGATGCATAATTTTATGTCTAAATGAAGGATTTTCAATTGAATCCAACTTGCACACTGCAAAGAATTTTCACATAAAATTTTCTATCAGTAATGAATCATAGATACACTGTAGAAAGATACACTTTCTGCTTCAAGTTTATTGCCATATGGTGAAGCATCAGCTGTCACTATTGTACTTAATTTCTCAGTGGTTGACTTGCCCAGTGTCAGACTGGAAACATGAGGCAGAGCTAGCAAGAGCAGGCATTTTCCCAGTCCCAAGTTTGGTAAGTTTATTTTCTTCCCCCTGATTTTATTGACTGCATTTCTATTGGCAATCCTCTCCTGGCTCAGTGTTACCTTTAAATGAACAACTGTAACCTCAGAGATCTTTGCCCGTACTCCCACAAAGACTTGATGATTACTATTTCCAACTGACAAAAACCCTATTTCCTGCTTGGCCACAACTTAAAGCAGCATCTTGCTTGTCATAAGATAGACAAGACCTCTGAAAAACAAGCTGTTCTCTGATTGTCAGGGTAAGATGCTCATGTTTCTGCCTTTCCTCCGTTTCTCTTTATTTAGACCTCATGTACGTAACCATCCAAGCAGAAGATGGAATAGTTATTTACCAGAAAATTGAAAGAAAGGCATGATGTTACCATAGGAAAGTAGGGTTCAATGATTTGACTTAGAGCAGAATGTCAGACAAAAACAATGGTCACCAAAGCAAAATCCTCAGCTCTGGTGTGATCTTCTATAAGCTGTAACAAAGCTAGAAGTAATGGCTGTGTCAGTAGGGAGAGGGAGGAGGCCAGCACTTGCTCACAGTAGCCTCCTCATGCATCACTGTCAAGCAGGCTGTAGAGAAAAAGAAGCAAATCCTCACTGTGAAATTGTTTCTCAGACTCAAGCAATGGCAGCAGCAATGCAGTCTGCTGCTCGTGTAGAGAAGGTGTCAGCAAATGGAACAAAGGTAACCCCATGGAAACAACTGCTTGCTGAACCCATTTAAACAATATCTGTGCAATCTTGGTAAAAAAGCTACACAGCATGAAGATAGAGGAGTACATTAAATGAACATGAGCATGGAGATAAGGCATGAGAGAAAAAGAGTACGACAGTGTTTTAGAAAAGGAAAATTCAGCTAAATATTCTTGACTGATTGCAACGTGCTGCTCAGCACGTGCTGCAAGGCAGTGAGAAGCAGACCTCAGGTAGGGTACCCATCTCTTGTTAGGGACTCCATTGTACTCTACACAGTAAAACAGAAACTATTTGAAGCTGACCAACCTGCCTAAATTATAAAAATAATCAGCAGTGAGAGTACCATGACAAATATTTCTGTTGGTCTTTGTCAGAACTGCTTGCTTGCAATGCTCTGGGTCTCCCAAGCAGAGTGGGTGAAGTCAGTATCAGACCTGAGCTCCTGAAAAGGGGCACATGGAAAAACAAATCTGTGCAGTTTCTGTCTTCTTTAGGCCTGATAACAGAGGCAATTCATAGTCAGAAACATGAGTTTTCGGTGTCATAGAGAATTTTACAGTGAACCACCAGTTAAAAAAAAAAAAAAAAAAAATCTGGTTTCCCTAACTTATATGTCTACCCTGCAACTAACAACTTAGAAATACAGACTTCTTCTGAACCTGCTCCATTTCATTTTTATCCAGCAAGTCTGACTGTAAGATGAAAGAAGGGCATGATCCAGTGTGGTTTCCTGTGCATATTAAGTGGATTAATACCTTTGAAATTAAGGCAGGCCGTGTAGTCCATCTCAGCACTTCTCAGCTCTGTAAAAAGACCATTCACTCCATAACACTGTGGGCTTTAATTTGAGTTTATAGTTTATTGCTATCTGTGACTATCACCACAACTTTGATGTATACAAATAAAAACAAGCATGTAAAACATTGGCTTTAAATAGAACCATTAATGTTATGCAATCTTTGCTGCCCTTTGTTTAATACTGGCATCTAATAAAAAACTATTGTTAATAATAAAAGTAGAACTGTAATTGAAATAAATGTAATTCCCACTGAAATATAAATGATGCATTTATGAGAAGATTCTACTGTCCTATGGGACAAATTATTACATACACTGAGGTGGAGAATTATATACAGTAGGCTGGAGAATAAGAGTGTAAGCTCCATGGGGGAAAATGTGGCAGGATGCCTGCAAATTTAAAAAGCATGGAAATGCAAAATTTGGCCAGAGTTCACTATTCATATATTTATTGTGCTAGTGTTTCTTTGAATGTTCTTTCCTTTCATAGCTTATGTCTATATGTGCAGCCCACTTCTTAATCAGGTTATTTTTGGTACTTTTGTTCCTTGTGATTGGAAGAATCTGAGATTTAAGTTCATGAAAGCTCCTGCTCTGTCTTTCAACACATTAGTAAACTCACTGGTTCTAAAGCAAAAATTTCATTATGTTCTATTTCTTCAATAAACATCTAGATGAGAAATCTATTCCAAATAAAATACCACAACCAGATTTAAAAACCTGTGCTTGTAAACTTAATTGATCCCGTCAGTGCGTAAGCTGACTCTGATAGACTCTCTTGACTAAATATGAGAGTCAGCTGACTAGCAGAAATCCTGCTCTTGCCTTTGTAAGACAGTTACTAATTTGTTTTGCTGAGTATCTACTACTCACACCTGTTGGAGTAGCACTTTAGATTTTGGCTCATTCTGCCAAATAACTGTAAGACTTGGACATGAATGATGTTTATATACCTTTATGTATGCTTTAAATATCTGAAATAATCAAGCTGTAACTACACTTCATATATTTGCCATTATACAGTGTTATTATCAAGAACAGAAATTATTTTCCAAAAAAAGAATCCAATTTTTGCTTTATATGCCAGAAAAGAGAATAATCATGAACACAAATTAAATGTGTAGTAATAATGAATTTTAATAAAGCATATGCCATTCTTTTAAGAAACACAATCATAAACCCCACAATAATTTAAACTATTATCCACCTAGTTGCAGGTGAATTAAATGAAAGAGAAAGTACGAGTATATTTAAAATACAATAATTTTACATATTGTGAACTAAAATAATGATATTTTTATCATGACTATAAAGGGTAAGATTTTTTTCCATTTTATTTTGTAGAGTTGAAGATTTGGAGAGTGAATAAGGTCTTATACATTCATTAATGCAGTCTTTATTGTTTATTCCTAAAAGCAAAATAAAAATATGCTTAACAGGCACAGTTTGACTGTGAATTATAAATATTTTCCTTCAAAGTATTAAGGAAAATAAAAATACACAGCACTCAGAAATATTTTTTAACAGCATATTCATGAGTTGAAAGACTGAAAAAGTACCATGTGATAAAATTGCAGTTTCCATAGTAACCTTGATTGTTTTTAATAACAAGGTGCTAAGAAACATAAAACATGGATTGATTGGCAGCTGCCCTAAGGCATCAGCTCAACTAAAATGCATTTTTGTTTATTAATATTAAATAACAAGCTACTTTTTTCCTGCTGTTGATTTCACCACTAGATTTTTAATGTCTACAGTTTTGTAATACATTCTAAAACCAGTAATGTGCTCTAATAAAGCAAGAATTAGAACTCCCCAGAGATGTGAAAGGTAGAAATGTTACTGCTTTTGGCCTCTGTTTGCAAAGGTTTAGAGAAATGAGAGGCTTGTTATTCCTTCTGTGTTAGCAGTTAAATTGTTTGTATGGAAGGTTCCCCAGCTTCAACATCTTTATACACTTTCCAGCATGACAATAACTTACACTCATCACTTCTTGTTAATAACTCTCTCTTTTCTGTTTGATCCAAATATCTGTTGTCCATATGGTGCTGCTTGATTGCAATTTCTTCCCTAGAACATTCACATCAGAGGCAAATTAGCTGTTTTAATAACTGCAGTTCTAACATCACATGGCTAAGTACTCTATGTTTGCTCTGCTTCGGTATTTGACAACAAGGTGTATGGTGGAAATGATATCTACACTGAAAATAAATTACGCAGGAGCCACCAAAGACAAAAATTGAGACATGTTTAATTTAAGCTTTTGCTGAATGTCTTGATTACTAGAGCAGACATCTCAAGGCACACCCAATAGTGCTCTTGTTGTAGCAAAGTGGGATTCCTATAATTCTTGCACGCCTTTTGCTAAATGGTTTAGCAAAATCAAGAAGTCATATTTTTTTTACTGAGCCTAAAAGTAAAAGAAAGGAAGAGTGGGACAAACTTTCCCTCAGCTACCAAAAATCACCCTGTATCCTTCTCTGGTCAGATATTTTCCAAAAGTGGGCTTCAGCCTACAAGAACTTTGTGAGGTGACGTGGATTTCTCAGCCTGTGCTGTCTCCTCCACTGGACTCCTCACATGGCTGCACATCAGTTTTCTCCTTCAGACTTCCTTTCAGAACTGGTGGACTGGAAGCCTGCTTTCATACCAGTACTCCAGGGAGGCAGCTCAGGTAGCTCAGATACGTTCCTCTGTACATGTGCAGTCATATGCCAAAACTATTTCTGCTTCTGCTACTCCAAGCCTATCTCTGTGACAGCACAGTGATGGCATTTTTTTATTACTTTCTCTACTATTTCTCATATGTAATGGACGTCCCTAATCACGATTTGTTTCCTTCTTTATTCTCAGGTTACTTCATAGCTATGGCTTCAGCTGTTCAACACTCTTTAAAATCAGAACAGCAGCTTTTCTACTGAGTTAATGACATCATACACTGAGTTAAGAAACTGTGATATGAGATCTACACCACCTTGCACTGCCTAATAGGGTGTCATAAAATCATCTTGGTGATAACGTTTCCCCAGTTAAGTTTCAGTGCTTACTTTATTATGTCACTAATCTGATCAGGCCCACTCCTGCAGAGTCGTTGCATAAACTCTCCAAATGAAGGAACCTGAAATGAAACTTCAGAGTTGAATACATCCAGCATAATCTTCCTGTCTGTTTCACAATTTGCTTGGCTTTTCTTAATCAAGCCAGCCACAGCTATAGTTCACAATTCCTGTGCCATTTCATGAGCATTGGGAGAATAATAACGTTTTCATTGATACCACCAAACCCAAAAGAAAATCTGTGCAGCATCCAGCAAATGCAATCTTTAGTAAAGGAAAACCAATACAATGGTAATAGGGAAAAGTGCACCAAATGCTGAGAGTAAGGAAACGAATTCACAACAAATATAACAGGAGTTAAAAGATATTAAACCACTATTTTAAAGGCAATATTCATACTTTACCAGTCAGTCACTTCAGAGTTATCAGTGTAGAGTCCATACCAACAGATTAGCTGATACAGTGTCATTATAATTACATACATAGTTACACACATAATTACTGCTTTGTGTTGGTGCATGACAAAGAGATTTATGATACACACATCAGAGTACAGCTAAAAAAGATGGTGTGGTAGTTCAGGCTCAGACTAGCCAAGGTATATCTCTATGAGGAAAGAACTTCTCCCCCTTCTACTCACCATGGTTACACTATTCCAACTAGTGGTGATAGTTTTCAGACTGTTCTTTTGCTGAAAAGTGTTGGGGTAAGGGACATTCCATGTATCATTAGAAAATTACATTTGCTATCATGAATCAAGTTGTTAAGTTGATTACTGCAATATGCTGTCTGGGGCCAGAAGAATCCCAAGTATATACAGGTCTATATAAGGAATATGTTCCAAATTAACCTTTGTGCTGAGCTATAAAAGAACTTCAGTTTGTGTTGTGATCTGGGCATGCTGCTGCACATAAATCTGCCTTGTTTAATACAAAAGAAATGCAGACCTGTGTGGCACTCCAGGTGAGCAATGACTGTGCCCCCCTCTAGGTTCTAACAATGGCACTGTCTCTTCAAGTAGTCTCTGAATTCTCTTCATGTGACTGAAATTGTACATTGTTGTGGTTGTGATCTGCAAACTTCTGATTTGATAATCAATTGTAGAAATATAGTAAGAATTACACTGGACAAACTTCAGAAATAGGAAAGGAAATATGCAAAATAGTGCATGAATTGAAGAAAACTTCTTTAGTGTAATCTGTTTAGTTGCAAATGTAAAAACAGTACAGCAAAATTTAGCTGTTTAGTGTATTGGTTCATTGCTGAGAAAGTAGTTTCATTGCTTTGTTATTCACTATCGACATTCTCTTTCCTAATAACAACAGCATCTGAGAAGTCTGTTAGTTTTCCAGGACGTGTGTCTCAGTTTAGCCATGCTTTCTGAACAAAATTTATCCTGCAATTAGTCTCTCAAACAATGTGATAGTGTGCTTCTCTGACATCTGCAGTTAGTAATGTGCTAAGGATTGTTCTTACATCTCAGTCTCTTCAGCATAGTACACTATATAGATATAGATATAGATATAGATATAGATGTATATTTACCTACTACACACATGTAGTTGGTTTCTGTGTGTGTATAGTGTATCTACACCCTTTAAAGCAATGGACTGTCAAGATCCGTACCATTTCCAAAGTTCGAGTGGCTTAATGTTCCCTTCAGACTAGACCATTCTGAAGAAATTGACTGTGAAATAAAGGAATACAAAATTACACTTTATTCCTGAAAGAAGTTACACACTGGGGAAAAAACTGTTGATTAGTCTCAGTGTTCTCGTCACACATATGACTACCGGTCTCAGCTCTTTGTGTTTTTTACTTTAGACCAGACAATCCTTCTAGTTGTCTCCACTGACTATTGTATCATAGTCTTTTGAGCTTTCCAAACAGATAATGGAGTCTCTTCCCACTTTCACTTTTCCATGGGGGAATTTCCGTTCTACAGCTCCAACAACTCCATATCCTGAACTGAGCCATTCAAACTTAATGGTCCTATTAGTGGCAAAGTTTTGTTTCATTAAACTTCAGTCAGGAAATATAGATGGTCTCTGTAGGCTCAGTCACAGCTACTCAGACACAGGCTGCTCACCAGGTGCCCTTTTCCCACAAGTTCAGGAAGATCAAACCCACACAAAGCTTAAATGCCAGTAACAATCTCATACAAATACATCTCCACCAAATTAGTTGTCTTAGGGAAAACTGGTGCCTACTTTTTTTGTTGTTTTTTGTTTGTTTCTTTGTTTGTTTTGTTTTTGGGGTTTTTTTGTTATTTCTCAATCTTTAAATCAGTATTTTCTCAGACTGGGTGTGATTAGCTATGTTTAAGATAAGAAACAAACAAATAAAATAACAAAAGAAGAAAAATCCACAGAACTACACATTTCTTATTTTATAGAATAATAGCATAATTTGTGATAGAAGAGAACTCTGGAGATCATTTATTCCCTAGTGATCTGTTTAAAGGAAGCCTGGGTTCAAAGTTGTATCTTGCTCAGGATCATTTCCATTTGAGTTTTGATTATTTCCAAAGACAAAGGCCTGCAGCCTGTCCAGACAGCTCTCATTATATTTTTTTTTTCATTCTGTGTAATCAGAATTTGCCTCACCAAAATTTGTGACCAAAACATCTAAACCATTTACTGAATACCTGCAAAGTCTGAGTCATTTTTTTTTCTTTTCTGTAACTTTCCATTAAGTACTTGAAGACTGTAATTAGATCCCCTTCTGTGGGGATCTTCCCTCTAAACAAATGGAGTTCCCTTAGTCTCTGTCCATATGTTATGAGATCCAACCCCCATCATTTTGCTTTGTTTACATTTTCTCCAGAAATCTGCCCCATGATAAAAAAATACCCCCCCCCTTTTTTTTTTTTGTATTTTTATCAGTATTTTTCTGGTAATATTAGCTAAAATGTTTCTCATTCAACTGTTTGATTTTATTTGCTTGATTGCAAGAGTGCTTTCATATACCAGTCTCTCCAGTCCATCTGTTTTTTTGGGTTTTTGTCTTTTTTAAATTCTTCTGTCTTTAGCACACACAAAACATTTCTAATCCAGTTCCATCCCTTCCCAAAAAACTCACTGGTAAAAAGACATACAGGCTTTTTCTCATTAATTACTTGCTGTTTATTTATACAGTAGAAGCTATATAGCATTTGAGTAAAGTGACAAAGCTACATGATATGAATATTAGGCTGCTCAGCAAGCTGTGGAAGTGGCCATAGCCCATCAGCCAGCTAATTAATGAAAAAAAAATGAGACGTAGAGAGCACTTACTTCTGATATTGCAAAAGGAAATAGAAAGAAAAAAAGAAAAAAAACCTTAATGTAAATTGCTTCAAAATCTTTCTGAGGATGTTTGAAAATACACTTTTGCGTCAAAGGCACTTATACTACATTGTACACCGAGGGCTAAATTATTCCAAATTGCTTACACAGAAACACTGTGTAAAATGGACAGCTATGAAAATATTCTCTGATGAGATCTCTCCCACTATGCAAGTTTGGTATACTTTCTGCTTCCCCATATAAGAAATGAATCAGCTTTCCACACATGCTGTATCCTCCTAGATCTACAGTAATCCCAGTACAGTTTCAACAATCTGAAGCCACCCTCACAAGAAACGTAGTTTTGCACTGGCTTGGACTTTTGGCTCCTCCCATGCTTTTTCTTTTGAATAGAACTCCTGACTCTCTTACTTGCAGAAATAAGAGAAACTGGCAGCTGTTTTGTCTTTGTCAAAGAAAAAAAACAAATAATAAGGTGAGGTAGTAATTTCAGCTTTCGGGCCAATCACACATGACAACATTTTCAGGTGCCTCCCCACACAGTAGACTGAAATCACTCCTCTTCCTTGTGTCTCCAGGCTACAAAACAGTCATCTGTATATTGTGTAAAAAAAGACAGACACTGCATTGCCTCACAGGAAGGCAAAATAATCATATGGAAGGGACCTTACATGTTATTAACTAGGAAAGATGATATAAATAGGATGTAGGTTACAGATGAATAGTAGTTGTTTCTTTCATTAAGCAAATAAAGGGGACAAAATTACTTGTAAGATATATTAATTTCTTAAAACAAAATTTTAATTGTGTTTAAAAGTCTTTGTTGTATCTCTAATTAGAATGAGTAGAGCAAGATTTTTTTTTCATTTCTATTTTGGTTTTCTTTTTCTGTTTAACTTTAAGTCACCATGTTAGTAGCCAGACATTATGCTTCCTTAGTCAAAAGTTTTTTTAATGGAAACATATTGTTTTAATAAGACATTTTCCTAGGAAGACTTAGCATAGCTGGTGTTCCAATATGGTCCAACACTTACCTTAGACAAAGCTATGTTCATGTCCTTGCTTTGTCTGACTCATTTTTCAGCTTTGTAGATATCACCCAATCACTAAGAGTCTCACTGTGATTTTGCCTACATGTGTGCAAACATGAAGAGATATATCGTAGAGCAGTCAGAAAGCTCTATATACAAAAGGTCTGGCAGAGAGGTAATCAAAGACTGTCATTCAGACATCAGTATCTCAGTCTGCAGATGTCATAGTATATCTTTTGTACATTTAAGCTGCACTAATATATTAGCAACATATTTTTATTAATTAAATTATTAATTAATCAATAAATTTTTGTTAATGGCATGATCTGAAATTACACAATAATTTTTACACCTGAATGACTATCAGTCCTTATTTTTCATGTAGGCTTTTTCAGATCTTTATTCCAGTGTCCTGGCTAAAAAAAGAAATGTCATTCAATGAAACTTAGGTCTTTATGTCTGTTTGTATCTCTCCTTGTATCTTTTCTTTTTATCTATAGAAAAATCTGACATTGGAAGATTTTAATAATCCATAGTTTTTCACCATGTTGAATATGTCTTTTTGTGTAATGAAGCATGTCTCTAAGTTCTTAACCTGTGCAGTTACTTATCTGAGAATGTGAAATACACAGAAAGACTTACTAAAGCAAATGATGGCACAGAAGGTCACAGTTACAAGTAGAGACTGTCATGAGAAATTACATTGTAAATACATGGTATTATGTCTGAAATGCAGAGCGAAAATACACCAGGGCAAGTAACCTGTCTCAGCAGAGTGTTCATTATTATTTTGTTTGTGTGCACTGTACATGTGTGTGTGCGTAAATTCAAATTTAAAGCAGTTTGGAATTTTTTTAATTCAATCCTTTGAAAGACAGCTGAAGTTCTTGCTGCATTATGTTCATTCAGTGAAGATTTTGTAAAGGAATACCTTCTCAAAAAGAGAATTTCTGATCAGATCTCAAGAAGCATTAATCTCAGAAGAAAAAGCACTAGCAGAGATATACTAGATCCATGTTTCCCCTTTTTAGGTCAGGTTCTAAAACTTCTGGGTCCAACGTCCCAGATGAATCCAAAACTATCAGAATCATTGATAGATTAAGTTCTTATTTTATTCTGCTTTCTTTTTTCTCGAGTTTGGTAACATGTTTTGTAAAATAGATAGTATCTTTAAATTTCTAACAATTTCCCAAGGTAGAAAACTCACAAAAGTAGTGTGTACAAACTTGGTTTTGATTCTTCTCATATAAAGTCCTTAAATACTGGTCTAAAAGAGGTTGAAGCTCAAGTCTATTTCCTGAAAAAATGGTCCAGCACCATAGAGTAGAGTTGGAGAAAGAAGGAGGACATGTAGTAATTCCATTGTTTTCATGAATCTTTAAAGTGCCTTGCTTTCAGGGCGAGATGAGCCAAATATTAATTACCTAAATATTAACAAAGGTCTCATATTTTTTTCTATTTGATCAGCAACTTCCTGTCTTCATTCAGAGCTTTCATTTTTGGAAACAAAAAGAGGTACAATAGAATGAAGTCATAAGCACAGAGCATTCCCCTACACACTGCAAGTTCAGATTTTTCAACAGCTGAGGATTTTATAACAAATTAATACAGAGAAAAAGCCAAGTTTTAAAATTATTTCAGCTTTCAATAAGCTTTCCAAGCATGTTGATTGCATAATTCTGACTTGTACACTCAGGTTCTCTAAAGATATTCTCAGGAACTTGTTGGAGCCTTTAGAAAGCCTACCCAATAAATTGAGTAATATAATTTTATTATTATATTCAATTTAATAATATTCAGCTTGCAGATGATCCCATAGCAAAAAGGAGTAGTTAAAGCATAAAACCAACTCATAGTTCTGAGAAGGGAAAGAGCCTGACATTTTTCTTTTTAAGTAAATACCATATTTTAATTGCTACAGCCCCAAGGTAGCCATAAACTCATGCACTGACAGCTCATGCAGATTTTATGAGGCTGTTTACTCTGTTGTTCACGAAAAAAAGTTTGTTTAGCAACTGCTGTTGCTCCTGATGCTTACATTACCTGTAAGTGAGAAAGCATCTTCCTAAATAAGGAAAAAAGTACTTACTATTTAGCCTGAAATAAAAAAAAACGTAAGAAAGGAAAATCTGAGTATAGAGTCAAAGTGAGGAGTTGTGAAGAGTACAAAGATGGCCCAAGTATTAGTTCTGTTGCCTGGCTGTGCCAGTCACCACCCATTTTTGGTGTTATTCCATTTAAGCGAAGTAATGGATGCCCCAGCCCTGGAAGTGTTCAAGGCCAGGTTGAATCAGGCATTGAATGTATTCTAGTGGAAAGTGTCCCTGGCCGTGACAGGGAGATTTGGAACTAGATGATCTTTTACATAACTTCCGACTCAAATAATTCTGTGTTTCTGTTTATGGAGACATTTTTCTTGACTGGAAATATGGACCGTGGGTACCTAACATCTTTTCATTTTCTAATTTCACCAATTTTAAAAAGAAATTAAAGATGGTTTCAAGGTCTTTTTTATTAGTTGTGCAGGTTACCAGAGCTTTCTGCAGTCTAATGATGTAGGCCTTCCATGACACCACCAAATACATGTATTTTAATAAATATCATGTCCTAGGAATTAATATTACTAAGAGGATCAGTTTCTAGAGAATGTGTGTGCCATCCAATGGATCTTATGAAAGGTATAAGCTAATGCAAATCTATGATGTAATTTGCACTCTCTCTGGAAATCAGTGATACCAATAATATTTCTGAAAAAGTGATATATAATCTTTAACAAAGAAGTGTGTTTAGAAAGTATATAGATGCTGCAACAGCAAAGAGCTAGTGAAAACCTGATGTTTTATACTGAGATATTTTGGTGTCCAATGTAATGGAAATGTCCCATTTTAAAAGGATTTAAAACAGGTAATTTTAAATTTCATTGTGTGCTTTTCAGACTGAGATTTACTGTCCAATGTTTTATACAAATGGTAATATCTATTCCAGTTTTATCTGATTTTTTGTCCTAATTGCTACTATTTTCTACAATTTAATGGCAGATAGATCTATTACTACTTAACAGAATAAGTACTGCCCATACCTTTCTGCTTCAAAAAACACATCTTCAGCTTTCCCAATCACTCGAAACCACAGTCACTTCTAGCTAGCAAACTGAAATATTACAATGGAGGATATTTTCTAAGGCACAAAACTCCCAATTGCATACCATTTAGAGTCAATTGGAATTTGAAGCCTTTCTGCTAATGCATATGTTTGGTATTATTAATTCACACTCTTTTCTATTTAATCCTATGATAATTAACCAGGGAGGATGTTGCAGACCACAACTGTATGGAGTAAAAGATATATTGTCCTTGCAATATGAGAATCAAATAAAATATTATGTACAGGGTTTAATAGATTTTACCTTTGGTTCTTCTACCATGTTGGCCATGAGTCAGAAGTATATCTAAGAACATGCTAGGATTTATGCATATTTCTTTTGTATTAAAGCCAATGAGGCATAAGGAAATTCTTACGGTTAAAGAGAGGTTAAAATATAAGACTTTACTTATTTAATTACTCTGTTAAAATTAGAAGAAATAAAGAGAGTTTTCAAACTTCAGAAGTGTTTAGTACTTTGAATGTCTAAAAGTTTAGAACAACTCAGATAAATCTGGAAAAAAATTATTCACAAATAGTAGTGATGAAATCAATCCATATTTCTACTATTATACAATAGATTGAATAGAAAAAAATAAAATTTTGGAAATATCTAAACATTGAAGATTATTCTGTTCCCCAGTATACGTCAAGTTTCTTTACTTACGCCAATTAAATATTTATTTAACTAAATTATATATTGTTGCTTTAAAAACCATGTAAGCATTGAGATTGTGAAGAAGTGACTTGCCAATCTTGCAAAAAAAGAAAAAAAAAGTCCTTCTTGAAACTAATTATTACCTTTTGTGAAATGCACAATCATTAATAAAAAGCCAGAGGTCTGGGATTTCTTTGTTGTTCCATTAACTTGAAAGAAAATTACAGATTATTATTCATTTGTGACTTCTCAGAGAATAATCACACTGGGGTGGGAAAGAGGGCATTGTGCAGCAGTAGTTGCAGGCATAAAATATGGTAGCTCTTTGTCTCTGAAAAAAAAAATCCCTTGAAAAAAGCACTTTTAAAAAGCTCTGCTTTTAAAAGACATTAAAGATTTTGTACTGTTCTATAAATGGACATCTGTTCTATAAGCTGTACCTCAACAAGATGACATTGGTTGTCATGTCAAATCTCAACAGGCCACCTTTATTCATGTTCTCCTAAGAAATGCCACTGTAGCAGAACGAAACTTAACCTTTAATATTTCTTTCTTTGGTCTGGGCTTCAGTGAAATGCAAGAGAAATGTAAGAAATCCTTGTCTCTCAGTGGATTTGGTTTAAGCCAGCCTCTCTCCTTTAGAGCTATTGTCAGCTTGGAGTTCTTCTGAGAAGAAAGAGAAGTTATTTTGTGTTCCTGTTTCAGTTTTTGTCAGACGACGAAATATAAAATCAGATTAATATATATGCCTGTCTATTTTGTTACTGTAGAAAGCTGGAAGTACCGCTGCAAGTCTTGCACAATATGTAATGCTCCTGTCTGAGATACAAACATCCATAAGTTTGTGTTCATTACATAATGGAGCTACACTGTTCCTCAGAGGCATGGCTTGGGATTGATAGAGCTCAACTGTATGTCCCTACTGGGAGTCTCTCAGCTTGAAGTACCTCTGGGATTTCTGAAGAAGATATCCTGATTTGGCTCACAGATCACTTGAAGTAGTGCAGAAAAAGAAGTAGATAAACTTAGTTTTGCTGTCTCCTTGCCATCACCTCTATTTATCATAACAGTATGCTAAATACTGTTATTTTTCTTTTCATAGAAGATATTCCAGACTTAAAAATGGAAACGAAAAGGCACAATCTCAACTAACAGATTGTAAAGCACCTTCATCCTACTTGGTCTGCCTATCTTAGTTTTCTGTTCCCTCTCATGGGTATGAAAGTTCTTTCCCACTACTTGACAGAGGTTTGCATTCAACAAAAATAAGCTAATGACCATGGAAAAGAACCTGGCTAAAGGCATATAGCCCTCACCATGCCTCTGTGAGATCCTGTTTTGCCAAGAAAATTCTATGCCTCTCCAAAATACCTGCTTTCAAACCTCATAAGTTACAAAGAACTGGTTTGTCTTCATTCTTGTCAGATTAGTTTACAAGGGCTACAGAAGTCAAGGAGAAGTAAGAAAACAGTTCAAGAGAAATTTTTATTTTTTTAATTATCATTTACTTCTATTTTGTCTTCAAGAATGTTTTTTATAAAAAATGGGAACAACATATTTTGTTGCCACAAAGAAGTTACTCTTAGTCATTGAAGATTATGTGGTTCCTGTTCATGCTCTTCATTCACTAAATATCTGCAAAAAAATGTTTTCCCTGATATGGAAATCCTAACTGGTTGTCCTGTTCCAGATCTGAATGGTAGAATGGACTCCAGGAGCTGTATCACCTCTGCCCTATAGAACAGCTCATTCTCTCGTGCTCACAGTGGCATATCCATACATAGACATGGTGCCTCAATATGTTTTGAAAGCTTTCATGTGCTTTAAAAACTGGACAGTTCAGCTTTTTCAGGAGTAACTAAACAGATTAATTTATTTATTATTTTTAACCTTTCCTCATGAATTTTTTTGCCTCCCCCCATGGGGATTTATAAATACCATCCACAACTCACATGGTATGAATTACAAATGTAGTCAACAGCACTCATAAAGGTTAAAAAGGTCTCCTGTTTTGGCAAACAAATGTTGCATTGTTTAGAGGACAGGAGGCAGAGCAAAAGCACTATGGGAAAGCTCTGACCATCTTTAAACCAATGCAATAGCAGTGCACCCAAGGACTTTGAGTAGTGTATTGTGATGGGTTTGATAAATCCCAAAAAACTCAGATTAAGGTTTTAGTTTTAGCTAGGCCCCACTTCTGTGGGTC
>JAWWEU010000081.1:26035081-26047582 GCA_035583155.1 Acropternis orthonyx
TAATAATAATAATAATAATAATAATAATAATAATAATAATAATAATAATAATAATAATAATAATAATAATAATAAAGTAATTTTCTTCCAATATTATTTATGCAGGGAGAAATTCACTCATTTAAGAACCTCAGCAACATATTGCTTTGCACCTTGAAGATGATTTGTAAGTCCTTGACAAATATTCTAGGGAGATAAAGGATATTAAAACTGGCCAATGATAAGAGATGAGATAGGACACTGAATCCTCAGTTACACAGATTTAGTGGTTATGGACTTTAACAGAAGGGCAGCAGTATTTATTCTAGGAAATTCTGTCTCTGAAAAACAAAAGTTACTTCTGCAGAAGATAAACTTTTATTTTGCTCTAACTGAAAAGTTGTCTTACTCTGAAAGCAATAACTTTCTCTGTACTATGAATATGTTTGCTAACACAAGCACCTGGACATTCCATGTTGCTGTAGACATGGTAAAATTGAGAAATTTCATCATTTGGGTTGCTTTCTGTCTATATATTTCACCTTTCTCTGAGTTGTTATTAATGTTCTAAGCATGTGTATAATATTGTTCTACTATTTCACTATTTTGTATCTACTATTCACACCAGCTATTTCATTAGTCATAGAACAGAAAGTACTTCATGAAAAAGCAACATAAGTGTATAGCAAGGCAAAAAGAACAGTTTAAAGAAGAAAACAACATGAGGAATAAGATGGAGGCTCTATCACTATCTCTAAGTCTGTTCAAAATATGATTGCATTACCTCTTGGCTTTAGTTGGCACCACAAGCTTGAGTCTCCATAGTTATGCCTAGACACCTGCAAAGATCCTTACCTTTGGGCTTGGAAGGCTTGGGCAAAAATTAACTGATTATGCTATTAAAGTTGTATTAGTTTTTGGCATCATTACACATTGTTTCTTTCCAGAAAATCAGTAAGAAGGCTGTAATCCTGAAGATCTAAACTGTAAAGAATTAGTTTTTTTCACGTCATCCATGTAAAACACACAATTAAAGGTGCAGAAATTGTAGATCTGAGAGTGGTGACATCTGCTAATTAAGAATTTTTCTCTATATTTTGTTCTGTGAGAATGTAGGAGGAAGGTTGTATTACATCTCAGGGTTGTTTCATTCTTTCTTCACATACCTTTGTGTTTCTTGTATTCAGTTCACATCTAAACTTCACAAACACAATGTTTAGAGATTTACTTTCTTTCAAATAAAACCCAAGAATACAGAGAAACAGATAATAGCTTCAGGGAGGTCAGGAAATGATCTGTCAGTAAGTATTGGCAGAAAACAAACTGCTGTTACAACTGAAAGTGGATGCAGGTCAGCAAAGTGATACTCTAGACTGTTTGACTAGTTCTCCACTCACTGTAATGGTGCCTTAAATGCATAGCTGAAATGCAGACAGCTATTTGGAAATATGCAAAGTTAAAAGTATGAATCTGCAGCTGGAACAATTCTTCTAAGGTATTCACCTACCATTCTAACCTATCTCTGGTAATAGCTGTAATAGGTGCTTAGATATAGAAAGAGTTAAAATATGATGACAATTCCTGGGGATATTCTTCCCCTCATCCAGTGATTAACAGCCATCAATAGATTTTTCTACTAAAATTTATCTGATTGCTTTCTTAATACATCACCAGTATCTACTGCCTTGGTCTACTCTTACCAGCAGACTTAAACCAAGAAATAATGCTTCTAGAATGGCAGTTATCAACAAAGAGACATCAAATCTGTGTAATTCTTCTAGATACTTCTTGATATTAAGCCATATGATCCAAAGGATTTTTTTAATAACTGTGCCTTTGTCGTGTATTTTGTTAGCTTAACTCTTTCAGCTAAAACAGTAATTGCCACTTTGAGGGCAGATTTTCATCTGATTATCTCCTAGATGACTGTTTTGACTACAGACTAGTTCTCTTGAATTTCCCACCTTGATACAACTTCCTTGCCAGTATCCAAAAAATGTATTCATCTCTCCACAGCAAAAGAATATTCCTCTTTTCTCGCTCACATACACACGCAGATGTGCATCCTTGTTTTATCATTATCCATCTGCATACATAGGCAATTCAGCTAGTTATTTTAAATTTAACAGCTATAAAATTAGGTGAGATGGATTTTTTCCTTAGTGCAGCAAAATGACTCCTAGGACTGTTGAGTGACAAATATGTATATTTACCAGTTCTCCAAAACTCTGCAGACAGAGCTGAATAACTCAGGCATCTTCAGATTTTTGTCAGATTCTTGGGGTTACGTGCAACAACAAGTCTGTAGTTTTTGAGTTCCTTTGCATGTGTAGTCTCACAGTTGATGCAAATCAGTATTTGCAAATGAAAAATGTCTGCAGCATGATTTGAAGACAGAAATATGCACTGCATGCTTACATTGGTTTTTTATAGAAATTAATTCACTCTCTGGAAATCCACACTACAATATCATAAAATGAAAAAAAGAGCAGATTAAACAATACATAGCCTAAGTTCTAGCATTTCTAAATAACGTGATTAATTGTAACTATTTTGCTGTAAATTTGGAAAAAAATATACATAAGGAAGTCTGTTAGAAAAACAGGTTATAAACAAACACATTTGTACTCTAAACAAGGTAGATAGTAATACATCTGAAGTATGTATAATTACATGTGTATATATATAGGGCTCACTTAGTTTAGATTAAATATTATGTGATGTTAAACTGCAAGCACCATATTAACTACACATAATAAGAACTTATTCAAATCTTATTGGCTCCACCTTTGATAAAATTTTATTGGAAAGCTGCTCATAAAAACTCATAAAAATCTATCATTTTTTTGGAATGTAATTTCAAATAACAGCCTGTAGTGATTTTTTAAAAAGTTAGATTAGAAATTGTCTTGCAAAATATAATTGGTCTTTAATGGATAATAATATTTCATTTAAAATTTCCAGCAACATGTTATGGTAGTATTTAAATAAAGAGGAAAAGCTATTTAAACAGTTCCTCCAGTGTTTTACAATTTTGAAAGAAACTGTCATCTGCTTAAATATGTGAACGACTTTGGCAGAATTTTTAAAACAGAAAACTAATACCACTGTTCAGAATTAACTTAAGATGAGCCATCAGAAGTTGACCAGCCTAGCTGAAAGGGAAAAACAGGAGATTTTATAACATTTGGAAGAAGGGACATGAAAATCAGAAGGACTACAAGGATGTCATGAGCTTATGTGGGGGAAAAATTAGAAGGGCCATAACTCAACTATAACTGTCTGGCTAGTGCCATAAAAGACAGTGAAAGTTTTTCTATAAGTACATCATCAACAAAAGGACGGCTAAGGAGAATTTCCATCCTTTAGTGGATGCAGGAGGAAACAGAAACAAAGGATGAGGAAGAGGCTGAGGCACTTAATGCCTTCTTTACTTCAGTCTTTATAGCAAGACCAATTGTTCTGCAGGTACCCATACATTGTCCTGTCACTACATGCCTTCATGAAAAGTCCCTCTCTAGCTTTCTTGTAGGCCCACTTTAGGTATTGGAAGGTGCTTTAAGGTCTTCCTGGAGCCTTCTCATCTCCATTCTGAAGAAGCCCAGTGCTCTCAGCTTGTCTTCATAAGAGAGGTGCTCAAGCCCTTTGATCATCTTGGTGGCCTCCTCTGGACTTTCTACAAGTCTATGTCATTCTTATGTTGGGGGTCCCAGAGCTGGAGCAACACTCCAGGCGGAGACTCACCAGAGTGGGAGAAGAGCAAAGATAAGTTTATAACTTTACAACACACCCTGTGTTACTGATTATATAAAGATGAAACATCTGAAGGGCAGACACAATGTCCAAAAAACTCTGATGAGGGAATGTCAAATGCAATAAATGAAATAATTACTCTGATACACCAAACCTTAGTTTTTGTTATTTATTTCTACTGTCCATTTGTCCCTGCATTTGTGTTTGTGTATAGGAGTGTCAGACAAATAGTTTCTGACAATTCCAAATTAAATAAATCACTATAATATCAACCCTGGAGGGAGGGGTACAGATGCTGGAGGAAGCTTAATCTGAATCAATAGCCACAGAGAAGGATTCACTTATTTATTTTACACTTAAAAGTAGCATGCAGTTTCTCATATGTCCTGCCGAAACTATGGGTGGCTGATAAGTATCAGGAAATTCTCTCAGCTTGAACTGCTTGTCAGTGTTTTGCAAAAGCAAAAGGATATAAGCATTGCAGAGAGTTTTGTCTGCACTTTTCAAAGCTAATTAAACACAGAAACTTTCTATATCATCTATCAACTGGGTTTTATTTATTTATTGCAGAAAATAACCATGTCACATATCAAAGGCAACACACGATAAACAATAATTCAGCATTCTGTGTACTAAATCTGAAATGCACATTAAAGATCACCAGCAAGTTTGACAAAATGCCATGGCATAATTATTTCCTAATTAGCTAGTGTAGTCAAACATGCAGGATTTACTGCTACTTACATGACTTTTCATTGTAGAACTCAAAAAAGGAAATGATAATGCTTCATGCTGTAAAGACAATTCTTTTTGGTTTTGGTTCATCTGCTTAGATAGTTTCCAAATGAAACATTGTATGCTGAAGTACCTCATATTTAGTGTCATCTTTTATTTCATTTTGAAATCTCTCCAGAATATGAAACACAAAATGACAAAGACACTGAATTGAATAATAAGTGCATGTTGCAATTGTGTGTTACTATGTGCTAGCCAAGATCCTAATGCCAAATCTTCATTGTAAATCACACTGATGTCTAATTAGTATGAACTGTTAAGCTTTCATATTCACAGTCTTTGGAAATAAATCTCTGCATCATTCTGTATCAGTATCAAATGTGTGCAATGGAAAAGTATTTCCGCCTAGAAATACTGTAAACTTAGATTACTCTGAATTCGTACAGATTTTTTTTTTTTATATTTAAAACTAAAGATGAGAAATATTGTTTGGTTTCCTTGTTCTTTAATAAAAGAAAATGTTTGTATAAATCTTTGTTAAAAGAAAATATTTTCTGAAGGCTTTTTTGAACTCTGAAAGGAATGATCCAGTAAGCTGTACTTTTCGGCTTGCAGAACAAGACCTACAGTTTCAACTCAACTGATTGATATGGGTCAATCTAAAGATAAAAAGGTGACATTTTGGAAAGTGTATGTGTTTCCAAACTGACAGAGCACACAAATATCTTGAGAGAATAATACACTCACATTCGATTGTAACTTTTTGATTGAGATCAGGAAAGCATTTTACCAACAAGGAGGCTTTAGATTTCTTCTAGCATGGAAAAAAGAGACATCGGAGGCGATTTCACCACGCTGTTGCACCTTTACTTTCCGCAGTACACACCTCATGTTTAGTAACCTACTGGTTAGGACAAGTGAAGTGACAAATCCAAAGAACCAAGGTAATTTAAACAGATTGCAATTATATGCATTGGATTTTTTTTTTTTAAATTGTAACATCCTGTCCTTACAGAAAAGGGCAAGAGATTTTCAATATCCCCAGCATGACAAGACCTCTACTTTAGCAGTCTTTTGTACACTGTCATATCCAACCAAACTGTTGACTGTAAGATCTGCATACTCACTCAGCACAACCACATCAGCTCCCAATAACCCCACACAACCACTCTTGTATATTTTCTGCTAAATACTGATATGATCCTACTTTATTTAGCCTAATAAGATCTCACAATGATTTAATACTTAAATACCTATACACTTACATATGTAATGTAGGCCAGACCCTATTATGTTAAATGAAGACTGTGGGTGAGGAAATTTAACTGTTTGCACTCTGCCATCTAAATGTACTCTATCAAGCAATTGGTAATTTAGCTTATTTTAACAATATTATTCAGACAAAGTAATTTAAAGTTGTGCTTTGACTCAAAAAGCAGTTGTATGTAACAGGATCTGGTGGGTTGAAGCTCCAAAAATCATAATTTTCATCTCTTTTATTGCATGTATTCATGTATACATGTAGTGTCTTCCTCTTTCATTCTCCTCAAAACTTTCAGAAAATTATCAGAAAACCTTTGCTGAGATTTAGAGTACAAGTTGCATACTACAGAGACCCTGTAAAACAGATAACAATGTACAATAAAAAAAAAAAAGAAGGGAGATTCCAATTAATAAGGTCACATATGTAGGCAACGATGAACACTTGTCTTCACCATGGCACAGAAATCTGGAGTCAGAAGGGGATTGAAGAGCATGGAAACACATGCAGTGCCTTCTCTGAGTTTACAAGTTGGAAGCAGTTTCCTTATTACAGAACTGACTGTTTTACAAGCATATTCTGAACACGAACAGTGTGACTCAGGTCAGGCATTCCTCATCCAGCAATAGCAAAAAACAGATCAAGGAGAAGACTTAAAAACTCATACAGAAGAAATGTCATCATCCCCACCTCTGTCACTGGGTGATCTACAGGTCTGAGTTCAGTGACTGATTGCATGTATCATACTATTCAAGGATGCATTGCGCTTATAAGTGGGGTCTACAGACTTTGAAATCTTACTCTGAAAGTTTAACAGGTGTAAAGAGGGGCTTCAGTTACAAGACACAAACTGCCTTACACATTCAGTGAAGAAAAATCAATTCCTACAGGCAGCTCAGAATTTTTTGGTACTGAGATCCATCTGAAAGAGCTTTGTGAGTTTTCCCTCAAATGTTTAGACAGCATGGCCTTTATCTCAGAGACAGTTGCCAGACATAGCTTTCACTGAGAGAAGGGGATGCACCTGTCAGTACTGAATGGCACTTGCCATTGTAGTGAACATGTTGGTTTGTGCATAGTTTGCTCACAGTACAATAGGAGCTTTTATAGAAATAAATAACTTAGGGCAAAATTTTACCCATGTGTATGTATGAATGACTTTGTTTGAAATCAAGATAGACATCTGCACATGTACCTATGGACAGAACTCAATCTGTATTTCCTTCATAGATCTCTTTCTTCATAGTGAATTTTTCATCTAGTAAACCCAGACTGAACAATGTCTTACAACAATTATATTGTACTTACCTTTTCTACAGTGCTTTCCATCAGCACATTTTAAAGTCCTTAAAGCTGGTGGGTTTTTTTTCTTCCACCATGTCCTTATTTCCATATAACTTTTTTCAGAGGTTCTACTTGTAACCAAATCTATGCATAAAGTTTCCTGTAATTCAGAATTTTGATAATTAATAGATAATTTTAGAAATACTTCTTCCAAAGGGCATAAACTGGTTCCACTTGGGTGCTGATGTCGCTGAGGTGAATTCATTTTCTCACTATGCAGTCTCTAGCAATTGATGAAGTACTTACCTGTAGACACATTGATTTACCACTTTGTGTGAAATATTTCTTGCAATACAGCAGAGTAGTTTTAAGCCTTAATATTCTTTGTACACTGAAAGTAAATACAGACTTACAAACTAACAGTCACACTTCTAACTAAAGGAGATAGAGATTTGTCCATCAATATTAGCTCTTGACAAAATCTAGATATGATGCAAAAGAAGCAGTAGTTTGTTCTGTAGGAAGGCTCTATGTTATAGGCCCTCAGAAGATAAACTTTCCATAAGAGAGGCTTCGAGGACTGATTTCTAGAAGGCCAGACCAGAGCTTATACAAACATATTATTTGAAAGACCTTAAATATGTAGCTGTCTAGAATTTAACTGTCTAGACAAAACTTGAGGCCGAGGATATCTGTACAGACAATGTAGAAACAGCTAAGGAGGGCTATCTCCACAGATTTTTGAGTGGACAAAAAAATCACTAAAAATAGAGACAAGGGGGATTGCAGACTTTTCTCTGGAGATGCTCTCTTTTCAGAGTGATTACACACTTTCTACAAATCTATCATTTAGGTGCCCATACTAAAGTAAAGTAAACTCTACCTTCAGTGTCTCAAAATTTTGAAATGTATCCTACACCAACAGTTCCCCAAAATGTCCAGCATTGATTAATAACAAAGCCTTTGAAGCAGGTATTCCAGAGCACTGGACGCATCACTTTAATTATAAAATTATATATTATTTAATTATATATAATATATATAATTATTTAATTATATATTCTTGAAAGGACATTGGTTTATTACAGCAAAAGCCAGTGAGTCAGTGCTAAATTGTTTTGAATGCTTTAAATATTACATGGACTCAGAACTTTTAAGATCTTCTTTTTAAATACCTCTGAGGGAAACTGCAAAAAACAAACTTCCTACTGTACAGCTGGTCACCATCTGTGGCATTCTAACATCTGTAAACTGTAAAGGATATTTCTGCTATTGAAAGTGTTTGCATTTTTCACAGCAGGATAGTACACTTTCGTATTTATAAACTCAAACAATTCTACATAGTTACCATAACCTGCCTACACAAGTGAAAGCTTATTTCTTTGTGCACAAATGGTGTGGCTCATTCCTTGAGGCACATTGTAAATAACATTTTAACACCCACATCCCAGTTCATATTGAGCAGACAATGTATGGCTAGCCCATTTAAGGAAGGAAAAGGTCAGTCAATACATACAAAATGTTAGTCAGGTCTGTAATCTGCCACATAGAGCAACAAGAATCACCATTAAAGAGGTAAGGTAAAAAAGCTGATATTACAGGTCCTACTTTAGTATTACTAACTGTAAACAACTGGGCCTGCTCTTGTTTCTGTTCCTTTCTATGCTTCCTGCTTCTACCTGTATTACAATGACAGCACTGTGATCAACACACTGATTTTGACCACAGGAGACCTGAGCTCAAGGCACACAAGGTGCAAACTGTGCATTTCACTAAGCTCTGCTGTGAACATGTATGATTTACTATAGAACACGTTTCACAGCACCAGTCACAGGTAACTCTGGAAAAGAAAATCAAAAGTGAATTGAGAGAGGAAGTGAGATGAAGGTTACAGGATCAGATAAAGCAATCACCTTTGCTGAATAGCATTTAAAAGACAAGGATAAAATGAAAGAATCATTTTCTGATGCTTAAGTACCAAAACTGAGGATAG
This sequence comes from Acropternis orthonyx, assembly GCA_035583155.1. Lineage (NCBI taxonomy): Eukaryota > Metazoa > Chordata > Aves > Passeriformes > Rhinocryptidae > Acropternis > Acropternis orthonyx. The sequence goes on from JAWWEU010000081.1 coordinate 26,044,087, forward strand.
CTTTAGTTTTAACTAATATTTTTGCACTAAGAGAAAATAAGAAAGCTGTCACTTGAATTCTCATTCTTAATAGCAATTCTCTATGGACTTAAAAAAATTCAGCTTCTAAACGAAATTATTTTTCATATTCAGAAGCTGAGGTAATTATTGAAAACTTAACTTCCATACTGACCTTGAGCTTGGCCCAGTTTCCAGGCCTCACTGTTTCTTTGTTTCTGACTTCTTGAAGGAATAATGCACATTAACTAATTAATTTTTCTACTCTTCATGTCAACAAATTATTAGGGTGAGAAGGTTTTAGTCCCTTTTAGTTCCCTTGAACTGAAGAAAATAAAAGCTAGGGCAATCCACCCATTGGTAAGTACTAAGAAAGAGAATCTTAAAATTCACCTGCTCCAGGAGCATAATAAATTAGCTGCAAAAAGGAAGTTGTAAAAACTTAGAAAAAAAATGAAGTAAAACCATATTATTATGTAAGTTTTTCTAACCTTGAGAGAGCTGGTTCTTTACAAAATAATTTATATTTTGATATCAAAGCATTTCAGTCTCAACTTCCTTTAAATAGATGGCTTTAGTGACTGTGTTTGCGACGGCAGAAACCTTAGAGAACACATTGCACCAGTGCTGTAGCTCATGAAGAAACAGACGCAGTGTAGTGTATCATGACAGGCTGAAATGGAATTCCAGCCGTGTGAAGGTAAATTTTCCAGCTGTGCTAGCACAGATTGGAATAACTCACTCATGACTGCTGCAGAAGAAAGTGTCAGACTATATCTCAAACTGTAGCTATCAACCACTTTGTACCACTGCCTGCAGCAGACAGGGAAAAATTCAGAAGTAACAAGGTGAGATTAATGCATTTCTGGGAAGTAACTTACAGTTTTATAATATTTTTTGCAATATTTATTTTTTTTATTCCAATACTTTTTGCTATGAATTTATGAACATTCAGATGGGTTTTTTTAAAAAATGGGTATTTTTCCTTTAGAGTGGCTGCTGTTTTGCAAATATTCAACATGTTAGTGAAGACTGTGATACTATCATGACCAATTAATGAAGTTAACTATGTTCACACGTAACTGTAGAATGGAAAAAGAACTGCATGAAAAATATATACATGGGAGGATGACGTAGGATGATTGCAGAAGGACTTGGGATATCACAAACTAGACTCAAAATATTTGTCACTAAATTAATAATGAATTATGTTTTCACTTTGAAAAAGAGCAGGTGAATTTGGGACAAGTGAACTTGTAGAATCAACAACACTGATTTTGACTAAGCACATTCTTTTCCTATTCAACAGTTCAGAAGTCACACTGAGTCTCTCAGGTCTTATTTCTGTGATTAAAATTCATCAGACATCCAGCTCTTTCCTTGTACTTACAGGAAATGGGGTTTCTAATTAGGTTTCCTCTATAATGCAGGCTTAGAGCAGCTTGGACTCCAAGATCAGACAAATACAAGTCTTTGAACAGGGACACAGGAACTTAAATTGTGTGAAAATATCAACAGAAGATACATATTATCACTGAGTTTAGATAATGCTTCTCTCTTTCCTTTCTTTATTCCTGGCCTCATGATACATTACAGTACACAAAATATGAGGCATTATGTTCAAAAGTAAAATTCAACATAAAAACAAACAAGATAACTGAAGAAAGCAAGTGTGAAGAATGTCAAAATTCTAATTGTTCCTACAACATGTAAATAAGAAGTTCTTTGGTAGAGTACACATCCTATTATTTGGTCAAGGGTACTAACTCCTGACGTAGTGGTTCTCTATTTCTCCAACTCTCTCAGTAAAAGTTCATTCCTGACTAGACTTTCTAAACTAATTTCCCTTGGATTATTTTAGATTTAAGGTAATCTCAGAAATGACCAGCTTAATCTTAATTGGTTTCTGGTCCCACCATCACTGATTTCAATCTTAAAAAGTCATCAGATAAATTGATCCTAAACTAAAATGGTGGGAAAATAGCTGGAATATAGATACTTCCTCATTAAAAATATTTTGCATTTTATATGACAATTTAGTAGTTTCGACACCCATAAAAGAACAAATATATCAGGGAAAGATCTATAAGTATCATCTATATATTTGCTTGGTTGTATATTTATACCTATAAATCAAATCATAACTTTTTATCAAATGTGAAGGCAAAGGAAAATCTTCCTCTGCTCTTATGCAAGAAATACATGAAACACAGACCAAATAGACCCTCAGTGCCTCACAGCCACTCCCACTTCTCTCCTTATTATGTACACATATGGGTGCTTTATGTGATTCAATGAAAACTTAACAGTACCTTGGTGCTTGATATTTTTCAGTTTTCCTGAAAACAAGGGAAACTACCTCTTCAGGTGATACTGTTCCTTCTGTGCTGTCTTCCTTTTTCTGGCACAATTTTCACATACCACTAATCTTATAATTTCAGACTTCTGTTTGGTCTCACAGTGACTTTCTACAGGAGTTTAAATCCTCTCAGAAAAACGTGCAGCACCTCAAAAATACCACTCCTTCCTGAGCTGATCAACCTTTCCAAGGCCCCTAGAAACCAGTGACTACTAAACCTCTAAAAAGCTGGAGTCCATACCTATCTTTACAATAGCTTATAAAGTCATTGAACTGTGTCTGTTTAAACAACATTTGTTTCAGTGAAAATCTTCATTAGCTGTTTGGCAAATTCACTCAACTTCTGCCAGCTGCAGGACTGGATAGAAAATGAACTCTAATTGGACTTTGAGGTAGCAAATTGGACACTCCACAGAAAAAGAACTATGTGAAAATTTGCAGCTGGGGTTTAGGTTTGTTTTGGTTTCCTTAATTTTGTTACTTCTTTCACCACAGATGTAAAAATCTTGTGAAGCTTTGAAACACATGAAAATGATTTATTCCAGACCCAACCAGCTTTTCAGCAGCTGCAGAGAAGTCAAACTGGATGGAAAAGGAGATACCCATTTTAGTATTTCTCTATATAAATTTGACTCAAGCATCCATGACAAATATTAGGCTCCATTCAGAGTCTATTTATAAAAAGCATAGGGGAAATTAAACTAAACTGTCAGAAAGAAGGTGCATGCCTGCAGAACTCAAAGCAGTGATTTAAGAGTGATTTACAGCACCTGGTGACAAAAATGTGAATAACCATGTCCTGTCTCACTCTTTTGTCCTGCTATGCATTATCATGCAGCATGTAAACAAAAAGTACAGGGATGGAAACAATTCTCCAAAGCCTGGCCACATGTATTGATATGTTTACTGTGCACTGGGTCAAAGTAACCTTGTAGTCTTGGAAGAGGAAACATTAGGAAACCTAATGTCAGAGTACAGGTTCCTGATGCTGCAAAACCACCACCTAAAGCAAAAGAACAAGAAATAAATTAAAAACCAAACCAAACCAAACCAAACCAAACCAAAACCCAAAATAACAAAAAAAAACAAACAAAAAAAAAAAAAAAAAGAAGAAGAAGAAAACCAACCAAACAAAACCCC
>JAWWEU010000081.1:26047631-26065122 GCA_035583155.1 Acropternis orthonyx
CCAAAAAAAAAAAAAAAAAAAAAAAAAAAAAAAAAAAAAAAAAGAAGTATAACAAGCAGGAAATATTCTATTTATAAGAGTCCAAGATGCCACAGATTTCTAGATCTAAAACACATTTTTATATACTCCTGGTATTCCTTTCTGCCCTATTTTATGCTTTTCCAGTCTCTCATGACCTTCCTGAAATGGAAGTAATGAGATCAGAGTGGAAGATTCAGTATATGGGTGCACTAATTAGTAATGGTGTGGCACCATAATGTTTTCTGATTTAGTTTTTTGCTTTTGTTTATTTTGACAAAATTGAACAGTCTTTGAATGCATTTGAGAGAATTCCCACAGCGATGCCAAGATCTCTTACATGGAAATAACTTTGGAGAATAACACGAAGTATACAGAGTAATCTGGAAATCATTAGTTTTTATCTTTGTCCAGTTTGGGCCCCCTCAGTAGTACATACTGACATAGTGTGGAGTGAGTCCAGCAAACAGCCACCAAGATGACTAAGGCATTGAAACACATGGCATATAAGGAGCGACTGAGATAATTGGTTTTACTGAGTCTTAAGAAAAGAGGATAAAATAGGCTTTGGTTAGTGTCTATATCTGATGTGAAAACACTGAGAAGATGAAAACAAACTCTTGAAGATTCATGGTTACAGGACAAAAGACTGAACACAATGTCTACTGGAGGAAATTTCAGACAACTGTCAGGAAAAAATTTGAAATTATAAGAATAGGTTCCTCAGAGAGGTTGTTCTAAAAATGACTGGACACAACACTGAGAAATGTCTTCTAATTGGTCCTGCTTTGAGTAGGTGAGTGGACAAAATAACTCTCACATATCCCTTCCAATCAAAATTGTTTTCTGAGTCTTCGATTCAGGAAAGACAAATACTCTGTTTAGCTATCCTGCAATACTAGGAAATATTTACAACTTTGTCTATTCATTTGAGTGAAGAATGAATTTCAGTGAAATGGAGATGGGGTCACCTTTCTAGCAATGTCCAAAAGAGAATTACCACTCAGCTAAAAGGAAAGTATGGGAAGAGGTAAACAGAAGGGTGGTTTACAACTAATTATTTGATCACAGGCATTTTTCAATATATGAAAAATATTTATTTCTGTTGTGATTTTCCTGAAATTAAATAATACTGGACACAGTATGCACTTCAACACACTCATAGAAAAAATTGGCACAGTTTCATCAATAATATATCTATATATATTTTAATCTAGCCTAATATAATATTTTTCTCATTATGACAGTCATTTTACAATGATGTCGTAACTCCACTTAACAGTCTTTCTCTCAATGGCTTGGTCTTATGTGTTCACATGTCATAACAATGCCTGTGTACTTATTCAGTGAGCCAAATCAAGGAAGGTGAACACAAATCAAGATGAAAAGTAACCATTAGTTTGGAGCCAGGTTATTTGCGTGAACTGAATCACTGCACAGGAACATGAAAAAGGTTTGGGTAGAAAAAGTGAGATGCCTTCATGTATTATTAAAGCAATGGCAGTTTTGTTCCATCTGCCTAAACAGAGGCTGTCCTGATGGTGATGTAAACAATGAAGATAACACACATTAGTAACCCACATTAGTAATGCCAGAACCTAGCATGATGGCCAGTCAGGAGAAAACTTTATTACTGCTGTAATTGTATTTCTTGCTTCAGAGGGAGGAATAGATGGAGTTATAATAGTCCTTAAGGAACATGGTGGAGACTTTGATTTCTGATGAAGAATCTGACTTTTGTACATTGTTCACTTCTGCCTTTCCTCCTTAATTTTTTTTCTCATGTTTGAAACTTCTCCATGTATTTAGCTTGATTGCACAATCAGCATTCTGAAAAATCCCATTTTCTCTCTCCACTCCCTTTCATCTTTTTACTGTGCATAAATAGAGGCAAGCCAGGAAGGGGAGATAAGTATATATCTATAATTGTAACAGTATAAAAACAACCCTTGAAACATATTAATCACTGACTAATCTTCCATACTAATTTATCCCACTTGTCTAACAGCAGCTCTTTCCTTCTCTGTGCTTTCCTATTCTGAGACCAAGACTTCATGATCATATTCCTGACTAGCGGATGCAGCAAATTGGTATTATCATTTAGACTACAGCTTCCTTTTTCCCTTTATATGATGACTGTCAATTTTCTGCTGAATCAGAAAAATATACATACTCATTCGGGAGGGGAAAAGAGAAGAGAGCATTTTTCCTAAATGTAGTAACAATGTCAAAATTAAATTGTTTGCATTATTATTATATATTCTGTGAAGCATGAGGGAGAGACAGAGAGGGAAGACATAAGTAAAATATGAGAGGAAAAGAACAAGACGAACATGAATATTCTCACCCTTGACACAACTAAGAACACTAAAGACCATATCCCAGGACACCTATACACAGTCTCTTGGCAGTGAGACTTTCAGTCAAATAAAATTTGATGGAACTAAGGAAATCAGTACTTGATTGTAAATGAAGAAATGATTTGACACAAAAAATAAGTTCTCACTATCTGCCATTAATCCTGAATCTATGAGATTAAGGAAATGAATCAGGCTTGTTAGGTACTAGCAAGTGTTAGTAATAGATGTGACTCCCTGGCACAGCCAGCCCTTAGTTTCTAAGTTATCTTTGCCTTTCTTTCTTTATTTTGAAATCAGAGAAGCATTTGTCCTATATACTTTCCACTTGGCAGCTTCAGAAACAAAGGAAAAGATTGTGTGACCCACTTTTCTCTACAATGGCCTATAAGCCAAATGGACTTGACCCTTCTCCACTGCCTTTTGGTTTGTTGTTCATTTATCTTGGTTGTCAGGGCTCTGTATTTCTTGGTGATGATGTGAAATGTGAAAATGCATCGTCTTCTGTGGCTGCTTTTTATTTTTTAAAGAATAAAAATAGATTGAATCTCCAGGCTCTTCCAGAAGAAAAAAAAATGGAAAGGAACAAAATAATCTGCTGAGCTTTTTCAACTGGATGTGTTTTCCCCATTCCCTCCTTTTAAAAATCTCTAGAAAAATAGTGAAAAAGTAATTTAAGCTAACAAAAAGGTAATATTTTCAATTTGCTGGTATTGTTCATTGGTTCAGTGTATTTACTCTAGGTTATTAAAATGCAAAAGGAAAATATAATGCTGTACCATATGTATTTTAAAGTAAAATCTTGCCTTTGGTAAATTTGGGTACTGCCTTTCTGTACTGACCTTTTTGAATCATAAATTCCACCATGTGGTTTCCTTCTTAAAAGTAGTTCATTGAACAATTTCAGCTACACACCAGTAACTCAGAATATTTTGTTGGCTTGTATATTTTTCTGATGAGGAGAAACATGAAAGATTAGATATTATCATTTCTCAATGATTCCTTTCTGGAGGCACAACTCTGACTTGTTACTTCTGAAAAAGCGTTTAGCAAAATATTCACTAGCATGTGATGTGTTAAATATACTTCAGTATGTATTTTAAAAAATGGTTGACAGATGCTGAAATTTTGTTCAGAAGAATAGCATGAATTTTTGACTCAGAAAAGAAAAATATCTTGGTAGTCAGCTGTACAAAGTTAATAGACCAAATTATAGCCTCATTTAAGCTATTATAAATCCATAGCCATTGTTACTGAATTTAAATTTAGTCTAAGCTTAATGAGAGGAAATTTGGGTAATACAGCAAGGGGAGATGCAGTTCACATGCTAATCAACAGACCAGAGAGATTTTGATGACTGCTGGTTATGTGAAGATACCTATAAAAGACTAGTGCTGTGTCAGGACAGACCATCAGCACAAGATCCAAAGTATATGCACATATCCAGCTACTGAGGTGGGTCTCATGAAGTGGGAAGAAACACTGTTCATTTCCTCTGGGTGTGAGTTGTTGAAGTGCCTTCTTGCTCCCTTCTCTCCTAAGTTATTATGGTCTATTCATCAAAATTCATAAAACTGAGTGTCACTCTGCCAAAATACAAACTTTGAATTGAGATCTTCACCTTTTCCCACTATCTTTGTTTATATACCCTCTGTCATTTTAATGATGGAGCAGAACTGCTGATAAGTGCTTTGAGGAGTCTTAGGGGAAAACCAAAAGTTTCAGATATTGTCACTGTGAAATAATGCGGTCAGCAGCCACCACTCTGGATATCAGTCTGTCTTTAGAGCATTTACCTTACTCTGAAATTTTGATTGTCCTACCAGATATACATGTATATGTATAGATTTATATACAGCTATATATCTCTTAGCTAGGAATATGTACTGCATATCTAAATCAAGAAGGAAATTTTCCACAGATACAATATCTCATCCTAAAACAAATTCTTGACAGTAATTTTTGACAAGTTTTTTTTTAACATTTTGATTTTTTTTTAAACCAAAACTAGCCAGGGAAATAATTTTTTTAAAAAATTTTCTGCTCAATTTTCAGTATTTATACATTTGCAAAAATTTTTCTAACAATTCTTTAAAGCATTATTTTTCCTTTCAAAACAGTTGTTTAAAAATGTAAACTTGATAAGAAAAGAAAGGAACCAATATTAACAATCAGAGAGGGAACATAACATTTCTGGGTAGCTACAATTTTTGAACAATCCAAGTTTTCTTGAAATAAAGAAACTATCTCTCACTCACCCTACAAACAAAGTTTTGATTAACTTTCCACCTAGTGTTTACTGTGACTCCCTTACCTTTAGCATGTGGTTTTAGTTAAATGCTTAAGTAGTTGTCTGGACATATCTTACTGTAGCATAAATGGGTTTCTCTACTTCATGTCTCATAATACAAAATACATCCAATGCATGTTTCTTAGATCTGTCATTGCAGATTTTAACACCTTCTTCACAATAAAGAGAAAGTGTGAAAATAAAGGTAATCTGTGTAGTAGTTTTATCAGATACATATATTCACATCTACATCCAAATTAGGGAATGCAAGAGAGAGTTAGCAAATAAAAAAATCTCATTAAAACTGTAAGGACACTGATATTCCCTCATGCAGATTTTATTAATTTCTATAATGTTTTTTTGTTACTTCAGCAGGCACAATACAAGAACAAATCAATCCCTTTTTCTGTTGTTTTCAGTCAGGTGAGTTCACGAGATCATTTTCAGATGGCGCAGGTGGGTGTACAAACATTGTGTAAACAACATATTCTTGGCAAGGCTGTACATTACCATTATCTCTTCTAGACACCAGACAGAGAGAAAAACCAACTCCTGCTTCTCTTAGTGCCAGACACCTGTTCATTTTTCTTCCATTGCATCTGCTTCACCTTCTGCTGCTCTGTCAATTGCTCTTGGACTGTGTCATAATTCTCTTCAGCAGAAACCATTCCAAAGGGTCAGGAGTTTCTCCGGATTTCTGATCAAATGTACTTGTGTCATAAGAATGATCTTCAGCTAAGGTGTTATCATAAGAAGATGTCCAAGCAGAAAATTCTTGCTGACTTTCTAGAAGCAACACTGTTCATCCTATGGTAAGAAATCAGAACCCTAAGCCAGCCAGAGAGCTGAGAGTGCATTCCACCAGTAGCAAAAGATTTCATGGAATGTTTAGAATTCCATATAGAGAAAAGCTTCTAATTGGACAAGAAGGAAAAGACCCATAGGACAACTAGAGTAAAGCAATTGATCTGCCTTGTCACTTGGTTGTTGATGCAGGCAACACGTACACATCAATGGCAGGAAGCTCTGTGCTTTTGAATGGCTATATATTGCCATATGAATAAAACAGTTCTATTTCTAACTTTTCAGTCTGGTGGCAGAATCTTGTATCTTGTCTTAGTTAAGATGGTTCCAAAAATCTCAGACTTTGAGCAGATGGTGACAACTTGATGAGGCAATGTTGGAGTTGGGAAAAGGGAAGTTAATGTTTTAGTTTTGTCTTTTACAAATGCACAATATAATTATGAACTCACTTGACTTATAAAGGAAAACATCCCATCAAGTTGGCATTTTTGTATGCTTTTAAAGTGGTTGCTTAAATTATTTCAGTGAAATTGACACAAACATGAAATCAATAGTTCTACTTCATGTTTAGCAATATTTAATATTTCCCAAGCTACACAGGTATAGAGATTATTTTGTTAATCACTGGGGTTTTTTTTAAACATCTTTAATCAATTTCTAATTGTATCTGATGGACAATTACTTCTTGATTTAAGGAAAAGGAACTCCATATAAAAGAAGGATTAATCATGTAATTTCTGAGATAACTACCATTCACAGGATTTAAGAATGTCTGTTGTGTCATAGAATCATAGAATTAACCAGGTTGGAAAAGACTTCCAAGATCATCAAGTCCAACCTTTGATCCAGCCGTTGTGCTTACCAGACCATGGCACTAAGTGCCACATCCAGTCTCGCATGAAAAACATCCAGAGACGATGAGGTCATTAAGGTACTTAAAAAAATTAGTAGAAAGCTGGAGATAAATTTGTCTGTTCTTATTCAAACTATGCTTTATGCAAGCCTACAAGCAACCTAGTGAGTTCAGTAAACTGCACTGTCAAAAATGGCACTACTTGTTTAATAAAGATATAAAAGTTTTCTCTACTTATTCCATTATGAACAGGATGTGCTCCTGTTTCCAGGAAAGTTTTCATTTTTTTATGTGCTTTAAACTGTTTTAAAACATTTGTTAACAAATGATTGCATCAACTCTCTTGAGGAAAGAGCTTTCATGTAATTTGTACTTGATAAAATGGAAATTTTATCATGTATGGGTTTGTTTTCAATGCAGTGAAACACCTTTTAAAAAACTAGTGATTTTTAATTTTCCTTTCTCCTGGGTTCTGTGCCTGTACAGCTGTTGGACTGACAGCTTCTTCTTTTAAACTAGCTGGTTTTTCATGGTTTGTTTTTTATAAATAAACCCAAATTTTCCAGTTTATTTTTTCTCATTTAAATTTGCCTAATTATATTCAAGCCTGCTATAGAAAAAAACAACCAAACCAAAACAAAAAACCCCCAAACAAACAAAAACCTCAAAAACCAATAAATCAACCAAAAAACCCCAACTAAAATACAAAAGCAATCAGTAAAAAGAGCAATACTTTTTAGAGTAAGTGGACTCATTCTATGTTACACCTTGAGAGCCGCAGATGCTATTCCATCTGTAAGCGTTCGCTCTACATAGTAAGAGCCACTGTAGTGCCAAATAAAGACACTGGGCATTGTATCCAAAGACACAATGCCTGGTGTTTACTTTCCCTCCATCTTTTTGCTCTTCTCCCATTTTTTCTAAGTACCTTTACTCTACAGCAGACAGGAGGAGGGAAACCTTACTGTTGGTTGTGAGGAATCAAGTACAAGTCCCGGGGGCAGTAGACATAGCAGGGCAGGGATTGGATTCATTACATGAATATAAAATGACGAGTACAAGTTGTAAAATAGAGCACAGCAAGGTAAAGAAAAGCAAAATAAAACAACAAAAAAATAGCCCAAATTCTTCTCTGGTTCCTTTTTCTCATTTGTAAACCCTTTTTCTTTCCCTTCTTGTATGCGTATCCAACAGGAAAAAGGAGGTTTCTGAAAGTAAAATCCATGGTGCTTGTGAGGCATTGGTTGAATTACAAGTTATGAATGTAATAACAATAATAAAGCACATAAAGATACAATTCTGGGCAGGTACAATGTTCATGAAGTGAACAAGTCTTACAGAATGCCTATTTAGTGATGTATTAGGTCTTAGGTAAATATATAAAGATTAAAAAACTGAATTAAAGTTGCAGAGCAGCCTTAATTTAGACATTTCTAGAGTTTCTGAGTTCTGAATTTTTAAACTTTTAAATTTTCTTTTAATAAACTTTGTGATTTTCTGTAAAATACTTAGCAGCTCTAAAATTTCTGGAAATCACTTCTTTAATATTACTTTATCTAAGTGTTGGAACAACAAGACAGTAAAAAATTCTAGATAATAAAAAGATATAAAGCTCAACCTTCATAACAACAATCTATGTCCAGAGGAACATAACTTTAAATTTTCAATATAATAAGAAAAAAACCCCTGCTAATATCTATTAAAAAAAATTGAAAAAGAGCTCTCATAGTTCCAATTTGATTATATTCAAAACTTGACTGACCAAGGCAGAGTGACACAATCAGTGTTAGTTCTTCTTTAAGACAGAGCCTGAACCAAATTAAATATATTATTCTTTTTGACTGTGAAATAGATTTTTCCATACCAAGTAACTGTACCCAGTCACTATTTCTAAATATACTTCGGTAGTGGTGACCAACTTTTAAACATCTTTATTAGACATTTAAAATGTCCTTTTGATTGATGTTTCTGTAAATCTTAAAGACACGTTTCTAGACTTTCTACTTCATAATTAGTTCATAATTATGAAGAGTATCATTAGTAGAGCAGGCTGATATCATGCAACAATGACATAATTTTGTTCTCTGGATTGACCAAAGAGAGTTGAGAAGGTAAGTACTATGTCACTGGAGGTAGCTTTCAGTGTCTGTTCCATGGGGATACAAAGCCATCTCAGTGACCCCAAGGGCTGGGGACAATCTGAGAAATAAAGAGCAGAAAACCAGGAAAAAAAACCAATAAATACAGAATTGCATTCAGAGTTTCCCTCCTCTGGCCAAGCCCACACTTGTGGGCTACTTTGAATGTATTTTGCCTTGCATCATTACATTATATTTCTCCATTATATTGTAATGGTGATTTACATTGATTTTCTTACCTTTCCATGGACAACAGCTGACTAAGTATACCCAGCTGTGAATACTGAGCCACTCTGTGTCTCTGTTAACAAAGAGAGAAGCTGAAAATAAACACGCAGAGCAAAACGCTTGGTGTTAAGGAGTCAAGTGTCCATGCTGTACACATTTGAGAGGATTCTACTTCAGACTACCTGCAGTCTAACCCTCTAAACCAGTTGCACTGCTTTCACTGCACTCTGAGATGAGACCTTCCCATTTCTTTTAATCCAAAAAGGAACCCAGTTCATGTACTTTAGAGACTGCACAGTGAGCAGAGATGATCAGGACATTTGTTTCAGAAGGGCACCCATACTCTGAACTATCGCACTAACATAGATGTAGCCAGAAGCTGTGCAAGCACTGTTAGTATGAACTAAGCCCAAGTAACAGCCCCTTCAATCAGGGAGCTTTATTAGTGTACATTCTGGCTCAACACTACGCTAATCACATACTCCTGACTTCTGACCAGCATACAGTGCAGGCAGAGGTCACTTGCCTCTGCCTACAAAGCACTATATACACATTACCTAAATATGCATTTTTCCTTCTTAAGGTACAATTATGTTTATTGCATTACTGAATGAAAATTTTGCTAGAGTTTAATGTTGCCTGGAGGATGCTGAATCAATTTTACAGCAACTGTAGAAGGTTTAAATGTATTTGTTGTTCTGCATTAAAATTGAATTTGTTTAAACATCTGTTTTCAGTTTGAGAAGAGGAGATGAAAGATCTTAATGATATACATTGTCTGTGCATGTTAAATCAGGAATGTGGATGTCAAAGGTCCCTGTTGTCCTCTGTAGAGAGCTGCCTTGGTGATTAGGTGGACATTTCTTCTACCTTTCAATCCCATGCACAAAACAGAGAGCAGTTTGTGGGATTTGCTATTTTTCTTAATTTTATTAAGAAACTCTTGAAATGTTAAATAGCAGTGAAAATCATAGCAGATTTAATGAAATTGTTTGGTCTAAATTGTTCCAGTTTTAAAAGAAGCCACCTTTAATAGGCAACCTACTGTATTAATGCATTGTCCAAAACTATCTCCAAAAAGCTGAGTACAGTACCACTCTGTCTTCATTAACAGAGAACATATGTTGGCAGCCAATTTTTTGTAGCTCCCTTGAGTGGTTCTGTAAGTCAGATTTCACTGATAATTGCTTTAATAAAATCTATTTTAACATAAAGGTCTTGATTTCAGAAGTGGCCTACGTTTTTCTGTGTTCTGCCTTATGAAGGCAAATATCTGTACAGGCACTCTCTGCACTAATGGGACTGCCCTTCTGGTTAAACAGATGCATAAGTGCTTTATTGGGTCAAGGTCCAAAGTCTAGGTATGCAGGTAAAAGACTTTAAAACATGTTTAAATTCTGTGTGTGCACAAAAGAAGGAATGACAACTTGAATTTTCAGAAAATAACTGTAATCATGCCCATCAGTGTACAGGGACTAAGCATGTACATATAGATAGAATCTACACTTCAACTCTGACATAACTTCTCACCCCTGTATATTCACCATCTGCACCAGTCCAGTAGCTGAAAAAAAATTTAAATGAACTCTGACTGAGCCTCTGATATGCCAGTAACACAAGAATTAACTCTTCCTGCACACACTGTTCACCTCTGTGGCATGCTGAGCTCTCACTGGATACACTGTGAAGAGACAAATAAAGGATTTTAAGTGTCTGTAACTGCTGAGCCTGGTGAATAAATAAACTTTTAATCTTTCTGTTGATATCTGAAGGAAGAAAAAAAAAAGCTTTAAACACAGACATAAAAGAACAGTTATAAAATTCATTATCCAAATGCAAATATAATTTCTGCTTAGGAGCCAAGAGGGTGTCTTAACAGCAAATTGAAATCTCTGTCCACTCACCTCTTTTCTAGTGGACCAAAGTTTTCTTTTGCCCTTCCTTTTCCCCATCATGACCTGTCAAAGAGAAGATAGGCTTCCCATTATAGCCTGCAGTCAACAGAATAAGAGAAATAGTTTCAGTCCTGTAAGTGTAGAAGACCCTTCCACAAGAGTTATTATGAGAAGATGAAGGTTTATTTTGCTTAAGAAAACTTTCCTGTCTGGAAAAACACCATCTTTCCTAGAGACACTCTCCTCCTTCATTCCAGAGCGTCTATCCCTGGTATGAGAAAAGATAAGTTCTTCGGGACACATTTGGAGGCTCCCACAGCAGTGAGGCCAGGATAAAAGGCCTAAGAAGAGCAGGGGGTGTTTCTTTTCTTAGGCCCAGTGCAGATCTTGTACCAAGACGTTAAGTGTTCTTAACCTTGGAAATAAATTCCCCTAAATCCTTCCACTGCCTGGTATTTTGAGAGTACCTGCATGCATGTAACATTTACAAGTCCTCTGTCTGAATGTTTGACATCGCAGGATACAGTAGGGAAACTGCATGAAGTAAAATGTTCCTGAGCAGTGTACAGAAGAAAAAAGAGAGCTATCACATGATCCTTAGTGAAGTTGAACAGTTCAGGCCCTAATGACTGTCCTTGTAGAGAGCCTGAGGTAAAGAAGCGATCATGGGAGGATGAATCTGGCCAGGAAGAAGGAATCAAGATTGTTGCAAACCTCTCTTTTCTTTTTGTGATTCAACATACTGTGGGAGCTTTATTGCCTTTTGGTGAGGCAATCATAAAGGAACACCCAATGCGTCCTCTCTAATCTGCTGTCCATTGCCTGGGGAAGTGATTTACAGTACACAAGCCACATGAACAGAATGAAGACCTTGATGGAAGGGAATCTTCCTTCCTGGCACAAATGAAATATATTTTACAGATATCTTTCCTCCAAAAGTGGTTTAAAGTCACATACACTTAACAGAAACAGATTTGTTTCAGAAAAAAAGGTTTCTGTTAATTGCTGAGGCTTTATTTTCATAGTTAAAAAGTGTAAATAGCTCACTTATGTTACTGCTTACTTCCCCCCTCCCAGTTGTTCACAGACCACTGCCCTTCCTCTTTTCCTACTCTCTTCTCTCTTGATGTACTCTTTCCTAGGAAAACAGGGCAAAATATCCTGCTCTATGCCAAGCAACCCCTTTGGTGAGCATATTGTAGGTCTGCAATTTGTTCAGAAGTGGTAGATTGCTGAGTCCCTTTCAAGCAAGCTGCATGAAAATCTTCACAAATGAGCCTATGCCATTAGTAACAAGAGCCCTAAGGGAGCCATTGTAGTGACTGAATGTATATTATGGATCTCTCTATGTAATTTAATTCTGGAACTGGGAATGTTAGGTGGTATGTGAAGAGCTGAAGAACTGCCCCACCACCCCCGCCCCTCTTGCTCACACTCACACACAGAAGGAAATCAACGGGAAAAATGTCCTTGCAATACTGAATACATATGTACATTGGCATTTATGAAAACTTGTGCTCCCAGTGGGATGAAGAACGTGGCTTAGAGGAAATTAGAACAGCCTGACACTGGTGCAGTCTCCCACCCTGCAATACGGGTCATGATTGACAGAGCTCTCGTAAACAGAGAAGTCAAGAAGGAGGAAGTTTTTCAAATTACATGTAAGATGACTGAAATGACATTTAAAATGCCAAATTAAACGAGAATGCATTTTCTGAATTATTTGCCTTCATAACACATCTTTGCTCCTCTGCTGCATTTCCAGGACATTCATTATAAGCCTCATCCACTTGCTAATTTAAGGAAATATGAGGAAGTGAAATATTTAATATATACCATGGATTTGCATACGTAAGAACAGTTCTCTACAAAGTACTGAACTGCAAAACAAATTTACATTAATATTGGATTAAATCTTTTCAGAATGTTTTTATATATATTTTATATAACTGCCATATCAAGCCAAGTGCACAACTACAAAACAAAAAGGAAAATTTTATTCAATATAACTATAAAACTGATTTGCAGAACTTCTCAGTGTTGAAAATTAAGGCTTCCTAAACTGTGAAATGATAGTAGAAGCAAATAAAAACTGTAAGAACAAATGAGATTAATTCCAGCAAAGATGTCAGATATTCTGTGTGGGGAGGTTAATCTCTCCTGGACTGACAACATTTTTTGTTTGTGGTAATTACAGTCCAAGCTATTAAAAACAATTTTGTTTTGCAGTAGAGATCAGCTACTTCATTCATAGGAAGAAAAAGAATCCTGCATCCACATTTGCATAGAACACAATGAATCAATATCAAATTTGCAGGGCATATGTTACAGCTTTCATAGCAGTTATGCTTCAAAAGGTGATTTTTCTACCTGGTGCTCAGAGAATTAGAATTCTAATATATCTATCTCAGAGTACAGGCTTCTCTTCACTTGTCCCACTGGACAAGCACTTGTTTAGAGGTTGCAGAGGAGAACTATAGCAATATGGAAGCCAACAAATTTGTTTGGAATAAATTACATATTATTAAACCTTTTTTTTTTTTTTTTGAAGAATTGTGTTGAATATCCCTTGATAAAACAGCTGATGGAAGACTTTTTTTTTTCAAATTAGGAGTCTGCTTCATGCTGAAAGACCATAGAAGCTAGAGACTGAGTCCCAGTAAAACTTATTTTGCTCATGTCTTTTCCTTTGCAAAATAAATGTGTCATGAACGATGTCAGACAGTTCATATTTAGAACTTGGTAATAAAATTATCTGAGGAAAGAACACATGTGAACTCTGCAAAATTTGAATGTAGCCCAAAAGAACATCCTCAGAGCCACCATGGATCTGGCTGGTCTTCACAACATTTGGTCTGGTCCCTCAGTCCCTGTGATGTAATCTGGACTGTAAAATCCTCCAGAGTTTCTTTGCTGACCTTCTCTCATTCTTGATGCAGCTGGCATACACTTCCACACAGCTGCCTTTGCTCTGATTCCCCATAGCAAACTGACACTTGCCCAGTGTAAAGAAAACAGAGGAAAGTCACTGAAATGCGATGGGCCTGACAGTTTCAGAAGGAACAGCCAAAGAGCATGATTGGAGACGTTCTTGCCATCTACATCAGGCAAGCATTTTGGATGCAAAGGCAAGGGGCAGACAGAAGCTGTCAGTTTATACACAGACATCTGAGATTAGTAACTCATTTGCTTGCTGTTTTCAGTTTAAAAGCTCTTCATGTCAAGTTTTGACAGTACTTTTGAAAGTACTTTACAAACCGCTTCTGTATTCCAGCCTTTTTATCTTCCTCACTAGAGTGAGTGGAAAGATCTGAGTCTTATAAAATAAAGACACCAGGCAATAGAATCAACTCAAGATATGCAAGAAGTGACTTCCCAGTAAGACAAGGTTAGCAAAACTCTCTCATGGTTGGTTGGAAGGACTTCTCATTTTAGCATGTATCCTTCGACCAGAACCAAGGATGCTGCTTGGTATTAAGTCTAATTGCTAACAACAGACATAGCATATACTGGATATAGTATAACTAGTATCTGTAAATAACTCACTTTTTATTTGTTCATATTCCAAGATTCATAAATTCAGTCTTATTTAATTATAAACATATATAATTTATGTCTTAATTAAAGCACAATTATCTTATTTTAACATTTGGAATAGTGTATTAATAATAACTAGCAGATTGTTATAATTATTAATTTTATTATTATTTTTGCTTTGACTTTATTGTACACATTCTTCCTAAGAATCTCTACAGATTACTTCATTGATTAGTATTTTAATATTAATTTTGTGACCAGAGGCACAGATTAAGGTATGAGATTTCTCATGATAGAAATGATACGATTATGTGAAAATGTAATTCTATTCTCAAAGGGAATGGTCAGACATAGGTAAGTAAGGGAGAAAAGGGCAATATTGGCACAGTTTTTATGTGCATTTTTTCAGATAATTGTATTTTTCAGATAATAAAGTAAATATCAACTATTTACTCTGTCCCTCTGGACAATATTTATTAGTTGATTTTTTTTCCCTCATGGATGTTTTTTTTCAGTGATGAATCATCGCCTTTCTGAGTAACAGAAGAGCTTCTGCTTTATTTCTCATGTAATTTATCTAGTTACAACTTTCTAAGATAAATTCAGATCTGAGAAAAATAACATTTGATACACTGAACTGGTCCTATAAACAGTACACTGGGAAGTGTAGACATATAAACCAAGAATTTACATCTTTTTATTCCCCACCTGTTTTGAAGCTGTTTACATTTTGCTGCAGGAAAATGGGGGATCTGCTAGAAAGTTTAGAACATGCACCCTCTGTTATCATTTATCTATTGAAAGAAAATTTGGGACAGATATGTGTATTTGCCAGCTCAGAACTTCTCTGAGGCACGAAATAATCAATTAGGGGTGCTAAAAAGAGGATAAAGGTCTGAAAGTGGTACCTCTGAACAACTGCACTGCAGTTGAATTTGTGTACAACAAGACAGCTGATGCAATAGGTCAGGACCAGAAAAAGGGAGCACAGGGAAAAGTTCGGGCAGAAGTGAAGTCAGGGATTGGAATGAAAGAAGAATGAAATCCAAAACATAAGGGTGATGGCAGAAGAGTATTGATGATGTCATTCTAAATGTTACAGAAAGTGAGCATTTGGGCTCAGTACTAAGTGAAAATGGATTTGAAGCTGTGAAGAGGAAACTACTCCCTTTTAAACCTGATCTTGTCTGGACTTAAAAGGATCTTCCTAAATAAACCGAAGTACTTTGATGCTCCTGTTTAACTGTCCCCAAAATGGCTCACAAGTTAACTTCCTATAACAAGAAGACATAAAAGGACCTGAAAGTGTCATAAAGTTAGATTTGCACTCTGCCAGGTTATTTTGCTTATCTCCTACTACAGTATACTAGTGGGGATTACAGTAAAAATTATTATTAGGTTCTAGAACACCTCAAGTTACAGCATATCACAATACTTCTGTTCATCTCAAGAAAGGATTATCTGTGTTCACTCTTCATTACATTAAGAAATAAGATAACCTAAAAAGGTCCTATGCTGTGTTCCTTTTAGATCATTTAACAAAAGCATCAGCTATTAGATAAATACTGTAACTTAATTTGCATTTGAGCTGTCTGGGCAAAATCTGTGAAAGCCCTATCTATTCCATCTCATTGCTAGTTAAGGTAGGAATTGCGTGCTATTGCATGCTATTGATTTTCTTGTCTTCTGCTTTCCTCTTAGGTCGTTGGTTTCTGCAAATTTTTGGACCGTCTACTAAATTCTCTTTCCTGCATTCTTCCACTTGTGAATAAACTGGATTTACCTTTTTTTTTTTCCCCCCCTTCTTTTCTCCCAGTAAAGGAGAGAAAAGTCTTCTTTCCAGGCTTTTGTCCAAAACATGTTTACCCATTCTTTAAATTCTTTTGCAGAAAAAATTTCTAAGAGCATAGATATAACCATATTGGTTCAGAACAAAGGCTAACTTGCAATTCTATACCAGACAGTGGCCAATTGCAAAGAAACATGAGAATTAAGTGAATGAACAGTGTCCACAGTTTATCTCTTCAGCTTCCAGAAATTAATGTTTCAGGAATTTCTGAGGAGAGATAATATTGATATTTTAGCCCATGACAAGTATTTTTAATCTACTACTTGTGCAACCGTTCTTTTAATCTAACCAAATTTTATCAATGAGTTCCATAGCTTAACTACCTTATTTGGTTTAATTTAAATCTACTAAGAAGTTCATCTGATGCCCTCCATTTCTTGAATTGGTCCCCTCCTTAATCTTCTCAATGCTTCTCTTACAACCTGTTTCATATTCCCCTCAGCTGTCTGTTGTTCAAACTAAAAATGATAGATCCGTTAACCTCTCCTTTGATGGAGAGAGAGGTTAAATCCATCTCATCACTTGATTACCTTTGTTGACTTTCCTTTCACCTTTTGCAGTGCTACCACTTTTTTTGAATTGGGGGAACCATATTTTTGCTGTGTTGAGAATGTCTGAATGCTTATGAGACAGTTATGGTTTTTATTTTGTTCTCTAATCTTTCCCTATTAATCCATAATGCACTGTCCTTTCTTTCTTTAACTGCTAATGAGCAGTAAGAGGAATACAAGGTATTTATTTGGTGTGTAAATCAGTAAGAACAGTACATTGTGTGGACAAAAATGGAATTTTTTTCCCCCATGTGCACTCTGTTCTGCAAATTTACATTAATTTTTAAGTGCAATATTAATGACTAATAGTCTTCATGGTAGAAGCTATAAGAAGTTAAACCTCCTGTTTATCTGTTTGAAGAGATTGAAAAGCCATTTGGAAGGAAACAATAAACAGAATCTTTATTACCTGTTCAGGCTTCTTGAACAAAGACCTAAAGTTGCAGTCATTAAATATATCTAGACTGACAGAACACAGGATGTGAACGATCCCTTTATACCTGGACCAGACCTTCACTACATTTATCAGAATAACTCCAGTAAAGTCCATACTCAGATTTAGTCAACACAGGATCAACCTTCTGTCCTTTATATCATGAAATTAGTAGCCACATCACAGGTATTCCCTGCCTCTTCTGTAATTTTTATTTAAGTTCTAGACAGATATATCCACAGTCTATAAACACAGCAGCAGATAACCTCTTTGAAAAAAAAAAAGTCCTAATGTACCTCATACATGTCTCTTTTCTGAAAGCTCTCAACATTACCACTAGTGACTTTCCCCCCATACTTTCCTTGAGATTTTCCGTGCCTTTAGGCACAGATCTAAACAGATAAAGTTTGGTATTCTTTTGACAGACTTCATGGGAAGTTGGTCCCATTTTGTGCTCAGCATCTGTTATTGTTTTGGTTTGACTCTTGGCAAAATGCCAACCACTTCCCAATGTGACAGAGTTTCAGTTAAAAGAAGT
>JAWWEU010000081.1:26065222-26082264 GCA_035583155.1 Acropternis orthonyx
ACCCACAGAAGTGGGGCCTAGCTAAAACTAAAACCTTAATCTGAGTTTTTTGGGATTTATCAAACCCATCACAGCATCTGTCCAAGAAACAAAGCTGAAGTATTGAAATAAAACACAGAAGTCATTATATCTCCATTTGGCCTAGCAGATATATTAAAAAAAATGAGAGCCTATTCTTCCAAAGCATACCACATAATTTTTCATTTTCAAAGACCATACAAAATCTTGATAATCCATTTAAATAATTACAACTTCTGATACTTAAAAATTAAAATGGATTATTAATAATGCATGTGGAAATCAAAGCAAACAACAAAATAACCTTCCTAAATGACATGTACACTTTCAAAAGTCTAAACTTGTTAAAGCCACAATTGGTAAGTGGGATGATACGGAGCCAGAGGATCATGGAAAGATATGATACCTTCATAGTTTCACGGATGCAGAAATGTATTAACATGCAACACTGTGTCCTCTAAAGATGCAAGAAAATGCACTCCAATTATTCCAGGAGATCCATCTCATTTCAGACCTCTCCAGGCCCCACTACGAAATAATCTCTTTGGCTGATACTGTTTTGTGCTGTTTGTCTTTGTTTTTAAATGCCATCATCCATGAAATACCTCATTAGAACCCATATAAAAGCTACAGAAATCACTGGAATTGTAAATGACTTGGAATCAGGCCCTTATATTTTAATAAGTCAGATATTTGATCACCACCACACTCAGTGAAGCTGAGGCTGACTCACCTCATCCTGCAGTGCTCCAGTTCTTCAAGTCAGATTTGACATACACGTAAATAAGACTGCAACAGGGAATACAAAAGATGATAGAAAAAATTCAGTAAGTGCAATCTTAAGTCAGGACTACTGTTTACTTTTATATACTTAAGGAATATCTACTGAACTACTGCCAGAAATGGCTGCAAACCAACAATACTAAAAAAATTACCGTATTAAGGAACATATGATTGGCACTCATTTTTAAAAATTAAATTCTGGTTGGTGCCTTTTTGCTAGCGTCACTGCCACTGATTGATTTCAAATAAAGCAACAACCTAAAAATATCATTCTTTCATTTTATTTCCAAGCAATTTGTTTCTTGTTGCTCCAACTTCCACACTGCAGCTCTCCCAGATTTTTCCATAGGTTTCTGAATCTCAGAAGAGTTTCTTAATTCTCATCTAATCTTGCCTACGTCTCCCAGGTGCTGTTGCCTTATTTATCTTCCTTTTCACTGAAGCAGCACAACCGGGAACTGTCACACCCACCAATAAATCTCACCTTAATTGTTAAATGCTAAACACACTGGAACATAACTTCTTGCCTAGAAAGATTCCTGGTCCTTTCCTTTTCATCTTTTCTCCTCCCTGCTACTCTTTTTGCTAACTTCTCTCCCTTTGGGAAAATAACTGACAAGAATCTCTAGAAAACAGTATGAAGATAAGCAACATGTCATTTCTCTCGCAAAACCCACAGAATTCTCGAAAGGTTTGCAATGAAGTTTAAACCTACTTATGCCTGTGATTAGAAATTAGAGATTAATAAGGATTGACATGAACATTTCACAAAGAATCTGTAATTATAGCTGCACAAATGAACAGGGGAAAATACAAAGGAACTGTGATGCCACTCAGACCTCTCCTTTCTTATAAAATCAATGAAATGTTTCCAATTTCATTTTTTGAGGCTGATCAGAAAAGTATTCTGCTGGAAAAAAACAAATGATGGCAAATATGCAGGATTTCTAATACAATATTTGCATTTTAACGGTGACACACTCTTCATTTTGATTTTATGCATTTTTTTTCTGTTTTATATAGTCTGGGTCAAAAAGAGATGTTATTAAATATAAAAAGACCAAAATGTATAAATAATAGCTACATAATCAATGCAATTAATTAAGTGAACTCATTAAGCAGAGCAACCTTGGCAAGCCTGTGATGTAGATACAGAGGACAACATTTTATATATCTATAAGAAATAATTGGTTATTTTTTTTTTATTACTTCTGGATATATCTTCATATTCATTATCCTCCATAAGATTTCTGTCAGATGTTGATTCAGCTACAGCTGTTTGAACTCACACATTTACTACACAGTATTCGGACAATAAACTTTAATGTGAATACAAATGATCCCTTATATCCCTAACTCACAACTCTCCATTGACTGCAAGAATAAGATGCCAACAAGGATTAGCAATAACAAAAAACATTTTACTTTACAGGAAGAAGGAAGGAGAAACTAGGCAAAGGGACTCAAATTATTTGCTCTAAGTCTCACTGTTTCTAAGTGGGTAAATATGGTTACCGCCTGAGAACTGCACTCATGAACAGGCTCGACCTTTCACAATGAATGACTCCAGCCAGCTTCATCCAGGCAATCCTTTGGAGTAGAAATTAGTGTGAACCAGAGTCCTGTGCCTGGGTTTCCTGACCTTGAAAGACAGGTGATTTGCATCAGTTTAGAGTCAACATGACAGTTAGTGTGTAGATACTGTGGAACCCTGAGTATTTGCTTGAACAATGATCTCAATACAATCAACTGAAGCTGCCAATATAGTCTTCAATCTGCAAATTTTGTAAAAAGTAAAAATACCCATCCTGAATCATGTTAAAACCCCATCTAAGCCATCTAAGAAGAACCCAAAAACCCTGTCCTCCAAAAAACCTCAAACCCCAGTAATCCTGGAAATAATTCCTTTGTGTTGTTGGAAGCTTTCACATTTATATTATTTTTTTAAATCACAAACCAGGTGATATGCTGGGACTTCAAGTATATTGTTACAGAAAAAAATACAGGTTCCTCATCTGAAAAACAGAGATTCAAATAAATTTCACCAAATGTCTCAAGATTATTTATGGTTTTGTGTATCTGGCAACAACTTAGAGAGAAACTGTAAGCATAAATTATATGACCTTTAAAGAAGGCTCTCATATCCTTTAGAAAACTACTCTGTATACAGGCACAGATACACCCAAGCAGTGTTTTAGAGAATGTCTTCCTGATGTTCTACATTACAGTGAATGACAATTTTGTCACTGATGGCAGCAGGTATTCAAATGAGTTGATACTGGAGAGAGAGAGAGAGAAAATTACATGCCCTTTAAGAAGCATCACCATTACATCTGTAGTAATTTATATGACATTATCTTTATTTTTACTGATTAAATGAAAACAACTATAATTTACAATAAATGGCCATACAGGTGTTCTATTTTATATATGCTAAATAATGAATACCTTTAAAAATTATTACAATCTTCTTTAAAACCTTTAAAGATTGCCATTTTCAGATTTTGTTTTGTTAGCTCATTTATATATACACTAATAAAAAGTATTGTGATTGGAAAATACAACTTGATATCACTGGAATATTTGAATTGTGATAAAAATTTACTGCTGGGTACCCAACCACCTATTATGCTTACTGCAAGCCACTGAAATTAATAATGCAATGGCTTATGGTTATTAAAATATTGATATTGGTAAGAGAAAAATTACTGCCAAAAGATAAATGATTTGTCTTGTAAACACAGCTTGTGTAACAGTTTGCATCTTAGGTAAGGCAAAAACCTATTCAGTGCCAAAAGATTTCTGCCTTATTATATTTTCTCCTTCAGGAAAACTGTAAATATGTTTTCAGCCATTCCTACATGTCTTTTTCAAAATAACATCACCACTTTTATTATTTTTATAGTGCCAGAGGGTATTACTTATTTTGATTGTACGTCTTTATTAAACCAGCTTCTTTTTATGATTTTGAGAATCATCTTCTTGATTGCACAGCACAATCTTTAACCAAAGTTACACAGGCAGCCTCCTTGTGTGTGTTACATCTTTTCCCTCTTCCTCTTTATTTTTTTTCTTCTTCTTTGTTTCCTTCACATATCTTCAGCTCTAGTAATACAGCCCCCAAACATGTCTTTTGTAGCTCAAGACTGTGTCATCTCACCAGTCCAGACATACGGACTGGTATGTAACTCTGTATAGACAATATACATGGATGTATATTTCTATGATTTTTTGTAAATCTTCCTTCTTCCATTTCTCATTTGCACTGTGAGGATGTCAGCCTCTGTAGTCCTGACATCTCCTCACATCCTCATAAGGGGTATTTTTCACCATTTCCATAGTATTAAGATACAAACAATGACTCAACTGTTAGCTAAAGAGCAGGACATTTTACTTGGAGAATGGCAGGATGAGAGAAACACCTTTCTCTTTCTAAACATGTAAGCACACAATCCTGGGGGTGACCCCCTGGTAATGCATACGAACCACAGATAACTAAATGCACATGTATCACAAACATATACATATTTAGACACAAACATGATAGATATAGATAGATGCCTACAAAGACTATATTTATTATATCCTGTTTTCTAATTTTAATTTGATTTTAATCTGATTTTAAACTAATTTATATTGATGACATATGGATACATACTTGACAAATAATCTCAAGAATAATGAATGACAACAAAAAGACTGAAAATCAGACAAAGTACAATATTTAGTCATAAAATGGAGAATCTGCCAGAGTTTGTCAATATTCAGTTAAGAAATCCTGTAGCATGGTATGTCAGAAGCTCACTGAAATGAAAAGTCTCTGTGAGGGTTTACCAGTCCATCCATGCACTCTACAGTGCCCAATCGATACGTAATGAATGCTTACAAAGTGACATTATCAGCAAGGGAAGTGCTTGCACTAATGAATAAAAGCAGGGACTTAGGGAAGGAAATCCTCACACAATTACTGCATATTAGCTTAAAATTCTTAAAGGAACTGAGTCTTGGACTGTGTGGGGAATATTAGACATGAAAGACCAAGGATGAGTTAGTAATTTTTAAGAAACTTAACTGCATATTCATTCCGGATTTCATTCCTGTGTTATCTCATTAAAAGAGATTTTTACTATTAATGACTTTTCTTATTTTTGAAAAAGCAACCTTTTTTAAGCAGTATAGCACAGGTCTGATTAGGTATAAATGTACAATAAAAAGATCAGGTCCTGCATAAACCTTAGCAAACTGAACCCAATAAAAAGTGGTTCAGCAGTGTAAGTGCTAAGGCCATCATCTGAAGATGTTACCTAGAAAGCAATATAACCCATTTTACTCACTTGTGATTGTTATATATTTACTCCATCAAAGCAAATTGTCAAAACTCCTTTAGCGGAAAACTGTGGTTAACAGCAGCACTACAGAGCTGAGGAGCTGCTCTGTGGTGAGGTTGCTGAGGAGACCCAGAGAAAAGTGCGTATCTCCACTCTGTCTCTGTAATGCTTGTGTAAAAAAGCAAATATGAATCCTTGAATAGAGGCCCTGTGTGATGAAGAAATACACCTACAGATTTGAATGGACGTTTAGGTTTGCAGCTCACTCCCAGGCTTGGGGTTGTACTTCATTCCTTTGCTCATCTGCACTTTGTTCCCCATGGAACCTGACTTTAGGTTTTCTACCTGTATGTCCTGCTGATTTAAATTTGCATTCTAGTATATCAACATCCATAAGAAAAGGTTTCATGCTTATAGCTGGAGATGACTTTCACCTGGAGTAAACTAATCCATAAAAATACTTTAGAGGATCGACTAGAAACATTCAGTGACATTTTTAGGCAAAACTGACACATAATTATGGAGATTTATTTTAGCTCAGTCATGGATATTTGACTTCATTCTTTGAAGAATGTCAGTTGTTCGTGTGGGGTTTTGGGTTGTGGTGGGGTTTTTTTTTGTTGTTGTTTGTTTGTTTGGGTTTTTTTGTGTGTGTGTGGTTGGTTTTTTTCGGGTTTTTTTTGCTTGTAATTATCAGGTGATGATGTCAGGTCAAAAATCTAGTATCATGTAAATGATTTTCCACATGAACACCAAAAGTTCCTGGAAGTTAAGTTTATTCAGCTCTTATGCTCAGAACATTCCTGTTCAATGTGGCTTACTATTTTATGCCCACTAAGAAAATTACTTTGGTTAACAATCTCTGCAATTTTCTTATCCTGGTCAGTTGACATTTGCTTTTTGTATGTGGTTAAAACTGTGAACTCAAAGAATTGACATCAGTTCTAAAACCCTATTTTTCTCTACAGGAAATCTTATACAAGGTTCTCATGTTCAAACTGTGTAAAAGCACTGTCATTTAAGTAATGGGCAGTACATTTCTTTTAGTGAAAAATACTTTGGGTGCCTATTGCCTTGGGAAACAAGCAGAGAAGCCACAACTGAGAATCAGACATTACTGCTGTGAAGAAGAATATGTTTTGTGCTTCCCTTTTTAGTTTCTCAAGGCTCTCAGGGAGATGAAGTTTTTAGGAAATAATGGACATCAGTCTTAACAAGAATTATGAGATTTTATTGCCAGCCTCTGTTATCTCAGTAAAGATGTGAAGAAGCATTGTTAACAATCAGGTTCTTCATTAGTCCTTCAAAATAATACTAGAAATATAAGCAGACAAAAAAAACTTTAAAACAAAAAGGCCTTTTAAAGGATAGGTGGCAAGAAATATAAATAACATATATAAATATAAAATATATAAATAAAAATATTAGAAAATATATAAATATAAAATAACAGATAAATTCATTAAGGAGCAAACTGATTAGCAAATATTAGTCTTTCGTTTTGTATTTTCTGATATGCAAAACCTGCATTGATTTCTTTATGGACTCTGCAGAAACATGAGGATCTGAAATCAGAGAATTTCTGAAACTGCTTATGAATCAAGTGGAAAATTACATCAAGAAACATTAAGGGTAAAAATTTTATGTGTTTCTTTATTCTCAGCCAGAACTTAACTGTTTCTCTCAATGTAATTTAATGTTGCCTAAATTAAAGAATGTGAGACAGATTTATAGGAGTTGATTCTGATTTTATCTTTTGTGAGAACAAGGAGACAATATGTATTTTTGCTTAAACTGGCCAAAGAGGAAAATTGTGTAGTAAGGAGGGCCTCTGCTTTGTCTCCACTGAATTTTGCACTGTAGCAGTGAGTTACTCAAGCTCTCAGTGTTTTATATGACTCAGAAAAACTCTTGCATTTATAAAATAGTCTACAGCTAGTTTTGCACTACTTAGTTTACAGAATGTTACCATACTGTATATCTTGAATCAAACAACATGGATAGTAGACAAAAATTTATGGCTGATTTTCTGTGTAGTCTTCAGTAAATTTTTCTGTAGTTTGTATGGCAAAAAAACCCAAACAAACCCAAAACTCTCACTCTGAGTGACGTAAAAAAAAATTGCAATCTTAATTGGTAGATATTGTTTTAACAGTTTAATAATATTAATTACTTGTAGTGGTGGATTTATTTATCTGTACAAACTTTCAATGAACTCTTTAAATGTGGATGGTGTGGCTCATCAGTTTGCCTTGTATTTGCCTTGTACTCTTTCTGACAACTGCAGATGTTTTGTTATTTTCTAATTGTGACTGTATAAATTTGCAAACAAAAAACCCACTGAGTTTTTGACAAGTGTTTATTTGTAAGCTAGTAAATGTACAAATTTCTAGCTTTGCAGTTCAGTTTGTAACAGGTTAAATAAATCTGAGCCATTTGCTTTTGTGAGTCCTACACTCATGCACGCAAAACTCCTGTTAAGTCAGACTGTTCCACACAAAATTACCTGGGAGGACAGGACCTGGGGGTTCTGAAAATATTCCTGTTTGTTTTACGTGCTCTGATGAGCCTCATTTAAGACAAAACAACAACAATCTGCAACTTTCAGAAAGGGCTGTTGTCGTTCTGGAGAAAAAGTGGCATGTCTTCTCTCTCATAACTCTCTGTTGGGCACACTTAAACCTGGTGTGTATCTGTTGGTCATGGTGGTCTATTTTGCTACACTGATATACTCCTACTTACACATAATTTTTATTACTAGCTAACCTTACTCTCACTCAAACCAGCAATGAGCAAAAATTCATTATCCATCCATCCATTACCCACCTCCGTCTTGTTAGTTACAGTGACCTGCAGTTAGAAGCCTTTTTAAAATTAATTTATCTCAAATATAATGCATTTTCATACACTGTATCTCAATACATTATCTTTCTTTTTTTTTATTATTTTTATTATTTTTTTAATTATTGAGATATTGCTTGATATTACCAGGACAATACTTTACAATACCAATACAATACAATAGCTCTTTCAATTCAACTAAGGATTGATTTTTAAAATTAGAGCTTACTACTCAACCTTTTGTTTTACCTTTGTATGTCATTGGATCTTCCTTGGCTGTAGTATATTGATATTTTGACACCAAACATGGACTAGGTAGCTAACAAATTAAGGAGGAAAGAGGGGAAAAAAAAAAAGAGCAAAACAAAACCAAACTGAATCCTCAAAATAAAATTTTGTCTTCAGTTAAGTTGTGACCTTCACAGACATAAAAAAGGAAGTTGTTTGAGCCAACTTGTCCTTGTTCAGCATTCAGATGTGACTACAACACTGATTTGAAAAAGCCACTTGGAGTCAAACTCATGACTATGCTGTGCTCCAGAAATGTATTTTCCTGAGTGATATACAGGCCTCACTTCACAAAGAGGGCCACACACAAAATGATTAAAAACACTAAAGACATGGAAGTTTCTTGTAAGAGAATTGAATATTTCACATAAAGAATGCCAGAGCTTGATGAAATACTCAGTTCCTTTGCATCTTTACTCATTCATGTGGCATAAAATTAAGAACAAAAGGGAATTCTTGATTAATGACCTCTGCTAATCATTCCAGTAGAATACACAGAGACATTTTTTATTTTATTCCACTACCAAATTAAGTTTGTGTTAATCATAAATGTCACTTGCACAAAAGTCACACATAAATATTCAGAGTGATCTATATTTTATCAGTTATAACAGAGTGCTTGGCAGCCAGCATAGGTTTAAACAAGCAATTAGTGAGTAAGTTATTAAACATTTTAAACAAATGTGATCCTTGAAACCTAAATTAGAGGAGTTCAAAGAAACTTAACAGTGTCTTGATTACACAGGTGCCTGAGCTGAAGACAGATTTAGCATGTATGATAAAAAAGGAGTATGCATTAGAACTTAACATGTCACAGAATTTTATTTTCTTGCTTTCCTTTCAATCTCTTTGATAAAGACTTGAAAATCCCTTTGGTAAACCCTACAAAAGCAATTTCTGAGAGCCTTTTCCTTAGATTTGAATTTGTATTGGTTTTTCTCATGCTTCCTCTCTTTGCACTGCTCTAAATTATCAGTTTTTCCATCCTGTTTATGACCATACAAGTTCACAGCAAAAAGCCCCATAGAAATTCTCTTAATGAGGTCTACATATCTATATCTATATCATCTATATCTATATATTATTATTATACTTTCCAGTATTCGCAGAAAAGCTGCTTTCATGTTAATTTATCAAGGCACAATGTGAACAATGGAAGGAGCAGTTTTTCATATTCTGACTCCCATGGAGTAATGCTCTCTTCTTTCAAAAATGCTACTGTTTGTAGACTCCCAACAAGGCTTCATGGAAATCTGTTGTTACCTAGCACGAATAAGGGCTGGAAAACTTGATGCTCTCTCAGTTATCTGAGCAAACTCCAAAAACTTGTCTTGAATAAATTGATAGAAATTGAGTCAGGAAGTGTAAAATGAAAATCAGACATTACCATGTAGGATCTCAACCCTGAGCTCTTTAGCAGTTAAGATCAATATAGCAGTGTACACCAGAAACAGCTCTTCAACTGTGTATAGAATGAATGATCAAGTATTTAATCTGGAGATGTTATTTTGTCTCTTTTTAAGCCTGAGAGAGGTACTGCATATCACTTCTGTGTATACATACATATAGGCATGTATATGTAGGAAGCTACATTGGATGGTGGATATCAGGCTCTTATTGAGTGAAGGAAGGATATTAAGACTTACAAAAAGTGTGGATGGAAGAATTATTTCTGTTAAGGCAGAACATCACACATAGTTACAACTTTTCTTCAATTATCATATAATTTCTCTAAGAGTAATATTAACCTCAGACTAGGGCATTTCCTGGGATTTAACTACTGAATGGGGTTTATAGACCAAAGCATAAATTTTGAGATATAAACTACTCCCAAGCATTCATTAATCTTCCAGCAGTGCCTCAATGTGTGTTGCTTAGTTAATATTAGATTAAATATGATAGTTTAGAGATATTTCAATATCAGAATTGAGTAAAACTTCCTCTTTTCACTTTCTCATGTCTGGTAGGTTTATGGTTTTGTAAAAATGAAAGCCTTTAAACTGTAATGTAGCCTGGATCTCCTAAACTAATAAGCATTTGCTTCATATTTGCATTGCATCAACACATTTCTCCTGCTAGGCCAAAGACTGGAGTGATGCAATTAGGTTCAAAAAGCACATAGGTTCTTTAGTCCTGTAGCTAACAAGTAATAGGATTCTGAGACTTGACATCACTGCTCTTATGCCCATCCTTTTAGGATGAGTTCAAGGCAGTTTGTACATTTCTTATCAGTTACAGAAAATTCAACAACAATCTCACATCTGACTATATTCCATGCTTAAAATTAAGATGTAATCTGCAGGGCAAAGGAGCATGTTGGATGCTGGTTGGTTTTGAGCTCTAAAACTGAATGAATTTTACTTCTACTGATCAATTCTTTGGTCAAATCAATTGGTTAAGTTTGTTGGTGAACCTCACTCATCGCCAACATCTAGTTTTAAATCTCCTACTTTTGAAAAAAAAATGTTCACTCCTAAACTAAATAAAAAATTTACTGCTTCCTTCCTTGGATACTATTTACAGAAAGTGAATGTGTGACTACTTTCATTTGTGTCCAATTGAAACTGCAACTCAGCCAAGAGCATGAGATAGCATTGAAGCATACTGGGTGGGAAGGATAGTGGGGGGAATTGTGATTTATAAACCTGATCTAGACAGATTTTTATCAGTTTAACTCGTGGATCATGCTAAGCTTAGCAATGTTATTTGATAGCCTTAACTTATGAATTCATTCTTCGTCCTGTTATTGTAGTTTTTATTGCATAGTGCCTTGCTACACTGGGTAGGCAGTAGCAGCATGCCAGATACTCACTGGTACAGAAAAAAAAAAAAAAAAGACTATTACTGCTTTCTAAAGTAACCTGTGAGATAAGGCAGAAAAATCAATACTGAAGAGGTAGTAGACCATAAAATACTCGACAGCTTAACTATTATCAATGCATTGTAGGCAGCATTATAAATTCAATTCTTAAAGCAGAGATTGAAGAGAAGATCATGAAGTGTTCTTTTAAATACAGAGGGAGGGACAACATGAAAGAAATAATAAGATCTTTGGCTAAATTTCTAGAAGAACTATAATAATTGTCTGAAATATTGTTTATTTACTGTAGTGTTTGTTCAATTCTAATGTTAATATAAATTCAGTGTATCCATGAAGAAAATCTCAGTCATAACTGTGAGCCAACAGAAAGGTTTCTTAGTCTCTTCTTACACATTAGTATTGTACATGGTTCATGGTTCGTTACGTATGTTGGAAGAACATAACTGATGTTGTCCTGTCAACAGACCTTGAAAACTGTCTTGATAAGGATGTGGATAATAAAAAGTAATAATAGCAGAGGCATCATTAAAATAATAATAATTCATTCATATTTCCCTCCATTTATCAGATTAAGATAATGAAGTTAAATTCCAAGTATTTGTCTCCCACATCTACTTATCTTGAAGACTTGAAAATGGCTTGGTTGTTTGTTATTTAGTCCACAAAATTTTACTTCTACTGCAAATTTTTCTTCATTTGAAAAAGGAAATTTTAGTGATCTTTAAGTTAAAATTTATCTCAAAGAATAGTATCTTTTAGTTCCAACCAAAATTAGAATTAGGCATCTATGAATAATAGAAGAAATGCAAACTTTTACATGGGAAATTCGTGGATTTTTTCTCATATTTGTTGTGTCACTATAAATAATTCCTCAAAGACTTACTATTTAAAAGGCCCAATCCATAGAAAACATTGCATAGTTTTCTATAGTGAACATATGTATTCTTTTGCAGAATGTTTTGTTTGTAAATGTTTCTCCTTCATTTGCAGACCAGACATATCAATAAATAGTATTTCTGAACTATTACATTAAACTCTGAGTATTTTACATGGAAAAAAATAGTTGCTAGAATAATGCAAGAGTAGTTAATATAATCATCTGCACAAATTTTTTACCAAAATGATTCCTGTGAACTAGAAAAGTATGAATACATAAACTGGGGGATAGTCTTAAATAATTATGAATACTTAAATGTCCTTCTCTCATGTAAACTTTATATTTCATTAGAACTAAATGTGACTGATTTGGTTGTGGGGGAAAACAAACAAACAAACAAACACACAAACAACTCAAAAATCCACTAGCATAACCAATAGACTGCATTAAGAATATTGTATTGCAACACTTCAGGGAATAAAAAAGCTGCATTTCTGTTACCTGATACATCTAAATTATTAGTTTGAAACAATCAAAATATTTCTTTTCTACTGAAGCAATATTTATTAAGAGTTCTGATGCATGTAGGAAGTTATATTAGGATGAAAAAGAAAAGTACTGAAAAACATGCTTTGGCTTAGCTGAATACTATGAAGTGTCTTTATATTTGAAGTCTGAGAAGCAATTACCTTAGGTTTCAACAGAATTATTCTATTCAAAGTTAAAGACGAAAAAGAAGGCATAGAACTCTGTAACTTGTAGTGTATTTCCATAATTTACCTGTATCTCAGAATTTTTGGAGCCAAAGAAGGTACATTCCCAGACTGCAACTGAAAGCAAAATTCCCTACCATTCCCAGCCATTCCCAGTCCAGGCAGATTTGGTTCCAGTGAAGTCTCCAGGCAGCATAAACCCTCCTGCAGATGCATGCACACACATTTTTTGCAGAATAAAGAGCAAAACAAAAGCAAGCAAGACAGTGGATGCATAATCCTGAAATAAATAAATATGACACAGAAGAAATAATGTGCAGCTTTTCCTCACGTCATAAACTGATGATCTTCATTGTTTTCCAATAGTTTTTGTAATACATTTAATGGATGTCACTTACACAAATCGTATGGAGCTAATCTGGATAGAGTTATAACTAAGCTTTTCTGGCCCTCAGGCACCTAAGTCTTGGCAGTCTCCTGCTGTTTGCTATCAGTGTTTAACCTGTGTTACTTCTGTAGCCCATGAGAACTTTTTACTATTCAATATTATGTCTTTTTATTCTATCTTCAAAGGTTTTTCGTTTCATTTTATGTATTTAGGTTGTATTGTAAGTGATTGATATCACAACTTTCCTTGTCTCAGAAGTCTGGGGCGGGGGGGAGGGGGTGGGAGGGGAGTGTTTGTTTTTAATAGAGCTTCACGCACCAGCTACAGTGTAGGTAATATGTGTTAATATTTCCAGATCAGACTCATATACTTAGTATTTAACAAGACAGCTGCAAAAATCTCAGGGTTAAAAGCTGACATTGAAGATGAGTTAATAGGTAAGAAAAGGCTGATGGTTTCTCTGAAAATACATTAAATCCACTGCCACTCTGCAGGCTGATATATATTAGTTTTCTGAATACCTTTTTTGCTGAAGTGCACCTGGAAAAGGTTGCATCCAAATTGTCATTTGAGCTTTGTGAGTACTGCAGGTGCTCTTTTATTTTATTTTTTCATTATACAGAACTTTAAAATTATTTTTAATGTTTCTACATTTTATGCATGTATTTTGTTTTCTAAGTGGAATGAAAAATTATCTGTCATACTAATGATAAATACATAATTCAGAATATTAGACAGTCTTATACATCAGTTAAATCTTAGAATTAGGTATTTTGCCCATATATGGCACACATATACTTGCAAAGACAGTGGTCTCCATTAAAAACTAGCATTTATCAAAAAGGTAGATCCAATTTTTTTCTACTTTATCCAGCCTGAACTCCTAGTTGAGGAATGGGAGTTTCAGAGAGGCACTCAAAAATGTATTCCACCTATCTCTTATTTCTGAATATACATTTAAGTTTGTATTGGCTCTCACAATTTGTGGGAATAAATAATGCTCTATTGTTTAATTATTTAATTAAATTAAAACTAGAAGGAACTGAGTTAGCTTATTTCCATCTATGTCTTCCCCTCTTTGTCTGTAAGGGGTTTTGAGGTCAGACTTTTTGATGGCTATCCAAGAAATTAAGGCTTACTGTAGGATATGAATCAAAATGAGTGTTCGAGGAGACTTCATTTTAGTGCTCAATATTTTCACTTTTATTTTAAATTGTTAAGTCAAAACTTGATCCTAAGTAGATGAGTGAAACAACCATTAAATAACACTGTTTTCAACCCCAAGAGAACTTATCGATGAATTTGGTGTCTGCATGGTGTTTATTTTTAAGGACCTAATACAAAAGAATTAAAAAGGTAGGTTTGTCTTCGAAATCAACACTAAACATAGAGACTTCACACTTCAATTCTTGCCAACTTCACTGCATGTTTTTCATATTCTTTATTCTCAAGGGTCAAACAGTGAGGGTTTGACTGGACTCCAGTAAAGCTACCTTTGATAAAAATTGGTTAATGATCTCATAAGAACATTCTCTCCAGGGGTGTATTTGTTTCATGCTGATTACTTCAGTAATTATTCAGTCCTTTCAGCAACTTTATCCAGTAGATGATTAAGTCTTTCTGAATGAATATTTGTTCTTAGTGTTGGGGATTTCTAAGAATACCACAAACTGCTTTTTTATTTTAACTAAGTCAATTCAAGTCATAACAGGGAGTTACACCTGTAACAACCACCAACTCAAATCTTTGCATGTCTTTCAGAAAACAAGTCAGTCCCCAAATGCTTTGCAGTAAAAGTTAAGGTGTTCCAGAGCTTCGGGTCCAGCTTGCAGGAAGGAGTAGCTTTTGTGTCCTTTTCACTGGAGAGCAAAATTGTTGACGTGAAGTGTAGGTCTGTGTTTTATCAGGTTAGCTGTAAGACAAATTCTAGAGGCACAGCCTGATGGACTACATCAAAATTAGTTTCACTTTATATTTGTTAAAAATTAGGCCATAAAGCAATGGCAAAATTTGGTAAGGCAAATTACTGACAGGTTTCCAAAGAGCTGCATAAAAAAAAATATTATTAAAATCACATGATCATTATTCTGGGATACAAACAAGTTATCACCTCATCTTAATTGAGTATGATGTCAGTGAATATCTAAATGCATCAAATGAAATCTCTGGTTTACAAGGTACCATTTAAGATAAATAGACTGAAAGAGAGAACTATTGAGAACAAAATTTCAAATTTAGTTTTTGATAGTCTCACTGGTTTTTTTATATTGAATCAATAGACTGCTGGACTGTTAAAGGACAACTCATTTCCATATGCTGAATTTATCCTCCCGACAGTAAGGCAGAACTGTAGGCCAAGTGCTGAAGTCGGAAGAGACTATTACATAGTTGCTAGTGTTTCTTAAACATATTTGTAAAAAGTGGCTAAGAATGAAAGAAAGAAAATTAAGCAGTGACAAATCTTCAATCATATTTGTGCAAAATAGCGGAACTGAGCTGCCAGTTAGTGACAATGTGTCCTATTCTTCAAACCACAACATTTTGGAAACCTTTTCCTTTTTTGAAGACTACTTAGTAGCAATTCCACCTCACTGAAAGAAACTACTTTTTGTTAGAACTGTGAATAGATTGGAAATTCTAATATATGTTTTATTTCTTTTTCAAGCTATTTTCAGTTTAGTGTTCTTCTGGTTTAACTGTTTAATTGTATTTCATTAAAAAAATTGTGATATTATTTCAAAACAATAAAAAGGAAAAGAGGATGGATTTTGTTTAAATGTATTGACTTGAAATATTTTTAGACATTTATTTTTTTATTAATTTGGTAGAACCTAGGGAAGTCACTGAAATTATTTTAGTCTATTACTTTCCTCCAATTAATTTTTGACAAAGAAACTATTAACCTAGCACTGGGAGGAAGGGAAAGAAAGTATCTATACTATAAACCAAATACAAATGAAATGACCAGGCATGATTTAGAATTAGTTTATTCTAAAAATATCAGACAAGTTAACTTTGACATTAGTGAATTAATATTTCCACCCGTATGTTTCTGTCCAACAACATTCTGGTATGCTGGCATTCACAGCCTATTCTGTTTATGATGTGAACCCAGTCTGAGCAAATATGCTTCTTCAAAGTGCCACTGTCTGGATTCCTTCCAGGTTCAGTGGTTTCAGCAGAGAAGCAGACCCTAGTGGGACCCTGAGTAGGACTGCAGTTAAGTGCCAAGCCTTCACTCAAAGGATAGTGAAGTGTTATTTGATCCAAATTCTGCATGAACTTGGAAGAAATTGGACATGTGATTGACTGAGTGGGTTTCCTGTCAGACAGCATGGGATTCTCCTTCATGTTGTTTCCTAAATCTTTCATGTAAATAACACAGGGCCAGCTTCAATCTGTAGTTTTGCAGTTGGATTTTGAAACTTGATTTCTAATGTCAGAATGAAGCCACAAAAGGCACAAAAGATGGGTTCATTTCACATGCACAGTCTTATTTTAAGAAAGCAGAATGTTTCATTTGTACAAATAGTAATTTGCTTCTTCATGTGCTCTAGAATGTATGTGTTGAAATTTTTTTAAGGTACTGATAAAAAATGTTTGAAACAAGAGTGAGTCAAAGGATCAAATCTAAAAGGGCAAAGTAATGTTAAAAGCCTTTCAGGAACCTAAATACATGACAGCTCTGAAAGCAAATGCAAAACTGCCAATATTATCTGGGGAGTCAGCCAAGAAACCAGATGCTACCAAAAAAAATATCCTCTGCTGTTTGGCATTTTGGGGTCTCATGGGTGCCACTGAAACACAAAAAGGATCCAGTGCACATTATAGAACAATATGGTAGACCTCAAATACCCCCACTGTTCTCGAGGACAACTTCATGCTGAAGAGCAGTGGTGTTAAAAATCCCCCACAAGAGTCATACCTGTTAGAATAGGGAAAGGATACGAAAAATAAAACCAATTTTCTAATTCATCTTCTTTGT
>JAWWEU010000081.1:26085270-26125451 GCA_035583155.1 Acropternis orthonyx
CCCCCAAAAAAAGAAGAGAGAGAAAGTAGAAATGGTCTCCTAAAGATTATCCTTCTTTTGGAAGAAACAAGAAACTTGGCTTCTTGGCTGTATCACATGAATAGGAGGAGAATGTTTCGTTATTTTTGACCAACACTGGAAGCCTTTCTAATAGAATGGTATTTCAAAGAGTGCACAGCCATCTCCTGGTTTACAGAGATTTGTAGATATCTGCATGATGTGTATTTAATTCGTACTTGGAAGTAGAAAGAGAAAAAAATCAACAACAGTATGAGTGAAGAAAGTTTTTGCAAATCCTGGAATGGGCATCAGTTCAGTGCTTAATGTTGCCTAGACTGCTTTAAAGCAACCCTGCACCTTACAGCTAGTTGAAATTAGTGGAACAGAGAGAAACAAAGTTAGTGAGGACAGGAAGATTGAACAGGGTGAGAAATTTTATTTAACTAAGTAGGTAATTAAATAAATATTTATCTAAGAGTGCAAAATCTAAGGGGACAGTTACTATTTAAGAATTTGGTTTAACAGTGTCTTTGAAGAAGCACTGCTTTTCTGAATGGATTGCATATATATATAAGACTCTGGCAGTTTAATATCCTCTGAGATCGAAGAAAACAGACAGGCTTATTTCAAGTTTTGGAGTGTTAGAAAAGTGTCTATGACCAACATGAGAAAACAGTCTCTTCATGCTTTTCAGTGTTCAAAACATATTCAAATGTAAAAATCCAATAATTTAATTGCAATAACAAAGTCACTGATGTGTGTTTATCTTTCTTTTACACACAGGGATTTACTAAAAATCACCTTATGAAAAAGTAGTGCTATGTGCTAAAATCCAAACTCAATGGAGCACTACACATAAAAGTTATTAAAATCAAATGGTTCCTTTAAACTTCAAATTCAAGCTCAGAGCACCAGCTAATCCAAAAGGAAATTAAGTTAAATGCCCCTTTGGGAAATGGTAAAACTAGTGCACTCAGGAAAAGAGTTAAATGATGAGTCGAACTGAAAACAACGAAATTCATTAAAAAATGCATATTTTCACATGTACACATACATATATATCCAAATATATCCAAACATTAAATACTCAAATAGCTTAAGTAATGCAAAAGATTAGACCTCTAAAACTCATGTAAGCACCTTCTAATCTCTTTTTTTACTGACTTGTCTAAATTCAAAGACAAATAGCTCTTTTAAACTTCTTGCTTATTGATATTTTCTCATTGTACAAAATATAAATGTCAAACCTTTAACAGAGCAATCATATTACCAATATAATTCTGATTTATGGATTTTAACCCCATGGTCAAGTGTTAGGAAAAATCATCCTACTTCTGACAACCTTTGTAGAACCCACATTCAATCAATGGCACTTAGGTAATTTATATGACATGATGATTAGTCCATTGTTTCCTTTATGGCATCATATTTACTTATCTGTTATTATGTGCAGACTTCCTGGTCATCTGTGGAAAACACCCATCAGTGTTTTCAGTAGCCGTGAAAACCAGGTTATGTACCAACCGGTTTTGCATACCTGTAATTATGGCTAGACGTTCTACTGATATCAGCCACATACATCCCCCATCACTTCTGATTCTTCACCTGAGAGCTTGTTTACTTTTTTTAGGAAAATCAGATGGTCTAAGGGACAATATTTCCTCACCTTACAAACCATTTTCTCACTTATTTCCTTAGTCCATCGCAGGTGTAACAACATTACCTTTTGTTATTATGTTGTTATTCAATATGAATTGGCATATCTCAAAATGCAAGCTTCACTCCAGAAACAGAGTGGGGATCATATATGTTTTCTCTCCTTCAGATCTGGATATTTAATAAACTAATCTAATTAGTTTGCTCTCTTAAGAAAGTATGCCTTCATTCTCCTAAGACAGTTTTTACCTTCCCTATACTCTTTGTTATATTAAGATATTGTGTTAGAAATTCTGGCAATGAATTGAAAGAGTAATACATTTCCTCTTTAAGAGAACTCATTAAATACTAGTAACTTGTAAAGTCCTGCAAAGTACATCTAATACACCCAATAAAATCAGTTTTCTACAATAAGTTACTGAGCAATTAGTATTTAAACCAGAAGTTCTACTTCTTATTAGTCATTTTGATGCTTAGATTACACAAGCTAAATAGATTGCTTAAGGATCCACAAATACTATAATCAAAAATTTCATAGTTTTATGTAGGACGTTAGGAAAAAAATTGCCTCATTGTCTTCAATGTGAAACAAGATTACTTTTCCCTAAGCAATGCAGTAGAAGGTACATAAAATCAAATATATGAAATCATTGGTTCCCTAGTGCCACTGTTCTCAGTAGAGATAATTGCTTCATTCAGTTCATAAATTCTCTTGCTTGTTTGCATTTGTAGCTCTCCCACAGACCTCACTCCACTGATCTAATGTTAGATGCTGGTTCAGCTGTTATTTCTGATTGAAATACAGTCAGTTGACAGAAATTAAAGATGGATCCAATATCATTACTACTGGCTCTTGCACTGAGATCAATAAAGATCCAACAAGATTTCACTAGTTTATTTGCTTTCTGATAATGTCTTACTACTCTCTCACCCTTTTAGAGAAATCTTGTCTGATTTCTCATTTTGTCATAAACAAAATGTCCTATGTTTTTCTATCTATATATATTTCTTTTGAAGAGATAGAACATATTAATTCTGAGGGGAGCTCTGGATAAAATTTGGAAGAATCATTCATGTCTTATTATTACTTTTTTATGTAATATGTCTGTATTTGAGAAGCCCCAACTATGTAATTGGACTGAACAGAAAGAATGACAAAGATACAACAACAGAGTGAGCAGAAAGAATTTGGAACATGTTACATGTAGAATTAGGATTACCACCCATTTATCTAGTAGGTGTTTAATCATTATCTGCTCTAGCAACAGGACTAACTCTTACTTTGCAATCAGTCAACTATATATATTTATTTTTTAACATCAGAGTGATTAATATTAATAATTTGAACTACATTTTTTTGGCTTGCTACTAACAGAAAAATACCTAACAGCTACTCAGAATTTTGGAGGTCACCTATAAGCTCAGTTATTTCTTTCTACACTGCTGTTATAATTTTCATGCTCATATAAGAATTTGTATACTAGAAAAGGACTTACTTGTTTTCACTAAGCATTGTATTTGCAATCTTTTCAGAAGCTTAACAGATAATCCCATTTGCCTTTTTGTTATCAAGCTGTCACCAAAATAATACTTATTATTTCTTATTTATTGAATACTTTGAAAATTTTACAGTTTATGGGAACATCCATATACCAAAACCCATTACTGAGATACAATAAATTCCTTAGTAATCTGTTATGCTGCAGTTGCACTGGTTTCAGTAAAATTCACCTTTTTTACCATTTTAGAACATACATATATCAAATTTTGACCTTTGAGATCAGTAGACATCAAAAAACCACTTTAAATTTCACCATTTTTGTGTCACAAAGAACTGGTCAGACCATTTGGTTCATAATAGAATAAAATGGTCATAGTAGTTCCTTCTTTGATCTTTTGATCTTGATTTCTCTCCTGGGGAAAAAAAAAAAAAAAGAGTAGAAAATTTTAGGAAGATGCATAGAACCCAGTTTGAAATACAAATGTTTCGCTTTCATATCTCTCTTCTAACTAAATTACATTTGCAGGCCTTTCTCAATGGTAAAACAGATTCAAAATCAGCAAAAAACTGTTTCGCCAAGTTCTTCAGACTAACAAAGACTCTTCTCTTGTCACATCAATGTAGCACCTTATTAATCTACAGCAGCTGGTAGTTTTCTTTACATTATTGTGTCTTCTAGTTTATTCTTGCTTTATTCCCTAAAAAGACTCATTTTATCTCACTAGAACATTTATACAATTTTGTATTTGTAGATTTTAGAGTGTCAGAGATGCTGTTAGCCCTGTATCACTTTCCATAATTTCACTTGTATTAATTCAATATAGTTGTTCTTACTTTTCTTCATTTCCTATTTGATAAATGGTGATATTCAACGAAACTGCAGGGCTCATCATTCACAAGCATAGCTTTTGAGAAGGGCTTCATCAAAGTCAAGTATCTACTCCAACGTATCAGAAGTGCAGGCGTTCGTGATTTTTCTTGTATGTTTCTTCTTTGCTACTCTATGACACAGAGCAGACTGCCCTATGGGAGTGTGAGAAGCAGCACTTCCCTAAATAGTGCTATTTCACCAAGCTTCGAATGAGCCATCCAGTTTTCTTTGGAGAATGAGATGCACAAATCTGACTGCATTTCTGAACAAAATGTTCCTGGCATTGCTCAGGAATCTAGCTTAATTTGAAAGAAGACAAACGTTGAACTCATGAAATTAATTCCCACAGAGAGGTTTTTATATTTTTGCTGTTTAAGTTGAAATATTTCATTGCTAATCTTAATTTGAATTCAATAATTTTCCACATCGAATTAAAACAAGATGAAAAAAACCCAACTCTATAACAACTGAATGAACTATGCTAATTCATATGAAACCAAAATACTATATTTCATTTAAACTGTCTTGGCTTTCTTTTTACTTAAAATATCTTGGAGTTTGGTTTGATCAGAGGTTTTTTTGTTTGGGGTTTTTTTGGGGGGGTTGTTGGGGGGTTTTTTGTGTGTGTTTGTTTTTTCCTCAATTACATAAAACAATACTGCTTGGTTTTGGTTTATATTTTCCATTTTTATGGAACTAAAGCCATAATTATTTGAACAGCTCTATATTAGTTTCTTTATCTTCTTTACTTAAATTTAGGTGGCTGCTCTATGGAATTAAACTAAAAGTTTAGCCATAAAGAGCTCACAGTATTTTGCAGCTTAGGTGATGATCCTTCCCTTGCTGGGTACTCATGCAAGATTTCATCACAGGCCACACTGTCAGTTTTGTTTAAGATTTTACATTACCACAGACACTAAAAATTATCCAAGTTTCTATACCTATCATTGTTCCTTTGCTTTTGAGATATAGATAGATAGATAGATAGATAGATAGATAGATAGATAGATAGATTCATTGCTTATCTCTAATGCAAAATAGAATTACTTTATAAATTTACATAACAAATCTACAAACCAGATTTTTGGAAAAGAAACCCAAACCAACAAAATACCCAGAATTTGTAATGAACAGAACTGTAATAGAGTTTGGTAATCTCACAGAATCTCTCTTCTGGAAAAGATAAAGGAGATTTTACTAAACTCCTCTGGGAATGGCTGTGACATTCAGTCAAGAAGTAAGAGTAGCTTCATTAGCGGCAGCTCCTTTTAAAAATGAGTGTAGTATGTAACTGAATGTACTCCAGGTTTCCTTTCTGTACAGCGCCACCTTTAGAGTAATATATCATCTCAGCAGCATCTTGTGATGATGTATTACTCAAATACATCATCAGCCTGAACAGTGTTTCAAATGATTTATAGACCTAGTAAATCATTAAAGTGAGGCACACCAATGTATTATTCAAAGATGGTACCATATGGGTAAGAAGGTTTTAAAAGCATAGTCAACACAAAAACAGAGCATAAAGCACAAACAAATTCATACCATGCAGAAATCAACTGCCCTGAGCTTGCAAAAGAATGTTACTATCAAATCACCTTCAGCAATAACATAGACTACCACACTTCTCCACTCATGACAGGACAAGAGGAAATGGCCTCAAGCTGTGCCAGAGGATGTTTAGGTTGGACAACAGGAGGATTTTCTTCACTGAAATGGTTGTCAAGCATTGGAATGGGCTGCCCAGGGAAACGGTGGAGTCACCATCCCTGACAGTGTTCACTTAGTGCTATGGTTTAGTTGACATAGTGGTGTTTGCTCAAAGGTTGTACCTTAATGATTCTGTGACTCTGAACGCCACTGGATAATGAGGATCTGTATAGGAAATACTTCTAAATAAGAGACATACACATGAGAAGTCTCCCAAGTGGAACAATAGACAATGGGATCCTGGCACTTGCCCTTACTAAAATTTGTGTA
The DNA here is from genome assembly GCA_035583155.1 of Acropternis orthonyx. Taxonomy (NCBI): domain Eukaryota; kingdom Metazoa; phylum Chordata; class Aves; order Passeriformes; family Rhinocryptidae; genus Acropternis; species Acropternis orthonyx. The sequence continues at coordinate 26,091,279 of JAWWEU010000081.1, forward strand.
GTGAGAAATGGACTTATCTTAATGAAGACACCTGCTAAACAAAGAAAAGTTTGTGCATGTGCACAGGTGTATGAAGGGTGGAAGTGTCTGAGGAGTACAATACTGATCTGTTTTCTGTTGAATTAGAACATAGTTCTGGTTCTTTCTTTTAAAATGCAGCAGAATCAGTGCAGTAAAAATTTTCTCATCCCTGCTTGTGGTTACATGAACAGGCCAAAGCCTTTCATCACATAGCACAATATAAGAGTTTGTGAAAGGAAACTTGGCCCTAAGAACTTGACAGTAGATGTTAAAACTAGAAGTAACTTTAAAAACACATTTTATAGCCTTTTATTTCTTGCTATTGTAAATTACTTCCTACCCCACAATAGACAGACAATACAGATCTAGTTCTCTTACAAAAAGTGCTGTCAAGGAAAGAAAAATGAGGAAGCTTGGTATGACTAACACTGACATTTTAGTTACACTTGAAGGCAGCAGTTTCTGTATACACAGCAATGCCCTATTAGGTGTTTCATAGCTTCTTGAAATAAAGTACACTATCTATCTATATTCTGTGGAAATATTTATGTCTGATGTGAGCGGGCCTATTTTCTTCCAATCCTACAATTTTTATTTCAAATCACCCTGGGACTTTGAAATTTACTTTCAAGTGGCTTGTTGCATCTTTAACAATGGTCCTGCACTGTGTAAAAGTAGTAGAAAATAGAAAGCAAACTTCACAAACCCATAACTTCATGATGGGGCTCAGTGCAATATTTCTGTAGCAGAGACAATAATTAAAAGCAGGAAGGATCAAATTCAAATGTTTTCAATGTCACAAAACCCACTGGGGTAAGGTCAAAATTTGACAGAAGAGAAATTTCTAGAAGATAATCACAAAACCAACTTTCCTGGAGATATCCAGCTTTGGGGCTCCACATTTGTAACACACAAATGCAGCAAAGGAAAAGCAGTAGGACTTTTTTTCATGGATCTTAAGGTTTTGTGAAGAGAAGCTGCCTATCTAGTTTTGCCTATATTCAGGAAATAGTTGAATTTTCTGGGATGATTTTTCATCTAGGTTTGACCCTTCTTTCCTAAAGCCTTTCTCATTTTTCTCTAGGAATATTTCAGATGTTGACCTTTAGAGCCAGAGAATATTTGAGGAGGTGGAGCATAAGAACTGAGAAAAAGGTTTATGTGCCAGGGAATTTATGTGCAATAATCTCATCTGCATTATTAACAGGATTTTCCTGTAATAATTAGACGATAGAAACTGTGAATGTTAGCGTCATTTTAAGTGAACTGCCAAAGGAATTTTTTGTATTTTTATTAGAATGTTAAATTATTAATTGAACTTAGAGTAATTTTTCAATCTGTACATATAAAATGCAGTCCTTTCTGTCCATAAGAAAATTCTGAGTGTAACTCTAGGCTTTGAAAACAGAGCTGAGGCAGGTATTCAGACAGCAACAGGCATCATTTATGTAGCACATGCTAGAAAATGCTCTTCCCAAGAAATAAAGTAAAATCCTCAGTGGATCTCAGTTTAGTTTTTGTCTTCTCTCTGATGTTATCTTTTAAAATCCACTGATTAGTGGCATTGTGTATCTCCATTTCAACAAACTTTTTATCCAACTATGTGTACTTTGTGTAAAGGAAGTCTAAATACATCCTGAACACACCAGAATCTTTCAGCATGTGTTGTAATGTACATGAATATGTATATGATCTATTGAACCTTAATAGGCAAGCAAGTAGAAGACAGAAATATCTGCCTAGGAAACGTGGGAAAGAAATACAGGAATCTTAATGAATATATCTGGAAGGTCTAATGCATGATTGCAATATGAGGTTTTGCAGTTTGGATGGAGGAAACAGTAGAAAAAGAGCTAGATAATATGTGGTTGGAGCACACTATGTACCACCTGAACAAATAGTGAGTGCAAGAGTCTTTGAAGGGAATAAAAATTCCCCATTCAAAGCTTAACTGTGCCAGATATCTGATTTCAAGAAGCCAGATATTTAGCAATTTTTGACATTCATGATTTCTTTCAGGAAAGAGATTTTTTTTTCCCATGGGATTTGTTTTCTGAAACTCCCAGCTAATTCAAAATTTCACCAATTTGATGTTGTGCGATAACACGCAGAGCCTTTTAAGTACCCATTAATATGACTAACACCTAGCTTTCAAATATGTTATTGTGAGAAAATGTGGTCCTTATTTAACTGTTAGAGCTAATTTTTGTAAGAAAAAAAAGTATAACTTTCCACTGAACTTTGTATTCATTACATGTAAGACACATGGAAACAGAGAAATTTTACAGGAAATAATTGAAGAGTATTTTTTCTTCTGAATATAAAAAGCTCTATTAAGAGTTCTATTCTGGTTTAGAAAGAAAAGTGAAATAAAGACATAACCTAATATCAATCCATAATTTTCCTATTTTGTTTGTTTATTGGATCTAAATAATTTGATTCTTCTATTCACAACACAGCAGGAATCACCTGGTTTTATGAAAATCTAACATTTTAATTTATTTTGCACTACTGGCACCTTTCAGCACCATTACATTGATGGTGTGTCATTATATAACTACCAATGCCTTAAACTATATTGGTCCCAGACCCAGAATTTGAAATAATTGACTTTTTCTGAAGTTGTTTACATTCTGAGTTACAAAACATGACTTCTTACAAACACTAAGGCTCTTTAAGGTCATATATATATATGTTTATATATAAGTAGAATTTTAATCTAAACATCTATCTTGTTCATATATCTTTGACAGACTTAATGGAAACAAAAATATTGTATTTCCACCTTCAAAATTCTTCTGTCTTCTGGAGATACTCAGAGATACTCAGAGATACAGAAGATGATTTCATATTACTAACAAAGTTTTAAAGGAGATTCTGAAAATAGCACTATATTTTTAATTGTTTTATTCAGTTTAATTTTTTCAATAGTAACAATATGCTATATTGGTATGCAGGCACTCGGACCTACTGAAGCTTAAGAGACAAGCATGTAGAAGGTGAAAATCAAAAAAAGTGGTTGGAATGAATGTGAAAGAAATGTCTGAAGTCAAAATTGTGAAGTACAAGGAAGAGATGGAGTTGCATTTAGCAAATGACAGAAGTGTCATGAAAAGACTCACTTTATAAGATGTCTAATTGCTGGAGAAAATTTATAGGAAGAGTTTGTATTGTACTGAACCAGGAGAACTGAAATGTTTAATGCTTTACTGCTTCACAGTTCCCTGAAATGTAAAGGGATCCTTGGTTAATAACAACAGCAGAAACCTGGAAACCTAGAATAAATTACAGTATGTTTGATGATTTGGGATTTGCCAGATTCTAAGCAACTTGCATTGAGATGTTTAGAAGGCTGTCTGAAGCTCTCTCAGGACATTTAACAGTTCATAGCATCATAGAATATCTCAAGTTGAAAGGGACCCACAGGGATCATGGAGTCCAACTCTCAGCTCCTGAAACTAAATGGTCCTTGTTAAGTCTTGCCTTTGAGACTTTTCACCATCTTGGTCACCATCCTGTGGGCACCTTCTAATAGTTTGATGTCCTTATATTGAAGTGCCCAGAACTGCACACAACATTCAAGGGGAGGCCGCACCATGTAGGGTGGGACAATCATCTCCTTCAACCGGCAAGTGATGCTGTGCTTGATGCATGCCTGGACATTGTTGACCCTTTTGTCTCCCAGGGCACAGTGCTTACTCAGATTCAACTCACCATCAACTGAAATCCCCAGATTCCTTTCTGTGGGGCTGCTCTCCACCCTCTCATCCCTCATATGTACATAACTCAGGTTACCTCACCTGAGGCAGAAGAATCCAGCACTTACTGTTAAATTTCGAAACACTGGTGACATACAACTGACACTGCAACAGTGTAAGCAACTGTCAAACATTGAGTCTTTTGTTAAAAGGAACCAAAGTGGTACCAGAAAATTTTAGACCAAACAGCGTTAAGAGTAATTCTTTCAAAATAAATCATGATTAACTCATGATACAAATTACTATGAATGTAAAGAAAACCGAAGATGTGAGTAACAGCCAACGTAGAATTGTCAGGAAGAAGTCATGTTGACTAAATTGGACTAATTTTCATTTCCCATAAAAATCATGAAGCCATTGTTATATTTCTTGATTTTAATAAGACCCGTTTTACTTAGAATTCCCTACTTTTTTGGTATTCTTAGATGACAGTCTAGATGAAACTTTATCTAGATGGGTATGAAACATTTTAGGAAATGGTACCCAGAGAATAAAAGATGCATTGGAAGATGATCCTGAAATAATCACTCAGCAGTTTTCTGCAAGGATATGTCCTATGTTTGATGTTATTCAATAATTAAATCTATAGCATGTGCACACTACCTCATTATGATCACTAAAAGACATCATTAAGCCATGAGGAGCAAATATTGTGTTTGAGAACAGAACTGGATTTAGAATTTTACAAAAAATAAGATGAACCTGAACAAAACAAGTGAGACATTCTATTAGCCAAACATAACCTGGTTAAATACCTTGACTGTGGGATGCAGAGATTATAAGAAATCACAGGCAGAGCATGCATCAAAATATCTCACAGTGCTGTGAAAGGGCGGGCATTACACTGTGATACATCAAGGTATTCATAACTCTCTAAAAGCACAGTCTTAACGTTTGGGTATCAAAATCCAGTTTCCCAATCCCCTAGACTGAAAGTAAGAGCTAATGCTATTTGCCAACATACAATATATTTTATGACAAATATATCACACTTACTGCAAATGCACAGCTGAGTTGCAGATAAACAATGTCGTGAGTACTGTATATCTCAGTAGCTGTCAAGTACAAGTTGTATCCATGGTCTTCTGATTTCTGACAACAGCCTATTCTGTAAGACACTGAAAACAATCCTTGAACTGTAATGGCTCAGCAGGAACTCTCACATTCAAAATTTGGCAGTAATTCTCATAATCAATTGAAGAGAAACAAAAGAATTAGTGGAGGAACAGAAATATTCACAATGTCAGAAAGCATCATGTAAAAGGAAAAGGTTATGGACCTAGTTTATTCTGAGAGAACAATACTGATGGGAGACAACACTCTTCAAGTAAGTGAAAGATTTTTCCAAAGACATTGTTCACTATGCATAGCAAAAGACTTAATGGGCTTAAATGTTATCAAGGGAGATTTAAGTTATACATTAAAGAAAAAAAAGATACTAATGGGGACAAAAGATAAGCATTAAAATAGGTTGCCTAGGGAGATTTTAGAATCTCTATCATTAGTCAAATAATTATTGGGAATAATTTAAATATTGCTGATCCTACCCTGCAGCAAGTTAACAGGCAAAATGCTCTCTCTAGGTCCCATGTCATATTTTCCAGGAATCTGTGCTTCTCTCTACACCCCGTGATACGTACATTCCATATTTTATGTCTGTCATACATAATTCCTGAAATTACACCTTTCTCGCAACATTATTTATCCTTTTTATACCACAAGGCTTATCAGAAATTTAAATTCATTAGTAAAAAAAAGAAAAAATTATAAAGTCAAGCAAAACCAAAAAAAAAAAAAAAAAAACCAAATAAAAAGATAAAGAGTGACACAGTCCATCAAAAAGGACAGATCACAAGTGCTTTCACAAACTATCTCTAGAAATCTTTAGATTAATTTCAGGACAAAAATGAAAACATATTATTACTTACCATAGTTCATAAAGGGTAAAGAAAGAGACATTTGCAATATGTGGACTTTTTTTCTTATTCACAAATTTAATACATCAAACCATACAGGAAAGAGCACAGAGTTGGAGCACAGATTTGCTGTAGCTCTCTGTTAGCTGTTACTGTGCAAGGTACATAATCTTTATGCACCTTTAAGAAGACCAATTCTACCCTAATCCTCTGTCAAAAGCTGTAGTGAACTGCATCTTTCATAGCTTCCTGAGTTTATCACATTTGTAGTATGACAATTCCTAATGTGCTAATGAAATCAGGCATGATATCTTGTAATGCTCATGCAAGAAACCAAAGAACTGTTATAATAAATAATTAAAAACTCCACTTTTAAGAATAGTGTTTTTAAAAAGTATTATTTTTGTCAACATAAATGATCCATGTATGCCCCATGTTAGTAAAGAGTATCACAGGAATCATCATCTTTCTTTTTTACTCACTGAAAATCCTCTCTCTCTCTCCTTTTTAAATATGAAATATTTAAAAACATATTCATCAAAATTTTCCTGAAAAAATGAGAAAATGGCTCTTGCATTCAAACAGTCTCTGTATAGAATACAGAAAAAATCCTTCATAAAAAGAAAAATATATCTCTTGTAAGATGAAGTACCAAGTATTATGCATGAAAACCATGTTTGTATCAATGACTGCACATTCCTTTTGGTTTAAGATACTGTTTTCTAGAGACTCCTCTTTGAAAAACATTTTGTTTGTACCTATGGCTCTGTTAATGTATTTTAAATAGAATATTTTCTTGTCCATGCTTTCAGGTTTTTTTATATAACAAGAGCATTTTTTTACCACAAACTTCAGCAATATCAAGATTTCACAATATGTAAGAGGTTTGTAATATTTTTTTCTGTTTTGCTAATGATTCTTCATCTCAAAAGTTCACCTAGATGTAAACATTTGAGGCACAAACCTGATAGACATTTTTTAGAAGTTGTTATGAAACTTTATAGGAGGTTAGAAAGAATTTGATCAATAAGAGGCAACCAAGACAGGGAAGAAAAAATATCCCATTTGAACATTTTCTGATGTTTCGATTTAAATTTTTATTTTTGATTTGAAGATTTTATTTCAAGATTGTCAACCTTTTAAAATGTAAGAAGGCAAAAAAGCTTCTATTAGTACCTAGCCAAAAATCAACAAACAGAATATAAAGGAATGTAAACAAGATATAATTGCACTGTTTTTCTGAACATTACTTTGACTCTATATTTCAATCATATTTTTTGGGATGGGCATAATAATTAAAAGGTGAAAAGAGCTGGTATATGAAACACTATATTAAAACCGAATAGGTTTTAGAATCCCATTATGAGACAGCATATTTGCTCCTGATCTTTTCCAGCTATTAACATGGGATATTGTACACAGATAGGTAGATGAAATAATAAAGAGAATAGATAGCCTTGCTGAAACGTCAGAGAACATGCAGGTTAGAGGGAAGGCTGCCTTCAGAGGTGCTGATGGGAACAGAGTTTTTATAAAATAGGGCTAGTCATTTATCACTGAAATTATGGTGATCTAAGCATAAGGATTACTGAGATTACAAATGAACTATAACGCAAATAGGAAAGCCTTTTAAATTCTATAATAATTCACAGTAAGTATTAGTCTACTGTTTTAAAAAGATGAACCGAAAAATTAAGAATATTTTAATGTACCTTGTCACTTTCACACATTTTTGTCAGACTATTGCTTGAATTTTGCTTTTTTTCCATAGCCTAAGTAAGATTTTTATTCTTTTATGAAAAACTGAAAATTCTAGCCATAAGTAACTTCTTTGTAGAGATCTATCTAATTTATCTATAAAGTACCATAAATATCCTTCATGTTAATGAAGGCATAAATATTCATGATAACAAATAGCTGAACATAGTCAGTTCCTGGACTAAAGGACACTGTAAATGGTTGGATAGAAAAATGGTTGCATGGGCAAAGGTCTATAACTCAAAGGACAAATATACAGGAACCGTTTAATGAACCTGAAATTAACATCAAATACTAATGCTGAGGAGGTAAACATTGCAAGAGAGATTGGTAGACCGAGTTTTGGGGAAGCTGGGAAATACTTCCAAAGTGGCACTGGCCAGATATACTCCTTTTGTTTTTAGCTCAACACAGTGTATAAGTGAATGAGTTACTATTCTGTTACACTGAACATACAACCTTTTTTCTACTGATATACAGTTTTATGCATAAATAAACCTGAGGTTATCTTTGCTTTAATCTCAGCCTTGTCTCAGTTGCCCAGATATGACTCAATGAATCAGGAGTATTATTCTGCACACCATTCTTGAAAAAGATTAGGCTCCAATGACTGATTCAACTTTCAAGTGTAATCACCATGGTAGGGATCATGGGGGTTCTTTGCAGAAGAAAATTATTCTCTCGGGTGTATTTTGGTAGTTAAACCGTATAAGTTCCATAGTCTTAATAAAGACCATGGTCTCAAAAGATGATTCTGTGGTCGAGAGACATGGTCCAAGGACTTTCCACCTTGGGCAGCACCTTTTTTTCTATCCTTTTTTCATATTAGACGTTGTAATAATTTTCCTAATAGGGGGAACAGAGAAGATAGAAAGATATCACTGCTATCTTCAAAACTACTGTTTTTGGGTCAGTGTATTCGTGAAGGAATCATTTGTATGTGCATGTTTTCATCAGTTCTGGACTTATGTGTGTATGTCTTGGGATATGCAAATATATCAAACTTTAAAAACCCATCATTATGTTCTTTTCTTTACTTGAAATAAACTTCACTCCACAGAGGAATTGTGGTTCTCTAACAGAAAGGTTACTCTCACAGCTTACCTGACTTAGTTTCTGAAAAGGTATTCCATTTCTTACCTCACAATACTGTCCCTTTCTCTCTGACATGCTCCTTTCACTCAAGCATAGATTGCTTTTTAGTAATGTGCCACAAAAGGCTCATTACGACTGAAGAGCGAGAGTTTTCATTTGACAGTCCCACATTATGGCATGCTTCTCCCATTCCCATCTGCTCATGTAAATCTTCTGATAAATTAATATCTCTGCCAGGGAAGAGTTATTTACTCGATCTTTTGGTTAAGTAATTGTTTCTTCATTGAATAGTTTCCACTGTTTTCTCTCATAAACAGTATTTCTCATGAAGTCTGAGTTGCTGTTAATTACAGAAGTGCTTCCAGGCATCTGTAGAAATTTAAGCCCTGTTTAGAAAACAGTGACTGTTTTATATAACATTGTGAAAGGTTCTCTCTATGGAGTTTGAAAGGAGTTTCTACACAAGACCTTTATCCCCTTAGTCTTGGTAATGTTCAGATATCACTTTTTAACAAGATAATCAAGTTGGAAAAGTTCCTACCTTTTTTAAACTGACCTAGAATCCCAGTGTACAGGGAAGTGTGCATTTAATCAGCTTGTAGTGTTTATTCTGTCAGGATGGAGTGTGACTAGCAAGACAAACTTAATTGCAAAGACAACCTGAATATTAATTACAATTTATATAAGGTACTGAAGAGCACTAAGGAGTATGGCATTTGCAGCACAAAGCCTGGGTTCTCAGAAGTTATACGAAATATAAAACACTTCTGAGAGCAGTGTACTTTGATCACATGTCTTTCAGAACTACTGTCTGCCATTAATGAAACCCTGAAAACAAAGAACAAGAAGAAATATTTCATTTCCCTAATTTTTATTTTTTTTTTAAATTAGGTTAGTTAGATGGAAGGTTTTCTTCACTTTTGCAGTAATCTTTTAATTCAAAATTATTATACACTTCCCATCGCACTACTCTTACAGAGGTTTAACAGAATTAGTAAAGTAAAAAATCTCAGAGGTAGAAATTCAGGCTGTGTCATCCTTTGACTGGAATATGTTCAATTAACATTTTGTGTTTCTGATGAGAAAGAATAGAAATATATTGATAGCCATTTGCACTCTAGAAACACCAGATTAAAAGTTAATTAGTGTTTTCAAAATTAGTCCTAAAGATAATATACCTAAGCCATGAACTGAAAATCAGAAAAGCATTACAGATTCACTTTATGTAAACTCTAGTGAGATATTTTGTCTGCAAATTAATGAATGTTTAACCAAGCTGAGTTACAGTAACTCTTATGTAAGTCAAAATGACAGTCAGATTTCTATCAAATTAATTCATTAGGGTCAGTGAATGAATAGCTAATGAATTTGGAATTGAGGATCCCTTACAATAATAGTAATCCATAGGGAAATATCCAGGTAAAGTCTTGTAGAGATTTTACTCAAAATGCAAATCAAATGAAAAAAGACTAAGCAGGCTAAGCAGACAAAATTCATTCTCAGTTCCTTGGGAGGCAGTGCTGGCTATAACAAAAAGAAGGGGAGAATTTCTTGAATTACTTGATACATAAACAACAGAATAGACCTCTCTTTATCAAAAGTGAAAAGGGGAAGAAAGGGAGATCCATTTGAAAGGGGAAGAAAAGCTGATCCATTTTGATTACAAGATATGAAGAAGTATCAAATCAGCTGTAAGCTTCAGCTTTAGCAAAGGTTTAATATAAGTAAAAGGCCTTGACCTGGCTCTCAAAAGTCAGAGTTTAACACTGGGAATTCCGCAAGATTGTGCATTAAGGAGCTCTAGATCTGTGTTTGTTCAGATTGGCTGACAAAGATGGAGACGAAGAATTCTATTTCTTTCTTCAGTACTACTGTCATGACTAAAAATCAGGACTTGCCTTGAAAATGAGACTATAACAAATCACTTAGGCCAACCATTCACATCTGTCAGTCAAATTCAGGAATTTCCTGAATAAGCAAAGTTACAAGCAATTCTGATAGACTCACTCATGGAAAGATAGGACAGACTAAACTCACACTAAATGCCTAAGACAAAGGAAAAATTTCCTCCCCAGGAAAAAAAACCCCTTGCACAATGGAAAAGCCAAAAAAACCAAACCACTAAGTTTTTCATTCCTGTCTGTGCATTAACCTCACGTGCTCACAGTTAGATCTTCCTTCAGTGAAGAGTGCTAATATATCAGTACTGACCAATTCAATCCAGGGCTGAGTGGAAACAATAGTGATGAATACAAAATTTTGCTGCATCATATTAAATTTAGTGTTTTCAAATTTAGAATCAAAATATTTTGTTTAAAGAAAAACACAATACACCAGTAAAACATATTAATGTTTCTCAAAGTCAGGGCACAGTTTTCCATTTTACAGGTATAAGACTTTTTACCAGTCCAAAATGATTTGAAATCTCCTCTTAAGGAACATTTTAAAGTATTTGCTTACTTTTTTTTTTTTTCTTCATAGGAACACAGAATTTGAAAGGACCTCACAAGTAGTAGCCACTTCATCATAAGTGACAAAATATAAAACTAGATAGACTGTTTTCTTTCATTGTTTCAGATTCTGGCAGAATTAGAACATCTTTTTTTTTTATTATTATAAACTTTCTCTTCCTCTTTAGCTAAAGTTTATTTAAGGATTTCCTTGTACCCAGTTTCTACTGCACGTGTACCATTATCAGAGCATGCTTCTGGTGGGGGCAGGGAAAAGAGCAGGGTTTAATGAAAAACTGTATTCAGTATTTTAAAAAGTATTTAGAATAAAGATTAAATATTCCATAGGTGTACATCAATCAGGAAGAGTAAACTGACTATATGAAGAGCTGAAAGAAAATCTTAAGAAAGTGAAGGTGCCCCCAATGATTAGCTAAGTGACATCGAGTGGTAAAATTTAAACCACTATCAGCTCCTTTTCACAAACAAGGTGGTTGTTTTTTAAAGTCTCACTTTATTTTATCTTTTATTAAAACAAATAATAACAGCTTCCACCATGACTTTTCATGTCTGTAGAAGTAAAAGTCTCATAACATTCATTGTTTCATTCCTGAAAAGCTCAAACAATAATGGGAGACCCAACAACACTGCTCATCCATTGTAGGAGTCTCAGATGACTGTGCTGATGGCTGTGGCATTTCTTGGATTGAAATTCATTACATTGTCCCAACAGTTCAATATATCAAAAGAAACATGTAGACCCCAAAGGGTAGAGGAGGTTCTTTGAATACTATTCCAGCTGTACTCTAAGCATTAGAGGCAAAGGTTAAGATTTTCGTTCCTCCCACTCAAAAAGTAAAACTTGTGGTGTCATTTGAAATGACGAGTGAAAAGTTACAAGTGGTGGGAATGCAGTGAGACACCATACAAATAGACTCAGAGGTCACAGGGGAAAGTACTTTGAGATACTTTAGTTCTGGAAAAGCTCCAGCTGAAAACAGAGGCAACTTTGTGACTTACTATATAATACACAAAATTCACCAGAGTTCCTGGACTTTACAATGGATCCAGCTGTTTAATATTCTGCAGAAAACATACCCTGGAAATCATTTTTCAAGTTTTGCATCTTGTGTGATGTGTCATCTACAAGGAAACTCAGAGCTGTTAAGGTGCCAAAAATGCCAGGTGTATCTAGATCTCTAAGGAATAAGGCATGTTTGGAAATTATAGATTTCTCTTCTGTATGTCAAATACCCAGAAATTCTTTATTTCAAAGCACAAACAAAGGAAATTAAGCAGAAATGGTGTTACACCTCAGTCCAGATTTACCAGGTGTACATTTTAATTTTAGGCTTCAAGGGATTTTGCCTACAGGAACTGTTGCAAAGTCTTTGATTCTTTGACACCTTGAGTTCTCATCCAGAGAAAAAGCCACACATTTTTTTCCAAGGGAGTTCTTTTAATTTGGTAAGAAAAAAGGCGTTTTGGCAAAAGGGGTTTTACAGAAACAGCATACAACTTCACAAAAGCATTAAAACAGACTACCAGGACTAGCAAGTATTGCTGTAGTGTAGGGAACCTTTGTTATACACAGCAAACACAAAACCTAATACAACGTATGTGACATACCCACAACTTACAGACAATAGGTATTTAAGTTACCCACAAGACAAAGAAATAAGTAAAAGAAGAGAAATTAAGAGAAGAATAAAGAAAGAAAGAGAGGAAAGGAAAAAAGTCACCACTTAGAAGTCACACATTAACAGCTTTGAGAAGAGTCTGCCAGGGCAAGATAGAGACCTGATTCACGACTCTGTATCTACTGTGGCCACTCCCTCCAGGCAGGACCTTTGGCGCACTGACCATTCACTGTCCCCTTAGCCGAAGTGACAGGTGCTCAGCAAATCAGGGGGCTCCAGGGGGGGCGTGGTGCGGGTGGGTTACAGAGCAGACCTTATTATTTGACAGGTGCTTCATGTAACCCTCGTGCCATGTGTCTGCTCATCCCAACAGGCATACTGGCTGACCATGTGGGCACTCTGCTGGTCCCCTCCCCTAACCATAGAATCATAGAATCACACACACACAGACAAAGTGGTTGATTCAACCCATCAATCAGTGAGATATCATCTGATCTCTGACAGATGGATACACCTGAGACCAAAACCAAAACATCTTTCTGGAGAAGCTGAATGAAGCTTGTAGAACTTCATATATTTTGATCATATTTAAATTTACTATGGTTCGTTCCACATTCTTAGATCAGCCTCCAAGAAAATTCAGTGACATGAATGTAAAGTGAGGGGAAACCTCATTACAATCTTCAACAATTCTCGCAAGGGGAAGTGGAGGGGCAGGTACAGATCTCTTCACTCTCACAGTCAGTGACAGGGCTTGAGGAAACAGCATGAAGCTGAGTCAGGTGAGGTTTAGGTTGGATATCAGGAAAAAGTTCTTCCCCCAGTGGGTGGTTGGGCACTGAAACAGACTCCCCAAGACAGGGGTCATAACCCCAGGCCTGCCAGAACTCAAGGAATGTTTGGACAACACTCACACACATGGTGTGATTCTTGGGGTGTCATGTGCAGGACCAGGAGTTGGACTCGATGATCCTGATAAATCCCTTGCAACTCAGCATGTTCTAGTCTATGATTCTATGATTCTATGATTTTAAGAGCTGAAACTTTGAGTCTCATTTTTACTTAAACCTCTAAGTTGTCTAATACCAGTTGAATACACGGAATATTGCATCAATTTGGCACAGATAGGAACATGTAAAATGCAGAGAATTCTCAGGATGATGGCTCATGGAAATTGTAAAAAGATGTTGCAAACTTAGCCCAGAAAGAGCTTAGGCTTTAGCTGCATAAGTATAGCAGTCATCTATAGGAATATGCCGACTGAAATTTTTAGGGATCTAGGAGTTATGGAGATTTAGATAGATTTTTAAGACAACTGGATGGTTCATTCTTTGCAGTTCTATCAAGTATATTTCACAAAGAAAAGGTGGTAGAATTTCCTAAGTATAGGCTTGTGAGACATAATCTCCCTAGTCCTGTGTTTGGAAACAACTGACCTATCACAGAACTTTAAAAAAGAAAAGTAAAAAATAAGCCTGAGGCAAACACCTGCCACAACAAATTTCAACACATAAGATTAAAACTTGACAAAGATATAAGCAAGTTAATACAAGATTTTGTAATGGGAAGTGTCAGTCAATTTTAATTATATGTGTTATTATCAGCTCCACCTATAATTAACAGTATTCCACTGTGTTGTTCAGCTACTAATTCTTTTCTCACATTTACCTAGAATGAGTCATATAGAAATAATCATGCATTAATATTCTCAAAGCAGAGGATTGATATCTCTGTATTTCCCCAAACTGAAAGACCTAATTTTAGCAGGTAATGAATACTTGCTCAGCAGTCTCTACTAGCTTTGTCTATTCCCATTTGACCCTTAGGACTGGTCTGATATGTATATAACCTTTGGTGGAGGAATTAAAATACTTTTCTGAACGTTCCTTGAGGGCATGAAGCAGCACCCTACATGTACATATTGTGTTAGACAGAAGCTGCTGTATATTGCCTAGGACAACTAATAATAAACAAAAAAAGTCATAAATTTCAGCTGAACCTTGCATTTAGGAGAAGTGCAGGACTTTGCGACTGCTATTTTTGAACCTCATGGTGTTTCAGTTCCCTCATCTCTTCAGCCTGTCTTCCACACACGCAAGCAAATGAAAGCAAGGAATTAAATCACTGCTTTCCATGAGCAGGCAGAGATTCAGCCATATCTAGAAGAGCAGGGCCTCATAACATGTAACAGTGACTTGGGAAGATAATCGTCACTGCAAACATCCCTCTTTCCTCCTTCTTCCCCCCACTTTTTATACAGTCCATGGTGTCATACAGTCTGGAATATCCCTTTGGTCATTTGGGGTCACCTGTCCCAGCTGTGTTTCCTCCCAACTTCCCCCGTACCCCCAGTCCTCACCAATATGGCAGTATGAAAAGCAGACAAGGCCTTGGCACTGTGTAAGAACTGCTCAGCAATAACAGAAACATCCCTATCTTGTCTACACTGTGTTAAACACAAATCCAAACACAGCCCCATACCAGCCACTGTGAAGAAAATTGACTCTACCCCAGCCAAAACAAGCACATCCTATCATGAATAGACTCCTGTACATATCCTCTCTTTAATTACCTGGAGACACTGGTGGGCTAGAGAAATGGACTTCCTTCCATTGAGTTAACCTGACCTATGTATCTATTTGCCACTTCCAAAGTCATTCACATTTAGGTTGTCTGATGTCCAGTATTTTTTCTTCTGTATCATTAAAAACTGACATTTAAGGTAATATTCAGCTCTCTTTTGCAAAGGATTAAGGAATTGTGTAGGATCGAAGCCACTGCACTATTACTATATTTAATATTTTTCTCCATATTTTGTTTGAAGCTGAATGTAGAACAGTAATTTGTGATTAAAAAAAAATTCTTTGGAATATACTAACCTACTATGAAACTTGCAATTAGATACTTCTGTGCGTATCATCTGTTTCTCCATCATTGCTTTTAGTCAAAATTATGTTGATTTTCTCTGTATGCATTTGTCTGGAAACTTTAATTATGCTTTCCCATATTACCTTTGGGTAAGGCATAAATCATCTGCATCATATTCTGTGTTGGAATTATGCTGCTAACTTGGTTATTTAAGAGGACTCAGGACAGCTGTTACTTCAGTGCCTCCTAAAACATGTAACTGAAGTGTAATAAATTTTGAGTTTCTAGGAATTTTTGTGACATCATCACAAACTGTAATGATGTGATTATACATCATATACTAGAGTCATAATTACATTCTAATTATACAAGGAGAAGTATTTATACTAAAACAGGCAATTAAGTGTAATTACACTAATGATGTAAATGTGCAAGAATTAACTGAAATTGATTTGAAAGGGAACTGGGGAAATGTATACAAATAAAACATGTTTGATGGCTTAAAAAAAAGCAAACCTCTGTTAAATGTTGAGGCTTAATCATGTATTGGGAACATCATGCAAGGAAATGACCCAAGGTTGTTTTTCCTCCCAGAGCTCCTACTAGATGTTGCAGTTCTCTGTCCCTTTGTTGCCTAAAATCAAGGAGAGTGAGAGATTATTGTTTTTTCCCCAGATCCTTTTAGGCAGATGAAGAGGATGTCTCTTAGGAATGCTCTCCAAAAGAAGTATCTGTGGCTATCTGTGCGGCTAGTTCATACATAGTGCAACTAAATGACACTCGTGGTTTTCATGAGCTTAGATTTGCTGCACCCAGGTACCTGAAATATCATTTCTTATTTTCTTTGTCAGTATTTCATTTTCTTTCTTGTTCTGGAATTTCTGTCATATGCCCTTCCTTTGTTTAACACAGAACACAGATAAATCAAAATTATGTTTTAAGAAAATCCTGCTCTTGACTGCCTTACTCTGCAGTTACCACATGATCTGTAGTAAACCTTGCAGAACTTTCTTCTGCTTGATATTGCTTGGATTTACCTGAAAAATCATACATGTTTTCAGCACAGGTTTGTTTGTGTGAATCACAGTTTAAACCAAATGTGCTTATGTGAAATGCTTATTACAAAACCAAATGAATTCGCTCTTAATCATCATAAAAAGAGTCTGTTAAAAAAAAAGTAAATGATTTCAAACATGAAAACAACAGATGCACTATTGGTAGATGGATGGCTGACCCCTCTTCTGCACCGTTGTAAGTCGGTACTGCATCATACTGCTTTACAGCTTGTAACTGTAATGCAACCTTTTTTCTGGAAAGGTATTATGCTAGACCTCATGGATGAACAGAGCTTTCAGGTCAAAGCTTTTCTCCAGTACTTAAAATGCAAGACTTTGTAAAGTGGTACATTGATATGCACATAGTATAATAGCATCAGTTGCAAAAAGCAGCTCAACTTGGGCTCAACAGGAGTTGTTGAAAATTAGAAGTCCAATTTCTTAAGGAAGCTGTCCATTGCCCATCTGTGATCCCTTTCCTCTCTACTCACCTCTGAGCACAGTAGTGAATTTCAGTGAAATGTGAAAATAGATAAAAATTACAAAGCTAATTAAATCATCTCTAAAGTTCTGTCATCTGGGCTGATGCAAAACTCGTCTCCATATTGAAATACAGACAGTAAACTTCTCTGGTAAGTAATTACTCTCAGAATAAATACCTTTATGCTGCCCTTACAAATAAGAGAAAGAAAGGCTAAGTGGTAAAAGGCTTAAATCTATAGACAGCCAGGCTTCTTTGATGCCTGTAGTGTTTCATTGCTGCTTGTGACTCCTGTTATTGAACTTACTGCTACCTATTACTTACCCTTTCCGTAGGATTCTGCAGTTTCAGCTGTCAGATATGCAAACCTATGTCTTTAGCATAAAGTTGCAATTCCAGGGCAACAATTTTTCTATGTGCAAAAGAAAGTTATAGCTATGTCCACAGATGAAACATTCCAGACTGAAGCAATTTAATGGTACAAGTTAAAACACATAAGGGAATACACGTCATGACAGGCAAACTGAATTCCCAAACCATGTAAAAGTGACATAGTTTAAACTGATACAGAGATTCTTTTCCTAATGTATTTGCTTTCTTTCTTTTTTTTTTTTTTTGCTTTAAAATTGTCATTAAGAAAAGGGTTCTTATGTACCTTTGCTTCACTAATTAACATCAACAAAATTTTATGTTTGTTAGAAGTCACTTCCTAGGAAAGGAAAAGACAAAATATTTTCTTAAGAGTTCCTCTTATTTAAATCTCTTTAATTCAGGAATAATACGTAGTAGTAGTAGACAACTGAAAAGCAATTTTGAGAACAGAAACTGAAAACAAGGAAAATTGCTGCCTAAATTTAAGTGGATTTGAAACAACTTTCTCTTTGTATACTACCTCAGAGGTTTTCTTTCTCATGATATGCAGCCAGATTATGGAGAGGCAAAGAATACTTGACAGGAAATTAGGTATGCATGGAAAAAGGAACCAAAAAAAGTCCTCATTCCAGAGGAACTCTTATTTATTTATTTATAAACTATGCTATGCAATGTTATGGCTGTGACACAAACAGACAGGAGGATGGACTTTAAACATAAGGTTAGAATCTATCCCTTATTATTTTACAGTCAGAGCTTAATGCTGCCCTCTGACCTCCCAAGTACAATTCACAATATTGTTGATAAAATAAAGATTTTATCCATAAATGGAGGGTAAAACCACTGCTCTGATTCTTATAGGTATGTGAGTTCTTATTCTACCCTACCTTTTATCTCATGAGCTGACTTTTCTGATAGGTGAATTTCAACTCAAGTTAGTTTAAGTGTGCTTTATATTTTTGAATATCATAGAATCATAGAATATCCTGAGTGGTAAGGGACCCACAAGAATCATCAAAGTCCAACTTCTGGCCCTGCATAAGACACCCCAAGAATCACATCTTGTGCATTGTCCAAACACTTCTTGAACTCTCTCAGGCTTGGTGCTCTGACCACTTCCCTGCGGAACCTGTTTTGGTGCCTCTGGGTGAAAAATCTTTTCCTATTATCCAACTTAAACCTTCCCTGACACAGCTTCATGACATTCCCTTGGGTCCCGTCACTGGTCACCAGGGTATTTTTGTGACTCCTGGTCACCTCCTTGTATTTCCAAAAGTTACAAATATTGGCACTTCAATGACTTTAGAACAGAGCTAGCTGGTTTTTTACTTTGTGCTGCAGGTAGCTTAAACATGAAGATTTATTTCAATAGCCACCTTTGGATCCCAGTATCATGCTACAATTTAGAAATGTATATTAAAAAATGCAGCTTAAAGGAACATTAATTAGTGCATCAACTATATGAAAAGGTCAATATAAAAGAAAATCATCCAGTCTATTCCAAACATTAAAGTATTATATTTTCAACATTTGACTACAGCGAATGAAACAGTAAGTTTTATATGGCAAGAGAGCTTTGCTATTTCTAAGAAACTGCCTTGAAATTCCTCCTTCCCCTTAACAACCCAGCTCCTGCAGGGAAATCTCATGTGACTTCATTCAGTTACAAGGACGTATTACTCGTGGTTGGCCATGATAATTGCACAGTAATTATCAGTATTTGCACATTAAAAAATTATGACAATTCAAACAATAAAGTTACTGTTACATTTTTGAAAGAACAGGATCAAGCCTGCAACCCAGCAAATACAATCCAGGGACTTAAAAATATACATTCTTTACCTCCATAAATGCCATTAATTTCTCTTCAAGCAAAAGGCACTTAAATAATTACTTATGCTTTCAGTTTTGAATGAAATGCATGTCTCAGCCTTGTCAAGACAGATACAAAATTGACATTAAACCAAAGACAGTGAGCGATGACACGGATGATATACAAAGTTAGATTGTATTACAAATGATCAATAGTTCTGGATAGAGTTCTTTTTCTAGTATGTTCTGCTTCTTTGATAGTCTTTGCAGAGTGAATGCCCCCAAAAGATTTTATCAGAGAAAGAACAAGCAGAAGGCAATTTCTTCCTTTAGGCTTTGAAGATCTAATGGAATCCAGTGTAATTCTTTACTACTTGCAATGTTGGCAATCTTTCAACTTTAAGGAATTCACTGCTATGATATTGGCAGGAAGTAAGGTATGGAAACAAAATGACAACAACATCTTCATTTGAACAAAAGCTGTTTGGGAGTAGAGTGTGATTCAATAGCTGATTAATTAGGATGGCTTTCTGGGAGGTTAGATGACTTGGGTTTTTTTCTTTTTAATGATTGAGTAGATGATAGACTAACTCCAGTAAATGCCAGTTTATTGACTACTGTAATTTTATGACTTCTGTCAAAACCTCATAAACTCGTATGTCTAAGGTTGGGAAAAAAGCCTGAGTTGAAATCATATCTATCGCAGGAACATTTTATGTATGCTTGAGTAAAGTGAGAAAGAGAAGCAGAAACATCTCGCAGAATTTCATTTTTGAAAGAAAGTGTGACATGCAGAGAGCATCTACACCTATTATTCAGAAGCAGAGGTGAAGTTTCACATATCTTTTAACCAATTGCTTGTAATGTTTTTGTGGAGTGCAGTTAAAGGATAATTTTTCCTTAGAATTTCTGATGGGGTAACTTATGAGGATTCTTTCTGTCCTTCTTATGTATGATGTTCTCAATCTGAAGTGGCTTATTTCCTAGTCATGGAGGCACCTCAAAATCTAATTTGGGGTCCTTCAGGATTCTAAGGAGTTGGAGACCTGCAACACAGATTTTTGTCACTTTCTTCTTTTTAGGAGCTGAGACCAGCTGTTTAAATGTAATTGATATTCTCTCCTCAGAAACATATTGGCTACTGGCAACCCTTTCTTTCAACATGTGTTCAGCATATTACCCATATATTCGGATTTTCCTGCTCACTCAGCATGTTATAGCTCATTACAATACACTAAATATTCTTCTGGAATGAACAGGGGTGGTTCATAGGCTTCAAATCTGCTGGCTCAAGCTACTAAATCCAAAACTCAGTTTTGACCACTGTGACTTCACTTGTGGTTTCTCTCATATGTAGTTGTTCACTGCAGTCTTAGAAGCAAGATAAAGTTACAAATAGAAAAGGTCCCTTAAATCATGCCATAGTACATGTGGCTCAAGGTCTATTGAATGAGGTACAAACTCCATGCAAAGCATCATTATTCTGTTGAAATGCTCAACATTCAAACTGGCAGAATGAACATTTTTCTACAATCTCTATAGCAGTAAAAGAACATCAACTCAAAGTATTTTTCACATATTTTTCTCTTCATTTCATAAGAAGACGTGTCTCTGTCTAGTCCTTTCTTACTTCCTCTTCTGTATTTTATATAAACTATTGGTCAGCCTTGAACAAATCTTCTAAAAAATAAAAGCAAGTTCTTGCAATGTAAGTTGTAAAATCTGCTTGGAAAGAGCTAACTGGACAGGCAATATAGACAGACAGGCCGTGAGTTACATGAGTGGCTAAAAATGAGCCATAGTACATAGCATCTCTCATATATCTAAGCCAGGTGTTGCAGAGAAGTTTTGCCAAATTTTTTTTATGTGGGAAGCAGACATGAAGTTGGAGGAGTTTTGTTCTTGTTATTTCTCTTATACATAGAATAGTTTTATTTATTTATTCAGTCCCACATATACTGCTAATGTAGATCTGGATTCAACATTGCCTACTTGCAGGCATAGTTGAAATACAATTATATTAAAATGCATTAGGTGTAGAATACTAGTTGTAGAATTCTGTAATGATTTTGTCTTCATATTTGCTGATATGAGGTTGTTTAGGATTTGAGATGAAAACAGTATTGGTAGCACAGAGATGTTTTGGGTACTGCTGAACAGTGCACACAAAGCATCAAGGTCTTTTCTGCTTATCACCCTATTCCACCAGTGAGTGGACTGGGGGTGCATGATGGGACATGGCTGTCCCCAGCTGACCTAGGGTATATTCCATACAATGTAATATCACACTCAGCAATAAAAGTTGTGAGATGAAGGAAGGAAGAGATGTTTGGAGTTAAAGTGTTTGTGTTCCCAAGTAATGGCTGCATGTGATGGAGCCCTGCTTCCCTGGGGATGGCTAAACACCTGCCCATGGAAATGGTGAAATAATTCCTCTGTTTGCTTTGTCTGTGCATTTGGCTTTTGTTTTACCTATTAAATTGTCTGTATCTCAACACATGAATTTGCACATTTTAAGCTTTCCAGACCTCTCCCTATCCTACTGGGGAAGAGTGAGTGAGAGGCTGTGTAGAGATGAGGTTCCCACTCAGGTTAAACCACAACAAATTCTCAAGAGGAATGTGAGAATTTCTATGGGGATATGTAGTATTTTCATCTGTTATTCTTCTAACTACAGAGAAACATCACATTAATCATGCAATATTTTTAATTTGACTTATGTTTCTTTTGGTTTTCTTCCTAAGTTTGAGTGTTTGCTCATTTTTATCAGCCTTTTAAACAATCATAGATTTAGAATCCAGACTATGCTTCATCTGGTGAATTACAGTGCATTGCATTGTACAAAGAATAAGGGATTTTTATGTACAATCTATATTGTAAGTCTGAAGTATAACCTGAATATTTTTAACTATAATTTGACTTTAGTTCAAAATTTACATTCTGCTACAGACTGTATGGAAACTTATTGGGAAAGAAACATTGCCCTTTCAAAGTTCATAGGCAGTTATGGTAGCCAGTCCACATTGTATCACTTCTCTCCATTATTGTTTTTGGCTGTTCTTTTATTGTCTATAGTCATGTTTTGCTCTTGATCACATGTCCATCAGTATCTAATGATACTATCTAATTAAAAGGGAGGATATCTGAAATATAAGATTGCCTTCCTATTTTGTCATGTCTTCTATAACTGATTCTCCATGAATGCATTTTGCTTCATAAAATATATTATTAAAAATCCCAAAACTCATTTGTGTGAAAAAGCCGAAATGAAATATACTAAATGCATCTTAAATATCCCTTGTGAAACCCATTGCCACGTGTAAGTGTGCAGCTATGTGAGCCACTGAACAACTAGAAAGCGCCAAGAACTCTTGTGCCCCATTACTTTTACAAAAGTTCTGTATATCCAAAAACATTGCAGAAGATGCTAAACTTGACATATATAACTGAAATGACACAATATATCAACAATAATTCCTTCTATATAACCTTTAAATATCAGCCTCACAGAATGCTGTCTGAAAATTAAAAACTAGTTCTCCTGTGGTTTTCAGGTGATAAATATGTAATTTTTTTTAGACACAGTGACAAAAATACACAAACCTGGGAAATCTTTCTTCGTCATACAATACAGGAGGATTGCACAGATATGCTGGTATCTAGGTACACTGATTTTTCCTTTAATCTAAGATCCTGAGTGACATACTGTAAAATGGTGATTTGTGAAAATCACAGAGGAGGGGAAAGCTAGTTCACATATTTTCTCCACCAAGATATAGGATGAAGTAATGAGGTTACAAAGTATAAAAATCACACAGGCCAAGAATGTTATCTCTGGTCAAATGATTTATTCATCAGCATTAGACTACACATCCAAAGCTTTTGGCCATTGTGTTCTCAGCTGGCAGCTACCAATAACATCTGGGCTATTACCATCAGAATTAGTAATCTAGAGAATTATTCCTTCTTTCACTTCCAGCTAATAGTGGACTCCAATGAGCACTCTTACAAACCCACCTGCGTAAATGTCTAACAGATTCAAATATCCAAAAGTTACAGATTGTGGCAGATCATATAGACAGAAAATAAGAACTCAGCCACCTGGAATTTCGGTAGATTCTGAGCATAGGAAACATTCCTTCCATTAACTGTTTAGCAAACTACTACGGTGACCACTTCCTTCCATTTTATCACATGGGAGTTTCTTGAGTGCAAGTCTGCAGAGAAAACCAGAAGGTTCTTAAAAGTAAACAACAAAAATTACATAGTCACATTTTTGTTGGATGATTTTCCTCTCCAAGAATCACTTCTTTGACATCTAGCACTTAAACAGCAGATGCAGAAGCCACAGAGAAGTAGTTACTTGTATACTGTTTTGTTTTTATTTAGCTAGCAACAACATAAAAATCTTAAAACTCACAGGTGATTAAGTCAAAAGTTAACCCACTACATTGCCTACAAAACTATTTTTCTCAAATGAAGCCATACTTGCCACTTTTCCCCCACCCTCTTGTTAGGCTTTTAAAACTCATTACATTCTTCATGTGCTTAATTTTGAACTAAATGTAAACATAGTGGGACCACTGTTGTGAATTGTATAACATTACAGGGCCTAAATCCTTATTTTCTCCTAGAAATACTTAGCAATTAAAATAACAACGTGGTAACACATTTGTAGCTCCAGCCCATCAGTGGTACCACCTGCCCACTCTTCTCTGTATGAATTTGCTCACATAGTATGATGTCTGTGTTCCAGGTGAATTGGACCTTGTTGGTTTTTTAATTTGAGAAGTTTGATGTAAGCACACATTTATAGATATGTTAAACCCCATGATATGTGGAGGGGTGAATGAAAGGATTTTCTTTCAGGTCTTGGGTCTGTGCTTGTCCTGACTTTGGGATTTTGAAGCCTTATTCTTCCAACCCTTAGTTCATCTCATCTCTTTTGTAATTTTATCCTCATTCAACCTGAACCACCTAAGTACCAAAGACAGTAGATAGCCATTCAGCTCAGTCTTACAGTTTATGTGCATTGATTTCTTCTCTATCTCTCTGGCTGGCTAGGAGCGTCAATAAGACAGAGCTGTGAATGAAGGAGAAAAATCATTGGACATTTCATGATCATTTCTTAACTTTTGTGTATCTTGATGTTAACCCTGATATCAGTGTTTGCATATGCTTATCAGGCAATTATTGAACTCAAGGGAAACTTAGTGCATGCCAGAGATGTGGTCCAGGACTGGACAAACTTAACAACTCTTTTATCTTTGGTATTTTTACTTGGGACACTCTTTATTATCTCTTTCTCCGCCACTTCAACATAACATGAAAGGTTCCAAATTGCATAAGGCTGTTATCTATATGAAAGCTGCAAAGTAGTTTGGTTTCACATTGTAGGAGTAAATAACTTTTCCAGAAGATTTTGCTACCAAGGAGTCAGTTATTTTCACTTAAGAAAGGCTTCCTTGCCACTTTTTCAAAACAGTGCTGTTCTCCCCTCCCCCCCTCACATCCCACAGGCTCATTCTCTGATTCGTAAGGAGAGAGCAAATGCCATAGGCTTTCACCTCCCATGGGGAAAGGGAGAGCAGGGATAATAAAACTCAGAATAAAATGAGGAGGTGTGTCTTTCTCAGGTCCAGTGCTTTCTGCAGCAGTGCTAGAAGTTTTGCTTTGTAAGTTTTCTAGTGTTCTTGCCTTTGAAATAAACCTTTTTGGATTCTTTCCACTGCCTTGGCATTTTTGGGGGATACCTGTGTGTGTCTTACTTTACACACCTAAATAGTGAAGCTACGTAACATATCTCTTCCTATGGACTTGAATGAAGGAGAACATCATGCTGAGAATTTGAATTCCTGTAATTCGCTTTCAGAACAGTACATTCATTTCATTTGCAAGTATACAGAAGAACGAAAGATGCAGTCAATTATGCTCAGATGTGTAGGAATTTGATTTGACTGGTGAAATACACTGTGTGATAATTCCAATGTGCATGAGAGACGTGCAATACCACGTCACCAGATATGGTGGGGGGAAAAAAGATAAAAAAAAGATTCAGTGGCAAAAATGAGAACTTGCATGTAGGAGAAACAAGTACAGTGCTCAGCTCTGAAGAGTCTAATTTGGACATTCTGCCATCTGCTATACAATGGGATAAGGAAACTTCTGTAGTTCAATGAATCAAATTTCTGTTAATTGAAGGCAGGGTCAGCTGTCAGCAAACAAGGAGAAATTTTTTCTTTGCTGAAAACTCTTTGCATGCCTTATTGGGGAAAACAATCTTGTTCAACTTGTTAATCAAAGCATTTAGGACTTTCGTAGACAAACCTGAATGGCCTCATGTTTCTTTATTTTTACAAATTCAGATATTGGAGGTAGATTTTATTATTTAACTGAAGTCTGAAATGTATTATTATTAACAACAACATAACACTGAAAAGATATTTCCAGCTGAGATAAATGGATGCAGCTTTACCAAATCTTTTGTTACTACACTGATTTACCAGCCATTAACCTGTTTTTTTTGATACAGACAGCATAAAAGCAAGGCAAAAGAATTCATATGAGAAGGTCAAGTACTTAAACTAATGACTGGCTTCTCACTGGCCTGCTTCACTACTTTGGCACACAGATTCTCAGGGGAATCATGGCCCTGTGTTTCTGAACAAAATTGTTTTGAAGGCAGAAAATGCAACATCTCTTAACTCTAATTCATTGGTGCTATAATCAGTTAAATTATAGCATGAATTGTATTAATGCTAATTACAGTACAGTAAAAGTATCTTCTGCCAATAGTACAAAACTGAGAGTTAAGGAAATCCATGTGCTTTTTCCATCTTTGCTGCAGATTTTTTTATGAACCCTTGGGGAAGTCACATGGGCTTAATTTACCATATATTGTACTTGGTAAACTTATTTACCAAAATTTTTCTCAGTCAGGTTGCCGCTTCAAAGGAGCAGTGTGAGCTTAATTCATTGGCAGCTCTTGGAAACCATTCACATAAAGGTCCCACAGAAGTAATAAGATTATACTGCTTTATAGGGATGTTGCAGTTATGTACCACTGTGTGTGAGAAATAAGGTGCATCAGTTAATCTATCTCAAAAAAGTTCCTATGACTGAAAATATTTCAGTGATGCTTTTGATCCTTTTTCTAGAAAGATAAAAAGTAAAATGTAACTTTGAATTGCTGGGAAAAAAAAAAAGGAAGAGAAAGGGCAAAACAGATGCAAATGTTTGAATATTTGATAGGTAGATATATGAAATACTGAAAAATATTAAATAGTGCCACCTTGCTGTTTCTTTGCACCAACTATTTGCATTCTCTAGTTTCATATGCTGAGTAGGTGTCACTTTTATATAAATACCAGGATAGGAAATTGAAGGTTTCCTGAGTTCTTCACCATTCAGTCACATCTAAGTAAGTAGCATAATTTTGTCCCTTTTATTAAACCACTGCTTGATTTTCTTAATCAGTTTTTCCCCTTTTGTTTTAAGTGGAAGGAAAGATGGGTGAAAACCCTACATTATAGTGGTAATTAACTTTTAATAGCCTTTGTTGTTGAATTCACTAGCAGCTGAAGAGATTATTTGTGTTATTACAGAATATCAATTAGAATTTTTGACTATTGAGAGTGCATAGCAAAAATTATACCTTCTCTATAAGGGTCCATGTATGTCAGATAAGATGTTACCACCTCATTACAAGATGATTGATGAGCATGAGAAGAATTACTAGTGCCCCCTGAAAATAAAGTGTAAATCTTAACAAACCAACACCTGAAGATGTCAGGAACAGGTAGTGTAAAATTTAAACTGTTAGCTTCAGATACCTGAATTTTCTTGGGACATGGAATAATTTATTTTTCTTGAATATTGAATGACTGTAGATAGCATTGTAATTGAATGCAAGAAGTGGCTTAAACTTTCCAAATATCTCTCACTATGTGTCAGAATTCTGAGAAATTTTGGTTCCTTGGTGCAGAGTCATTCTTGAGAGATAGCTAAATCATGTCATGTAAAAGAGGACAACCTTTCTATTATTACAAAAAATATTTCATACCAAAAGGAATTGTCACATGGACTCTGAGAATGAAAAAAGCCCTGTTTTTAAAGAATCTCTTTCTCAGTATGAAATTGTTCTGTCCTGAATCACGTGGCTCCACACTCTTTATGAAACACATAGTTACTTAATTCCTTAAACATTAAGAGATGATGTCCATGTAAATATGACAGTTGGCTTTGGAACTTCATGGAGAATACATTTATTCTCCACAGTCAAGATAAATTTCACATGTTAGAATTTACAGTATATTTAGTCTTATTTGAAAACTGTTTATTCTTCACATTGCAGATTTACTGAATGCAATAGCATTGAGTCTTAACTAAAAGAATTCAGTTCTTATTTTGCTAGAAATTAGACTGCTTTTCAAGTGTTCTCCAACTCAAGATGTTTCAGCATAACAAGAAAACCTGTGAAAGATATAAACAACTAAACATAATTAATAAGACATAAGAAATCTAAATAATTATGGTGAAAACAGACTTCAAGATATAATTGAAGAGGCATAAAAATGTCAAGATTTATCATATCTACTGCAACAAGGAACCAACAAAAATAACAACAACATTTTAGTTATTCATAACTTTTTAAAATATGTGTCTTGTTGGCTGAGGATTCCTATGCTTGACTTCCATTTCAAAACAAATATGTTTTGAAAACAGAAGATAGATATGCCTTTACTCTCTTTCTGAATCATTAACAAAAAATCAAGGTATACAATGTTCAAACTTTGTGTTTCTAGAGGATGTAGCAAAATACTTCCTGAATCCTTGAAGCTGCAAGTTAACATGGACTATTCTGTAAAGAAAAGAACACCATCTGATAAGATTTAGAAATCTGAATATAAAATGAATATACACATCCCCATGAAAAACCTGATCTCATTGTGACAAAAAAAAAAAAAAAAGGCATTTATTTATTCTGTTGTGATGAGAGTCTTTTGTTGAACTGTCACCACTACAAGTGGATCTTTCTAAGTTTCTAAGGTAAATGACAATGTAATACAACTGCAACCACAACTAGCCACTGCTAGTCTTAGAGCCAACCATTTGGAAGAGCTAATTCATGCTTTCTCCTTCAATTTAGAAACAGAAAAATTCATGTATTTCCCAGCAGTTTAGACATTCAGAATTGACTGATTTTGTAAGCAGAAACAAATCTTTAGTCTGGTGGTTTGGGTCAAAATATGGTTAAATTCACATGGATATTCTACAGTTAATTAAATCCTTTGCTTCACTCTAAGTTTTATGAACAAGTTTTGTGCTGTTTCATTCTGCATACAGAATCAAGGTCTTGAAAAAAACCTCTAAGATCATCAAGTCCAAACATTAACATAACACTGAGAAGTCCATCCCTAAACCATGTCCTTAAGTGCCACACCTAAATGTCTTTTACATACCTTCAGGGATGGTGACTCAATCACATCCCTGGCAGTTTGTTTCAATGTTTGAAAACCCTTTCCATGCAGAATTTTTTCTTAATATCCAACCTAAATCACCTCTGGCCATTTGAGATGCAAAAAAAGTCCTTCACTACTGGTTTCACTTGCTTTTTTTTCTCTGTTCTGTAAGTTAATGTGCATTTGTATTACCATATGCAACTGGCTGAGATGTATTTTTTCAACTTGAGGCCATTTCCTCTTGTCCTGTAGCTTTTTTCTTGGGAGAAGAGAGGGATCCTTATCTCGCTACAACCTATTTTCATGTAATTGTAGAGAGTGATAAAGTCTCCACTGAGTCTCCTTTTCTCCATATTTCAAGGACAGATCATGTTAGATATGGATTTCACCTGCATAACACCCTTAAGACCATGAATTTTCTTTGAAGGTTGAGTTTACTTGCATCTCTTTCAAATTACTCTCTTCAAATGCTGTCCATTGGGTAGTATGAGGAACATGGAATTACTCCATTTTATATGGTTTTCAGTACAGAAGGCCTTTTAGAACAGAATATCTCGATGGGTTATTGTACGTTTCTATGTCTTTTATAATTTAACATTTTTCTGATGTAATTTTTTTTTTGAAAGAATCTTCCATGATGGAGAGACTTAACAAACAATGACATTGATAATAATAATGCAGTAGAGAATGCTTTTTGGCTCTAATGCAGATTTTCCTTCTTGAGGTCAAGACCTTGAACCTCTTTTCATACATTTGTAAACCTGACATAACAGTATATTTTTTAAATGCAGATTGATATGTCTGAAACTTTTTTCATGAAAGATGGGCCTTTCTTCAAAAAACCCCATGGTGACTGGGAAAAAAAACAAACAAAAACACCCAAAACACACAGGAACAGCTTGCTCAGAGAGTTGGTAAAGTACCTGTATTTTAAGGTATTCAAAACACAACTGGACCCAGTCCTGAGCAATCTGCTCTGTCTGACTCTCCTCTAACAAAAGCGTTTGAACCAGAGGTCCCTTCAAGTCTCAATTATTTTGAGATTCTATGAAATGCAAACTTGCAGAAAAAAAAATAAAATAATGGCTAACAAACTACTGATTTCGAAAAGAAAATCTGGGAAACTTCTGAAGCACAGTCTCAATGAAAACTAAACATTTTCATTATCAGAAAACTTTTCACAAGAAGAGAAACTTCCCCTTATTAGCAACATTTTTTGAGTTTTAGCATTTCTTTGGTTTTCCTAATTAATCCCGACCTCTAGCCAAAGGCATTCACTTACAGTGACAGCAATATGTATACTGTAGTTATGTATTTCCTGTTCAGTTCATTTTCTCTGTTACTTCAACTAAGTCTCCGAATAATTAACATATATGACCACATTTTGAACACTATTTCCATATGAGTGTCCTGAAAACCTTAATTAATTAGATATGGACACAAATGAAAAATTGCAGAGGTCAGAGAATTTTGTATGGTGTACATCCTAACAGGAACACACAGGAAGTCTAACAATGTTTTATAATAACTCATCTTGAAGTTACCTGGAGTGTGATAGAACATTTTGGCAGCAAGTACAATTAAACTACAATTTATTTTCCATCAATAGTTTAAAGGAAGGTTACAGTTACCTGTTACAGTAGCTGAACTAGACAGTTCTACGTCTATCATTAGAGATGTGTCTGTTTTCTTTGAATTTCAGCAGAGCACCTATGTTTCTGATTGGTTTATCAATGAATAAAACAACTGGCAACAACAGTAAGTAGAAACAGTCTTTCAGAGGAATATCCTCTCTTAAAAAGAAAAAAAGCACTACCCAAAATTGTAAGGAGGAAAATATGAATCTGAACATCATCAGCATGCAAAGAATGAAACCATGGCATTTTTAGTTCAGGCTCTTCGTGGGCTTAGTACAGTTGATTATTCAATATGGCACTTAGTGGTATTAGAATATAAGGCAATCATCAATGCTAGATTTGTTTTCATTTCACTGTATTGAGAACTATTAGCAAAAAAGTCCTTTATGACTGTTTTAATTTGCTTTTTTTTTCTTTGTTCTGTAAGTTAATGTATGTTTGTATTGCCATATGCAACTGACAGAGGTATTTTTTCAAAGTGTGAAACAACAAAGAAAAAAGCATCTTCATGGAAAGAAGTTGCAAGAAGAGGTGGATATGATGGTGTCTGTCTTATCTACTCTGGTGATGCTATGTACAAGAACACCTCATTCTAGAGGTACTTTCTGACTGAATCATTATTATATTAATAATATAATATATTATTATAATATTATTAATAAAACCCTATATTATTAAAAACCAAGGATATTTTAACAGAGCGTGTGAAAGACAGTCCCTACAAGTCTTCCTTCCTTTAATTCTGCCTCATTAATCCACACCAGTTAAATGAACTTTGAACTAGTGATGTTCAATTATGCCTGAAGGAATGAATTGATCCTTCCAAATGGTACTGTTTCAATCAATAAAAATGTGAAACACTCCAGCTCCAACACCTTGGAAAAGTTCCATCTTAATTTAAAACCAAACTAGTTAGAAGAATAATATGATTAAATATTACTGGAGGGCTTTCAGTTTATATTCTCAGCTGCCTTTACTTCAATGAGACACAAAAGGGATGAAATCTTTACTAAAAGTTAGTACTATTTGTTTTTACTGCAACCTTTACAAAGGAATGAAAATCTCCATCATTTACAATAAACACTAAACCACCTCAGGTTCCACTTTCAAAACAAAATCTTACACTTGCTGTTCAGTCAGGTGAAGTTACCAAACTCACAGTGCCCTCTATCTAATTATCCTAGGTAAAATTATTCTTTGCCTGTTTGGAAATGTGCACCCTGCCAATTAAAAGAGCATACCTTCCTTATGTTAATATCACTGCCCTTAATTAGAAGTTTTGATGCTTTCAAGAGAGATCAGACAACAGCCCATCTGTTTAGACAGCAGTTTATTTAACATCACATATGTAAGATTTGGATAACTACAGTCATATGATTACCCAACAGCAACTGCCTTAGTCTAATAGCTTTTGTGTCCTCAACTGACTCCAGATAACTGGATTCCTTTTGGGTAGCCTTCTAGTTACTTCAGGAAAATCCAAGACTTCCTTTATTCATAACTGCTATTATATATTAATGCCTGGTAGCTAACTAATTACCTATCTTGACTGCTAATTTAGTTAAATATATGACTAGGATTATGCTGTGAGAATTTTATCACTAAAGTAAAATTTTAAGAGAAAGAAAAGCCAGTTCTAGCCTTTCACTTACCAACATCAGGAACAACTTCATTATTTTGCACATATGTTGCTTTTGTGAAAGGCTTTTTATACTGTACTTCCAATGGGTGAGATACACATAAATTGTATATCATAATTGATTCATACACTGTCTTTCAATTCAAGCTCATATTCTAGAGCAAAATAGTGTACTATATTTAAAAAAACAAACAAAAACCAAAAAACCCAAACAAACAAACAAGAGCCCCCAGCCACATAAAAAGACAGAACAGATATCCTTTTTTTTTTAAAGTGCAGTATAGCAGCTGAGACATTGTGTATGTCAGGAAATTACAGAGAAAATGGACTCAAGAAGACAGATGAACCCAGATTAATTTCTTTATTCCTTTTTTTTTTTTTTGGTAGAACTTTTTTCCTGCCTTCAAAAGACCCAAACCATAGCACAGCAACATGCTTTCCCAGATTTTTTTATAAATTACCTCTTAATAAGCTAATAGTTACACTAAAAAAACCCCTTCATGTATCAGAGAATGCTATCTAAAAGCAGAACTTGAAGATTTTCTATGGATTGGTTGTCAGCATAGTTCAGTGCCTTCACTTTTTTCACTTTTTTAATTTTTGTTAATATGAATGTTTATCTAATATAGTCTTATTAAAATTCATTTACTTAAAAATGAAATATTATCATACATTTAGCATGTAAAGATATGAAATTTTAAAATGGACAAATAGGTGTAAAGGACAACAGCATCTTCAGGTATGGATAATTCCATCTTCATGAACTTTGAATAAACTAGATCATCAAAACGGAATGTCTGGGATCAGAAACAGGCCACTTTTACTAATGCAAACAAACTCCTTCCATCTTTGGAAAACACAGTCCTATAAGGAAAAAATTGTGTAAACACACATTTCTCCAGATTTGGATTAATTAACTTTTCACCTTGCTCTTCTCTGATAATTACCCTCAGTTCCCTTTATGAAAACAAGGGACCTAAGCAAATAGTTCAAGTTCACAGGGACCATTATGATTGCATTTGTATTTTAACAATTATGTAACAACAACAGAAAAATGCAAGTGGATTTAAGTGGACAATACAGATTTATTAATTGTCTAGTATATTTGCATTTAAGTTTGGATTTTTTTTCTTTTATTTGTTATTACAGTTGCTCTCCCATTTAAATCTGTATAATCCAGGGGATTCCCAGTGTGCTCTGAGGAATTATTTCATGCTGTAAGTGCATACATGACAACATCAAGTCACCTAAGATTCTGGTACAATAAAGAGCAATTCCTCGTCGTGGTTCACCAGGTGGCCCAACAACCAACTGTACTAATAAGAATGAGGGAAGCAGCATGGTTTCAGAATAAATAGTCTGGCATAGAGGGAACTGGTGTTGCCCAGAGATGTGCACATCAAAACAAAACCCTGCAGTAAGCAGGGTTTACTCATGACACATGTTGAAGTCTTATTTACTAAAGGATCAATAGAAGGTCTCCCCAGTGATCAGAGATAAATCATAAAGTCATGTCAAAAGGTAACTTCAAATTGTTGTTTTCAGCGTTTCTCAAAATATTTCTTGACACAGGTAAATTTGGGATTTTAACACCCCTTAAACCATTATCAGAACCATAGCACACTAACTTTAATAGGAACAAATTTAAAGTGTCCTATTCAGTCACTCCACTTTCATTTTCTTTTTCCTCAAGTGATAGCCTACTGAAGTAGAGAAGACAAACTGCCACCCAAAACCTGTATCCTTCAATGAAATTAGAGCAAAGAAGTTCTCCAGTTCCCAGATTCCAGTCAGGGAGTAGAGTTTAAGTTCTTTTACTGCCGATTGCAATGCTTTAGGAATTTTCATCAGGAACCTCACTACTAACTCCAGATATCCTGATATTTTGTTAAACAGCTTCTAAAGTTGCCAGCTAAAATGTATAACTGTGGGAACAGAAGTGTGGTGCCTACACAGAAGGGCAACCACAACACTACGTTAAGGAACAGGAATAAAAATTAATCATCAATTTAGAGACACAGAAAGATAAATGAAACCAGAATATTCACAACAAAGCCTATGTGCATGATACTTTTTTGTTGTAAAACAAAGACATTCTATACTGGAGTCAAATCCTATGAATATTATCTATGAGAGTGTTATTGTTTTGGTTTGACTCTTGGCAAAATGCCAACCACTTCCCAATGTGACAGAGTTTCAGTTAAAAGAAG